>OU342742.1:147898742-149098742 GCA_910589775.1 Avena eriantha | reverse complement strand
TTTCCATCTTCGCACTCTCGCGCCTTCTTCGGGTCTCCCCTGATGGTGATCACGCCGTTGGGACCTGGAATTTTCATCATATTGTAAATGTAACATGGACGAGCCATAAAATCCCAGTAAGCCGGACGTCCGAATATAGCGTGGTATGCGCTCTTGAACGGGACTATTTCGAAGGAAAGTGCATCGGTCCGATAATTCTTTGGAGTTCCAAAAGTAACATCCAAAGTGATCTCTCCCAGGGAATTAGCTTGTCTTCCTGGGATAACTCTGTGAAAGATCACAGAGCTATGGTTCAGCTGTGTTTCCGGGATCTTCATCCGGCGTAGTGTTTCGACATAGAGAATATTGATGCTGCTACCACCGTCCATGAGGGTCTTGGAGAAACCATAACCGTCAATAAGTGGATTGACGATTAAGGCGTATTTTCCTCGCCTGTATAGTTTAGGCGGATGATCAGCGCGGTCAAACGTGATTGCCACTTCCGACCAGTCTAGATACTGAGGGATAGCCAGAACTATTGCATTGAGCTCGTGGAGAACTGCTTTCTTGACCTTTGCTGGTTGAGATCCGAGGAAGGTGACGTAAGTGTCCTTCTTGGTGGGAAAAGTCTTCTTCCCTTCCGGCTTGGGATTTGAAGCATCAGCTTCCTCCATGTCGGAATCTTCCTTGGTCTCCTTGTCTTTTTCGGGATTTTTCTTTCCCTTCTTTCGCTTAGCTTTGTAGCCCGCGGTATCATCTCTCTTGATGTCGTCATTAAAACGACATTCAGCGTTGGTGTGGGACGAGCCCCCATTGGCGCCTAAGTGATGCACACATGGGTTATTGGCAATGTCAGCCGAAGTGTAGGTTTTGCCTGGTTGTTGCTCTCCTCTGCCTTGGACCCTTGACGTCCCACGGCCATGCCCGCGGCCTCCGCCACGTCCTCCTCGTTCTCCAGACCCGGAAACAGTAGTGACCACTGCTGTCTCCGCGTTGGGTTTTTCTTCCGAGGTATTTTTGCGCTTCTGAGCTTGTTGCTTTGGTTGTTTTGCCGACTGAGGCACAGCCAGGACATTGAGTAATCCCTCTGCATCGTCGTCAGCATCTGCATACTTGCTCACTGTTTCTATCATCTCTCCCAGATCAGTAACCTTGTCACACTTCAAGCGATGGCGCAGTAAACCAATTGGGAGACCTGCGATGAAAGCTTCAATCGCAGTTTGATCGTTTACTCCTTTGCAGGAGTTCTTTGTGTCTATCCATCGTCCGAGATAATCCCGGCAAGTTTCTCCGGCTTTCTGGGTGCAATGATGTAGGTCTCCAACCGTACAGGGCCTCTGATATGTGCCTTCGAAATTCCGAAAGAACGCACTTTGCAACTCATACTAGTTGTGGATGGTGTTTGCCGGAAGTTCATTGAGCCATGATCGTGCCATCTTCCGCAACATAAGTGGGAGATATCGGGTTACGACCAGGCTGTTTTCGCCTTTAGCGATGTAGCAAGCTTGGAAGAAATCCTATAACCAGGTGTCTGGCCGAGCAATGCCGTCGTAGGCTTGGATATGTCTTGAGATAGCAAATCCTTCCGGGAATTTTGTAGCTCTGATGCATGGTCCGAAGCACTTTGGGCCCACGTACACGTCATCGTTTTCATAGTTCCGAGCCTCTATGTTGGAGTTGATTCTGTGCCTTGCGTCGTTCGGGGATAGAGATCGTCCCGAATGTCGGCTGTGGCTGTGGTGCCTTGGAGCCAGACTTCGGCTTCTGCCACCACCTCCTCCCCCATGTCGTCCTCCTTGACCTCCTTGGGGGCCGTTGTGATAACTGTGTGGTGGAGAGGGTGGTGCAGCTGGATAGTTTCCGGCTGACGCCGGCCTTCGTCCGGAGCGTCATTATTCCGGTTCCGAGGAGGTTCTTGACTATGACGAGCCCCCTGCCGGCTTGTTCCAGCGTGGTTTCCGTCGTTCCTTCGTCCGTCGTTCCCACCATGGTGAGGCTCAGCCGGACGGCTCTCATTTCTAGGAGGTGGCATTCTCTGACGATCCTCCTCCCGACGTTTCTCCTTATCTTCTCCCTTTTGATTGTTGAATTCTCGTCGGGGAGGATTCCTTGGATTCAGTGCAGCGATCGCGTCTTTCTCGGCTGCTGGAGCGACATTGCTCCAGTTATGTGTAGCTCTGCGATGATGTCCCGACGATTCGGTTCTTGAATAATTCTCTTCCCTATGTTCAGGGTGATGGTACTGCGCTCGAATGTAATGGGATCTTACGTCAGCCCATGCCGGATCTGTGCAACATTGGTCAAAATCCGAGACCAGTTTTTGACTTCCGGACAGGGCGACCTTCTGCTGCTCCAGTCCCTTGTTGAGTAGCTTGATACCCAAGCGTATCTCCTCTGGCCCTGGATTAGCTGATAGAATTTCACGAGCTGCCACGGTATTTTGCACTGGTGTTGGGTATACCCAATCTCCGTTGCTATCCTTCCGTGGCTTCCCCATCTCATCTCCGAAAAGGACGGCACGGACACATGGGAATTGGTTGTCATCTATGTGACGCTTCCGTGTCTTCTGATGTAGACGGGACATGTACTCCTTGTTTGACATGCGCTTCTTTTCCACCTCGATGTTTTTGGCTTCATCAAGGAGTTGTTGACGACGCGCTTCTAGGCCTGGGCCCTTTCGTCCAGCTCATCTGCAGTAAGTTCTGCAGCTGTAGGGATAGGTGTGGTTAGAGCGGCATCGATGAGTTTACACGCACCTTCTGTGATCACGTGTCAATCCACCGATGCTTCTTTTTTCGGCTCGTCTGGGATAAGTGCTCCATCCGAGTCTTCCTCATATTCCTCGGCAATCACCTCCTCTGTCAGAGGGTCTTTTGTCGGGGTCTTGTTCTTCTTGTTCTTCTTCTTTGCCTTCTTGGTAGCGCCGGTAGCAAAGACGGCTTTAGGTCCGTTTCTCGGAGTCAAGCTCTGATCGGTACTTTCGGACATCTGGACCTCGGGATTATCTCCGACGTCCATGTCATCCTGTGCTTTGGGAGAGTGTTCCCCGGATCCTTCATCCATGGCTTCTCCTTCTTCTGCAGCTTTGGATTTGTACTCCTCTTCATATTCCGCGCAGAACTTTCGGAAATCTGCCGACGTCATAGATTCATCCGAGGATGCGGGAACGTCGGCGTTTGTTCTAATTGCCTCCAGCACCGAGTCGGTATTTTCTCTAGCATCGGCAGAGCCGGATCCGGATCCAACATAGCCGACGAAGGGCGACGCGTGCTTCCTGAGGTACCTGCGGCTTTCGCGATCAGCCATATCGAAACTTTTAATGCTCTCGAGGATTGCATCAGCGCTTTCGCCTTGCAGTATCATGCATCTTAGTGTGTACCTGAGGAAAGGCCTGTCTGTCCCGGCATCGTCAGAGCCGGAATCAGTGTCGTTGATATGCTCCTCCTGGATTTCGACTTCCACGGGTGGGTCGATCTGGGATCCGGCTTCTCCAGGGAGATCCACTTTAGATTCGACTTGGACCATGAGGTCTTCTTCAGACTCGGATTTCTCCACTATCTTCGCAACTGGTGCGGGCTGGGTGGGATTAGGGTTTTCTGAGATCCGGAACTCTGCCGCCTCCGTGGACCAAGGGGACCCAGAAGATTCTTCTGCCTCTATCATCACCGCTGGGGTGGGTTGGGAAGGTTCAGCGAAACTGATGTAAACATCGATCTCGCCAAAAGACATGATTGTATAGGCAGTCACGGCCTCCCTAGCCAGAATCCAAGTCTCATCGAGAACGATGAGAGGGACATCGCTGGCATAGAGGATGCAACCGACGGTGATGGTCTCGCCGATTCCGATTCTTGCAGATTCTGCTCGGAACGCAGATCCGTAGCTCACTTGCCCCACGGTGGGCGCCAACTGTCGTCGGATTGAGGACAACTACGCCATGAGGGGGTCCTCGAGGCATGCGGAAGAGAGGGGGCGAGACGTACGGTATTCCGGGACGGTGAGCACACAAGTTTACCCAGGTTATGCCGGCTTTGGATAGATCCTACTCCTGCTAGCAATCTAGTAATACGGCAAAGCCGGAATATGGGTTACAAGGGTATCGCCTGTGCGAGTTGAGGGTCTAAAGTATTGGGTGTTCCCTAAAGGCTCTCCGTAGGACAGCTTATATAGATATCCGGCCTAGGGTTTACAGGAGAGATCAATCCGGCTACGACTAAGAGTTGGTTACAGAGTACATCTTGAACTACAAGTAACATTATGGGCCTAAGTTGGTAAGTCTTCTAGGCCTTCCCGTAGCCGGATTGGACTCCGTCTTCTCTCCTGACTAGGCCGCCCGTGAAGCAAAGCTCTAACCCGAAGTGGGCCACCCTAGTCAGTGAGGAACTGTGAGGATACCCGGAAAGTATATCCCCAACAATACATGTTGTGTTTGCGGGGATCCGATGGATATTGAGATGGTATTTCAGATTGATTATTGATTCTATCATGTCTTTGTTATTTGAGATCTTGCATGCTTTCCGTTGTTAGTAGCTATCTTGGCCAAGTAGATGCTATCAACTCCAAGAGTTAGTATTTATGCTCGATAGTGGGTTCATGCCTCTGGTAATCTAGGGAAGTGACAGAAATCTCTAAGGTACTAGATGTGTTGTTGCTACTAGGTAGAAAACAACAATCCTTTGTTCATAGAACAATCATATTGTTTACTTTACACGTAGTTCGTAAAGCAATAATATGTTGCTTGCAACTTAATACTGGAGGGGGTTCAGATGATAACCTGAAGGTGGATTATTAGTCATAGATGTAGTTGGATGGCGGTCTATGTATTATGTTGTAATGCCCAATCAAGTCTCAAAGGAGTCAAGATAATTAGTATATGCATGTATTGCTTTCTCGGTGTTTGTCAATTGTCCCGCTGTAATTTTTTCACCCAGCATGTTATCTATCTTAAGGAGAGCCACCTCTAGTGAACTATGGATCCCAGTCCTTTTTCTTTACATACAATCTACAATTGTTAACTTCTTTGTGTTTACTTTCTGTAAACTTTTACTTCTTTCCATTCGATACGTTTAATCCTTTGTTTTTGCAAAACACGGTGTGATTGACAACCTCATCGCAAGTTGGGGACAAAGTTATGTGGTTGTGTTGTGCAGGTCTCCACGTTGCTACTAGCACCGGTAGTGCGCCCTGCCAAAGCTCAGCTAGTAACACCTTTGGGGTGTTTCCTTGCTCCTACTGGTTCGATTAAACCTTGGTTTCATAACTGAGGGAAACTTGCTGCTGTGCTCATCATACCTTCCTCTTGGGGTTCCCAACGAGCTCTACATAAACCACGAGCCATCAACATTTTTCTGGGCGCCGTGCATTGAGCCATCACATACCGCCCTTCCGGCATAGCGAGGTCCAACCCTCTAACATCAAGTGAGTCAACATAAAGCAGATGCGAATACATTAAAAACATGAAAGAATAAAATCAATACATTAACTAAAGTACAATAGGTGCATAATATCAAGTTTGAAAAATAGAAGGTAATATTCAAAAATATAGAAAAACGACGTAAACATGTTTCATAAACATAAATGTCTACCTGCAAGAGGAAAATGCAAGCCTGTGTATGCGTACCCTTAGAAAGATCCTAATGCAACTGGTCAACGACAAATTTGCACCATTGGAATTTCGACACATTTGCAATATTGTACTGTGAATAGAAAATGGTAAAAAACTATTAACATAACATCACACTTACATATATGTTACACACCACCACACCCCATCTACAAAAATGTTACCACCATGGTAACGCACTAGTTATCTACACAGCAAACAAAAAGTTATCCACATAAAAACTTATAGGTTACCTCAAGCCACAAAATAAAAAGAAAAGAAGGAACAAGGGAAACTAACCATGATAGGGTAGCACTTATGGTAAACATGGTTTCGTGTGGGTTGGTGACAAGAGTGTCAACACAATGTACATGACATATGTCTGCTTGAAATCATCGCAGCTGAAGTCATATTCTTCAAGATTTCAAAAACTTGAGTTCTCAGAGGGGTGCCACCGTCATCAGGAAAAAGAATAGGGGCAAGGGCACCCTGATTATCAGAATCAACATAATATGGTACCGACTCTTCCCTAAGAAGCAACCTAAAAGAAATGAAGACAATTTCCTCATTAAGGGGTATCCTTCCTTGCCCCAGGACAACAAATTCACGTGTGTGCTTGTCATATAAACCAGCGAACTAGGCCATAAGTGCGTCGTGCAATGATGAACACTTGATGTCCAGTAAACTATCAAACTCATTTTTTTTGATTGCTACCTTTTGATCATCTGATAACCATTTAAAAAGACTAGTAATAGTAGAAGGAGATGCCCTATTCCTCCCACATTTACTGACAGGTGGTTCTTCACCCTCGGCAACATCAGCAACAACCTTTCGTTTTCTCATCATCGTGGCTTCTGCAAACAATTTAAAATGAAAACATAATGCACAACACAACCACAAAAAATACAACAGTACACACAAACTCATAGAAAAATGAATAAGAACTAATAACATGCAAAATGAAACAATACTTAAAAATTACCATAGAGATGAAATAATGTTACCATGCCAAAATGTATAAAACAGTTACACAAAAAGAGATAACCGAATGTTATCCTGCCACTAGTACATAAGTTACTCATACTTATGAACTAATGTTATCATGAAAATTATTCAAAAGTTACCAAGAGAGATAATTAAAAGTTACCAATTACACTACAAACATGGCTAGGGGTGTTGTTATCAAGGGATTTACTCATAAGTTACACAAAAAGAGATAACCTAATGTTATCATGCCATTAGTACACAAGTTACCTATGCTTATGAACTAATGTTATCATGCAAATTGTTCAAAAGTTACTAACAACGATATTCAAAAATTATCAATTATACTACCAACATGCTTAGGGGTGTTTTTATCAAGGGATTTACTCTAAATTTACCCATAGAGGATATACTAAATTACCCACTTGAATCAAATATAGTGTAGATCAATCACACATATGAACCAACCAAAAAAATTCAAAAACCAGAAACAACTAGAGCAAATACATCATGTTTCTATCATGTATATTAGCAAGCACCCAAGTTCATATGTGCTCTGTTATGGGCACCCCAGATCTCATATTTTCTCACAGCCATTGAAACAACCATAGTATATCTGACATGGGTATACCTTACAGGTACTAGAGATTACCCTATATGGTTCAGCCCAAGAGGCGTCCATGGTGCGAACGAAGCCCAATAAGGATTCAGGTGGCCCATAGGGGTACAACTTCTTGAAGAACACGACAATGTGTATATATAAATTTAAAGGGAAAACCCTAATTTGTAACCGACTCGGCCTACTATCCGGAGACCTAGCCTCCCTATATAAAGGCTAGGAGGGGCAGCGAGGAGAACAATCCACGACCCCCGCATACACCTCGCGATTGCATCTGTGTGCCCCTTGTAACTTTCGACTCCCTCGTAATCAAGAGTAGACAAGCAGGAGTAGGGTCCTCTTCGAGGCCTAAACCTGGGTGAACCTCATGTCACCTATGTGCTTGTTTGCTAGCCGATTGATGCCTCTAGCACTCCCCAATTCCTCGAACCTAAGTCCATCAACAATGGGCATTGATGAGTTAACCCCTCGTCAATTGGCGCCATCTGTGGGAATCGGGAGTGCTGATGTTGCGACTTCCTCAGCCCCATGAACCGCGATCTATGATTCTACTGCAGCAAAGACTCTCCTCCGCTTTGACGGTTTCGACTGTTGGGTTTGCAGCATAGAAAACAAAAAAATTCCTACGATGGGAACTACTATGCACCAAGATCTATCTACTAGATACAAGCAACGGGTGGATATACATCCATAGAGATCATACCCTTGAAGACCGACAAAGTGTAACGAGATTTGACTCGTGGATGATGTAATCAATCGCTTGCCAATCTCAAGATCGAGAGGAAGTCCTAGCGCCGCAAATCAGTAGTGCATCCATGCTCACACACACGTCTGGTCCACCAAATAACCTCCGCCTCCTCACTCCAGCGATGCAGCGGAAGAAGCAACTCCTTCCAGATGAAAAGCCACCGGGAACATGTATCTCGCTAATCCGAGACAATGGGGGAATAATTCTAGAGGGCGGAGAGATCCTTCACGAGGAGGTGTGAGTGAGAAGGAGGGAGAGGAGGCCTTTTATAGGGAGACGGGGGCGCCCCTCCCCATGGCCGGTGGCCATGGTGGGTTCCCCCACCTCTTCCTCATTCATGTGGTGGAAGCTCCACTCACATAAATTTGGCCCTCCATTTTCTCCACTCAAAATGCATTAAATTTTCACCAAATTTAATACAACTCCCATTTAATAAAACTATTTTATTGATTTTATCCAGAATTTTGTTAATTACTTTAATTAACACACATTCACATAAAACCCCCTGCAGCATTTCAATATCACATGCAGAACCAATTTCAGCAATTTCACCTGAAACAATTTTGGTGTCCATTGAAATAATTCTAGCACTTTGTAACGCTTTTGTCTGTAACACATTTGCTCCAAATGGTGTCGGTATCGCTTAAGTGTGTCGGTTCGCGAATAATGCAGACATGATCGAGACCATTCTCCGATCAATAATCAGAAGCGGGACCTGGAGATCCATAATAACTCCCACACAGTATACGATGACTTCTTGTGATTGTGAGAACCTTTAACGCTAGTAATTAAATCCCTTTGTCTCGCGATATATTACATGCCCGAGATTCGATCAGCGGTATCTCAATACCTAGTTTGATCTCGTTACCGACATGCACTCTATTTCTCGTTCCCGTGATATAACATTCTAGTGATCATATCACTTGCTTGCAAGCTATCTCAATGTGATATCACCGAGAGGGACCAGAGTATATCTATCCGTCATCGGGATGGAAAAATCCCACTCTTGATCCATGAGCCTCCACATAACACCATCGGAGTATCTGAACCCACCTTTATAGTCACCCTATTACGATGTGACGTTTGATGTTATCAAGTTACTCTTCTAGTGTTAGCAATTAACATGATCTCATGGTCTAAGGACTAAGATTACTTCATATAATGTTACAGCAATATAAACACAATGACTTTTATCGTAATGCTATACTTCGGATGAATGTTCATCACATCATTCACCAATGATGTGACCTCGTTATTAACAAAGTCCAATGTCCATGATCAGGAAACCTTGATCATATTGTTAATCAACGAGCTAGTTTATAAGAGAGGCATAACTAGGAACCTTTTATTTGTTTATTAAACACACATATATTAACGTTTACAATAAATATAATTATACCATGCAAAATAAGCATCTATCATATACTTGGAAAACATATAATAACAACTTTATTATTGCCTCTCAGGGCATGTTCCCTTCATCGACTTAACCGTCCACACGCCAGCAACTCGCCTGGATTTCGAGTCCGTGGGCGACAAGATCGGCCTAGCGATCGGAAGCCTACACTTTCAGGCTGGCCAGATCGGCCCGCTTCGCCTCCCTGATCAGCCGCAGGCTCCTTCGATTACCCCTGCATCATGGTTCCCGCCACCAATCGGTACTCTGAGCAAGCTCAATGCCTCAACATCAGTCGAGGACATGGATAGCAACAACAGTTGCGAGTCCAATCTGTGCGATCTGCCATATGAAGACAGAGCCTACGACTCTGGATCTGAGAGCTGTGGGAGCAGAGGCTTCCCTGGCCACTACATGTGTGCCATCATCAACACTGGCGGTAGCGGCGACACTCAAGGGAACACCAGCAATGGAGGCGGCTCTCAAGGAAACACCGGCAATGACGCCCCAGTCGACAACGGTGCCCCCGTCAATGGTGCCCCCATCCCTCCCAACCTCGGCAACAACGGCGAACACACCAATAATGGGACGGAGTGCCAACAGATCCACCTCAACCAGGCAGAATAGGCAAGGTGCAAAGAGGTCTTGCACAGCAATCCCCTGCCACCAAACGCGCTGCAACAGATGCTAATGGGATACCATTGGCTACTCATCCAAGAGTGAAATCGCTAGCAGATGGTGAATGCACAATCTGAGGCTCGCAGGAGAGCCACATACGAGTCAAGTGCCCGACGGGTAGTGCTCTCCTCGATTGGTGGATCCTCCTCCAAGGGCAACGGAGCTACAGTCGCCAGAAGGCGATCTCGACTGAAACACCTCACCGACAAGGAGCGAGAAGAGGCCACTAGAGACCTCAACTTCTTATTCATGACGGTGGACTTGCGGGGCAACATACTCCCAAAAACACCACAAGTAGTGGTGACAACAACCAACCATGTACCTGCTCAACAATCAACCACGAGCTGGAGATCCACGATCTACCATGCACCGATCTACGATCGTTGGCCTTGGACTGCTCGAAGCTACGCTCGCCAAATAACCAACACCGGAGCCGAAGAAAAACAAGGCTCCACCCAAGTACTACTCGCTCTCCTCTAGCGATGACGAGCATGACCTGTCATGGTGACGCCGCTCATGTTGACACGATCGCGATTACGACACGCGTGATGACATCACCACCTCTTAAAGGACTATCGCGAGTTCCTCAAGCCCCATGAAGGCCTCATCCAGATGAATCGTGATGCGATAAATTGATGGCCCAAGATCTCTCGAGCTTGTTGGGGAACCCCAAGAGGAAGGTATGACGAGCACAACAGCAAGTTTCCCTCAGTTATGAAACCAAGGTTATCAAACCAATAGGAGCAAGGAAACACCTCCAAGGTGTTGTTTCCAACTTGGAATCCTACACAACAACCATAGAACTTTGCCCCCAACTTACAGTGAGGTTGTCAATCTCACCGGTTTTGCTGAAAACAAAGGATTAAATGTATCGTGTGGAAGAAAGTAAAAGCTTGCAGAAAGTAAACAGAAAGTAGTAAACAGTTGTAGATTGATGACAAAAGAAAGGACCGGGGTCCATAGTTCACTAGTGGTGGTTCTCCTTAAGATAGATAACATGTTGGGTGAACAAATTACAGCGGGGCAATTGACAAACATCGAGAAAGCATACATGCATATACTAATGATCTTGACTCCTTTGAGACTTGATTGGGCATTACAACATTATACATAGACCGTAATCCAACTGCATCTATGACTAATAATCCACCTTCAGGTTATCATCTGAACCCCCTCCAGTATTAAGTTGCAAGCAATATATAATTGCATTATGAATTGCGTGTAAAGTAAACAATACGATTGTTCTATGAACAAAGGATTGCTGTTTTGTCCCTAGTAGCAACAACACATCTAGTACCTTAGAGATTTATGTCACTTCCCCAGATTACTAGAGGCATGAACCCACTATCGAGCATAAATACTAACTCTTGGAGTTGCTAGCATCTACTTGGCCAAGATAACTACTAACAACGGAAAGCATGCAAGATCACAAATAACAAAGACACAAGAGAATCAACAATCAATCTGAAATAGCATCTCAATATCCATCGGATCCCCGCAAACACAACATGTAGGATTACAAATAGATGATCTTGATCATGAACGGAGCTCACAAGATATAAACATGATAGCACAAAGGAGAAGAACCAACCATCTAGCTACTACATGGACCCGCAGTCCAAGGATGAACTACTCAGGCATCACACCGAAGGCTTGCATGGTGATGAAGAGGGCCTCTAGGGAGAATTCTCCCCTCCAGTAGGGTGCCGGGAAGAGCTTCAGATCCCTCCCGATCTAGGGATGGAGGTGGCGGCGGCTACATACTCTTTCGTGGAATTTTGATCAGGTACTTAGGGTTTCTGTATCGGGGGCATCATATAGTCGGAAGGGTGGCCACACCACCCTAGGCAGCCACACCACCCCCTGGCGTGGCCAGGCCTGGCCCGCTCGGCCAGGTGGTGTGGCGGCCCTCTGGCCCCTCTCAGTATCGTATTCTGGCTCCGTGTCCCCCTCGGTGAAAAATGACTTTGGCTTTTGTCTCGTCCAATTATGAGAATATTCATTTTCTGACTTTCCTGGAACCAAAAATAGCAGAAAACAGGCAGACTTTGGCTTTTGTCCCGCCCAATTCTGAGAATATTCATTTTTTGACTTTCCTGGAACCAAAAATAGCAGAAAACAGGCAGTTGGCACGGTGGCATCTTGTTAATAGGTTAGTCCAAGAAAGTGTATAAAAAGTACTCAAAGTTGGAACAAAACATAAGAAAGTAGATAAAAAGCAAGCGTGGGACAACAAAAATTATAGATACGTTAGCAACGTATCAACATCCCCAAGCTTAACTCCTGCTCGTCCTCTAGTAGGTAAGTGATAAAAAGAAAGAATAATTTTTGAGGTGACATGCACCATTATAAACTTGATCAAAGTATTTGTAAAACATTGAAAGCTGGGATCATGGTACTTCAACATAGCATAAAGTTCTAACAATATGACATAGCAACTATGTTGCAACATGAAAAGGCACAAACAAAAGATTCATGAATAACAATGCTTTGCAAGACGTTTGTTTGTTTCACATAAAGAAAACATAGCATAGTGGCATTCAGCTTGTCCCTCATAGAGTAGCAAAACATAAATGCATAAGACACCTTCAAAGTTCATAAGGGTGACTAGATACAAACAGTTTAAGAACAAGCAATATCAAAGTTATGCATCAATCAACAAGTCTTGGGACAATGCACATTATACTAAGAATGGCCACTATGCACTCTCAATAGGTGCATAAAGATAGAAGATGGAGACTCAACATAAAAGTAAAAGAAAGGCCTTCATAGAAGGAAGCAGGGATTCAAGTTTCATAAAGAGCTTCCAAAAAATATGGTACTTATTAGCTTTCAGCTCTCATTGCCCCTATCATAAGCATCTTTAGGTGATTAAGGTTAAAGTGACACAGCTAAGAGGATATGCTTGACAAGTTATAAGTTGAAATCGCATGCCCCTTACTTATGAGTACCGAACCTCATGCTACTCAACTTCAGTCACAAGTAAGCTCTTGTCAATGTAAGTACATATGTATCATAGAGAACCGCCAACGGGGTACCCCTTGCACATGATACAAGAGCTATCCCATAATCAAAATGACAAGGCAAGCAGACAATGAGCATCTCAGCGATCTTTTTATTTGCTATTTGCATAGGTTTTTATTAAGGATGCTTCATAGAGTGCTCATTATGGTTATGCTACAAGTTTCCACCATGATTAGGCATGGCTTAGGCTAGCGGCCCAGGCGTTTCTCTAACACACATACAAACTCCATGATCTTACAAGTTCCCCTTTTATTTCACACCACCGGGATCCATAAGTAAAAGAATCATGATATCAACGGAATATAAGTGCAATGTTGAAAGCATTCCCCATGATACATGGTTTTGCTAACTTCAACTTATAAAGTGCAAGCATATACGCAAAAAAGATGGACATAATGATTCAAGTTTATTAAGGGCAAGAAAAGTAAAGTGTGCCATCAAGTTCGTGAGAGCTTTAATCACTAGTTTTCTCATAACAAGTTTAATTCGGAAGGTAGATAAAAATATGAATATACTTGGAATAGCAAATGCTAATAGGTAGGTATGGTGGACTCTTCGGAATAACTTGGTTTAATGGAGTTGGATGCATGAGTGGGACTCATACTTGGTTATGGAGGCTAGCAAAAGACTGGAAGCTACCAACTAAAAGAGCAATAATGGTCATAATCATGCAAAGAGACACAACGTCATTGATTAAAGCATAAAGTGATATTACAAGTCGAAAACTAAGGGATCATCAAGGCTATGGTGACTTTGGATAATAATAACATGGTGTGAGCATGCGCCAAGCCAACCCAAATAAAGCATCAAAGGAGAATACCACAATACTATGCTTTAATATGCTAAAACAACGCATAATCCTTCCAAGGCACATTAAGAAATCTCAATTGTTTATAACAAGTCATGCTAAATGAATAATCACTAAGCATAAAGCCAAAACAATACCAAGCATGACATGACAAAGCAAAGGCCACAGTCAAAAACAAGCTCCTTTTACCACTTAAGCATGAACTTTTCCTACTCTTTTCCAATCCAAACCAAACTATTTGAAAACTAATGTATGAAAGAGGGGGTCCAACCAATTTATTCAAGAAAACTAAGAAAACCAAACAAATGAAAACCAAAACAAAAACGAAAAAGAAGACGCTCCAAGAACAACACAACTGTGCATGAAATAATAAAAATGAAGTGTTTGGAAGAAACCTGGGATTTTTATTGATGAAGAAGGGGATGTCTTGGGCATCCCTTAGCTTTGACGCTTGTACTTCTTGGATATTTCCTGGGGTGACACGCGTGGCATCCCCAAGCTTGAGCTTTAGTCCATTCTTCATCTCATTTCATCATTCCTTTCATGCACCTGGAATTTTTCCTTCATATGAAACTTCACAAATCTTTATTAGCAACATTAGTGCACTCAAGATAATAAGTCTTTGGGTTCAGTTTCAACACCAATAAAACTTCCATTAAAATACAAGCTACTGTAGCACTTCCCTCAAAAAGCTCAATTCCCCAAAAGAACTCAAAAAGGAATCAACAAGAAGCAAATGCAAATAATAGCAGAAATCTATCAAAACAGACCAGCAGGTAAAAACCAATTTTTTCGAACACCTTCTGTTGTTCAAATCGAAAAGCGTTGAACTAACGAAAGTTAGATAACAATCTGGGGCAGAAGCACAAAAATTCACGCTTCAAACTGACATACAGAGATTTTACACGAATTTTTACGGTGAAGAAAAAAATTTGTTTCGGGACAGCAGGTTTCCCAAGAATTACTTCTCTCTCATTAGAGGTTACTCTTGACACAAAAAGCAAATAAAAAGGATAAGGAGTGGTTATTACAGAGGTAATAACTTCCAAGACTCATCTAAAACTTTTGGGTTATCTCCCAATAAGTACTTTTCTTTAACGCCTTTAAGTTAGGCATAAGAAGCAAGAAAAGAGTCAAGTGTTCTCAAATGAATAAGCATTAAAACCAAATTTGTTTTCATAGGAGAGGCAAAAGGAATCTTCTCTCTCTTCTTAGGGAAGTGTTCTATACCTTTCTTGAGTGGGAGTTGATATTTAATAGTGCCTTCTTTCATATCAATAATGGCACCAACAATTCTACGAAAAGGTCTTCCCAAAGTAATAGGACAAGAAGCATTGCATTCAACATCCAAAAAATAGAAATCAACGGGGACATAGGCATTGTTAACCATAATAATAAAATCATTAAGGCTCCCCATGAGTTTCTTTTTAGCATTATCATCAAGTGGGACATTTAAATAACAATCTTCAAGTGGTGGAAAATCAAGCATATCATCAATATTTCTAGGCATAATAGAAACACTACTATCAAGATCACATAAAGATTTGAAATCAAAATCATTCACTTTAATATTAATGATGGGTTCCCAACCATCTTCTTGTTTCATAGGAATAGAAGCTTTATGTTTCATCTTTTCTTCTTTGATTTTTATGAGAGCGTCAGTAATGTGTTTTGTAAAGGCCATATTCATAGCACTAGCATTAGGACTTTTAGCAAGCTTTTGTAGGAACTTAATAATTTCAGAGATGTTGCAACCATCAAGATCAAAATCATACTTATCATCTAAAGTAGTAGGATTATTGTTACTAGCTTCAACATTAGAGGTAGTGATAGTAGAAACACTAATATTTCTAGCAATTTCATCTTCTCTTTCCCACTAAGCATGCAATATAGCTAATAGTCTAACATTTTCATCAATTCTAACTTGTATGGCATTAATAGCAACAAAGGGATTCTCAATAGTTTCAGGTTTAGCAGCCATTTTATTAATCAAAGAGGATTGTGCTTCAGACAAAGATGATATATTTCTTTCATCATTAGAAAGTTTTAGTTGTAAACTAGGAATTTCCCTATTTAAACTCTCAAGTTGATGACTAATATTCTTCAGAATAGTAGATTGTTCCTCCATAGTTTTAGTAAACAGTTTATTTTTTCCATATTGCATTTGCATGAAGTTTTTAGTGGCTCTTTCAACTTCTAAAATTATTCCTTCACTAAGTATTCCAAGTTTGTCATGATAACCATAAGTATTATTAGGAGGGTAAGGCCTATAATTGTTATTACCAAAATTGTTTCTATATGCATTGTTGCTAAAATTATTATTTCTTATGAAGTTCACATCAACTTGCTCTTCTTGAGCAACCAAAGAGGCTAGGGGAACATGATTTGGATCAATATGAGCCTTCCCATTAAAAAGCATAGACATAATAACATCAATTTTATCACTCAAGGAAGAGGTCTCTTCAACAGAATTTACCTTCTTACCTTGTGGAGCTCTCTCAGTATGCCATTCAGAATAGTTAACCATCATATTATCCAGAAGCTTTGTTGCAGCACCCAAAGTGATGGTCATAAAGGTACCTCCAGCAGCAGAATCTAGTAGATTTCTTGAAGAATAATTCAATCCTGCATAAAAGGTTTGGATAATCATCCAAGCAGCCAGTCCATGAGTGGGACAATTCTTTACCAAAGATTTCACTCTTTCCCAAGATTGAACAACATGTTCATTATCAGATTGTTTTAAACTTCATTATTTCACTTCTCATAGATATAATCTTAGCAGGATGATAGTATTTTCCAATGAAAGCATCTTTACATTTAGTCCAAGAATCAATATTATTCCTAGTTAAGGAATTCAACCATTCTTTAGCTTTTCCTCTCAAAGAGAAAGGAAACAATTTAAGCTTAATAATATCCCCATCTATATCCCTATGCTTTTGCATCTCACAAAGTTCAACAAAGTTATTTAGATGACTAGCAACATCTTCAGTACCAATACCGGAAAATTGTTCTCTCATAACAAGATTGAGAAAAGCAGGTTTAATTTCAAAGAAAGTAGCTTCAGGAACAGGTGGAGCAATAGGTGTGCAGATCAAATCATTGTTGTTGGTGCTAGTAAAGTCACACAACTTAGTGTTTTCAAGAGTAGTCATTTTTTGTGTGTTTTTAATAAAGAAAGCAAACTAGTACAACTAATTTTTTTGTGTTTTCAATAAAGAAAGCAAACAAAATAGAAAATAAACTAAGCAAAACAAAAACAACAAAGTAAAGAGATTGGTTATGATGGACTCCCCTTGTGAAGATGTCCTTGTCTCCCTAGCAATGGCGCCAAAAAAGAGCTTGATGGCCCAAGATATCTCGAGCTCGTTGGGGAACCCCAAGAGGAAGGTATGATGAGCACAACAGCAAGTTTCCCTCAGTTATGAAACCAAGGTTATCAAACCAGTAGGAGCAAGGAAACACCTCCAAGGTGTTGTTGCCAACTTGGAATCCTGCACAACACAACCACAGAACTTTGCCCCCCAACTTATAGTGAGGTTGTCAATCTCACCGGTTTTGTTGAAAACAAAGGATTAAACGTATCGTGTGGAAGAAAGTAAAAGCTTGCATAAAGTAAACAGAAAGCAGTAAACAGTTGTAGATTGATGATAAAAGAAAGGACCAGGGTCCATAGTTCACTAGTGGTGGTTCTCCTTAAGATAGATACCATGTTGGGTGAACAAATTATAGCGGGGCAATTGCCAAACATCGAGAAAGCATACATGCATATACTAATCATCTTGACTCCTTTGAGACTTGATTGGGCATTACAACATTATACATAGACCGTAATCCAACTGCATCTATGACTAATAATCCACCTTCAGGTTATCATCTGAACCCCCTCCAGTATTAAGTTGCAAGCAACAGATAATTGCATTACTGCATTGCGTGTAAAGTAAACAATACGATTGTTCTATGAACAAAGGATTGCTGTTTTCTCCCTAGTAGTAACAACACATCTAGTACCTTAGAGATTTCTATCACTTCCCCAGATTACTAGAGGCATGAACCCACTATCGAGCATAAATACTAACTCTTGGAGTTCCTAGCATCTACTTGGCCAAGATAGCTACTAACAACGGAAAGCATGCAAGATCACAAATAACAAAGACATGATAGAATCAATAATAAATTTGAAATAGCATCTCAATATCCATCGGATCCCCGCAAACACAACATGTAGGATTACAAATAGATGATCTTGATCATGAACGGAGCTCACAAGATCTAAACATGATAGCACAAAGGAGAAGAACCAACCATCTAGCTACTACATGCACCCGTAGTCCAAGGATGAACTACTCACGCATCACACCGGAGGCTTGCATGGTGATGAAGAGGGCCTCTAGGGTGAATTCTCCCGTCCGGCAGGGTGCCGGGAAGAGCTTCAGATCCTTCCCGATCTAGGGATAGAGGTGACGGCGGCTACAGACTCTTTCGTGGAATTTTGATCGGGTACTTAGGGTTTCTGTATCGGAGGGATCTTATAGTCGGAAGGGGAGGCCGAGGGGGTGCCCTAGGCGGCCACACCACCCCCTGGCGTGGCCAGGCCTGGCCCGCACGGCCAGGTGGTGTGGCGGCCCTCTGGCCCCTCTCCGTCTTGTATTCTGGCTCAGTGTCCCCCTCGGTGAAAAACTGACTTTGGCTTTTGTCCCGTCCAATTCCGAGAATATTCATTTTCTGACTTTCCTGGAACCAAAAACAGCAGAAAACAGGCAGCTGGCACTATGGCATCTTGTTAATAGGTTAGTCCAAGAAAGTGTATAAAAAGTACTCCAAAGTTGGAACAAAACATAAGAAAGTAGATAAAAACCAAGCATGGAACATCAAAACTTATAGATACGTTAGCAACGTATCATAAATCAGGGCTACGGAGCTGCCCCGGGTACCATAGCTCATGGAGCATCAGGTCTTCCTTGTGTTTCTTCGAATCCTGTTGGAGGCGCTCGAAGGCTTCGAGTGCCTTATCCCGCTTGGTCTCTGCCGCGCTAATACCCTTTTCAAGGGAGTTCACTCGACGACGAAGATCATTGTTCTCCTCTACAGAACAAGGGGAATACATCAAGAACAATAAACACAAATACTCAGCAGTACAATACAAGTCAACATGCTTACTCTGTAGCCGGCGGTTATCAGCATCTTGCCGCGCATGCTGCCAGCCCAAAGTCGCGATCTGCTCACCAAGACGAACAGACTCCAGCAGAACTGGCTACAAAAAGACGGCATCTATCACCAGAAGGATCGGCCCCAAACAAAAAAATTCAAGTAAAGAGTTCATGACGACTTACGTGGTCACCCAAAGACTCTGAAGATTCCTTCTGAATCGACGTACATGCAATAACCAGGTGCTCCCCCGCGTTGGGTGAACTCGAGGAATTTGTGCTGGAGGCGGCCGTTATCTTCAGAGAAGGCGATGACCCCTCCGCATCCTTGTTCTTGGAGTCTATGACTCCAGTGTCCTCTAGGCGGTGGCAATCACCAAACAATGATGATGCAGTTCTACTGCATCAACTCTAGGAATGCATTTAGCACAATGAAAATTGCAAGTCAGGAAACCTCAACTCTAAGAAGAGAACTTACCCATCAAAGTCATCAAGGTCGAAGTCCTCATCCAGCGGATCTTTCAATTTCTTTCGCTTCTTCAGCGGTGGCGGAGCCACGCTGCAGATAGGAACCGCTAGAATAGGACTTGTGGTGCCCACCTCAGGCGAAGTATCCTTCGGCGCCTCTAGCATAGACGCATCAGATTCTTCACTTTGGGAGCGCTTGCGAGTTCCACCCTCACTAGAATCAGGGACTTCCTGTGCAGGCATAGTCGACCCCGATTCGTCGTCTTCTTCGGCATCAGAGGGTAGAACCCCCTCCGTTCGAGGTGGTAGCGAAGTCGCTACTTTCCAATCCTAGGACAGGCATCAAACTGCAATTACAACATGTCCCATGGACAAGGAAAAGTAAAACAACAAGGAGTCAACGGAAAATTTACCTCAGGAGGGGAGTTACTCGCGTGGAGGGGCAACCTGGTTGAGTCTCTAGGAAGGATATCTTTGGCAGTGTACTTCGTCAGCGCCCGAACCTTCCTCTCCACCTCCACCGATGACAGGTTTTCTAGGGAGATGCCAGTGATGTCATCCACGATGGTCCAACACGACATTGGGTGTGCCCTGGCCTGCAGAGGCTGCACCCACCACCGCAAAAATGTGTGGATAAGGTCGACACCAGTGATTTCTTAGCCTCCGACAAGCTGAAGGTCACATACGCGCTTGTACGAGACTTCGACTTCTTCCGCCTCGCCCGGCATCACAACATTCTTCCAGGACCTCTTCCTCCTCAGCGTAGCCTTGGGATCAAAAGGAGCAAGTCCAAATCATTTTCCATCAACATGCTGGTCGCGAATGTAGAACCATTTTCCCCTCCATCCTTGGACGAACTCGGCAATATTGAGGCTGAAGTATTGGACATTGGGGTCCACGTAGATACATCAGCCGCCGATATCATACACGACTGAGCTGGAACCCAGCCGCCTCTTCATCTTGAATAGCTTCTTGAAGAGACCGATGTGTGGCTTTCCAAGCCAGCACTCGCAGAGGGTAATGAAGCACGTGACGTGTAAGATGGAGTTTGGGGTTAGCTAATGCAGCTGAATCCCATAGAAACAAAGCAACCCTCGCACAAACTTGTGGAGGGGGAGAGAAAGACCACGAAGGATGAACGCCAGAAACATCACCCAAAATCCAGCAGGGGGTCAGGTATTACCTCTAGTCTAGGCATTTTGCAATCTATTTCCTTGGCAGGGAGCAGACCATCTTGGCGATGTGTCTAGAGCTCATGCTCCTTTAAGGAAGTGCACTGCTATGACCTGTTGCTCACGCGGGTCCTCGACCCTTCTTCTTGGTGGCGGCGGCGGTGCTGGACCCATCGGCGCCAATGCCCTTCTTTTTCACTGGAGTAGCGATAGCGGCAGATCCAGTGGCAGCGCCTACTTTCTTTTTCCCCATCTTTCGGCGGCGGAGGGATCAGAGGAAGTAACTCGGAAAAGCTTTGAGAATGTCCAGCGCAGAGCGGATGGTGGGTGCGATGAAGCAGAGGAGAAAGGCAATGGCAGAAGTGCGCAAAGGAGGAAGAAGATCAGTGCAAAAAATTACCGCACACAAAACCCTACTTATGCACCAGGGGATGCCATCCAATGGCTCGCAGAGCCTCACTCTTACGAGTGGCGCACATCAATGAAGACGCGTGGCAGTGGTAACAATGAACCGTCACTGCATGTTCCCCATTGCGCGCAAGAATCAAGGAGGCACAATTAAAACCAAAGATTACACGTGACTGGTCAAATCCCAGTCAGACTTTGGGGCCCACCTCTGTCAGGTCCCATTAGCACCGCTTATGCAGGCAACCAATTTCATCGGGTCGTCAGCACTGGCGTCATCAAGAAACCCACTCCAGCGGAGTTCTCTTCGACTGATCTAGTCCTTGCTTGACTCTGCGACTTGACCAAGCACTCGGGCTACTCCTAACTGGAACGCTGGCCGCGCCCCCGAAATTTTTAAAAGGGCATAGAACTGTCGTGACAAACATACAAGACATTCACATCTCCGCCCCCTCTTTCAAATTAACAATTCGATTGCGGACTCGGAGGCTTCTCCCATAGGAAGCGCTGAAAGCACAATTGACAAAAGACAAAATAACGACAGCAGTCGACAATTGTTCAAAGTCCCCACTCGAGTCTGCAACTCGAATAGGCACTCGGGGGCTACTCCCATAGGGAGCGCTGGTCGCACACCCTATTAAAAAGAAAAGATATTTGTACATGGAAAAAGCGTTGATCACATCCGCACCATGGGCATTCGAAGCATTCGGCGACTCCGCCTCACAACTGTTGAACATACCCTACAATGGGACATCGTCTCCTGGCTCACCCGAATCACCTCCGTGGTGAATAAACTTTCGGATGTCGCGTTAACAACATGAAGATAAGACCTGCAGAAGGCCTAGCAACGCACCTGATGCGCTTTACCAGAAATAATCTGTGCCTACATGCATGATGAAAAGGCCTTGACGGACGTGTCGAGTGCTCACACCAAAACACAGGAATTCGACTCTATAAGACCTCCATGGCAGGAGTTGAATTACGCTAGCAATGTTCTGAATTCGAGTCCGGGACTCGAGTTTGAGTCGATACCGTTGTTTTACCCTAAGGCATTTAAATGATCCCGATCTATTAGATGACTCAAGCACGCATATTGCAATCCCTATGACACAAACTGCGACATCCAAAAGAATTTCGAATGAGCCTATATTCCATGCACTCGAAGACTTACAAGTCTCCACCCGAATCTACGATTCGGCTGGACACTCAGGGGCTACTGACATGGGTATACCTTACAGGTACTCGATATTAGCCTATACGGTTCAGACCAAGAGGAGTCCACGGTGCGAATGAAGCCCAGTAAGGATTAGGATGGCCCATGCATAGGAGTACGACTTCTTGAAGAATACAACAAAGTGTAGATAGAAATTTAAAGGGAAAATCCTAATTTGTAACTGACTCGGCCTGTTATCCTGAGACCTAGCCTTTCTATACAAAGGCTAGGAGGGGGCAGCGAGGAGAACAATTTACAACCCCCGCATACACCTCGCCAGATTGCATCTGCGTGCCCCTTGTAACTTTTGACTCCCTCGTAATCAAGAGCAGACAAACAAGAGTAGGGTCCTCTTCGAGGCCTGAACCTAGGTAAACCTCGTGTCACCTATGTGCTTGTTTGTTAGCCGATCGATGCCCCCAGCGCTCCCCAATTCCTCGAACCTAAGTCCATCATCAATGGGCATTGATGAGTTAACCCCTCGTCAATATCTAAACCAAAAAATCAGCAACAAATAAGTCATTAATTAGTCTGAATAAAGCACAATAAACTATAAACAGGTACTGCAAAAGATCTGCACAGGGGACAGTTCTCAGCTGGGACTCAAACAGGGGAGAGCGCGGGGAATCAGGGATTCGAACATGGGGAAATGGCTCATACAACTACCTCGAAGCAACCCTAAAACCTAGAAACAGCCGGAAGCAACGCCGACGATAAAACTGACGGAAATGAAACCGCCAAAAATAGAGGAGAAGAAATGAGAGGAATGCGAGCGCCCGCGGGGAGTAAGTGGAGGTGAAGTGAAATTGCGAGCATGCTTGGCGTCGTCGGTAGCGGGCACAAACAGAATCGACGGGAATCACTCGGGAAACCACCGCACCACGGAGTAATCGTCAGAGAAGATGGGAAGAGAGGAGGAGAATTCCTGAAACAATCAGGAGAAGTGGGAGAGGATGACAGGTGGGGCACCAGGTGAAGGAGTGTCCGGATCAGGTGTGGAGAATTGAAAACGCAACCACCCCGCGCGGGTTTGCCCGGGATCGTGGGATGATAATCCAACGGTTGCTGTGAGCCCGCCGGGATTGGTCAGTTTGAGACCAGTCTGAAACTAGAATTCCCTTTTTTTTTAGAATTTTTTATCAGGTCAGCGGGGGATTTCGTTTTTGCCTCCCGTTTCCGTTTCGCAAATCACGCATCGGACCGGCTAAGCCCAGTGGCTTGCTCACTTCCTTTAATTGAAGGTCCGGCCCGGCCCAGCCCGGTTTTGTCTCCACCACCACCGCAACCCCAACCCAAACCCGCTCGCATCTCTCTTCCTGCCGCCGCTCGTCGCCAATCCCGCCGGCCGCCGCTCGCCGCTCGCCGGCGGATACTGTCTACCTACAACTATTTCCCTCGAGCTGGGGACCCCACGGTTGCGTATCCCCTGAGTCTGCTGGCTAAGCCCCCACCCCTCCTCCGCCCGATCTAGCCCACCGCTCGCTCAAGGAGCAAGGGCAAATGGCGGCCATGGACGAAGACGTGCGGCTGGACCTCGACAAGCTCCCCATCAAACGCCTCGAAGCCATCGACGAGGCCGGCAACGAGCAGTACCCGCCGTAAGCCACCCCAGCCCACTCTCTCCCGTTGCCCCCTTCCTCCTCCCGCCTCTCTCGATCCAAATCGCGTACTCACACTGGTCGAGACGCGGCTGCAGGGACACCAGCACGGAGGAGCAGCGGCTCGCGGCGATCCGGCGCATCGACTTCTCCTGGGTCATCGAGAGGGACGCCAAGAAGGCGAAGAAGGCCGCGGAGGAAACCGCGCAGCAGGCATGGCCGTGGCAGGGCCTCATGGAGAGCCTGCAGCAGGCGCAGCAGGAGCTCACCGTCGTTCTCGACCTCATCAGCACGGTCTGTCTGTATGCATACATACAGACCCCGGCATTCTTGTAGCTGTGATGTTCCTGATTAAGCGCCCTGTGATAATGCAGGTCGAAGCAAATGATGCTGTGACCGTCGCTACGGCGAGTAAACCCAAGTCGACGCCGAACGAAGTCCTAGTCGACATGGCGGTCTCCGCGGCCACCAAGCTCCAGCGACTTCGGGTATGCTGGTCTACCAACTGTAGCTCCTGGACTAGTAACTATAGAGCATTTGCATCCGGTTAGCAGAAGAGCACCAGCAGCATGGAATGAACTCATGGGGTTCTTCATTATAGCAGTAAGAAAAGGGGATTTGAAATGCACGTGAATAGAAATTGTTTTGAGTAGTTCATGTTCGAACTTACACCATGGACATGTCAGTTAATCTAGTTGTTATTCAGTTAGAGGGTTTGCTATTTTTCAGTTAATTTCAGTTAGCATCAGATATCGTGTAGTTTGACCCGACCTACCCCTGTACACACCATCGGTTGGAGGTGGGGTGGCACGCTAGGAAGAAAAGCTGCAAGTTGTTCACAGTGCAAAACCCTGTCTCTACTATCTGAATTTTGCATTCTAGAAGTCCACAGGACATTGCTGTGCTTCCTTCTGCACTCCTAATTTTTATTTGTTGGCGCCTTTCAGCATTTAGGACGGTACTTCAAACAATCGGCCAAAACGATGGAGCAGCAGTTCCAGAAGGAGGCTAGGTTCTACGGCTCATTAATCAGGTTTGTCTTGTTGCAGGAATTGTGAACTTCAGGTGTCACTTCACTGATGTTTGTACCATAAGCGGTCTTGTTGGATTGGCAGGTTGCAGCAGAACTGGAAAGTTAAGAGGCAGCGTGGGAGTAGTATAGGAAGCGAAAGCTTCATGTTTGATGTAATTGACACTTCTCAGTTAGACACAGCAGCGATGCCCCGATTCTCGTCAATGTCTTTAATTCCAATTGATCAAGACTCATCTGGTACTTTATCTGTACAAGTCCCACAAAAGTCATGCCGTTTCTTGAGTCTTCAATTTCGTGGGGATGATGCCAACGGTGTGGAAAGCTACACTTGCAAAATGAAAGGTATCTCAAGCACCACTTCAACCGAGGGAAATGATACTGTGGATGATGATGATGTCAATAAGTCTGTCAAACATGCACATTCCATTCTCCGCAATATCCACAAGTCAATATTCGAGGAGCAGGTTGTCTAAATGCTTCTAAATTATTGCAAACTCATCATTTTTTTCCCAACGAGAGGCCCAAGAAAATTATTGTTGTGAAAAATTACGCCCTCTCTGTTTGCTATTGTTTATCTATACTTCCTTGTGCTTAGTTTACTGTATGCCTTTGTAGGTATTTGATATGGTGATCCGTGAGACATTTGTCCAGTCTCAGGGCATTAACGTAACTGGAATGCGTGAGGATTTTCTCCAGTTAGCGATTGGCCAGGAGAGTTTGTTGTGCCTTTCGCTTAGACATTCTAGTGGACAGGATAGTGACTTGGAAATGTCAGGCCATGAAGAGCACACCAATTCAGAGGATGCTGCAAATCTTGTGTTAGCTACCACTAATGGGGAGCAGGGGCCTTTAAAGAGAGATGCCTCGGGGTTTCTTAACCCCGAAAGTCTGGAAATTTACTTGCTACAGATGTTTCATGACAATATTCTTAAGAAAGTCATGGAGAAATATCGTAATATTGTTCGCTACCCGAGTCCCGCTCAGACTGCAACTGATGATTGTGGCTCGCTAAGTCATTTCTGCATGACAGTGTCTCATAGGATATTTTCCAATAAAGTACACCTGGAGCTGGAGAGTGTGGTATAATTACTATTTTTCCTGCTTATTATTGCAATATACCATGGTTATTGATTGTAGTTCTATCTTCCTTTTAATGCAGGTTAGCAGGGTTCCGTATCTCCATCTGCGGTCTCTTCCTACATGGCATTCTCGAACTTCTTCCTGGTCTCTCTGCTTAAGAGTTCCACAGCCTATTTTGGCATCTGATCGACCCACGAATCCTTCAGAAAAAGATGAACCAAAGTACAAATCCAGGTCACAGTTCAACACAAAGATTATCTTGAAAGATGGTCAGATAAGTTTGTTGGGTGAAGGTTCTCCGAGCATTGCTGGATCATTGACTAAGAAGGCCTCTGATGGGTATTTGATAAACAGTTACAACTGTGACTTGGAAGACCTACCGACGATGCTTCTGCAGCAGGTAAACCTGTGATGAAACCTTTTTCTTCTCCTTTATCGCAGGTACACATTGGATTAATTTGTCGACATTACTATTGTCAGAAGTACTTATAATTCCGAGCATTTAAGCGTCATTTGTGCCAGGATAGTGCATGAATCAGTTGACTATATATTGATTTACAAATTTTGCAAATGCAAGTGTCCCTACGACTGAGTGCAATGTTCATTGTTCAGTCCATGCACTTCATTACTATATGTTCCATGGGAAAACCGTCCACTGTGTCTATCAATCAACAGGAATAGTCTGTCTAACTAGTTGAAATGTGATGATACCCGTTAGGATCATTGCCATGCTTATTTAGAGGTTAATACCACCCCACTCTAAGAAAAGTCCAGAGGCTGAAAACATCTACTTTGTAGTACAAGGCTGGTGTCATTTTACACAATGGAACAAGATGAGTATGGCACTTATATTCAACAAGCTATACAGTGGATGCACTGATTCAGACTGGAGTTATCTCCCTCGCAATAGTAGAGTGTGTGACTGTCTTTACATGTGTTTCTTTGGGACCTACTTCATCGAAACATGTCTGTTTCCATCTGCAGGTTGCGAGCCAGGTAATAAACTGGCTTCACGAAGAAGCATTGGTTCTCGGGATGAACGTTACCAGAGATTTCCTGTGTCTTTACTTTGATCTTGACCAAGGAGAGACGCTTGGCCTGGTGGCACATGTTGACCCAGACGACACATACGGGTGCATTTCTTGGTACCTAACAATCGATCACCCAGTGGAGGATGGGAAGATGTCGACGGACAATCCTGAGTTTGAGAAGCGTAGGTTTCTCGGGTATCTGTCTCTGGAGGTGTTGTACTCTACCCTGATGGACCTGATAAACCTGTGTAGCACCGGTGTCCACCGCTGAGATAAATTGTACTATGATGCTAGAATCATGTAATATTCATTGAACAAATCCCATGATTGTATTAGTCTGTTTTTCCACCATTGAGAAATTTGTACACTGTTGACTGATGTGCACCATGAAATATGTAGATATAAAGCTAAAAGATGATGTGCAGAAATACATCATCAGTTGCAGAAGTTGATAATATCAGGAGCTCATTGCTTGAGCGTCCGAGAACTGCGATACAGAACTGCAACATGAGCATGGTGGAATGTCTACTACTGTGATTACACCACATACCATGTAAATTTGGGTGTTCAGTCGTCCACTATTTATCTTATGTTCTTGTGATAATTTGTATTCTGTTTACTTTCTTTTGCAACATTTAACCCTCTATCTATGACTGCTTTACAACTTTACTGAATTAACAAAAAATACCAAGCTGGGACAGATTGGTTATCCATCGGTGTGGCTCATGGAGTCATGGGTATCGTTGGTGACATTACCGGCTTCAACAATCCCTTTTGACGCAAGAGCCTGTCATTCTCCTTTCCACCTGTCTTTCTGCGGTGCCGTTTCCTGCCTAGCGCCTAATCCTCCCTCTTTCCTGCCTAGCGCCTACTGGTTGGTCATGATCACACGTGGCAACTAGAAAGAAAATAATCACGGTTCAGACACCGAATGTAGTTCATCTGCAAGTTCATACACCAAGAAGATCATCACGGTTGCGGTACTGCAAATGGAAAGAAGTTACACTTGATTATATCTTGAACTGATTTCTGATGATCCTTCATCATGTGTGCCAGGTTCACTCGAAGCTGATATCAGCAAAATACATATCTTGCTCCAGATCATAGGTAAACTAGTAGAGATACATACATATAGGAGCGTCTCTACCCGCGCTGCCCCCTCTCTCTCACCCCCACCGTCTCACGCGCTCGCCTCCTCCATATCTTCCTCACCAAAGGCAAAGTGTGGACGGGTGCGCGAGGTCGGGGGCGATGTTGTATCGGTACTGGACAGGTACGAGGCGGGAAAGCAGAGACGGACGATGCTGGATGCGAGATCTGGACGGGAGGTGGTGACCTCATGATTGGAGGGGCCGGAGGGAGCGGAGGTGAGAGGGAGAGCTCAGGAGCGGAGGGGCCTTTTCTTTTTCAATTCCTTTTTTTTCCGCCATATATCCCTGATTTTTCTAGTCAAAGTAGTGAGGATGATGCGACATCTTCGTGTAGTCCCGCATAGGAGCATCTTTACCCGCACCGACCCCTCTCTCTCACCTCCACCATCCCTCGCGCTCACCTCCTCCTTATCTTCCTCACCACCGGCAAAGTGTGGCGGCGGACGGGTGCATGAGGTCGGGGGCGATGTTGAATTGGTGCTAGGCAGGTTCGAGGCGGGGAAGCAGAGGCGGCCGATGCTGGATGCGGGAGTTGTACGAAAGGCGGTGGCCTCACGAGTGGAGGGGGTGGAGGGAGAGGAAGTGAGAGGGAGAGATCGAGAGTGGAGGGGGCATCGCATGTTGCTGGGGAGACAAAGAAGGGGCTAGGATGGGCGGGAGCTCGGGTGGAGGGGAACGAGATCAAAATGAGTGTGTGGGGGTGATGACCCACAAGTATAGGGGGTGTATCGCAGTATTTTCGATAAGTAAGAGTGTCGAACCCAACAAGGAGCAGAAGGTGTTGGCTAGTGGTATGGATCAGGAATTCTCTGTAAATACTTAACAAACGGATTTTTAGGGGTTTTTGATAATGCAGGTAAATAAAGTACGAGTAAGTAAAAGAAAATAAGAATAAATGTAGCAAGTGGCCCAAACCTTTATTCAGCAAAGGACAAGCCGATTGTATTACTTAAGATGACCAAACGTTCTCGAGGACACACGGGAAGACTGTCAAGTGCTTTCGCTTCATATAGTTGATTAATCTTCTTTAGTTTGCTAAGTGTTGTGTGGGTGAACCTATGCTAATGTACCGACCTTCCTAGGACTAATACATACTTGTGATTATACCCCTTGCAAACATCCGTAAATACAAGAAAGTAATTAAGGTAGAAACCTAACCACAACTTTAAACTCTAAGACCCTGACGTCCCTTGTGCAATGGTTTCCTAACGAGGGTTCAGGTTTCTGTCACTCCGGCAACCCCTACGATTAGTAGCCAAATACACAATGCATTCTCCTAGGCCCATATAGGTGAAGTGTCATGCAGTCGACGTTCACATGACACCACTAGAAGAAGTACACCACAACTTCAATATCAAACCATTAAATCTTTCTAAACACAATTCCACTACTAACAACATGACTTCTCCCATTTCCTCAAGAACAAAACAAACTACTCACAAGACATCATATGGATCATGATCAGAGATGGAATAATGATGTATAACAATCTAAACATAAATAATAATTCAATGGTTCCACTCAATAGCATCAACTACAAAGAGTAATCAACACCGGGAAAGTTTCCCCTAAGAACTATGCTAGATTCAACCCAATTGTTACAGCGGTATGGAGATGGTGATGAAGGTGCTGATGATGATGATCCCGATGAAGTCCAGCTTGATGGTGGTGTTGATGGCGATGATCTCCCCTCTCCGGGAAGGATTTCCCCCAGCAGAATTCTGTCTACCGGAGAGATTTCTCTCTTGGTGTTTTTTACCCTGCAGAGGCGGTGGAATCTTTCTGCGGTCGCTCCCTGAGTCTTAGGGTTTCGGGAGGATAATATACGCCAGAGGGGAGAGCTGGAGGTGGACCAGGGCGGCTACACCACCTGGTGGCGCAGCCCAGGGTGGCTCGCGCCAGGGGGTGGTGTGGGCCCCCTATGGCCCATCTTCACTCCTCCTTCTAGCAGTCTTCGTCTTCTGGAAAAATAGGATTTTCCATATATTTTCCCGGATTTTCTGATCTTCGCGAATTTTGCCTCCAAACAACACCTTTTCCATTAGAATCCTGACTACAGCGGTCCATGCTCCAAAAGTCATCAACCATGCAAAAACAGATGAAATAACTTAAGTATCATCCCTTAATATGAAATATATCAATCAATAATAGTGAATTATGATATAGAATAGTGATGCAAAATGGACGTATCAACTCCCCCAAGCTTAGACTTCGCTTGTCCCCAAGCGAAACTGAGCTCAATAAACATGGCCTCAGGTTTATGGAGTGAAGATTCGATAAAAGAATACAGACATGAAGCATCTCATTCATCAATACATAGATCATAATAGAATACAACTCACTATTATATAACTTAACTTGCAATAAGTAAAGGAAACACAATAAAGATACATAAAGTGAATCATAATTGGTAATGGCAAACTTAGCTCTTGGTCGAAGAATAGTTGACAATTTACTAGAGTTCACAAATAACTGATTTTCAATGGTAGCTTTCAGAGTAGTAAACACCAAGATAAGAGCAATGTGCAAAATAAGGAACATAAGAAACATGATTGAATAAATCATCATATGAATGAATGAAACACAACAACTCAAAATACTTGCTGAGATATAAGGGAATAGGTTTACTGACTCAACTAAAAGGTAAAAGAAAGGCCCTTCGCAAAGGGAAGCAGGGATTTCAATTTTCATAAAGAGCTCCCAAAAATTATGATACTTATTAGCTTTCAGCTCTCATTGCCCCTATCATAGGCATCTTTAGGTGATTAAGGTTAAAGTGATCAAATATGAGGATATGCTTGACAAGTTGTAAATTGAAAATCTCATGTACCTTGAATACGAGGGCCGCTCCTCATGCTACTCAAGTTTAGTCACTGGTAAGTTCTTGTCATAGTAAGCACATGTGTATCATGGAGAACCGCCAACAGGGTACCCCTTGCCCGATGATACGGAAGAATCCCCATATCAAAATGACAAGGCAAGCAGACAACGAGCATCTCAGCAATCTTCTTATTTACCATGGGAATATGGTGCTTTTTTCTCTCTTTCCTCTTTTCATAATCTCTCTTTTTTTTCTCCTTTTCTCTTTTTTCTCAATCTCTATCTCTTTTTTTATAAGAAGAATGCTTCATAGATGCTCATTATGGTTACGCTGCAGGTTTCCACCATGACAACATGGATTAGACCAGCGGCCCAGGCGTTTCTCTAACACACATACATAACTCCATGGACTTACAAGCTCCCCTTTCATTTCACACCGACGACATCCATAGACAAAAGAACATGATATCAACTAGGTACAAAGTACCAGTGCAATGTTGAAAGTGTTCCCCATGACATCATGGTTCTGCTAATTCACAACTTACAAAGCGCAAGCATATACGCAACATAGATGGGCACAATGGTTCAAGTTTATTAAATGCAAGAAAGTAAAGCATGCCATCAAGTTCTTGAGAGCTTTAATCACTAATTTTCACATAACAAGTTTAATTTGGAAGGTAGATAAAATCATGAATTTACTTGGAATAGCAATAGTGCTAGTAGGTAGGTATGGTGGATACAAATGGCATATGTTTTGGTTTAAGGATTGGATGCATGAGAAGAATTCCCTCTCAGTACAGGTTTTTGGCTAGCAAGGCTGGGTAGCAAGTATAAGAGTTGAAGGAAACAAACAAACATACAAGTAATAAAGACAAACAAGCAATCTTCCTTGGAAGCACAAAAGATCTTAACAAGAGAATACTAAACTCATGAGCAAATCAAGAAAGAAAGATGATGAAATTATATTTTTTAAGAGTACTTATATCTTTTTCATTCAATCTCTCAAAAATAGTGTTGCTACTGACCAAGCCAGGTTTTCCAAAACCAACTAAATTAACTCAATGATCCCAAAGTAATACCAACACTAACAACAAGATCAATCATATAACCACGAATTGAAAACTAATATAAGATATGCAAAAGAGTATATGATAGAACTTCTCATTAATATTCCATAACGGTAACTCACACCAAGGGATACATATCTAACGAGAGAGGGGACACCTCCATAATGCAAACCATCCTACATGATAACTTCTCTATTCATGATATGACTCTACTAAAAAGGTAAAAAGATAGAAGATAGTGATGTGATACCGCGGCACTCCCCCAAGCTTGGAACGAACCAAGGGGATGCTAAAACCTGATGACGAATTACTCCTTCAGTGGTGGTGGTATCCTCTCGATGAGCTCTTTGATCAGTTTCCCTAAGTCTTCAATCTCGAAGGTGTGGTCACGAATCAGCTGTGAGTTTTGCTCAATGCGGCTCATGATCATGTCGGGTTGAGAATTCCAGCTCTTGCGATTCTTTCCCCACTCTTCCTCCTTGAAGTATTTTTTCCTGCATGGCTAGAACGAGGCAAATCCCAATTGGAGGGTAGTTTCTCCTTGGGCATATTCTGGTATTGATGCTCATGGATAAGAGTATGGAAAGGATTCTTGGCGTGTGGAGGAAGTGACCATGGATCTGAACAGTGATGAGGAGGCTTCCCTCCAATTGACATAGTCCTGGCAGGGTTTTCCACCACTCCAATGCTTGCAATGGTAGTGCCGGTGTGCTTTGCCTCCTCTTCATCTTCACTCTTGATCTCCTTCTCCTGCCCGGGGTCTTGGAGATCTTCCTCCATAGGCTCCTTTCCCTTATCCTTGGCGGACACCATTGTGCTTCTAAAATTTCAAGAATAGTTCCTGGCAGAAATAGATCGAAATGAAAACATGACGAGAACACGATATACGATTCTCGGGGGATCCAGGGGATTATATATTACGAAGTTTCACAACAAAAGGAAGGTACTAGGAGAAAATGGGTCGGAGACGGAGTCCGAGGTGGCCACACCACCTGGTGGCGCGGCCAGGGGTGGGCCCGCACCACAGGGTGGTGTGAGCCACCCTGGCTCCGTTTCCGTCCCTCTTTCGCTTCGTTGCTTTCCTTATTGGATAAAAACTGCAAAAATATAACTAGACAGATCTTTCGCGGAATTTTTCTTACCAGAACTGTTACCTATTCGAAAACAGACTCTGCAGGTCTCTAAATTTATTATTTAGTAGATTCTTCTGGAGTCACCACTTGAATAACATCAATATCTTCATATTCATACACTTATTACTTGAGTCATGAAACCTTTCACTTCCTTATTACACCATTAACTCCACTAACCTGGAAATTTCTTTCACACAAAACTTCACACAGTTCTCATTAGCAACATTAGTATAAGTGAAGTGATAAAACCTTGTGAGTCCAAATTCAACTGAAATCCATCAAACCATAAGCTACTGTAGCAACTCCTTCTGAAAACCCAAAAAGAATTCAAAAAGGAAATCGATTAAAGAAGCAAATGCAAGAGTGGCAAAATCTGTCAAAACAGACCAGCAGGTAAAGATCAATTTTTTCGAAAATCTTATGTTCCTCAAATAAAAAAGTGCAAAACTAACGAAAGTTAAATAACAACCTGGGGCAAAAGCACAAACAATTACAGCTCAATCCGACATACAGAGATCTCTCACGATTTTTTACGGTGAAGCTCAAAAATCTGTTTCGGGACAGCAACTTCCCCAAATCTTACTTCTCTCTCATTAGAGGTTGATCTTGACACAAAAACCAAACAAAAAGGATAAGGAGAGGTTATTACCAAAGTAATAACTTCGAGGACTCAAAGAAAAACAAAACAAACCGAAAGCACAAATAAATTGGGTTGTCTCCCCAAAAGCTCTTTCTTTATAGCCATTAAGATGGGCATGATAATTTTGAAGATGCTCACATAGTAATATGAATTGAAGTGAAAGATAGCATTAAGAAGCAAAAATACACACGTTTAAGTCTAACCCACTTCCTATGCAAGGGAATTTTGTAAACAAACAAGTTGTTGAAACCAGAGGCTACTAGCATAGGAAGGCAAAAGAAGTGCAACATAAAAACTTTCAGCATAAAACGAGGAAACTTGATATTATTGAGATGCATTAAAGTACTTTTCCCTCTCTCATAATAAATTTCAGCATCATGCATAAACTTAACAATATAACTATCACAAGGACCATCGTAGCAGTGATCAGTTATCCTTACAGAAAACACAGGAATACTAGTTCTTATAACACTACTTTGTGAAACAATATTAGGGATATCCTTACAAAGGATAGTGTGTCCCTCTTCTACATATTTAGTGATAAAGTCTTTCAGATTTGCTATTATAGGTTCATCATTCATTTGTTTATCAGGTTTAACAACTTTATTTGTACTTTCATTGACCATACTAGCCATCATATAATGTTCCTTTATCTTAACTGGGAAAGGCATTTTCTCAATGTAAGGTTCGGGTAAAACATGATTAGCAGTATAAACTTCAGTATTTCTTGCAGGAACACACTTAACAATATATTTATATGGTTCATGATACTTCTTCCACTTCTTTTTAGGAATTTCAATATAGGAAGCAAAAGCCTTAAAATAAGTTGCAATAGCTTGAGGGTCTAGACCATAAGCATTTTTAATATTTTGAAAGTCATCAGTTCCCATAAAAGATTCAATGCATTCATAATCATAATTTATACCTGACTTTCTTCCTTTGCCATTCTCCCATGCTTTAGCATTGTCTTGAATACGGTCTAGAAGATCCCACTTAGCTTCTTCTTCCATGCGAGTGAATGATCCAGTACAAGAAGCATCCAATAAATCCTTATCATGAAGAGAAAGCTTTGCATAAAAGTTATCGATAATAATATTGTTGGGGAGCTCATGAATGGCACATTTGAGCATTAGTAACTTCAATCTCCCCCAAGCTTGAGCTGTACTCTCTCCATCAAGAGGCCAAAAGTTGTATATTTGATTCCGATCTTTATGAATCTCACTAGGAGGATAAAACTTTGAATAAAAGAGAGGTACTATTTCCTCCCATTCAAGAGCTTGACCATTCTTCAGCAGCTTATGCCATTCTTCAGCTCTTCCTTTCAGTGATAATGAGAATAACTTCATCTTAACTTGATCTGTAGTAATACCTGCACACTTGAACAACCCGCATAATTCGTGTATAAAGAGTAAATGATCACCGGGATGGACAGTTCCATCCCCAACATAGTAGTTATCCATAACACGACCAATAATTCTCGTAGGTATTTTAAAAGTATCATTCTCAACAGGTGGTGGTTCATCTACTACCTTAGCAGTGGTAGTAGCATTACAAAATAAGAAACTCAGCGAATTATCCATAACGAAAATAAAGCAACTAACAGAAGTAAACAATACTCACAATAGAAGTTTCCTTTACCAGTTCCACTCTCTAATAGCGCTTCACTCCCCAGCAACGACGCTAGAAAATAGTCTTGATGACCCACAAGTATAGGGGGTGTATCGTAGTATTTTTGATAAGTAAGAGTGTCGAACCCAACGAGGAGCAGAAGGTGCTGGCTAGTGGTATGGATCAGGAATTCTCTGAAATACTTAGCAAACGAAATTTTAGGGGTTTTGATAATGCAGGTAAATAAAGTACGAGTAAATAAAAGACAATAAGAATAAATGCAGCAAGTGGCTGATGACCCACAAGTATAGGGGGTGTATCGCAGTATTTTCGTGGGAAGTGAAACCCAATTTATTGATTCGACACAAGGGGAGGCAAAGAATATTTATAAGCCTTAACAACTGAGTTGTCAATTCAGCTGCACCTGGAAACAATCTTGCTCACAACAGTTTATCAATAGCAACAGTTTTGTAGTAGAAATAGTAAAGTAGCGGCAGTAGTAAAGTAAAGACAGTAGTACCAATAGCAGTAAACAGTATGATTCGAGTGCAGTAGGCATAGGGATGGATGGACGGGCATTGCATGGACAAGACAATTCACATAGCAATCAGAACATAGGGTAATTGCAGATAAATAAGATAAAGCACCCAAGTACTAGATAATCCTAGGCATGTGTTCCATATATAGTCATACATGCTCGAATGAGAACTTACACAACATCTTTTGTCCTGCTAGCCCATTTGCAGCGGGGCCTCAAGGGAACTACTGGAAATTAAGGTGCTCCTTTTAATAGAGCACCGGAGCAAAGCATTAACACTCCGTGAACACATGTGATCCTCACATCAAAGCCATTCCCTCCGGTTATCCCGATTTCTGTCACTTCGGGGCCATTGGTTCCGGACAACAACGTGTGTATACAACTTGCAGGTAAGACCAAAAACAATACTATCATAATGAATCAATAACACGTCCAGATCTGAAATCATGGCACCCCGGGCCCTAGTGACAAGCATTAAGCATAACAAGTTGCAACAAAGTCAAAAAGCACTAATAATAGATACTAGGTACCATGCCCTAATAATCCGATGCCATTAAAATGAACGATCTCATCCAATCCCTACCATCCCCATAGCCTACAGCGGGTGATTACTCACTCATAGATGGGGGAAACATGGATGGTCGATGGAGAAGCGATGGTGATGATGATGGCGATGATCTCCTCCAATTCCCCGTCCCGGCAGGGTGCCAGAACGGAGTTTCTGGTGCTATTTTGTGGAATCTGGTGGTGGCGGCGGAGTGGAACTCCTTCTAGAACAACATCGAACCCCCCTGAGTTTTTAGGTCAGAAGGCATCTTATAGGCGAAGAGAGAGACCGAGGGGGTGTTTGGGGCGGCCAGGCCCAGCCCGCGCGGCCAGGTGGTGTGGCTAGGCCCCAGCCCCTCTCCGTCTCGTATTCTGGCTCCTGGTGTCCCCCGGTAAAATAATGACTATGGCTTTTGTCCCGTCCAATTCCGAGAATATTCGTTTTCTGACTTTCCTGGAACCAAAAACAGTAGAAAACAGGCAGCTGGCACTGTGGCTCTTGTTAATAGGTTAGTCCAAGAAATCATATGAAAAGTACTCCAAAGTGTGGACAAAACATAAGAAAGTAGATAAAACCAAGCATGGAACATTAAAAATTATGGATACGTTTGTAACGTATCAGTGGCCCAATCCTTTATTCACCAAAGGACAAGACAGTTGTATTACTTAAGATGACCAAACGTTCTCGAGGACACACGAGAAGACTGTCAAGTGCTTTCGCTTCATATAGTTGATTAATCTTCTTTAGTTTGCTAAGTGTTGTGTGGGTGAACCTGTGCTAATGTACCGACCTTCCTAGGACTAATACATACTTGTGATTATACCCCTTGCAAACATTCGTAAGTACAAGAAAGTAATTAAGGTAGAAACCTAACCACAACTTTAAACTCTAAGACCCTAACGTCCCTTGTGCAATGGTTTCCCAATGGGGGTTCAGGTTTCTGTCACTCCGGCAACCCCTACGATTAGTATCCAAATACACAATGCATTCCCCTAGGCCCATATAGGTGAAGTGTCATGTAGTCGATGTCCACATGACACCACTAGAATAAGTACACAACAACATAAATATCAAACCATTGAATCTTTCTCAACACAATTCCACTACTAACAACATGACTTCTCCCATGTCCTCAAGAACAAAACGAACTACTCACAAGACATCATATGGATCATGATCAGAGATGGAATAATGATGTATAACAATCTGAACATAAACAATAATTCAATGGTTCCAGTCAATAGCATCAACTAGAAAGAGTAATCAACACCGGGAAAGTTTCCCCTAAGAACTATGCAAGATTCAACCCAATTGTTACCGCGGTATGGATATGGTAATGAAGGTGCTGCTGCTGATGATGGTGGTGGTGATGATGATGATGATCCCGATGAAGTCTAGCTTGATGGTGGTGTTGATGACGATGATCTCCCCTCTCCGGGAAGGAATTCCCCCGGCAGAATTCTGTCTGCTAGAGAGATCTTGCTCTCTCGGTGTTTTCTGGCCTGCAGAGGCGGCGAAATCTTTCTATGGTTGCTCCCCGAGTATTAGGGTTTCGGGAGGATAATATACGCCAGAGGGGAGAGCTAGAGGTGGACTAGGGAGGCCACACCACCTGGTGGCACGGCCCAGGGTGGCCCGTGATGTCTACGCACTTCTATTCTTGTAGACAATTGTTGGGCCTCCAAGTGCAGAGGTTTGTAGAACAGCAGCAAGTTTTCCCTTAAGTGAATCACCCAAGGTTTATCGAACTCAAGGAGGAAGTGGTCAAAGGTATTCCCTCTCAAGCAACCCTGCAATCAAGATACAAGAAGTCTCTGGTGTCCCCAACACACCCAATACACTTGTCAGGTGTATAGGTGCACTAGTTCGGCGAAGAGATAGTGAAATACAAGTGGTATAGATAATTATAAGTGGTAACGGTGATAGAAAATAGCTTGATGGCGAGGAAAAGACTAAAGGCAAATTGAAATAAAGAAGGAAGCAAGCAAACATGTAACAGATCTAGTAGCAAACGGTGTATCAATGCTTAGAAACAAGGCCTAGGGATCATACTTTTGCTAGTGAACACTCTCATATAAATATATTCTCTTCATGATACTACTCTTAACTACTCTACGGTTGGACACTCTAATCCATGGTAGGGCTATAACAGCACACCTCAAAGTAAGCCTTTCCCATCTAGAAAACCCCACACTGTCACCTTGAGCACTAGATGGTTCCAACAAACACCACAATTTCATAGAGACATCCAACTCCAAATATAACTCATAACAAGTATTTGTAATCTCTAGTCTAAGTGCCACCATGGTGTGCACGCTGTCACTTTCACACACATGGGGAGAGCAGAGATCTAATAAAGCACTTGAGTAGCAAGGTAGATCTACTTGATTACATAGCTCATGATCATAATATGATCATGCATAGAAAGAGAGATGAACACATAGCTACCGGTAGAACCCTTAGCCTCGAGAGAGAACTACTCCCTCCTCATCATGGGAATCAGCAATGGTGATGGAGATGGTGGTGGAGATCGATGGAGATGGCTCCGGGGGCACTTCCCCGTCCCGGTAGGGTGCCGGAACAGAGACTTTCTGTCCCCCGAATCTCCCCTTCGGTGGCGGCGGTGCTGCGGAACTTTTCGTGGATTTCTGATCGACGATCTAGGGTTTTGGTGTCGGGAGGCTTCTTATAGGCGAAGAGGCAAGGTCGGTAGGCAGCCAGGGGGCCCACACCATGCCCTGGCGCGGCCTAGGTGGACCCGTGCCATGGGGTGGTGTGGCCACCCTATGGCCCCTCTCTGGCTCTCCTTCTGGCTCCGTGAGTCTTCCGGGAAAATATCAACTTTGGCTTGCGCCCAGTCCAATTCCGAGAATATTGATTTTCTGACTTTCCTGGAACCAAAAACAGCAGAAAACAGGCAACTGGCACTGTGGCACTTGTTAATAGGTTAGTCCAAGAAATCATATGAAAAGTACTCCAAAGTTGGAACAAAACAAAAGAAAGTGGATAAAACCAAGCATGGGACATCAAAAATTATAGATACATTTGCAATGTATCAGCCCGCACCAGGGGGTGGTGTGGGCCCCATGTGGCCCATCTCCACTCCTCCTTCTAGCAGTCTTCGTCTTCTGAAAAAATAGGATTTTCCATATATTTTCCCGGATTTTCTGATCTTCGCAAATTTTGCCTCCAAACAGCACCTTTTCCATCAGAATCCTGACTGCAGCGGTCCATGCTCCAAAAGTCATCAACCATGCAAAAACAGATGAAATAGCATAAGTATCATCCCTTAATATGAAATATATCAATGAATAACAGTGAATTATGATATAGAATAGTGATGCAAAATGGACGTATCAGGGGGGAGGGGGGACGGGGACGGGAAGGACCAGCTCGTAAGAATCCGGTCAGCATCTGAAACTGTGCGGCTGATATGACTCGGAGTGAAGATCAAACGGCCAAAAACACGCGCACGGGCAGATAGCCTCAGATTACTTGCTTTTTCTCAGGCTTAAGCTATAGTATAATATGGGATACTGGGTAACATATGTATGGCAATACCAACACTATATCGATAACGATGTGAATCCTAGTGTAAGGCAAAGGTCGGACTAGAATATTCTATAATGAAGATATATATATATATATATTCTTTTTGACGAAAAGGAAGCCTAACGTGCTTTTCATTGCATTAGAAAGGCAGTACAAGGGTAACCAGAAGAAAAAACTCAAATAAAACAAACGAAAGAAAGTAGAAGACACTATAGAGTTATCCTAATCAGGCTCTCTTGGTCTTTGATCTACCTGAATCTGTGAGTCTAGGAGTTATTAGCATAAAACCACCACATTTCCGCGGAAATTTCGATTAACCACCACTTTACAAAAAACGCAAAATGTGACCACATTTTAGCAGATTTTTTGCAATTCGCGCTAAAACTCGATTTTGGGCCGATTGATAGCGTTTCTGACATGGAGGCCCCACCGGGACGATGATGTGGCGAGGGGGTGACGGCTCCGGGCCACGGCCGTTGCACGTCGTTAACGGCAAATGTGGGGCCCACTCCGGAGTTGTGTCTGAAATCTCTCCGCTTCGGGTGGACTAGTCGTCGCCCCACTGCTCGCCCGTCCGCCCGCCCGACTGAGCTCGCTCCTGCTCCGCCGCCACACAGCTGCCGTCATCGGCCGTCGCCGCAAGCACCTTGCCGTCCTTCGCCATGCTGAGCTGGGACGACAGTGACCCGTCGAGCCACTCCATCCTTTCTGTAAGTTACAAATTTCTAGGGTTCTCGGTCAGTCCAGATCCAATGATTTTGGATTTTAGGGTTGCTCGTTGATTTAGATCTATTAAACTAGTTTTTTCTATAATTTAGGACTTTGTGGACAAGGACTATGCCCCAGATACCTGTGACGACTCTGAATTCCACGATGTGGCTCTGGATTGTCCAGAGGTATGCCGTCTGCACGGGCTCACGCCGCAGAAATGCGTTGCCTTTGAAGGCACTAACACATGCCATAGATTTTACATGTGCAAAATTGGAAATGTAAGATTTCTAGTCTTGTCTACCTTATATTGTGTACTTTGATTAATTATAGTTATTAACTATGTTTATTTCTTGTATTGCCTATCTTATTGACTAGTTGCAGTGGTTATTCCCTGTATTATCTATCTTATTGATTAGTTGCAATGGTTTAACATAATTGATGCAGCAATGGTTTTCTAGACTTTCATTAATTTTGATTAATTTTAGTAGTACATGCACTATCTTATATTTTTTAGTGGATTGTGCATTTTAGCATGCCATGAACTGCGGATTCCACTCCAGGATTGACAATGAAGAGTGGCCAGAAACTATGGAGATGGCTTTAACTAGGCTTTGGGGCATGTACAGTGAATCCCATAGTGGTAGAATCAATGACAGGTACGAGCAAGCCCTTTTGGTGAAGCAACTACAGGATGATAAGCTGAAGATAGAGAAGAAACATGATTCTCTATTAGATGATGTCAAGAAGTTCATGGATGGAACTGAGAGGAAGGTGCTTCTGAATAATTATCAGAGGTTCAAGGAAGAAAGGAAAGAGAGTGTGCTTGAGCAGAACAAGGAGGAGGATACAGCTGCTATGAAGAATGAAGTTCAGGTGTTGAAGAATGCTGTGGCTGAGCTGAAACAGGTACTGAGAACTCAAGCTGATGTAATGAAGGCCAAGATGCAGAAATGTGAAGATGAGAAGCTAGAGCTCAAGGCTAATAAAAAAAGCTAGAGCACATGCTTTTTGACCTCTTCAATGCCAAGGACAATCTGCAGCAGAAGGTGAAGAAGATAAAGGCAATTTGTGATGATGAGTGAGTAGAGTCAGTGTGCTGATGTAATGCTGAACTACTGTGGTAGATGTGTGGTTGGAATCAATACTGAACTACTAGTGGTGTATTTTTGGTTGAACTAATTGTGGTGGAACCTTGTTAGTTTAATGGATCTATCTATGTTATTGTTGAATTATTTGTGTTGTTGTTATTAGAAATGGTGTCCCTTTTATTATTGTCATCTGCAATGAAATCCCTTTGTTATTTCAAATAAGGTACCCTAAATGGTGGGTTTGGGTTGTCGAGAACCCTCGACAACCCCTGTAACCTATGTATAGATAAGTTCTTTTGGGTTGTTGAGAACCCTCGACAACCCCTATAACCTTTTATAGGTAAGTGGTTTTGGGTTGTCGAGAACCCTTGACAACCCCTGTAACCTATGTATAGATAAGTTCTTTTGGGTTGTCGAGAACCCTCGACAACCCCCATAACCTTTTATAGGTAAGTGGTTTTGGGTTGTCGAGAACCCTCGAGGGTTGTCGACAACCCTATATGGTGGTTTCTAATGGTTTTCACACAAGATCATTGTCTAGGTTGCACACAAGATCATTGTAAAAAGCTATAGCCTAGGTTGCACACAAGATCATTGTCCTAAACACTAATTTGGTTCCAGAAACATAGTTTTACACACCAGAACATAGTGCAGATAGTTTCAAACATACCAGAACATACTACAGAATATTTCAAACACACAAGATCATAGTACAGATAGTTTCAAACACAAACATAGACACTCATAGTCACTCCTTGGTCTTTTTGTTGTACCCCTTGTAGCTGGTGTGCTTCCCAGCATTTAGGTACCCCTTCATCTTGTGAGTGAGCTTTGGTTCTCTGCCACTGGTCCTAGGGACTACACCTGATGCATCAATAGTCCTTGGTGCAGAGTAGGCATGTCTTGCACTTGAAGATGTAGGTGTTGGTGCACTCCTCGGAGCTGGAGGTGGAGGTGTTGGTGCACTCCTTGGAGCTGGAGCTGGGGGTGTTGGTGCACTCCTTGGAGATGGGGGTGTTGGTGCACTCCTTGGAGCTAGAGCTGGAGGTGTTTATGCACTCCTTGGAGTAGGCATAGCAGTGCTCTGTGATGTAGAGCACTCCTTTGTGTTGCTCCCCTTATTGGCCTACAAAGAAGAAATAAATGGTTATAACATTCAATCAATTGATCCATGAAAGAGAAGTGCAAAACTAGGCAATATGACACAACCTTTTGTGTGCTTTCCTTATAGCTAGCTCAGGCCTGAGCTGAACACCACAAGATGTGTACCTATGCCCTGGCAGATGATAGTTACTACAGGTGATGGTGGCCATCCTAGAAGTATCTCTAGGTGCAGGTACCTCAAATGCACCCTTCCTTCTCTTTGTTTGCTTTCTTCCTGGCTTTTCTCTGAAAACTGGAGGGTCTATGTCTGGGTAAGGTGTCTTGGGCCAAGCATCAGACCCAGGGACAGGATAGATGATAGTTTTGTAAGCTTCCTTGAAAAATCATGCACATAATCCTCTAGAAACTGTTTCATCTTCATAATGATAGATATTGCATGATTACAGGGAATGCTTGTCACATACCAATATCTACAGCCACAGGTCTTTGCTCTCAGATCAACAACATGTACTCTAGGCCCGAAAAGGCTAGAAAAAGGGCGCCCTCATGGGAGTACGCTCCGTGTCGCTGCTGCTGCCTGCACGTGGCGGGCGCGGAGTGTCTCACGTGCTGTACCAGCCTTCTCCCGTGCGACATGTGGTGGATGCGGATAGGGCCGCGGGTCCTTTTTCCTTTACTTTTTGTAGATTTGAACATAAAAACTGCGATATCTTTCAAACGGAGAGTCCAAATCGATATCCGTTTTCACAGCCTTGATAGTCACGTCCAGATCTTCAAAACTAGATCCATTGTTGATATGTTTCGACGAACTTTTTTGTCGTACTGCCTTTGGTGCGTAGGTTGCACTGCCTTTTGGTCTAATACACGGTGCCTTTGGTTGCAATGCACTGCGCGGTGTCTAGGCAGTGTACTACGCACTATCCAGGCAGTGCACCGTCCATGCACTGCCTGGTTGTTCTGTGTTGCACTGCCTTAGTTCGTAGTGCACTGCGCGGTGTCCAAGCAGTGTACTACGCACTTTCCAAGCAGTGCACCGTCCATGCACTGCCTGGTTGTTCTGTGTTGCACTGCCTTAGTTCGTAGTGCACTGCGCGGTGTCTAGGCAGTGTACTATGCACTTTCCAGGCAGTGTACCGTCCATGCACTGCCTTGTTGTTCTGTGTTGCACTGCCTTAGTTCGCAGTGCACTGCGTGGTGTTCAGGCAGTGTACTACGCACTGTCCAGGCAGGGCACCGTCCATGCACTGCCTTGTTGTTCTGTGTTGCACTGTCTTAGTTCATAGTGCAGTGCGCGGTGTCCAGGCAGTGTACTGCCTCGTTGTACTGCCTTGCACTGCCTTCGGTCGTAGTGCACTGCGTGGTGTTCAGGCAGTGCACAGTCCATGTACTGCCTTGTTGTACTGCATTGCACTGCCTAAGGTCGCAGTGCACTACGTGATGTTCTTGGAGTGCACGGTGTACTGCGTTGCACTGCTCGTGCACTGCCTTATTGCACTGCGTGGAACTGTTGGGTCCGCAACATAGAAAACAAAATTTTTCCTACGGTGTGAACTACACGCCAAGATCTATCTACTAGGTACAGAGCAACGGGTGGACATACATCCAACGAGAACTTACCATCGAAGACAACAAGTTTTGTTAACGAGTAGGAACTCGTGGTTGATGTAGTCGTACACTTGCCGATCTCAAGATCGTGAGGAAGTCCGAGCGCCGCAACTCAGCAGCGCATCCGCACTCGCACACACATTCAAGCCACCAGACAACCTCCACCTCCTCGCTCCAACGATCCAGCGGAAGCAGCAACTCCTTCCAGACGAAATGCCACCGGGAACATGTATCTCGCTAATCCGAGACCATGGGGAATAATTCTAGAGGGGGAGAGAGATCCTTCACAAGGAGGTGTGTGGATGAAGGAGGGAATGGGTGGCCTTTTATAGGAGGAGGGGGGGTGCCCCCTCTCTCCATGGCCGGCGCATTGGGGGGTGACCCCTCACCTCCCCCATTCATGTGGTGGTAACCCCTCCACATTAAAATGCCTCTTCACATTCCCTTTTAAAGTCTCCACTTTAAATGCATTAAATTTCTCCAAATTTAATGCTCTCTCATTTAATAAAACTCTTTTTATTAAATTTATTCAGAATTTTGTTAATTACTTTAATTAACAAACATTCACATATAGCCCCTTGCAATATTTCAATATCACATGCATAACCACTTTCTGCAATTTCACCCAAAACAATTTCCGGTTTCTATTGAAACAATTCCTGCGCTTTGCAATTCTTTCGTCTGAAACATATGTGCTCCAAAATGGTGTCCGGTAACTCTTAAGTGTGCCACCCTACGATTCGCAAAATAATGCAGACATGATCGAGACCCTTCTCCGATCAATAATCAACAGCGGGACCTGGAGATCCGTACTGACTCCTACACATTCAACGATGACTTCTGTGATCGTGAGAACCTTTAACGCTTGTAACTAAATCCCTTTGTCTCTCGATATATTACATGTCCGAGATTCGATCATCGGTAACTCCATACCTAGTTTGATCTCGTTACCGACATGCACTCTTTTCTCGTTCCCGTGATATAACATTCTAGTGATCACATCACTTGCTTGCAAGCTATCTTAATGTGATATCACCGAGAGGGCCCAGAGTATATCTATCCGTCATCTGGATTGACAAATTCCACTCTTGATCCATGAGCCTCAACATAACACCTTTGTAGTACTGAACCCATCTTTATAGTCACCCTGTTACGGTGTGACGTTTGATGTTATCAAGATACTCTTCCGGTGTTAGCAATTAACATGATCTCATGGTCTAAGGATAAAGATTACTTCGTATGATGTTATAGCAATATAAACATAATGACTTTATCGTAATGCTATACTTCGGATGAATGTTCATCACGTCATTCCACCAATGGTGTGACCTTGTTATTAACAGCATCCAGTGTCCATGATCAGGAAACCTTGATCTTCTTGTTAATCAACAAGCTAGTCTATAAGAGAGGCATAACTAGGAACCCTTTTTGTTTATTAAACACACATATATTGATGTTTCCGATCAATACAATTCTAGCATGTAAAATAAACATCTGTCATATATAAGGAATATATAATAACAACTTTATTATTGCCTCTCAGGGCATATTTCCTTCAGGAACTGCCTTTCGTCGCGTGCACTGCATGAGCAGTTAGCCACGTGTCGGGTTGCCGTGCGGCCGGAAATACACGCTGTCGGCAGGCCAGAAATACGCACGGGTGATTCCACACGCCACGTGTCAGGATGCCGTGTGGCTGAAATGCGCGTTTCCTAAAGAGCGTGCTCCCGCTAGTCGTTCTCCTCCAAGCCCACTTGTTCCAACCTGCCACAAACCAAGAGCTACATTTTTAGGGCTACATGTTCTTGAGAACTTTTTAGCTGTTTCTAATTTCTCTAAGTAGAATGGTGTGATTTCCCATCTTGTTGTCTCCGCCTTCTCCCTTTTTCCACTATACTTGACCATCAACTTGTCAATGATGCCTTTGATCATGGACTGAATAGGCTTGCCCCTAACATCAAGTATCATCTTGTTGAAAACCTCACTGAGATTGTTGACAGTGAGGTCTGTTTTGCAGTTGGTGTCAAATGCATGTCTTGCCCAAGCTTCCACAGGTATTTGCATTAGCCAATTATAGGAAGGCTCACAACCCCTCTGAATCTCCTCCATTGCTGCATCAAATCCAGACTTGGTCCATGAGTAGCTAGCTTGTAAAATCAGCTTCCTAAGCTCTTCCCCATTAAATCCAGCTGATTTGAAGTTGGCATATATATGCACGAGACAAAACCTCTGAGGAGAATTGGGGAAAACATGGGAAACAACCTTGAGAAAACCCTGAACAAAGTATACTTTGTTGTTAGAAAACAAACACATAGATGTAGGAAAAACAAACACATAGTTGTAGGAAAAAACAAACACATCCCAAATTTCCCTGATGTTCCTATGCAATATTTGAGCTGGGTAAGAAACCACAGCCAGCTAGCAGTATCCTCCTTGTCCACTACACCAAATGCCAAGGGAAATATATTGTTGTTCCCATCTCTTCCAGTGACAGCCAAAATTTGTTGTCCAGTTGTTAGTTTAACAAAGCATCCATCCAGACCTAAAGTAATTACATAAAAGCATGTATAAGATGAAACATTACGAAAGACTAGCAATGCAAATAATGCACAACATTGTGTAGAAACAAACACATGCACTAACCTATGAAAGGCATGCAGCCATCAAGGAAGCCTTGTCTAGAAGCATTTAGATAGATAAATAGTCCATGGAACCTGGGATTTGCACTAGGATGCTCTAACAACTCTTTCGTTGTAATAATACGTCTGCTGCCAGGGTTTGTGTCCAAGATAGCTTGCAGATAATCTCTCAACCTTGTGTACTGCTTCTTCTGATCACCTATGACAACACTAAAGGCCTTCTGCCTTGCCCTATAAGCCTTGCTCTTTGGCACATTCACTCCAAAATTTATCTTTGCATTATCAATCAGTGTGTCAACACATGTACCTAGATTTGTTCTAATTGCTTGCTCAGATTAAAGTGCCAGCCAATCTATAGTGACCTTGGTATTCTCTCCATGAGGTATGCAAGTGTGCAAAGGGGTGAACTTTCTTATGCAGAATGTCTTATCATGCTTGATGATGGAGGCAGAAAAAAAGAATGGACATCCTAATTTGTGTCCTTCTTTAGTACAATATGCAATGATTCTGTCAGGGTTGTTTCCGTGCTATGAAAAGTTTCTAAGTTGAGAGCTATCCTAAATTGATAGACATCTTTGAAGCACAATTTCAGGGCAAAGTGCTGTTGTGCATCATCCCTAGACTCATCATACCAAACCCTCTTCTTTAGTTTCTTCAACCTCCTCTTCTGCCCACTAGGTAATACCCACTTTGGCACAAAACCATCATCATCACTGTCAGGCAAATCATCTGGGCTGCTGTCCTCATCACCCGAGGGTATGAAATAGTATTCATGAACTAACTCTTCTTGATAATGTGATCTGCTTGTTGTAGGTCCTTTTCTTATTCTTCTCGGAAATAAAGCACTCTTCAACCACAACCTCTGGTTCACTCTCTTCCTCCTCTTCTTCTTCATCTTCTTCATAAATCTCTTCCACATCAGTTTCACCTTCAAAGTGTAGAGAACAATCTCCTCTCTTCTTCTTATTGTGCCAATCCTCCTCCAAACTGAAATTTTCTTCAGGATCTACTGCTTCTTGTCTCTGCCTCTGTCTCTTCAAGTCCTTGATGTACTCCAGCTCTGCTGGAACAGACTTTTCATGATTAGCAGGGTTGTACTGCAGCTCACATCCATTCATCATCAGAATCCACTACAGCAACAGGGACATCACCATAAGGAAGAACTGATTTTCCCTTGTCCTTATGCAGATTGTCCTTCCCAAAATTATAGCTTTGTTGAGTTCCTATAAAGAGACAATCTGAGACATCCATTGCAACTGGATATACCTGTTCCTCCTCACTAACATAGGACACTCCATCTTTGTCCACCCTTAGCATGGTTGGATCTTGTGATGATATGATAGCCTCAATTTCTTCTTTATTCAGTCCATGTGGCACCACTGAATTGTGTCTGATCACTATCAACTCAAGAACCTTCTCATCCTCAAAAAGTTCTTTCATCTTAATAACCTTTCCCATGCTGGAAACAACCTCCAATCCCTCGAACCCTTTCCCCTTTTCTTTGATGTAGTACATGGTGTCATTAACATTATAACCACCAAATTCTTCAATAAGGGCCAATAGATTCACGTAAGTGATGTCTGAAATACACAAGGTTCTCTCTAGATTGTCCTCACCAGGGAAATTAAATCTAATATCCCAGATGTCATCATCCAAACTGCATACAACAAATAATGATTGACATAAGTAACAAATCATGTATGGCACAGTAGCATGATAGGGAACAATACATACAAATTAAATCTACTGTCAATGCATCAGTTCATACCCCTAATTACTTGATAATCCTACTAACTTGGCATAGTAGCAGAGTAGAGAACAATCCTACTTCCTTGCTAATTCTACATTAGTTCACACTACTAAATACTTAATAATCCTAATTCCTTAGTAGGTGAGTCGGTGCAGTTCATACTCGTAATTACAGTCATAATCCCAATTCAGTGGAACAAGCCAATGCAAACCCTAACGTCCAAGATTCAAACCCTAGATAGAGAAAGATGGTGATGCAAGAGGGCGAGAGAGAAGTGAGGTGAGAGCTTACTCGATGCTGCCAAGGCAGGACCCCCAACAGTAGCTAGTCTTCTCAGGTGAAGCCAGACCCGCCCTAGCTAAAGTGGCGGTGGGTCTAGTGGACCACTTCGACGATCGCGCCGCATTCGGGGCAACGACGGCGACAGGGATAGATGGGCACCACCGCCGCCTGCAGGCGAATCGATGCCGCCACCACTTGATTGAGCACCGTTGCCGCCGATGCTGAAAGAGGCGCCGCCGTCTGGGTCGCTGCCAGGGGTAGCCGCCACCATCTTCCTCCGGGAGCGGGAGCGAGCGCCTGGAATGGGGGGAACTAAAACCTAACTCATCGTTTCCCCCTCTTTCAAACAGGCTATTAACGGCGTGCAACGGCCGTGGCCCGGAGCCGTCACCCCCCTCGCCACGTCATCGTCCTAGTGGGGCCTCCATGTCAGAAATGCTGTCAATCGGCCTAAAATCGAGTTTTAGCGTGAATTGCAAAAATTCTGCCGAAAAATGGTCACATTTTACGATATTTTGTAAAGTGGTGGTTAATGGAACTTTCCGCGGATATGTGGTGGTTTTATGCTAATAACTCGTGAGTCTAGCCTATATCGAATATCTGGCACTGTACATGCTCCTGGTACCTCCTATTCCCATGTCTCTTTCAATTCTTCCTATTTCTATTATTTTCTTGGTCTACTTGATTTCCTTGCTTGTGTTTCGAGGGTACTGCTACAAAAGTGTCCAAAATATATCCGGAATGAACGAGTGCTACCTTTTCAATTGAAGATGGGCTACAATATAAGGGTGAAACGCATTTCTCACCTGAGTAAGGTTGGTGAAATATTTATTGATTTTTTCTTGAATGATCATGAGTTGTAATAGGTAAGTTAGCACACCCATCTACTGATCACTATTTAAAATTCGCATCCCATATAGCTAGGAGAGCTGCAATCATCTCTCTCGGAACACACTAGACCGTGACTAGAGAAATTATAGTCACCAACATCTGGATAAATATTTTTTTTGATAGATATCTACAACAAATAAATGGCTGCATACATGCTCAACTAAGCAATCACATGGATATCAAATTCGAGCATGTGAACCAGAATTTATATCCATCATCATTTTTAATTATTATCAGCTAAGCCTTTCTAGGAGTTCAAATTAAATAGCTAGAAAGGCTTACTTTTTGGAACGAAGGTATTACATTACTATGTTTAATGTGGGGTGCACTGCTCACTTAGGAAAATGTTGGTGAAATATTTATGAGAGAATTCCTTATTTGGCACTACTCTCAAATATGATTCCTTACATGACACCAAATTTTTTTAACTTCCTTATTTGACACTTGGTGTAAATTTTGATTCCTTATATGATACTACCGTTTGTTCTGTTAGATGGTTCAGTCATTTTTATTTCGGGCGAACCAAAATACCCCTGACATAGTTTTGTTTGTGCAGGATAAGTATTTTTTTTTGAGAAACACAGTACTACAATAGTAGACGCTCACAATACGTACATGCCCTCACCCCTATGAACGCACACACGCACACCCTACCCCTATGAGCACCTCTGAAAGACTAAACCGACAAATCTCTTGAGATTGACAAAGTCACCACATACGCCTTGCTGTTGATGGGAACGAAAGAATATTCCGCCTTTAATGCAACACACATTGTCAACCTATGATTTAAACTCTGATGGGCTGGTGGTACAACTAGCCGCTTAGACACCCAACCATGGTTCGATTTGCTGCATGACAAATACTCTAGTAGGTGTACGGTGGTACGTGTATATAAGCAAACCAGCTATGTGACCTAGTAACATCTAGATAAATATAAAAAGGAATAAAGAAAGTTTACTATGCCTGACGAGCCTAACTCGGCGTGTCCAGCGATTTGTGTTTTCTTGTGTGCCTAGGTGAGCTACATTTGTTTCGAGGGAAAGTGTAGGTGAGCTACTAATTAGCTAGGAAAGTAATTTTAGCCAAAAATAGCTAGCTATGTGTGTGCTTTTAGCCGGAGCTGAGCTTAGCCGGAGCTCCGGCTAATAGCACACACGTAGATTGCTATTCCCGGCTACCTTGTACGGGATTGCTCACATGCGCGTCATGCCGGAGTTGAGCTTAGCTGCTACGCATCGTGCATCGTCGGAATCTGAAAGTAATCGGCGAGCTACTTGATCAGATCCAGCCAATTTCTAACAAGGCATTGCGGCGCGAGGGAAAGACGCGGTTGTTGAGCGCTGTCGAGCAGCTCAGCTCCAGACTCGGGCCAAACTAGTCCTCCAAAAACCAGACGGACAATGGACATGTTGAGGCATATTAGTATTCATGGATTAATAATGAATATGATCAAACACATCACCGGTACAACGTCTTTTGTCTTGTAAAACAATTTTGGTCATATTCTGCAGCAGGGGCAAAAATTTCTTTGTAGGTCCCCAACTAACACCGTTAGATCTTAAAATGCACTAGAGTGTCATAAGGCATACAAATTTACACTAAGTGTTACATAAGGAAGTCAAAATTTTCCAGTATCATATAAGGAATCATATTTGAACATAGTGTCAAATAAGGAATTCTCTCAATATTTATTGAGTTTTATGCCATGAATGATCGTGAGTTGCAAAGAACCTGCTCTGACCTGCCTGTTGGCGCTGTGTCTTTCTGCCGCGTCGTGTAGTTTACAGAAAATCATTCCTACTTTCTGCCTACTGGTTGGTCCTAATCAAAAGCAGCAACTACGAAACAAATAATGTTATCTCAGATGCAAGTTATATAAAATATAGTTTGTTTCAGGTTCATACACCAAGAACATCATCACGGTTGCAGTACTGAAAATGGAAAAAAGTAGGACTAATTTCCATCCTTCATCATAGATACCCGGTACACTCTGAAGCTAATATCAGAAAAATGCATGTCTTAAAATCTTACGTAAAATAGTAAATATATACGTAGGTAATATATGCGATGCTACTGCAGAGCCAGTGTAAGTCACGATCACATTTAAATTAGACATCAAATCATTCTAAACACAACCTGACAAGGCTTTGCAGGGGAAAATGCACATCTCACATTTACTGAAACTACAAAAAAGATTCCATGCCCTTGACCTGCAGCAATGCTTCCACCCACCTCCTAGGCTTAGTCCTTCTTAACAAAAATGATTCTGTCCAATTGAACGCAATTTAAAGTATATTCTCTGACATATTATCCGAGCAATGAAACAAACCCTTCATAAGATGTGAGATTAGGCTGAAATATAACAGCAGAGAGATAAATAGAGAGGAGGAAGACACCAACTTGATTATATCTTGAACTGATTTCTGACGATCCTTCATCATGTGTGCCATGTTCGCTCGAAGTTGATATCAGCAAAATACATGTCTTACTCCAAATCATAGGTAAAATAGTAGTGATATATACATAGCGGATACTGCAAAACATATATGGCAATACCAGCACTATATCGATACTGATGTGAATCGTAGTGTAAGGCATGGTCGGACTAGAACATTCTACTATAAGGAAGACAGAATAAATAGGTCTCGTAAAAAACCATGTAAGCAGGCACTTCAGATTTAAATTAGAGAACAGATATTCTAAACACAACGGGACAAGGACTTACTTTTTCAGATGAAAGTGGGAACTTTTTACTCAAGAAACGGGGTTACAGGCTTACAGCCAGCAGTCAACAGGTCTGCCATAGCATCTAGAGCATCTGGTATCTAAAGTTCAGATAGATGGCCAGGTAATCCGCTTATCCGCATTTATATTCTGGTTTCTCTTTACCTTTACCTTTAGCTTCACGAGTAAGTGTTCCGTCACTTAACTGCACATCACCCACATCATTGACGATGTGGCCAACGCTTGACCGATCACATTTTCTCCATCGGCTAGTCTGTAGTGGACATATCGCACTGTACATGCTCCTGGTACCTCTGCTTCCCATGTATTCTGTTCTCTTTCGATTTTTCTAATCCAAGGTAATGCTACCAGCATGTTCAAAATATAACCGGAAAGAATCAGAGTGCTACCTATTCTGTTGAAGATGGATTACTATGTATATATAAGGGTGGGATGCATTACTCACCTAGGTAAAAGTTGGTGAAATATTGATTTGAGTTTTATGGCATGAATGATCATGACTTGCAAAGAGCCTGCGCTGACCTGCGTGCTGGCACTGTGTCTTTCTACCGCGTCATGTATCTTACAAAAAAATTCTTCCTCTTTTCTGCCTACTGGTTGGTCCTGATCAAAAGCAGCAACTAGGAAACAAATAATCTTAGATCAAATCCAGGATTAATGAAATATAGTTTATTTGCAGGTTCATACATCAAGAACAGCATAACGGTTGCAGTACTGAAAATGGAAAGAAGTAGGACTAATGTCAAACCATCCTTCACCATAGGTACCCGTTACACTCTGAAGCAAATATCAGCAAAATACACGTCTTACGGCAAAATCCTAGGCAAAATAGTAAATATATAATACTACACCCGGGTGTAGTTATACCCACACGTGTTTCACATTATATAAGCAGTATCTACCATACCGGAAGATATGTACGCGTAGTATGAAGTATATAAGAATATTTGGGCAGTATATATACTACTTTTTGGTAGTATGTAATTTTATTCACATACTCCTTTTGTACGTACAAATATGACGGTATTTTACATATATAGTGCAAACTATGGGTGTATTTGCAATTTTTTCACCAAACTTGCTTGGAAGTATCTTAGATATAGTATATGAACATACTCAAATAGATAAAGTATTACAAATACTTCCGTAAGGCAGTATATGAGACGTGCGTGTAATTACACCATGTATGCAGTATCTATCGTACCGAAGAGTATGTACGCATAGTATAAAGTATTATAAGACTATTTGGTAGTATATATACTACTTTTGAGGTAGTATGTATAATTTTTTTTACATACTCTTATTTATGTACAAATATGAAGGGTATTTTAGAAATATAGTGCAAACTATGGCTTCATTTGCATTTTTTTCACGTAACTTGATTTGAAGTATCTTAGATGTAGTATATGAACATACTCAAACTAAAAAAGTATCACGTATACTTTCGCATAGGAGTATATGGGACGTGGGTACACCCAGGAGTAAGAAGGATTTTTTCTATATATATATATGGCAATGCCAGCACTAAAACGATGCTGCTTTGAAGCTAGTGTAAGTCAGGATCAAACTTGAACATTCTGTAAAGATGATGAAACAAATAGGAAAAATCATGTAAGTAGGCACTTCAGATTTAAATTAGACATCAAATCATTCTAAACACTACCTGAAAAGGCTTTGCAGGGGAAAGTGCACACTCATATTTACTGAAACTGAAAAAAAATGGTCCACACATGTAGTTTCCATGTCCTTGACCTGCGGAAATGCTTCCACCCACCTCCTAGGCTTAATCCTTCTTAACAAAAAGTTATCGTGTCCAATTGAAGACAATTGAAAGATATATACATGTTATCCGAGGAATGAAACAAACCCTTCATAAGATGTGAGATTAGGCTGAATTCTAACAGCAGAGAGATAAATAGAAAGGAGGAATTTCCTAGTTAATTCCAATTGTAACCTTCTTTTGAACTTTCCGTACTAACTGATATTATAGGCATATATTGCCAAAAATGTTGCTTCCTAGCTGATGTTTGGTAATTCTCCATAGTTGGTCCTTTTCGAGAGAAGAAAAGTCCGTAGTTGGTTATGACTGTACCCTAACACTTGGTCTGTAAAATTTGTTTACGGTAATGGGAATTGGATGGTTACACCTTCCTTTTCGCAAAAAAGAAAAACAACAGCTAATAGGTAACAAATGAATTATATAATATCTTCATAGAGGTGACTCAGCCGAAGATTTTAGCTTCACTCTACAAGCACATGCCACATTTTCGAATGAGTTTCGACAAGTATAAATTTCATGTATATACACAAGCACTCAACATGGAGTCAATCAATGTCTTTGCGTTGAGATTGCGAAGGGATGGGTGTTCAATCAAGATTACAAAGGATGACTAGCACCATTGACCCAGAAATGCGAAAATCTAAGTCAACTTATGTTACTTCACTGGATTATTAGACAATAATATAGTAGAATATGTGGTCTGACACGAATCATGTGAGGTTTCTTGACAGGTGATTCAGATGACTGTTGGAGCTTCTTCCCTGTAGCCATATTCCTTATTTTACCGTGAGTTTCCTTGGTCTTACACCTATGTTTTGTTTTATAAAATGGAACCTTTTCATTATCTCCAGCCTATGCATCGGCAGACATGTATAATCCAATTTTATAACAAGTTTGCAGTCTAAATAAATAAAGCCTATCAAACACTGTAATAGCATATAGTTTTACTGCACGTGCCCGGTAGCTACTCTGTATTGCATTCCCCTAAATACATGTATGACTAGCTACTCTTCTGTTTTTCTTAGCATGCAATTGCTTAGCCTCAATAAATAAATACTGGAACTTAGAAAGAGTTTTAGCAGAATAACCAACATTTTTTTTTTGAAATGGGGAGCGGAGCCCCGGCCTCTACATCAAGCGATGCACATAGCCTTTGTTTATTATTAGAACCACATTGTTTGGCAAAGACCATTACAAAGATCTTACAAACCGGAACCCCAAAACAAAACACTGAGCAAAAACGATAATCGCATCGCCAGGTCCCCAACGAGATCTATAAATGTCTATCTACCTGTTTTGATCCCGCCCCATGGTCACCCACACTGTTGCCACTCGCCAAGAGAAGCTGGAGTGCCTTGGTGCGACGGCTCGAATTCAAGCAAAAGGAGCCCTAGAACCGCACAGCATATCCTCGGAGCGGCGCCCACCCACCCGTTCCGGATGTCGCCGCCTTCAAAATCTTTCGCTAACCCGTCGTCAGCATGTAGATCGATGCGCAAACTCTCGCCGCACCAGCCACCGACACCACCTCGGTGCCAAGAAACACCACCCCCCGCGCGCTAGCCGCTCCACCCCTCCCGCCGCTTCCATCCAACGCTACTCCACAGACGATGCTCCCAGGAGAGAACGCGATACCGACACCGCGGCACCGCCATTGCCCGACCTGAAGATCTTAGGGTTTCTCCCGGAGCAGCACGAGTGAGGTCGACACTAGTTGCCTGACGATGCCTTCATCAAGGTCACGGCGTGTTAGCGCCGCCATCGCCCGCCAATCGGCACGGTTTTCACCGGCACCTAGGTCTCCCCGCCTCGCAGCTAAACTAGCCTCAGGCCGACCACCTTCGACGGAGAAGTAGGCCACCTCCACCATCTTACTCGTGTCTCTGGACTGACCCCAACCTCTATGATGTCGTTGTCGGAGTTGTCGAGATGCAGCGGGCAAGGGCAGCCCATCCGAACCAATAGGGGCCAGATCGACCCGCCGTTAGCCTAACCTGCCGCTGCGTCGCCGCCGCCATCAACACGCCGGAGATCGGCCACCGCCAGCCCGCACACCACGCCTTCCGCCGCGTCGCCGCCTTACCCACACGCCGCCGCACGCCGGAGATCGGACGGCCACAACACGTCGGCGAAACAGCTCCGCCATGGTGCCAGATGGCCGCACCATGCCCCAGCGCGTGAGATCTAGCTCTCATCTTCACCCAGGCGCGCGAGAGGATGAAGGATCCCCGCCGCCACCAGCGTCGGCCAGGCTTTGCCTAGCCGCGCCCTATGGTAGTGGCGGAGAAGGGGGAGAGAGGTGGAGGAGGGCTTGGGGTGGTGGAATTTGGTGTTCCCTCCAGCCGCCACCACACGGGGACGGGACGGGAAGGAAATATAAGTTCCCTTGTGAAGGTGGCACAAGTCCTACCCAGAAGCGGTGGTTAACAAAATATACTCTATGGTGCAGAGGTGCATCTTGATGCTAGCAAATGGAATCGAGCATCGGAATATGTAGTGTTCTTCTGAACTGAAGTGCTTTCTCATATTCTTTTCAACACAATAGCTAGACAATTTGGTTGTTACATCTTTTGAAGTGGCATAACCCTTTCTTATGCAAGGTATTACGTTTTGGGCATTAGCACCCTAGAATTATAATTGCGCAATAATATGACCATTCATATCAAAGGGGGGCTAAGCTGAAGTAGTACATCAGAAAGTGGAAGTGAATGCAAACTGTGGCAGCCGATTGCGAATAACATGGGCAAGATCCACAGATTTAAATACCGCTAAAACAGAGCATATATATGCAAGTAAGCATTAGACTGAAAGAGATTAATTCAGGAGCACAGTGATGCTTCTTTCCTCACTGGGATCTCCACTGGTTGAGCAGGATGCACATACGGAAACACTTCGTAGTGGAAGTGCCGGTGAGGGCATTGATATGTGATCGTGCCATGTGCAATGGAGTATGCACCCACGTTTTGATTAACTTGGGACCTTGGGAGTTTTAGTCCATATCACTCTTCATGAACGACAGGTTTTGGTTCTGGGTGTTATCCATCGGTGTGGCTCCAGCGGGTATCGTTGGTGACACCAACACTGTATTCAACAACCCATTCTCAAGCCCTCGTTAATCGGAATCGGTGTGGCTCCATGGGTATCGTTGCTGACAGTGATGCCGTCCTCGGTCCTCAACATCCCCATCTCAAGCCTTTACAAGCAGCAAGCATGGTCCGAGTGGCAGGGTCTGGCTACATTAGCGCTGCTGCAATGCATAGATCGGGGGTGGGGTGGTGCCCAGCCGATATGCTCATTGAGTTTCAGCTCAGTCAATTCCAACAGCGACAACTTACTGTTTTTTTAAACAAAGTGACAACTTACGGCCGGTTGTATAGCTGTAGAAATAACCACAACCGCTGTTGTCTGAAACATCACCGTAGGATCCTGTCATTCTCCTTTCCGCTGACCGGGCCGGCACTGGCCTCAACTGATATCTTTCTGCCGTACCGTGTAGCCTATAGAAAATCCTCCCTCATTCCCACCGGTTGGTCCTAATCACATGCGGCAATTAGAAAGCAAATAATCACGGTTCAGACAGCAACTGTAGTTCATCTTCAAGTTCGTACACCAAGAAGATCATCACGGTTGCGGTACAGTAAATGGAACGAAGTTACACTTGATTATATCTTGAACTGATTTCTGACGATCCTTCATCATATGTACTATGTTCATTCGAAGCTGATATCAGCAAAATACATGTCTTACTCCAAAACGTAGGTAATATGGTAGAGATATATTCATAGGGGATACTGGGTAATATATGTATGTCAATACCATCACTATATCAATACTGATGTGATTCCTAGTGTAAGGCGTCACGCTAGAACATTCTATAATGAAGATAAGTAATCCACAGAGGCCCCATCACTGACGATGTGGCCGAGGCTTGACCGATCTCATTTTCTCTGTGCAGCTAGCCTGGACGGAACATCTAGCCTAGACGGAACATCTATATACCTTAATCGTGGTTGCCTAGCCGCCTGTGATACTGATTTCATGGGAAAATGGACAAAAATAACCTCTAAAAAAAACAAATTCATGAAATGAACTCTAGCCGAAAGTATTTCATAGGGACTAACCCTTTTTGTAGCGCCTAACGTAAAGGCGCTACACTCTACAAGATAGCGCCTTTGCCATAGGCGCTATGGTCCCTGACAGCGTGGCGGCCGCCTGGCCCACCCTAGCCCCACCCGGCCGAGTAGCGCCTGGGCGTTGAGCCTGAGTCGTGCAGCGCCTAGGCGCTATGCCCCAATGTGAAAGGCGCTACACATTGAGACATACAGCCACGCGCGCGGCCCCCCTCCCCACCCCGACCTACTCCCTCCCTAGCCGCCAGGAACAGAGAAGAACACCCAGCGGCGGCCCTCTCTCCTGCCCCCCTCAAATCCCTCAGATTGGAGGCTTCACTTGGTGGATTTCGACCCTCCCCGGCTGCTAGAGGTACCCTCCCTCTATTCCCTCCATTTTTACCGATTGAAATCTTTCATTTTGGTGGGATTTGAGTTGAAACCCTAGAAATTTGATTTGTGAGGAAATGTTTGGAAATTTGTTGGGTTTATTGGCCAATGTTGGATAGAATGGTGTCTAAGAAGCATTTAGTTAGGTTTAGGGTTCTTGGATTGTTAGAGTTTGGTTTATTGGAATGTTATGGCTATGGTTAGGGTTAGGGTTAGGGTTTGCTCATGTAAGGGATGGTGCTCTTGTTAGATAAATTGTTTCATAATGTGACTACTATATTTTTATTCATCTTGCCATGGGTAGTTAATGATCATATTCTCTTATGTGTTAGGTATGGCAAGAATTGTTCATGTTCATCATGTGGACAAGGATGCATTTTTGAAAGGCAATATAGAACCGGACCCGAATGAGCTAGACATGGTGTTTGAACGTAGTCCAACCTACACCGAGGTCTTGAAGCAAGTTAGGATAGAATTGAAATGGATGGACCCAAGTGATATTGTTGAGTTGGAGGGAAGACATAATGTGAGTTTGGGAATGCATGTCCGTTGGAAGACCATGCGTATCTCTTCCGAGGCCCGTTGGGTTGCATACAAGGAGGTGGTTGCGGAATCACTAGACAAGGCCCTTGAACTATTTGCCACCAAGAAGGTTGATAGTTCGTTGCCTTTGGACTTGAACCGTTGTGCCTCCCCATTGGATTCTAAGAGTCCCCCACCCTTCAACCAAGAGGTATTGAGTGACCCTCCTTTAACCCAAACATTGAGCCCAATTTCGAAGTACCAAGATGAAGTATGGGAAGAGAACAATGATGATTATGGGCAATATGAGAATGAGGTTGAGCTTCATGACAACAATGTTGGAGATTTGGACACATATATTACGCAAGAGAACATGGACCGTGACATCCCCTATGCTCGAGGGTATGCATCGGATTCGGATGATGATGGTCCCGAAGAAGAACTTGACGAGGAGGGGTTCACGGCTAGAGAGGCCGAAATCCACGAGAACATATTGGGGCGGGACCACATGGTATCTTTGTTCCGTGATGTTAGTCTCGCGGATGAAGCCACAGTTGATGGCGAGAAGGGCATAGTGCTTGGACCAAGGTCAAGTTCCTACCGAGATGGTAATGAAGAGAATAATGGGATTACTCGCGGAACGAGATTCAAGACCTTGCTAGAATTTAAGCAATGGATAAAGGCCTTCTCGGTTAAGCATCATCGTCCTTATACGGTGGTGCACTCGGATTTGAAGAAGCGCTACACGGTTAAATGTGAGCAGGATAGATGTCCTTGGATTGTGCGTGCAAGACCATTCAAGGGAGGTCCCGATTGGCACATATCTAGTTGTGTATCAACTCACATGTGCCGAGACCCAAAGGTGGATGGCAAGGATGTGAAGCACGGGCACCGACAACTCACCTCCGAGTTCATTGCTTATAGGATTTCCAATGACGTCAAGTCATTTCCAATAATGAGCATCAAGATGGTCATGGAGCTTGTGAAAGCCGTCTTTCACTACGAGGTGAAGTACGAGAAGGCATGGAAGGCGAAGCAAGCCGCATTCAAGATGTTGTATGGTGATTGGGAGGAATCTTATAACCGGATCCCTAGGTTGTTGTTAGCGATGGCCAATGCTAACCTGAGCATGATTCATATCATTGAACCTTATGGGAACAAGACAAGGATAATGAACGGAAAAATCGTTCGAGTATTTGGACGTGCATTTTGGGGTTTCGAGCAATGTGTTCGGGCTTTTGAACATTGTAGGCCTGTTATATCCGTTGATGGCACCTTCTTGATCGGACAATACAAGGGCACTATCTTGATTGCAATAGCTAGCGATGCCAACAACCGGTTGGTTCTTTTGGCGTTTGCTTTGATTGAGGTGGAAAACAATGACAATTGGGAGTGGTTCTTCCATATTTTGAGAACCAAGGTGTTACCCGCTCAAAGGGAATTATGTGTCATCTCGGATCGTCATCAAGGAATTCTCAATGCGGTGATGCTTGACATTCCCGGACATGTCCCATTGCACCATCGATGGTGCATGAGACATTTTGTTTCAAACTTCTATAGAGCATGCAAGAGTAAGGACTTGTCCGATGATCTACAAGATTGTTGTCTCGCTTTCACGGAGCGCCGTTTCTCAAACTTGTACAACAAATTGTTCTGTAACAGAGAACTCAATGCGGGGGGCAAATAGTTTCTCCTTAGAAACATTGGAGATATGGGAAAGTGTGCACGAGCTTACGATGACGGTGGCCGAAGGTACGGTCAAATGACAAGCAACATGGCGGAATGCTTCAACAAGTTGCTCAAAGGTGTCCGTGCATTGCCCGTCACGGCAATAGTCCAATATACATTTGACATGTTGAATGAGTGTTTCCTAAAATACTCAGCTGAAACAGATAGGCAGATTGCAGGAGACAACAAGAACAATCATATATGACGATTGGATAGAATTTCAGTCAAGGAAAGCGGACTCCCAATTTGTCACAGGATTTGATAATGATGAGCTTATATACCAAGTTACGGAGCCGGGAGGAACCACGGCTGATGGTGTCCAACACGGAGGCCGTGCGTTCAAGGTCTCGCTTACTACTTGTGAGTGCACATGCGGAAGGCCATTGTTGCTTCATCTTCCGTGCTCGCACTTGCTGACCGCGGCTCGCAAACGACATTTGGACTATAATAATCCATTCACGGTGAGAGAGTCCGAGTTCTCTATCGAGACTACTAAGCAGACATGGGCCCCTCGATTTCACCCATACCTGGACCAATCACAATGGCCAGAGTACCATGGAATTCAACTATGGCCCGATCCGGAATGGAAGGTGATTAAACGTGGAAGACGCACTACAAAATGCTTTAGAAGTGACATGGATGGATGGGGCCGTGCTGGTGGTCGAGAAACGGGCAACGACCAATTCCAAGAGCCTCGTGAGAGAGCACGGTGTGGAACGTGCAATTTTGAAGGGCATAATGCAAGAACGTGTACCCAAAGGAAGAGAGCAAAAGGAAATGAAGCACGCACAAGCCAAGGGCAAAGTAGCCAACAAGTGCCAAGCCAAGGGAGAAGTAGCCAACAAGTGCCAAGGCAAGGGCAAAGTAGCCAACACGTGCCAAGCCAAGGGAGAAGTAGCCAACATGCTCCTAGGCAACAAGCTCCTAGGCAACAAAGCAGTCGATCACTTGGGCTTAGTAGAGGAAGAGGTCGATCCCTTGGGCTTAGTAGAGGAAGATGTCGATCACTTGGGCTTAGTAGAGGAAGAGGGCGTGGACCAAATCCGGCTAGTATGATAGGTTATTTGGCAGGACCAAATCTGTATGCGTATAGGTATGGCGAAATAATGATCACACTTTTATGCTTACTTTACTACCTTCCATGCTTATTTTACTAGCTTTCATACTAATATTTTTCAAACCACTATTGTTCACATTCATGCTTACTTAACTAACTTTTACCTTTTTTCTTATTATAGGTATGGCCAGCAAGAACAATGATGGGTAATATATACATAGGGGATACTGGGTAATATATATGGCAATACCAGCACTATATTGATATTGATGTGAATCCTAGTGTAAGGAATGGTCACACTAGAACATTGTATAATGAAGATAATAAGTACTGCACATCACCCCCATCATTCACGATGTGGCTAAGGCTTGACCGAACTTATTTTCCCTATGCATCTAGCAGGTGTGGAATATATAGCACTGTACATGCTCCCAACGCCTCCCGTTCCCATGTCTCTTTCGATTCCTCTATGCATTGTTTTCTTGGTTTAGGTGATCGTTTGCATATGTTTCGAGGGTACTGCTACAAAAATGTCCATGTCCAAAATGTAACTGGAAAAGAATGAGAGTGCTACCTTTTCAATTGAAGATGGGCTACTAAATCGAAAAAGCTAGAAAAAGGGCGCCCTTCGTGGAGTACGTCTAACATCTCATCTCGTTTCAGCACGTGGCAGCCTCCTATGGTGCATCGTGAGTTTCCGTGCCCTCTTCCTTGCTCGCCACGTGTCAACCATAGATGGTAGCGTTGGGCTTTTCTCTTTTCCTTTTGTAGATCCGAGTAGGAAAAATGAAATATCTTTCGAACCAATAGTCCAAATCATGATCCGTTTTCACGGTTGTCTTAGTCGTATCGAGATCTTCAACACTAGATCCCATATTGATATGTTTCGATGAATTTTTTTTGAACTGCCTTTCATACCTTGATCGCACTGCCTTTTCGGTCGCTGTATACGGGGCGGTGTCCATGCAATGCATTGCCCGTGCACTGCCTTTTTGTACCGTCTTGCACTGCCTTTAGTCGCAGTGCACGACGTGGTTCTCTGGCAGTGCACCGTCCATGTACTGCCTTCCTGTACTGCCTTCAGTTGCACTGCATGACCCGATTCCCTGGCAGTGCACCACCCATGCACTGCCTTCTTGTGCTGCATTGCACTGCCTTCGGTCGCAGTGCACGACATGGTTCCTTGGCAGTGCACCGTCCATGTACTGCCTTCCTGTTCTACATTGTACTGCCTTCCGTTGCAGTGCACGACGCGATTCCCTGGCAGTGCACCGCCCATGCACTGCCTTCTTGTGCTGCATTGCACTGCCTTCGGTCACAATGCACGATGCGATCCCCTGGCAGTGCACCGCCCATGCACTGCCTTCTTGTGCTGCATTGCACTGCCTTTGGTCGCAGTGCACGATGCGATCCCCTGGTAGTGCACCGCCCATGCACTGCCTTCTTGTGATGCATTGCATTGCCTTCGGTTGCAGTGCACGACGCGATTCCCTGGCAGTGCACCGCCCATGCACTGCCTTCTTGTGCTGCATTGCACTACCTTCGGTCGTAGTGCACGATGCGATCCCCTGGCAGTGCACCGCCCATGCACTGCCTTCGGTCGCAGTGCACGACGCGATTCCCTGGCAGTGCACCGCCCATGCACTGCCTTCTTGTGCTGCATTGCACTGCCTTCGGTCGTAGTGCACGATGCGATTCCCTGGCAGTGCACCGCTCATGCACTGCCTTCTTGTGCTGCATTGCACTGCCTTCGGTCGCAGTGCACGATGCGATTCCCTGGCAGTACATCGCCCATGCACTGTCTTCTTGTGCTGCATTGCACTGCCTTCGGTCGCAGTGCACGACACGGTTCCTTGGTAGTGCATCGCCTTCCTGTACTGCATTGCACTGCCTGCATTCGTGGTATACTATGTGGTTTCCGGGCACACTGTATTTTTACACTGCACCGCGCGGTACACTGCCTTTTTTTTACTGCCTTGGACTACTTTTTTCCGGTAAACTTTTTTCAGAGCTGTGCAGTTTGTAGTACACCAAGAGAAGCTGGCTCGATTAGGCAAGCTAAGCATGAGCGATCGGCCACGTTCTTTATTTCCCCATGCAAACAAACTAGCTACATCCGGCCGCGCACGTGCGCGAGACAGTCCCAAAAATCCGGTCGTCCCGGCTGCCCCCGCCCAAGCTCTACTGTGCTGCCACGTGGTGAGCAGGCAGAGACGATCTACCCAGGCGCCCTTGCTCAAGCGCGCGCACGGTAGTCGTGCTCCTACTAAATATACAAGGGTGAAATGCATTTCTCACCTGGGTAAGGTTGGTGAACTATTTATTGATTTTGTCTTGAATGATCATGAGTTGCAATAGGTAAGTTTATACATCCATCTACGTTCAGACCCCATCTAGCTACGAGAGTTGCAATCATCTCTCTCAGAAATTATAGTCACTAACATCTGGATAAATATTTTTTTGATAGATATCTACAACAAATAAATGGCTGCATAGATTCTCAACTAAGCAATCACATGGAAATCAAATTCGAGCATTTGAACCAGAGTTTACATCCATCAGCTAAGCGGTAATTAAAAATGTTGCCCGAAGGAATCAGAGTGCTACCGGGATGAATTAATCACCTAGGAAAAGGTTGGTGAAATATTTATTGAGTTTTATGCCATGAATGATCATGAGTTGCAAAGAGCCTGCGCTAACCTGCCTGCTGGCGCTGTGTCTTTCTGCCGCGTCGTGTAGCTTACAGAAAATCCTTCCTCTTTTTTGCCTACTGGTTGGTCTTGATCAAAAGCAGCAACTAGGAAACAAATAATGTTAGCTCAAATGCAAGCTTGAAATATAGTTTATTTGCAGGTTCGTACACCAAGATCCAAGAACATCATCATCAGTACACTCTGAAGCCAATATCAGCAAATTATATGTCTTAAAATCATAGGTAAAATAGCAAATATATACGTAGGTAATATATGCGATGCTACTGCAAAGCTAGTGTAAGTCAGGATCACACTTGAACATTCTGTAAAGGCGATGCAATAAATAATTTTCCTCGGCAAAATCATGTAAGTACGCACTTCAGATTTAAATTAGACATCAAATCATTCTAAACACAACCTGACAAGGCTTTGCAGGGGAAAGTGCACATCTCACATTTAATGAAACTAGAAAGAAGGTTCCATGCCGCAATGCTTCCACCCCCACCTCCTAGGCTTAATCCTTCTTAACAAAAAATGATTCTGTCCAATTGAACACAACTGAAAGGTATATACCCCGGCATATTATCCGAGGAATGAAACAAACCCTTCATAAGATGTGAGATTAGGCTGAAATCTAACAGCAGAGAGATAAATAGAGAGGAGGAAGACACATGTGAATTCCTAGTTAATTCCAATTATGAACTTCTTTTGAACTCTCGATACTAACTGATATTATATGCATAATATATTGCCAGAAATGTTGCTTTCTAGCTGATGTTTGCTAATACTCCGTAGTTGGTTATGACTGTACCTAACACTTGGTCAGTGAAATTAGTTTCCGATAATGGGAATTGGAAGGTTACACCTTCCTTTTCTCAGAAAAAAAAGCTAATAGGTAACAAATGAGTTATATAATATGTTCGTAGAGGTGACCCAGCCGAGATTTGAGCTTCACCCTACAGGCACATGCGACATTTTCGGACGAGTTTCGACAAGTACAAGTTTTCATGTACATACACAAGCACTCAACATGGAGCCGTTCGATGTCTCTGTATTGAGATTGCAAAGGGATGGGTTTAATCAAGATTATAAAGGATGAGTAGCACCATTGACCCAGAAATGAGAAAATCTCAGTCGACTTATGTAACTTGAGTGGATTATTAGACAATAACATAGTAGAATATGTGGTCTGACAAGAATCCTGTGAGGTTTCTTGACAGGTGAGTGAGATGACTATTGGAGCTTCTTCCCCGTAGCCATGTTCCTTGTTTTACGATGAGTTTCCTTGGTCTTACCTATGTTTTCTTTTAGAAAATGGAACCTTTCAGTATCTCCAGCCTATGCATCGGCAGACTGTGTATAGTCCAATTTTACAACAAGTTTGCATTCCAACAAAAATAAAGCCTGTCAAAAACTGTAATAGCATATAGTTTTGCTGGGTGTGCCCGGTATCTATTCTGTGACATATTACATTACCCTAAATACAAGTATGACTAGCTACTCGTCTGTTTTTCGTAGCATGCAGTTGCTTAGCCTCAGTAAATAAATACAGGCCAAGTTGAAATAGTACATCAGAAAGTTGGCAAGATCCCCAGATATAAATACCACTACAAAAGAGCATATATGCAAGTAAGCATTAAACTATAAAAGAGATTAATTCAGGAGTGAAGTGATGCCTCTTTTCTCACTGGGATCTCCACTGGTGAGCAGGATGCACATACGGGAACACGTCGTAGGGGAAGTAGCGGTATGGGCATTGGTATGTGATGGTGCCATGTTCAATGGAGTATGCAGTCACGTTGTGATTAACATCCAAGAAGACGATATCACGAGTTGGGTGGAAGCAAAGCACCGTGAAAATGGCAGTTTCTTCAGGATTACGTTCTGCTAGTTCCATGACACCAACTTGGTGCACCATCTTCCACCAAAAGCCATCCACACCACCGGTCTGCAGATCCCACACCTGGAACACGGAGCAGTCGAAATGCGCGTAGCGAAGACCGCCGCCTGGCGCTCGCCGATGCACCGGTTCAGCGCGGTAGTGTCATGAACACGGCTAGGCAGAGGAAGGACTTGGATAGTGTGGTGAAGACAGCTGTATGCAATGAGCTTGTCCATGGGCCGGTACCCGATCCAGTAGGCGGTGCCGCTCTGACCGAGGGAGGGTGCTGCGTGTGTTTCGATATCCATAGACGCCGGAGGAGGACGGATGCGGTTTGCGTCCCACCGGCCGGTGGCGGAGGAGTACACCTTGAGGTCCATGTATCCACTGTTCTGTTTCCAGCTAGAAGGGTGGCTGAAAAGGACCACTCGGAAGCACTTGATGCTGCTGCTGCCGCCGCCATCTCCGTCGTTGGTCACCGACAGGAGTCCAGACAGGTACGCCGGAGGCCACGGCAGCTCCGGGAGAGCGACACACTGCCAGGTCACCGGGTTGCAGACGTAGTACTGCACCGGCTTGTGGTCGCCCCTGGAGCAGAGCAGCAGGCCGGCCGTGGAGTGCAGGATGAAGATCTCCCTGTCCTTGGCCGCGGGCCCGGGGGGCAGCCGAGGCAGGAAGGCGAGGTCTGAAGCCAAGATGGACTCCGTCGCGGCGGACGGGCGGCCGCCGGAGCCGGTGAGGAAGCGCGAGTGCTGCCACCAGGGGCGGTTGGACTGGAGAAAGACGCCGGAGAGGTAGGGCGCGTGCGAATCCCAGTAGCGGGCGCCGAATTCGGGGCTGAGGACAACGTGGTTGTAGCGGCGGGCGGCGGCGCGGACGCGGTGGAGGCACTTGGCCGGAAGGCGGCGGAGGATCTCCTCTACTATGTTGTCGCAAAGCCGATCCATCTTCTGACCTTGTGCTGATGGACTGGGAAGAAGAAAGCGATGGACCGAGGTTAGCGGGGGATGAATTTAGAGACGGGTGTTCGTGAATTTGGATCGAGGCTAGCAGGAGGGTGCGGCTCTAGCTTGCGGGAGTTAATCCGATAAAACTACCACAACTGGACCTGTTGGGACGAGTCACTATTTTTTCAAATCACTACCGCTTTTGGTAATTTTTACGAGTCTCTGCCAGTTCTGAGTTAGCGTTGTAAACTGCACTCAGCATTTTAACACGCTTTATGACAAGTGAGACCCATCTACGGAACTGACTAGTCAATAGATTTTGTATTTTGATCTCATTTTTCAGAGGCCTCTCTACTCTAAAATTTTAAGTCAACGGGTGAGCTCTAAGCGGCCCATGCGCCGGCGCGGGCGACCGGGGCGAGACGAGCTGCGGACGACTATGGGCGGCGTGTGAGCTCCGCGTGGACACGGGCAAGGGCAGTGCTGGCGCGAGTGAGTTCCGGGCGCCGGGCGGCGCGTGCGTGGGCGCGGACATGGGCTAGTCAAAATTTTGGTCAGCTCTGAAAAATCGCAATGGCAGTTAGAAAGCGTGTTAAAATGCTGTTAGACGAAATTTAGTGCAGTTTGCAACGCTATGACTTAGAACTAGTACTATCTCACAAAAAATACCGAAAGTGGTACTGACTCGTCCTGATAGCCCTAATTATGCGGCGATGGACGCCTCGCCTTCTAGGCTAGCCTAGGCAGTTCCTCTTTCCATTTTTTCCTTTTATTTTTTCCTTTTTTTTCTTTTTTCTATTTCTCTTTTTTCTCTTAAATCTGGATAATATTCAAATTTTGAACATTTATTGAATTTGATTTTTTTCAAACTTAAGAATTTTAAAAATCTGAACTATTTTCACTTTTTATGATTGTAAAAGCCGAATAATTTTCAAATTTGAACATTTTAAAATCTGAATCTTTGCAAAATCTGAAAAATTTCAATTCTGAAAGATTTTCAATTTGATAGAAAGATTTTCAAATATCAAGATTTTTTCAAAATCCTACCGACTTTCAAATTTGAACTATTGAAATCTGAATGTTTTTTGATCATTTTTTAGATCTAGACAAAAGTGTTCAAATTTATTTTTATATTTTAGAATGTAACATAAGAAAATAAGTAAAATAGAAAAATAGTACTACTACCTCCTATTGGGCCGCACTGTAGGCAGCCCACGTAAGAAATGATGTTGGCGGGAGCAACTCCCTCCCACATTGAGCGGAGTATAAGAGCACCCATCGAAAAGCGGAACGAGCCCGTCTATGGAATACACACGCACTCTCTCTCCAGTGCAGGCTCAACAAGCGCATCCTCGACACGATCATATGTCTCGGAGCCCAGCTCAACAAGTGCTTCCTTGATCACGTTGACCATATGGCAGGGAGCTCATTAGTTACCAAGCCATCACCAGCCAACGTGTCCTTAATCAATCAGTGTGATCTTTCGATGTTTTTTATGCCTATCTTTACATGCGTTGTTTAGGGACCTACTTTCTTTTTCCTCAAAATAAAATATACTCATTGATTCGTAGTAAGTTAAACGTTTTTAAATTTGACCTACTGTAGAAAAAAAGTAGCAACATATATACCATTAAATTGGTATAGTATGAAACTCTATTTTAAAGTAAATATTTTTTCACGATTTTTTTGCCTATCTATTAATAATCAAAATTAGCAGTACATAAAGAGAGGCAAAAGTAATAAATATTACAAATAAGTCTTTGAACCACCTAGCGATGACTAAAAAACCTGCGTGAGCTAAAGGCGTGCCACCGTCCTCGCTTCTCCATCACAAGAGTCGGATAGAGCTTGTTACAGTAGACATAATGGAAGTCGTTGTGCTAAGGTCTTAAAAGACTAGACATTATAGCAGCAACCATCGCCAATGATAATAAGTCTGGATTAGAAGAAACTGACATGAAACAACATCGACGAATACAAAAACCGAACAGATCCTAGAAGATCCGCTAGACACACGACTCCATGTGCTCTCCACAAATGCTAGATACACCATCTGAATGAGGTTATGGCTCCGCGAACCTCAATTTGATTTTAGGATATAGCCGTCATCTCACCATCCTGAAAAAGAAACTGAAAAACAATTTAAGGAGAGGACGAGAACCCTTTCACCTATGAGAGGCCATGATACGCCACACCTCCAAAGCCCCAATGTCACCAAAGGTGTAGTGGACCGGAAGCGTCGCCGGCGAGAGGGATATAACTCTAGATTGGTTGTTAAGGTTGCCCCACTATCGCCTTGTTTCTCGGAGCCTCACGTAGATACGTACCTGAGTTACATCCCACGTAGTGTTTGCGGAGTAAATAGAGCTACTAGTATTGTTTAGGTTCCCACTGCAATTTTAAATTGAATTTACGTTTTTAATAAAGTTGGTCGAACTATACTTTTTTAACTTAAAACAATGCTCCAGAAATACACTTATCTGTGAACAGAAAGAGTAGACCTACTTCATCATAGTAAGATTCGGCTTGCACCCGCAGAGTGTATACCCAGAATTTCCATTCTACATGACAGACAAACTCTGAAGCACCACCTATGTATCTCCTTACAACAATGATAGACAACTGCAGACTTGATTAATCATTGTTCGTTAGCAAATGAATTTCACTCTCACGGTGATGTGTCTAGTCCTAGAACCCTTTCTAGTACAACACTTGAAACTCATGGTTTCGACACTGCTCCCGATGCCTCCCACCCCCACTTTTTTCTTACATCTCTTCGGTGCTACCCCAAACCTCACCACGATCTTTGTTCATGTGATTGCCAATTTCTCTATGTAATAAGATAGTAGCACTAACAAGTAAACTGAACTCTTCCAATATAGTGAAAGAGGAACTTTTGCTACTATATGATCCAATGAGCATGCATGGAATGAAATGCCCGGATGGAACATTGAACTTGTAGTTTATAGTCCGGTGAACATGGAGTGGTATATATATAGGGTACAAATCACCATTCACAACCAATATATTTGGAGAGTATTTATACATTTAAGTAGGTGAACACACATGACTTATAGTAAAAACAACGGGTATTTCGATACACATGGTCTTTTTTATTCAATGTTGTAATTGATAGTTTCAGTGCATGCTTCTTTACGCCATCATTGTTGCCATACATGACGCTATATGGCATCTCCCCTTATTCTCCAAGGTGCATAGAGCGCCACCAAAGAAAAGACAGACAAGGAGAACCAACCTCCACAACAAGGACGCCTTCAACCTCAAATCCACAGGACCAGAAAATCAAATGTGGGTCTAGATCCCAGAAGAACTAAACGACGACATACCAACTTCCCACATTCACCGTCAACAACAAGGAGACTGATTCTGAGGGCATGTAGTGTGTATATATTCTTGATGGACGTGTGTAGTGTGTGTCATAAACTTTACTATCTTCATGAGTTTGTGTATCGATAGACGTGTATAGTGTCCTAAACTGAACTTGCCTAGATCTAAGTGTGATGACATTCTACTTGTTTTTGTATTATATGTGGTTTTCATATACTATTTGCAATGTACTGTTTCTACTGATCTGTATAAATCCCTGATTCTGTACCAGGATTGTATTTTACTTTGAATACCTGTAATATAATTTGTGGCGCATATGTTAAGATATCTGTGGCGCATGATATTTCTGTGGCGCATGGCGTGATATGCGCCACTGAAATGAATCTTTTGGCGTATATGGTGAAATGCGCCACAGAAATCTGAGAATTTTATGGTGCATATCAAAATGCGCCACAAAAATATAATTTAGTGGTGACGTAGCAGTGACCCATCCTATATGCGCTACAGAATGTAAAAACAGGTGTGCCACTGATAAGGTATTTCCTAGTAGTGGTATGATGGTCTTATCTTTACTATATCAAGTAGTATAATTGTTGAGTTGAAGGAGAAAAAAAGAGGTTTGCCTTCTTTTAACTAATAGATCGTATCGGTCATGTTCAATGCGGGCAGCTTGTATAGACGCTTGGGCCAAAAAAAGTTGATTTATTAATCCTTGCACCCGCTCTAAGAGTCCATAGCTCTGACGTTGGCCTCTAATATTTTTTTAATCGATGTGGTCCGGTTTTCATGCCGCTAGAGAAAATTAGGAGGAGCGCCCGACGCAAAGTTTCACGTAGACGTCCGTATATAAGCGTCTGCTTCCGGGTATGTAAGGCCAAAACTGCCAACCGAATAGGAGTTTTCTTTTTCTGGTGCTCATTTATAAGAGTTTGCATTGTACATGCCCTTAGCAAGAAAATAAGAGATTTTACTCCATTGTACAAGATGTCTTATCTAATATATACATTTTCTAGTTCATTTTTAATTATAAAATAATTTAGGAGCATACAAATAAATAATATATTATAGTTGATAACGCTAAAAGATAATCTGCAAACTTTTGTCCTAAAGTATGGATGGCTTTGTTTTCTTATTCTTTTAAATACTAAATACTCTTGGGGTAACTGGTTGCAAGGCATACTAACTCTATTTGGCTTTCCGGTTGTAGCTTGGGTGATAATGTGATATCGTCCCACGGGAATGAGTTTGGTGGTATAATTGTCATGTTCATTTGTATGAAATCTTGTATAGAAAACTGTGAAATGCATTAGGCAGCCGAATATGTGTTTCGTACATTTACTCCTACTAGAAAATTTATCTGATCATTAGATCTAACAATGGTCCTATATTCTACCGGCAGACCAGCGGGAACATATGGATACTGGGTGCAACTGGTTGCTGATTGTCGCACATGATTTCTACTACCTGGCTATTGGCTGGCAGCGCACAAGTAGAATTCAGTACGTATAGCTTTTTTGATGCTTCTTTTATTCTGATGGTTGATGCGTCAACCCTTTCTGATCCATGAGTATAATACACTGCATATTTTAAACTTCGTAATAACAAGAATATGTGCATCGCCGTGATGCAGAGGCCAGGGCTAAGCTCCCCATTTGCAAAAAAAATCTGACCATTGACAATATTTTTATGTGCTTCCACATTAGACTTGTATTTGTGGGTTAACAAGCACACAAAACTCAATGTCATGCTACAGGCTCACTTTGGTGTCCCCATCCGATTTTTGAAACAACAATTCTTGAGATTGCAGAGTTCTCGGGTAGTTTTATACTTACTAGACTTCTCCATGCTCCCACATAACGCAGTTCATAGGCTTTCCGTTTGATCAGACTATCGTGTAGGAACGTATCGTGTAAGATAAAGTTCCAATTCTTGTATAGAAAACAGTGAAATGCATTAGACTATCGAATATGTCTTTCGTACATTTACTCGTACTAGAAAACTTATCTGATCATTGGATCCAACAATGGTCCTATATTCTACCGGCGGACCAGCGGGAACATATGGATACTGGGTGCAATCGGTTGCTGATTGTTGCACATGATTTATACTACCTCGCTATTGTTGGCCGGCAACGCACTAGTAGAATTCAGTATGGATATCTTTTTGATGCTTCTTTTATTCCGATGGTTGATACATGCCTCAACCCTTTCTGATCCATGACTGTAATACACTGCATATTTTGAACTTTGTAATAACAAGAATGTGTGCATCACCGTGATGCAGAGGCCGGGGCTAAGCTCCCCATTTGGAAAAAAACTGACCATTGGCAATATTTTTGTGTGCTTCCATGTTAGACTTGTATTTGTGGGTTAACAAGCACACAAAACTCAATGTCATGCTACAGGATCACTTTGGTGTCCCCATCCGATTTTTGAAACAACAACTCTTAACGTTGCAGAGTTCTCAGGTAGTTTTATACTTAATAGATTTCTCTCTGCGTTCCACAAAATGCGGCTGGTAGCTTTCCGTTTGATATGCGGCTGGTAGCTTTCCGTTTGATGAGACTATCATGTAGGAACATATCGTGTAAGATAAAGTTGCATTATTATAGACTTCTCCAAGATTCATCTCTACGCGCGGCCTCCAAACGAGCCGTTTTGTGAAATTTCGCATACAGAGGAGCTTTGTCATCATCGTCTGACGAAACCAAGCTAGTTGTGCGTTCCAGACTATAAACCGTGTAGATCTCTATGCACACACGCCAATCATTCACTGCATATATTTTTTACAGTGTTTGCGGGTTGTCACGCGTTTGGTATGATGAGGCAATCACTTACGCACGTAGCGGCGATGATAGACTCTAGTCATACAAAAGAATATAGCACGCCAAAAGCAGATGTAGAATCGAACGTGATTGGTTACGATGTTATTCTATCAGAGTGAACAACAAAAATCCATGTCTTGGGGATTCCCTTAGGAGTTGGAGACCCTAAGGAGGAGACCAACAAAGGCTGACTTGAGAAGCATCTTTTGGTATATAAGTCGGTCGAAACCGTTTCAAGTTGTCAATGTGAGATTAAACTTCTAGCAGACGAAACAAGGGCGAAGTAGGTCGATTCAAACGCGATCGATACACTATACAGTTCTTAGCATTAAGCGGATAATTGTGTGCCAGTCGCGTGGTGAACAGCGAAGACGCAAGGAATTGTCTACCATTCACTTAAGTCATACGCGTTATTCTGAAAATATGTCGCGGGCCTGTTTTTGACATAGGTCTCACACACGTCCAAAGAGTTTCCATAGCGTCATCGATTTCGGGCAAGAGTGTGTTGCTCATAAACATTGGGGACATGCCGGGTAGGTAAGAAATCATATGAAGTCTTCCATTTGCCGATCGGTCTAAACGGACTCAGTTCTCAATCTGTCGATATTGCATATGTCTCATCTTTCTTTTTTCTCATATTTTTCTAATGTGAAAGCTTGTACACGTCATTTTTCTGTTGCGTGACATCAATGTGTCTCCTTCGAATTACGTTATCTTTCTACGTTGGTAACATAATAACATCGGTTCCAAACATGCCCGCTAATACATCTTTTTTCTTTTCCGCGTGACCTCGGCGCATCTCGTTCTTCGGATTCTAGATCCTCAATATAGATGTGTTCCCTCTACACGGTTTCGTCTCGCTGCGTCTTTTTATCACATATATTAGTTTGCTCTTTTTCTAACAAATTGTACACCCGGATCGTTAAAGTCTTCACCGTCAGTGTTTAATTGTTCAGTATTTTGGAATTCAACGTGCTAGAGAGATAATAACGCAGAACATAGCGGAAAGAACATCTCCAACTTCACATATTTTCGATGTTTTCTTGTTTCAACTGTTTCACGTGTCATGACTTTTTGAAACTCACATATTTTTTTCTACGCGTTTTTCGTGGCCTCTTTTATCTTTTTTATCTCGTCTATTTGAAACACCTTTTAGTTAGACATTTTCTTGCTCGAGCTGTTTCATTTTCCATCGTTTTGGTAGTCAACCTAGTCGCATCAACGTGTACGGAATAAATTTCGGTTTCAATGTGCTCGCAATCATATTGTTTGCAATGGTTGTGTAAAGCAAAGGATGCAATGCGAAGATCATTCTGAACGTCTTCTACACTTTTTTTGGTCCAAATTTTTTGTTCTGCACCATATTTGCAGTCAATATTTTAATAATTAACATCACAGTCAACATGTTCGCATTCAACGTGTTCGGAATAAATTTCGCACCCAACATTATCAGAACCATCCTTCTCGCATTCTACGTCTAAAACAAAAGACAAAGACGAAGAGCGAAATCAAACTGGTGGGACTAAACATTTTCGCAACTAATTTCGCCGTCAATGTGCTCGCTGTCATCTTATTCGCATTGGACGTGTAAAGCAAAAGACGCAATGCAAAGAACATTCAAACGACTTCTATCTCGATGTTTTATTTGTCCAACTGGTTTGTTTTGCAACGTTCTCGTAGTCAATCTCGCATACAACGTATTCGCAATCAACTTGTTCACATTCAATATATTCGCAATAAATCACAGTTGGTTATCACAACCATCTCGTTCATATTAGACGTGTAAAACAGAAGAAAAAGATGAAGAGCAAAAACAGGTAAAAATCAAAGCAAGAAAGCATAGACAAAACTCGAAAACAAACAAAAATAATAATAAAAATGTACGGAGGAGGAAACTACCTTGCAACCACCACCGTCGTCAATCTAGAACGAACGGAACTAGCGAGAGCAACCCCAACCCTATAACCGCACAAAAGTGCGGGAGGCCGGGGTCAGCTCAGGCTTCTTCGCTTCCTAGATGTCACGCCCTACGTCGCCGACGTTGAGTCTTCGAGTAGTTCAGCCAGAGCGGAAAGCGCGCGCGCGCGCGCGAGAGAGAGAGAGAGAGAGAGAGAGAGAGAGAGAGAGAGACCACATACATGAGCATACCTACGAAGCGAGACGACGATCGTCGCATGGCGGCGAACGCTCGCTCGGTTCCATAGCTAGCCCCGCCGCATGTTCTGGGCATGATCAAGAGAGGCGTGTGTGGCTAACCGGCACGTCGTGTTCTGGCGTGGCCACCGAAGGGACACATGTGAGTAACTATGGAAGCGAGACGACTCACTGGAACCATTTCGTTTGGAGAGAGAGAGAGGGTTTTGGGGCTAAAAATTATCGAGGATCGTGGTTTATAGACGAAGAGCTACCGCGAAATCTTGGAGGGTACGACTCGCGATTGACAGCTGACAACCAGGAGGTGCATGTTTGTGTGTTAGATAACCAAGTGGTAGCTCCAACCGCGATAAACTGCAGGCGTCTACATTCTAGACTACCAGCTCCGCTCTCCGCTCGCTAGAACCCGTTGTCGGCATGGGTTTATGGCGCCACGTCAGATATGGATGGGCCCCACGACCACGAGAAACCGCCGCCGGCTAGGTCCTATGCCACATCGGATGTCATAGGGCCCCTCCGTCGCAGGAATCTTCGCCTAGCTAGCGTCTACGACACCACTTTGAACGGGGACATGCCCCATAGCCGCGAGAAACCGCGTCTTCCTAGAGTATACCACACCACATATGCTCTCAACAGGCCCACGTCCGTGAGAAACCACGGCAAGCATGGGCTTATGCCACCATGTCAGGTCTCGACGGCCCCATTACCGTGCCGTGGCTGGCATGGGCTCACGGTGCCACCTCGGCTCTCGGCACCTACTGGGTGCGGAGACCTGTCTCGTCGGGAAGGCCTCTCATAGAGTTCGTTCCTCCCCGTGTACGCGAACGGCGAGCCCATGGCGCGTGGGTGGTCCACCGTCCGGCAACGCGGGGTACGACGGCGCGCGCGACACATGTACGTGGAAGGAAATCTTTTGCCCTGGCCGGCAACAAGGACCGACTCCTAGAAGAGCAGGGCTCTATAGCGATGGCGTCGCTTGTCCTTTTCGACGTCCATCCCACGGCCGATAAAAATCGGGACGACGTGGATAGAAGTTTGGACCAAGACATTTTAGCGCTATTATTTACTCTGATAAGTCTCCTTATCGCTTATGGTTTTTCTCATTTACTTGATCAATCAGAGTTCAGATGTGTGGTGAATGTTACTTTTGAAAAAAATATGTAACGGTGATATGGAGTTTTACTCTACCCCATACCAGCCTTCTTTCCTAGTGTAGATTCAAATATCTTCTTACCTGGCGTCCGAGATCATATGGGACAAGCAAGTGAAGTAACACTCTGTTCATTTTGATTGTGACTTTACCATCATCTCACTAGTAGGAAAATATTTATCCATGGGGTCATACCATGGCGCACATCCATATGGTGCCCCACGGATAGTTACCCGTGGCGCACGCCAAAAAAATGCGCCACTAACATGGGCTTACCCATGGCGCATGGACAAAACGGTGTGCCACGTATATGTGGGCCACATCGCCGGTGGTTGCTCCATCCATGGGTGGCATATCTATGGTGCACGAAATTGGTGTGTGCCGCTGATAAGTTAGGTATCCGTGGCGCACGCTGTTTCGGTGCGCCACAAATAGGTGAGGGCCCGGGCCTCTGAAAAGGTAGAAACTTATCTGTGGCGCACCAAATAGGTGTGCACCACTAACCTGGAATATCCGTGGCACACCAAATAGGGGCGTGACACACTGCCTTCACCCCCCTTGGATCGACTTTTTTTGTTTTGCAAATAATTAAAGAAAACAAAAAACACTTAAAAAATAGAATCCTTTCATATATATCTCGGTTATGTGGTCTAGTTTGTAGAAAAATTAACAAATATGAATTTTGATTTTTTTTGCAAAAAAGTTATGGCACGGTAAAACGGCCATAACCTTTGCATACAATATCGGAACAAAATCTTTAATATATCAAAACAACGAGCACAAAGTTCTACATCCTCTTGCAACCACTTTAGGTTGTTTAGTGATTTTTTAGAATCTAAAAATTCAAAAGGATAAAAAGTTATGGAAAAAGAAGGTTTTTTCCTGGCAGAAAAAATTGTGGCCACTTATCTGTGGCGCACCCTATTGTGGTGCACCACAGATAAGTTTGGGAGATTGAAAGTGCATGTGTGCCCCCATGTGTGGTTTTGGTAATTAATGACAATCTTTATGAACTTATGGTTGCATTGAGTTTTACCTGTAGGATTTGTTCATAGGCAATACTTGAACCATTTGTTGGCTTCAAGGTTTGGAGAAGAAGAAAGTGAAGAAGATTAAATGTTGACCAAGGTTTCAATGAGTGATCCAGAGATTGGTCAAGTGAGAGTTGAGCCTATAGCAAGTGTGTCTTGAAGACTAAAGTTGGAGTGATATCTCTTATGTACCTTCAAGACACTAACATAATAAAGAAAGAAAAAATAATGTGCAAGTTCAAGATGAGCCATCTCGAAGGGATTATTTGCTTGAAGCTTGCCATCCTATGGTGATCATGGATATGGGAAGATGGTATGTCTAAAAGATAAGCTCTACCATAGTGGAGTATGGGGATCAATTTGCAAGTCTTCACCAAGCTAGCGCAATTAAGAAAGGTGTTCCATCTTGAGGTGGAGAAGATCGTCATCATCAAGCTCAAGTGGAATATGCATAAGGCAAAGGTATGTTCTTGATAGGGTTTCCTTCTTACCGGTCTCATGGTGTTAGTTGGGGAGACCGGTTTATAGGATAGATAGCCGTACTATCAAGAGAGGCTCCCGAGTGAGTAACTTGATCATATCCTTCATGAGAGTTCAAACCTTTGCATACTTGGCATCATATTTCTTGGTTGTTATTTGGACGTTATCCATGTGAGGTTCTTGAGCTTGTGGTAACATTCATAACAAGCTCTAGTTCCTCGAAAACGGATTTCATATGCATTCTCTATTGCGTTTTCGATATTGGAGGTTTCACCGGATTATCTTTTAGAGATTGGTAAAACCTTACATTATTTGGTTCTTATCCGTGAGAGGATTTAGAGCTTGTGTTAATCTTCATGACAAGCCCAAGTTCATCAAAAACGGATTTCATATGCATTCTCTATTGTGTTTTTGATGTTGGAGGTTTTACCGGTTCGTCTTTTTGAGAGAGGTCAAAACTTTCGTCATTTGGTTCTATCCTCCATTGCTGGACTATTATGGTTCCCTGCATGATCTTGTAGAGTTTGTTGTCCTCTTTAAAACAAGCCCAAGATCATTAAAATCGGAGTCTAGATACAAAAGTTATGGTTGTTTTAGTATTGCTGTTTCTGTCAGTTGTGGCTTGGCTGGATTGTTCGGAGTGAATAGGCCGGAATGTCTTGCCCGCGCGCTCCAAGGCTGTAACGGTTGGATTTTGGAGGACCTATATAAGGGGCACTTCTTTCCCAATGTTTACCTAACCTTTCTTGCAAGTTTTTCCCTTCATTGCTGACCTTCTTAAGCTTGTTATCCCTCAATCCCTCCATTGATTTTTGCATATTCTTGAGGGATTTGAAAGAGGGGATCTAGATCTACAACCCCACCAATCAATCTTTCCTCTAAGTGAGGGGAACATCTTGGGATCTAGATCTTGGAGTCTTTTGTAGATTTCCTCCATTGTTCTTCCTCTCTTATTCCCCATAAGCTTTTATAGCTTTAGTAGAATTCGGGAGAGAAGGAATTGAGCACTTTGTATGTTCTTGCCATTGCATTTGATGCATCGGTTTGAGTTCTCGGTGAGGATTTGATTGGGTAAAAGTGAGAAGCCTTTTACTCTTGGGTTCTTGGAACCCTAGACAGTTTAGTTGTTTTGCAGGTTGGTGGATCACTTGGGGCCTCCAATTAAGTTGTGGAGCTTTCCCCCAAGCTTGTTTGTTGGGAGCCTTCAATTGAGTTGTGGAGAAGTGCCCCAATCTTGTGAGAGGTTTCGGATTGCCACCGACAAGTGCACCGATAGTGGAAGTGTGGATCGATCCCATTGGGGTGAGATTCATAGGAGAAGAAGGGAGGCCTTTTGTGGCATTGGTGGTTTGAAACCACCCCCTCTCCAAACGAGACGTACTCCATTGGGAGGAACTCGGTAAAACATCGCCGTCTCCGCGTGCCTCGGTTATCTCTATGCCCGAGATTTTACTTATGCACCTTACTTTGTGATAGCCTTCGTGCTTGAAGTTTATATCTTGCTATCACATAGTTTCTTGTCTTTCTTAGCATAAGTTGTTCGTGCACATAGGTGAACCATAGTATATATAGGTTTTGTGCTTGACAAAGTGAACACTAGTTTTATTCTGCCTTTGTTAAGCCTATCTCGTAAAAGTTTTTAACCCGCCTATTCACCCCCCTCTATGCGATATCCTTGTCCTTTTAGGTGGGACTCAAATTTGAATCCCCACCCCGGCCACCTAACCCGACCCCTTCTCCTTATCTTATCCTCCACCTCCACCTCCCCTCCCATTCTCCTCCTCTCTTCTTATTCCTCCTCCTCTCTTCTTCCTCTTCCTCCTCATATTTTCTCCTCTTCCTCCTCTCTTCGTCCTCCCTCCTACTCCTTCTCATCTCCTCCTTCCCTCTTCCTCCTCCTCCTCCTTCTCCTCTCATCCGCTCTTTTTTCTCCTCCTCCTCCCCTCTCCTCCTCCTCCTCCTCCTCCTCTCCTCTGACCGCATCGCCCTCCTCCAGCCGCCCCCTCCTCCGATAGCCCACGGGCACCACCTCCTGCCGCGCTCTCCTCCGACAGCCCACGTGACGATGATGAGGTGTAATATTATCAGTGGCGCACCATACCCACATGCGCCATGGATAATTTTGGGTACCCCGACTTTATTTTTGAAATTTGAAATTTTTATCAGTAGCACACAAAACACCCATGCGCCACAGATAAGAAAATATCAGTGGCGTAATATCCGTGGCGCACCAGGCGTGTGCCACTGACCCCATTTTCGGTGCGCCATGGATATGCCTTTTTCCACTATTGTTTGTTTGGTTTTTTACTCTACCCCATACCAGCCTCTTCCATGCTTTGGGCTGATTGTACTAAAAACAAATGCACAAGTAATATGTGTGCATATTAGATATCTCAATGAGAATACTATATATGTGCCCGTGAAAAGAGGTTCACAGTAATTAAAACCACACTGCGATGCTAGGCGGTGCTCTTTTGGTAATCAATACTTGCTATTGTGTTTATAATTTCTTTTACTCGCATTGTGAGAAATAGGCATCTGATCTTTACTTAGTCTGATCTATGGCCAAAGAGGGCAGACTGGCAACTAACACTAGTAGAAACCGGGCCATTTTCCCCGGTTCGTAAGGGCCTTTAGCCCCGGATTTCGAACCGGGACTGCGAAAGCGGGACTAAAGGTCCAAGCTTTAGCCCCGGTTCAGTTACGAACCGGGGCTAGAGGTCCAACCACGTGGCCTGCTAGGCGCGCTAGGCGGCAGGACATTTAGCCCCGGGCCGTGTTACGAACCAGGACTAAAGGTTCCCTGCCGCGGCAGCATTTTGGGCCATTTGGCTGCCGCGGCACGGGATGGGGTTTTAGGGTTTTGTGTTTTTCTTTTCATTTTGTGTTTTGTGTTCAATTATTTTTCATTCTGTGTTTTCATTAGAAACAAGTTTTCGTATACATACAGAACGGTACTACACAATACTTGTACACATTGACACAATATATAATATAATTTCTCTTACAAGCATATATGGAGTCCCAACCGGGTCCAGAGCATGTCTATTTGATTACATGGAGATCATTACATGGATGCTTTAGGGTCTACTTATATAGTATTCTCCGCGTGGGTCTATGACCTCGTCGACAAAAAATGCAGCAAATTCCTCTTGGATTGCTATTAGGCGGTCCTCTGATAGGAGCTTGTCCCGCATCGCGTCCAACTATATAAAAAGGAGATCGTATGAATTAGACTCAACACAACTTTTTGTAATAAAAATAAAGGGTGAATATATTGTTTACTTACTCGAACATTTTCCGAGGGCTTCTCAATACTGATGCAAATGAACTCGCACACATAGAATCCACATAGATTAGTTCCCTGTGGCTGCCTCGCGCACTTTAGAAGAATAAAATTCAATCAAATAATAACGCTAGCATGATAAATGTACATAAACTAGAATTAAATAGATGCGCGGACTTAGCTCGTAGTACTTACCGAGAGTGATTTAAAAAATAGCTCCTCACGCCATTGACCGCGGACATGTTTCTTGAACTGTGTCCAAACCCTACCCGACAAAGAAAATTAATGTATGAGTTAATAACTACTTGATATCCCAGAAAATGAACGAAAGAAACCGATATAGTGCGATAATGGTTGAAATTACCTCTGGAGCGCATCGATAATGATGCGGTAGTTTTCAATGTCTTTGTTTAGTGAGTCCATGATGTGAACTCTTCCCAAGTCAAGTGAAATGCTTAGAAGAATCCAGTGGTACCTACGCAAGGTTTACATACGTCAGCAACTCATCATTTACACTGAACATCGAGTAAGCAAAAGTTAATGTGTACAAAAACTCACCTGGCATCGTGGTAAGGAAATAGTATTTCGTTACAGAAATGCTATTTCGTGAAACCGCAACAAGTTGTGCTCGGTCTCCAGTGGTTTATCCTTTAGTATAGCTCCATGAACTCGATGTGGGTCAATGAACCCAAATCCGTTGATAGCCTTTCTTTTACAATCGAGCATCTTCATTCTGCATCATTATATATAGCGTACAAAAGAATATAGTGAGTATACTTACCGGCAATGAATTGAACAAGCTGAGATAGAGACCTAATTACATAAATAAAGTAATCAGTTACAGACAATACGAACTGAGGATAGTTTTGTCGAGTTCCTTTAGATTGAATAACTAAAATAATTTTGTAAATTCAATAGGGACCTCGTCTTCAATGAAGTAATGCGATTTTCGAACTTTTAGTATGAGCCAATTTCGCTGTTCTTTTGATGCTTTCATGTACCATTCATGGAATCGTCGCATTTGTGTTGGCATATCCCGAAGCCTCTCAGAACTGACCAGAGGCTCCCCGTTAAGAAATTTGGGTGCTACCTCAGCCTTGGGCATATCGCCGTGAATAATTTCATGAATAGGCATACCACATTGCTCGGCCAATATCCTAGCCGTTTCCGGATCCATAGGTTCTTCCTCATATAGTTGAGGTTCGGGTATGTTCACCTGGAGTGGGGGAGTGATTGGTTTGCTTGTTTCCCCAGCTGGGGAAGATCTCTTTTGGTTCTTCGGCTACCACTCGATTGTTTTGCTTGTTTCCCCAGCTGGGGGACGTCTGTTCTGATGCTTCTGCTACCACTCGATTGTTTTGCTTGTTCCCCCTGATGGGGAACCTCTTTTTTGATGCTTCCTCTACCGCTTGATCTCTTCTGTTTCAGTGTCTTCTAAAGACATCGTGTATAGTCATCTGGCGCATTTAACTGAGCTTGGGATGGCTGCGTCAGTAATTTCCTAAAGTGCTCCTTGGTTTCCGGTTTTATTTGGACCTCTGGCTCATGTTGTTTCTTTTTAAAATGAGCATCCACTTCGGCCCGTACAACCGCATCGGTTTCCTCATCGGTCAGGTCGTAAGCCCTCTTGGGAGGAACCGGCAGTACTCTTGGGAGGGGCGACAACTGTCGGTTCGGGCGTTGGTTATCGCTCGACGGAGCGGTGGTATTCTTCCGCTTTTGGCCCTTAGTGGGTGGAGGCGGCTGCGTAGATTGAGATGACTCGTGTTGGGGTCATGGATTGGACTATTACTGGGAGGAGACGGTGCACTTGGAGGTGGACTTGGAGGAGACGGTGCACTGGGAGGAGACGGTTGCCTTGGAGGTGATGGATTGTTTCTCGGTGGAGAAGGTGGCCTTGGTGTCGAGCCTAGAAACTTGATGTATTCTTTTTTCCAAAGAATGAAGCCACTCGTGACGTCTCCCAGTGTCGTCGCCCCTTCACCTCCAGGGATGTCAAGCTGTAGTGATTGACACATAGGTAGAATCTCATCCACACCGACACGAGCATAGCCAGCTGGAATCAGATTGCAATGGTAGGTCGCTCCCGGTGCAGAAGGTAAAGCAAAGCCGACCGCCATCTTCATGGAAATATTCTTCAGTTCAACATGCAGCTCACAACTAGTCTTCTCCTTAATTGCATCCACAGGGTACACATCCATCGTTGCATCATTACCGTGCCCCTCTGTGGAAGCCACACAGCTTTTACGTTGCGATGGGCCGACCGTACTGTCCGGTGTAGGATCTTGCTGTCGGAGTCCTTTAAGTTTATTAAGCTCCTGGCGATGCTCCCACAGCATGGCTTCAAACATCGCCAACCGCTCCGTATCCTCCTCTTTTTGCCGCTTTGGTCTTCTCGATCGGCTTCTGTACATGTCACGGTGCTCGGGAAACCCGATAACCCATGGATAAGAAGGTCTGAACCCTCTTGTTCGTCCAGCCTTTTCAGGATTCCCGAGAGCCTTTGTCAGCTCATAGTTCTCTCTGTCGGGAACAAACGTTCCCTCTTCAACCTCCTTTATCACTTTAACAAGTTCTTTCTTCGGTGAAGAAATTTCTTCGGCTGCAACAATCTCACCTGTTTCTGGGTCTAATGATGCCCCATGCCCGAATACCCAATTTCTTGACCTCAAGGGCCAACTAGACGTAGCTGGAGTGACCCCTTTAGCCTCCAGGTCAGCCTCATCTTTATCCCACTTAGGCATGGCACTCCTGTAGCCACCTGTGCCCATATGATGGTGATATTTCTTTTTGGCTGCATTTACCTTATTTTTTGCTGATATTGCCTTAGCTGGTACCGAGGTCTTGTATTCCAAAAATGCGGCCCAATTATCCTGCTGCAACTCTAGTGGGCCAACGAATGGAGGAGTTGTTTCCTTCAAGACATACTTGTGGTACAATCTTTTTTTCCATTTCTTGAATAGTTCGGCCATCTTCTTAAGAGCAAAGTGCTTGACTTTTCTTGTCATTTGCTGTGTGAGCTCATCAGTTTCCAAGACTGGTAGGGTGAAATGTGTCATGAGAGAATTCTACATCGTATCTTTCACTCTGTCATCTACAAAACTAGCCCCAGCTGGATCCTTTTTCTTTCCTGGCTTGTTCCAGTTTCGCGTGGTGATCGGGACTTTGTCTCTAACAATCACTCCGCATTGACTTGTAAATGCATTCGCAGCTTCTTTGGGCTCCAGCGGTTGACCCTGCGGCGAGACTAAGTCAATGCTGAAACGGACATCAGCGGGCAACTTGTGTGTCAGGCCTCTTGTCTTTGTAGAAGATTGGCCGGAAGCGGAGGTCTAAGAGAAGAAACATTCGTCAGTACATATATACGAATCAATTAGTGCGTCTATACTAGTGAACGATCGATAGAGGCTTTATATACCTCGGCGGAGTTTGTCATTATTATGGTGTCTTCACCATGGTCTCCACCATGGTCAGCATCATCGTCTCCACTATTTTCTCCACCATCGTCTCCTCCAGACAAATTAAGATATCGGAGCCATCATAATAAGAACCCCCAGTACCCTCATCTATCATGTTGAGAAGCTCCTCTTCATTCTATCTACCGTCCATAGCTTAACTAATACAGAAAAAGAATATTGCATTAAGTAAAAGAATATTACAACTGTGACAACTCGGATACAGTACTTAGTGATTAAGATAAAGTACAATAATATAAGATAAAGTACATTATTAATACATCACCGGAGAATAACTCAAGTGCATTATAGGATAAAGTATAAGATAAAGTACATTATTAATACATCACCGGAGAATAGCTGGGGTGCATTATAGGATAAAGTATAAGATAAAGTACATTATTAATACATCACCGGAGAATAGCTGGGGTGCATTATAGGATAAAGTATAAGATAAAGTACATTATTAATACATCACCGGAGAATAGCTCGGGTGCATTATAGGATAAAGTATAAGATAAAGTACATTATTAAGATAAACTAGCGAACGCGGCTTCCGCGTTCTGTGCTACGGGAGCTCTGCAGCCACAGAAGAGGAACCATCACTGAAGAATAGCTCGGGTGAGATCCGTGAACCTGCCATATATTGGAGAACCTAGTCTTCAAAAGATACATGTATCGTCGTACATGCTCGTCCTCCTCCCTGATACGACGACGTACCACCTCCTCGGGGGTCGGCTCCATCTGCACCGCTCCTGGACCTCGTGGACACCACCAAAGAAGCTCCGGGTCGACGATGATACCCGGATTCCTCACCAAGGTACGAGTCCCGATAGGTAGCACCTTCCAGTGCCAACCCGGCGGAGCCCAGACTCGGACATCCCCGACGGAGTCCAGTAGGCTCGGACGAGGTGGACGCGGCATAACTAAATAATAGCAATAAACAATCATAAAACATAAACAGTAATTAAATCACTAAGTATATATTGCCCTAATAACAATAACCCTAAACCTATCACTAACTAAACTAAACCTAATTAACTAAGTATTCTAACTAACCCTAGATAAATACTAACCTATACAATTAATCCAATACTAATAATAACTAATTCTAAATACTAACCTAATACTAATACTAACTAAACACTAACCTAATACTAATACTAACTAATATTAATAGAAAATACTAATACTAATCTAATACTAACCTAAATACTAATACTAACTAACCTAATACTAACCTAAACACTAATATTAACCTAATACTAATACTAACTACCCCTAAATACTAATTAACCCTAAATACTAACTACCCCTAAATACTAATTAACCCTAAATACTAACTACCCCTATATACTAATTAACCCTTAATACTAATACAATAATAGTAAATACTAACCTAATACTAATATACTAACTAACCCTAAATACTAATTAACCAAAATTAACAACATATAACCAAAATTAACAACATACTAACCTAACTAACCCTAAATACTAACCTGAACGGAGGCGGTGCGGCGGGGCGCGGAGACGACGGTGCGGGCGGCAGCGGCACGGATGTACGTCGCGGAGACGGACGACGCACGGCGGCACGGTCGGCGCGGAGACAGACGGTGGCGGCGGCACGGATGGGCGCGGGCGGCGGCGGCTCGCACGGCGGCACGGACAGGCGCGGGCGGCGGCGGCACGAACGGTCTCTAGGAAGAAGAAATGATCTTGCTCTCCGGGTCGTGCCACGACCCGGGGTGGGGGTGGGGTATTTATACCACCACCCCTTTAGCCCCGGGTTGTAATACGAACCGGGGCTAAAGGGCCTTTAGCCCCGGTTCGTATTACAACCCGGGGCTAAAGGTTATTTTTGGCGCCAAAACCAAAAATGGTTTATAGTTTTCAGAAAATTATGTATTATATATCAAAAATTTTAGAAAAAGAAGATCTATAATTTAAATCTATTATCATACTTTATTATACAACTTAAATGAAATTATCTATTATTTAAAAATGGAAAAATACATATAATATACCAAAAATATTCACAAAAATATAGTAGAAATGTTCTCTCGCCATTTCCCCCGCTTCCCTCCATGTTCTCCCGCCATTTTCCCCGCTTCCCGCCATGTTTCTCCCGCCATTTCCCCCGCTTCCCGCCATTTCCCACGCTTCCCGCCATGTTCTCCCGCCATGTCCCTCTATATCTAGGCCGACCGCCATTTCCATCGACACATCCACACCTTCTCTCTCACAACAATGGACACCACTTACTGGGATTTTCTAACGCTCGAGGAGACCGAGGCGCTGTGCGCCTCCAGCTACCCATGCCCGCCGAGGTACCGGCTGCCCGCTGGCTGGATGCTTAGCGCTGGAGGGGTTCCTGTTCCTCCTATGTCTCAAGGTTCGGCCTGCCAGGCGGCCATCACGAACCACTTCTACCTCGGGCTCACGCCGGAGCAGCAGATGGATCCCCATTGGGATCCCGACAACCTCGACACCTGGAATGCCTTCTTCGCAAACCGGCGGGAAAGGGAGCTCGCCAGGTATGAGGGTGACGGCCTGCCCCCAGTGAACCACAACGAGGCTGGTCACCGCCTGTGGTGGGCGAACCGGACTATCGCCGGTGTGATGCGCTACATCGCAATGGGAGACCATCCTCGCCTGAGGTACCCGCACTTTCACCAGCAGCATAGCCACAAGAATGGTGGTGGTGAAGGCCTAGGGCATAATGGGGTCGTCATCCGGGAGCCCCCTCCCCCGCGCGTCGTGAATCCGAGGCCGGAGGATCCATCCGCGTGCTACGTGGAAGGGCTGAGGATCCATCCGCGTGCTACGAGCGACGACGATGACGATGACGATTCCGAAGACGACCTAGAAGCTGTGTACTACAGGGCTAGATATGATTATGACTAATTTTTACGTTTTAATATTAATAAATGTCTGGCCACAACAAGTTGCAATACTACCTATTGAGATCGAGATAGTTCATATCCATATACATATAAGAAGATCATTAAAAATAAAGGTTTAATAATATTGTACATCACCAACATCCACACATGTTAGGGTTTTCTTCTAATCCGTAACCATGGAGCATCTTCCTTACTTAACGGGATGCTTGGATCATCCTTCACAGCGAAGGGCGGAATTTCATGAAACTTATCATAATCGTCTGACATGTCTGTCTTATCCTCCACCCCCACGATGTTTCTTTTTCCTGAAAGAACTATGTGGCGCTTTGGCTCATCGGATGTTGTATTCTTTTGCTTATCTTTCCTTTTTCTCGGTTTGGTAGACATTTCCTTCACATAAAAAACCTGAGCCACATCATTGGCTTGGACAAATGGTTCATCTCTATACGCAAGGTTGTTGAGATCCACTGTTGTCATTCCGTATTTCTTGTCTACCTCAACCCTGCCTCCTGTCAGCTTGACCCATTTGCACCGAAACAAAGGAACCTTAAAAAAAGGTCCATAGTCAAGTTCCATATCTCCTCTATGTAACCATAATATGTATCCTTTTTCCCATTCTCGTCTATTGCATCAAATCGGACACCACTATTTTGATTGGTGCTCTTTTTATCTTGGGCGATCGTGTAAAATGTATTCCCATTTATCTTGTACCCTTGGAAAGTCAATATAGTCGAAGATGGTGACCTGGCCAACAAGTACAATTGCTCTCCAACATTTATGTCGTCATTCATGAGATGTGTCTGCAACCAACCGCCGAAAGTCTTCATATGTTCATCTCTAATCCAGGAGCCAGGCTTCCCCGGGTTGTTGGAGTGTACAATATTCTTGTGTTCCTCGATATACGGAGCCACCAAGGCGGAACTTTGCAGAACTGTGTAGTGTGCTTTAGTGAGAGAATGTTCGTCCATACATATCCTTGCTTTCTTTCCTAGCGTGCCTTTTCCACTAATTCTACCCTCATGCCGTGATCCAAGAACACCGATGGGCTTAAGGTCAGGAATAAAGTCAACACAAAACTCAATGACCTCCTCTGTTCCATATCCCTTTGAGATGCTTCCTTCTGGCCTAGCACGGTTATGAACATATTTCTTTAACACTCCCATGAACCTCTCAAAGGGGAACATATTGTGTAGAAATACAGGGCCAACAATGTTAATCTCATCGACTAGGTGAAATGGGAGGTGAGTCATAATATTGAAGAAGGATGGTGGGAACACCAACTCGAAGCTGACAAGACATTGGACCACATCTTTCTGTAACCTTAGTAGACTATCTAGACTGATTACCTTCTGAGAAATTGCATTGAGAAACGCACATAGCTTCACAATGGGTACTCGAACATTTTCCGACAGGAGTCCCCTCAATGCAATCGGAAGAAGCTGGGTCATAAGCATGTGGTAGTCATGAGACTTTAGGTTTTGAAATTTTTTCTCTGCCATATTTATTATTCCCTTTATGTTCGACGAGAAACCAGACGGGACCTTGATACTGTAAAGGGCTTCAAAAAAGATTTCCTTCTCTTCTTTGGTAAGAGCGTAGCTAGCAGTACATTCAAACAACTCTAGATGCATGCCGTCTCGGTCTTTTATACGTTGTTGGTCCTGCCGTGCTTCAGGTGTATCTTTGCTCTTCCCATACACGCCCAAGAAGCCTAGCAGCGTCACGCAAAGATTCTTCATTAGGTGCATCACATCAATTGCAGAGCAGATCTCTAGGACTTTCCAATAGGGTAGCTCCCAAAATATAGATTTCTTTTTCCACATGGGTGCGTGTCCGACATCGTCCTTCAGAACATATTGTCTACCAGGACCCTTTCCAAAGATTACTTTTAAATCCTTCACCATGTCAAATACATCATCACCAGTACGGCGGATAGGCTTACACCGGCTGTCTGCCTCACCATTGAAATGCTTACCTTTCTTTCTTAGGATGTGCGAGGGCGGAAGAAAACGACGATTCCCCGGGTACACATTCTTCTTACATTTATCCAAATATATACTTTCAGTATCGTTCAAACAGTGCGTGCATGCATTGTATCCCTTGTTTGTCTGTCCTGAAATGTTACTAAGAGGAGGCCAATCATTGATTGTTATGAACAACAACGCTCGTAGGTCAAATTCCTCCTGCTTGTTCTCATCCCACACACGTACACCTTGTCTGTGCCACAACTGTAAGAGTTTTTCAACTAATGGCCTTAGGTACACATCAATGTCGTTGCCGGGTTGCTTCGGGCCTTGGATGAGCACTGGCATCATAATAAACTTCCGCTTCATGCACAACCAAGGAGGAAGGTTATAGATACACAGAGTCACAGGCCAGGTGCTATGACTGCAGCTCTGCTCCCCAAAAGGATTCATGCCATCTGTACTTAGACCAAACCATAAGTTCCTCGCATCACCTGCAAAGTCCGGAAACTCTCTCTCGAATTTTCTCCACTGCGACCCATCAGCAGGGTGTCTCAACATCTCGTCTTTCTTACGGTCTTCCATGTGCCATCGCAACAACTTGGCATGCTCTTTGTTCCTGAATAAACGTTTCAACCGTGGTATTATAGGAGCATACCACATCACCTTGGCAGGAACCCTCTTCATGCGGCGCTCGCCCTCAACATCACCAGGGTCATCTCATCTTATCTTATACCGCAATGCAGTGCATACTGGGCATGCATCCAAATTCTCGTACTCGCCGCGGTAGAGGATGCAGTCATTAATGCATGCATGTATCTTCTACTCCTCTAATCCTAGAGGGTAGACAACCTTCTTTGCTTCGTAGGTACTGGCGGGCAGTTCGTTATCCTTTGGAAGCAACTTCTTCATTATTCTCAGCAACTTTTCAAATCCTTTGTCAGTCACACCGTTCTCTGTCTTCCATTGCAGCAATTCCAGTGTGCTACCCAGTGTTTTGTGCCCATCTTCACAATTTGGGTACAACAATTTTTTGTGATCCTCTAACATCTTCTTAAACTTCAACCTCTCCCTTTCAGTTATGCATTCTTCCTGGGCATCAGCAATGGCCCAACTAAGATCATCATCAGGCATATCTGATGCCCGTTCTTCATCTTTTTCTTCATCAATGTCTTCCATTGTAGTACCATCGTATTCAGGGTAGTCATTGTCATTCCCTTCTTCTTCGTTGTCTTCCATCATAACCCCTCTTTCTCCATGCTTGGTCCAACAATTATAGCCGGTCATGAAACCGGACCAAAACAGGTGGCTGTGAAGGAATCTTGAGGAAGAGTATTCTTTATGATTCCGACAGACGCCACATGGACAAGACATAAAACCATTCCGCTTGTTTGCCTCGGCCACAAGAAGAAAAGAATGCACGCCTTTAATGAACTCGTTAGAGAGTCGGTCAGCGTACATCCATTGCCGGCTCATATGCAATATATAATTAATTAAGTACATCAAACATAATCATAATTAATTAGTACTAATCTAAAACCAGCAACCGGGACTAAAGATATGATGAACCTTTAGTCCCGGTTGGAGGCACCAACCGGGACTAAATGTGGATGTGGAGACAACATGTCGACACTATTTCCTCAGTGGGCAGCACTAAGCCAGTAAATTAAATGCCGACACTATTTTGGGTGGGTGGAAACACTATGCCAGCGTGAGTGTGTCGACATTATGTCATCAGTGCCCGACACTATGTTGTGCTGCTTAATCTATAAATAGGTATGCATTCTTGTGAAGAACTGCAAGATGGTGTGCGAGACCAGGGACACCACTACGGCGGAGCTTCTCGAAGATGTCTTAGGACCTCGTCCTCAGACATCTTCGAGGAGCTCGCCGTAGAGGCACTCTCTAATATGTGAAATTAGTTAGCTCCACCAGCATACTGATTTAGCTAGAGAAGATATAAACCGAAAGATGGTGTGGGAGAGCAGGGACACCACTACGGCAGAGCTTCTCGAAGATGTCTTAGGATCCCATCCTCAGACATCTTCGAGGAGCTCGCCATAGAGGCACTCCCTAATATGTGAATTGTGATGTCTTCTTATCAAGCTTTTATGAATTAACCCTATCTTTGTTACAATTTTTTCAGTTTGTTGAACGCAGGTAGACGAAGAAGGATATTTTGCCCAGCTAGCTAGTTAGAATGATGAACTCACGCATGTGTGTGCTTCTAAAATCAAATTTCGAGACTATGTGCCAAAACAAGATATATATAGATAGAATCCACATATTGTGATATTTACCTTAGAGTTCCTTACATTAATACAAGATATAGATAGAATCTAAACATCGATCTCATCCTATCATTGCAAAAATTACTACCAAACTAAATCCACAAATCCATCTATAAGATAGAGCATGAAATGAGCTAATATAGCAATGAGAGTTCAAAGGATGAAGTTGCTCACCTTTTAGAACCTTTGGATAGATGGGGCACCACAAAATATAGACAAATCTTGAGGAAAAAAAGGGCATGAACTCGAGATTGAAGCGAGAGAGAGAGAGAGAGAGAGAGAGAGAGAGAGAGAGAGAGAGAGGAGAGCCACCAGCTTGAATGGTGGCTTGGGCAGGGGAAGAAGATATAGCCAGACCTTTAGCCCCGGTTCGTGTCTAGAACCGGGCTAACGGGTCGTGTAACAAACCGGGACTAAAGGGTCTGGCGCCCGACCTGGCCTGCCTGACCCCTTTAGCCCCGGTTTGTTATACGACCCGGGGCTAAAGGCCCTGTTCAAACCGGGGCTAGTGTCTGCCACCCCTTGGGGCCAGTTCTAGCCGTTGGACCGGGGCATTAGTCCCAGTTTGTAGCAAAACCGGGGCTAATACCCCTGGACCAAAGGTCTGTTTTCTACTAGTGTAATGCACTTGTAAAGTTTCCTTATTTCTGAAAATTGACATTCTCGATTCCTTTACAGCATGGGTACATTATGTGTCGCCTCCAATGAGTTTGTGATTAATCATTGTTCGGAAGCAAATGAATTTCACTCTCACCGAGATTTGTCTAGTCCTAGAACAACATCAAGTACAACACTTGAAACTCATCGTTTCGACACTGCTCTCGATGCCTCCCACCCCCACTTTTTTCTTACATCTCTTCGGTGCTACCCCAAACCTCACCACGATCTTTGTTCATGTGATTACCAATTTATTTATGTAATAAGCTAGTAGCACTAACACGTAAACTGAACTCTTCCAATATAGTGAAAGAGGAACTTTTGCTATATGATCCAATGAGCATGCATGGAATGAAATGCCCGGATGGAACACTGAATTTGTAGTTTATAGTCCGGTGAACATGGAGTGGTATATATAATAAGGTACACATCATCATTCACAACCAATATATTTGGCGAGTATTTATACATTTAGTAGGTGAATACTGAATACACATGACTTATAGTAAAAACAACGGCTATTTCGGTACACATTATCTTTTTTATACAATGTTGTAACTGACAGTTTCGGTGCAAGCTTCTTATGGACATCATTGTTGCCATACATGACACCATATGGCATCTCCCCCGCATTTGCCAAGGTGCAGAGAGCACCACCGAAGTAGGGACGAGACAGGGACAACCAACCTCCACAACACGGACGCCTTCAACCCCAAAGCCGCAGGGCCAAAAAGTCAGATGTGGGTCCAAATCCCTGAGGAACCAAACGGCGCCATAGCAACCTCCCATATTCACAGTCGACGAGACTGATTCTAAGGCATGTACAATGGTCTTATCATAGCTATGCCACGTAGTATAATTGCTGAGTTGGAGGAGAGAGAGAGAAAAAGAGGTTTGCTTTCTCTTACTCTCGGGGCATGTTCAACGCGGGCCGCTTGAGCCAAAAAAATTGATCTATTAATCCTAGCTCCCGCTCTAAGAGTCCATAGCTCCAACGTTGGCCTCTAATATTTTTTTAATCGATTTGTCCGGTTTTCATGTCGCTAGGAAAAATTAAGAGGAGCGCCTGGCGCAAAGTTTCTTGTGCCGTCTATAGATAAGCGCCTGCCTCCGAGAATGTAAGGCCAAAACTGTAGGGACGCTGCTTGCCTGTGCCCTCTGGATGCGACCATCCGTGCGACCGCATGTGTAAATTAATCTAGCGGCTCCCGTGCCTCGCCCGCTCTGGCTATTCCGCTGGAAAAAAAAACAACGACACAGCTCAGTCCGTATCCATGCTCCCATCAGTGCGCCCCGTGTACGTCTTGCATCCCATGCCTTTCGTTTATTTTTTCGGATCGTCTGCTATTAGTTGCCAAAATAAAATCCAAAATATGGGAATACCGAGTATAAAACTCTCACTGATACTCGGCTCCTTGCTGTGCAAAGGGGAATCGTGAGACTCATTGCAGTGGCGCCCAGCTTGCCTTCACCTAGAATCTGAACCACAAATTAAGGATTAGAGATGATGCAAAAACATATGGAGATAGTTTGTTCACCTACGTAAATCTGAACAATAAATTAAAGATTAGATAATGCAAAAAGTTAAGCGGACACAGCTAGAGTCCAAAGGATGCAAAATATGGAGATTGTTGGTTCACGTATGTAATAAATCTATTAGATGATGCAAAAAATATTAACCGGACACAGCTAGAGTCCAAAGGATGCACGTTTGCACGTTTTTTTTAGAGAAGCACGTTTGTTATTTGCATGGACCCACAAAAACTTCACATGACAGGTTGTACATGATTGTAGATTATGTAAACTTTTACAGCTTCAAATCTTAGCCGCTGTAATTAAGATGGACGAATTAAATAACTTTAGTATATGTGGATCAACGTGGTGTCTCGAAAAACAATCTTATATTGCTTTTAGTTATAGATACTAGATAGAATAGATAGATAATTGTCATTATATCTAAAATAGGACAGGTCTGGCGACGCGCGTTATCCTGGTCTAGTCTACTATGTACACTCGTACAGTCCGAATGATCCAACTCCGTTAGACATGACATCCAAATCCGGTGGGCGTCATGCATCTGAAGCTTGTGGGCAGCACGCCGGGAACCATCTCTGTTGAAGTTACTTGATCCAACACTGTACAGAAGCAAGTGAATTTCCCTGGCGTGGAGACTTATCTGGCCCGGGAACAACTTTGTCTACTACAGCTCATTGATCTTATGGTTTTCATACCGCTCCCGACGCCTCCCACACCCGCTATTTTCTTACATTTTTTCGGTGTTGTCCCCATCCTCACGACGAACGATGTTCATGTGATTGCCAATGCACTTATGTAATAAGCTAGTGGTACTAACGCATAAACTGAAGTGTCCCTTTAAGAAATACAGGAGTAAACTGGAGCATGCATGGGAAGAAAATGTCATAGCAGAACATGAGACATGCAATGTATATTCTGGTGAACATTGAGCGTGGTATATGTAAGGGCAAACCATCATTTACTACAATTATTTCATGAGTTTTTTTGGATATGAATACCCGCGACATGGTGTGCTAGTACATAAGTGCTAAGTAAGGCCACTATCAACCATCTTCCGCAATCCTCTAAGGCATGATAGATATTTAGCAGAAACTTAAAATGGGGCTTGAGCTCCACGTAACCCTTCATTTTGAAAAAAATATAAAAAATTAGATTTAAAGTTTTAAAAAATTCCACTAAAATGTTTAAATGTAGGCAATGACATATAGGACAAGTGCATATATATTAATGCAAAATACATTGTTTTCTAGTCTACACAAGAATACAAAATCTGAAACCAAGTAGGAGTATGGCTCAGCCGTCTCTCTGTGGTCTGCAACACGGGCTTATCTGACAACGTCCGTGGCGCGACATACCGTGTTTTTAACAAAAGAAACGCCCAGAAGGACTTGGATCTGCTTATATTCTAGGTGGTATTACATAACGTCCCAAAAGGAATTGAAAATACAAATGGGACCAACAACATTGCAAAAAGGATCCTAAGACAAAGCTCATCTTCGTTTCATCAAGCAGAAAGGGAGCCTTGGTTAACCAGTATGTGGACCTTGATGATTGATGAGGCAACTGTGAGACCTTGTTTTGCTTCGGTTGGATTTCCATCGTCCTTTGGTCGGGTTTTTCTAGGTGCATAGAAAATGTCTGGTAACTAGGGGCATTGAATCAGTCTTACAACAATGAACGAGAAGAAAAACCTGTGACTGAAGAAGACCAGCTAAACACGCAATATTGACTGATTTTCATGTCGAAGGTGGATGGGTCTTCTTCCTTTGTTGGCCAGACGAAGTCAGGGGTCACATTTTTTTAGAATCTTGGCCCCACAAGCCAGGAGACCCTCCAGGCTAAAGCTGAAACTTGTATTCAAGGATTACAAGTAGAGAATGACTGGGGAATGGTGTATGTCTAGGTGGAAAATAGTTCTCTTGCTGGTGTTCATGCTAGATGATTCCATCCACGACTGGTCGATGCATGAGCAGAGTGCTCTCCTCTGTTGTGACACGCAGGCTTTAATATTTTTGATCTTTTTGAGTGTGGTACTGTGATCCTGTAATAATGTGACGCACTCTCCTGCAACTCATTATTTAGCTGTCTGGTTATCTTGCTAGAAGAGTGTCTTAACGGAACCCAGCTATGCTGTTCATGGACACTGTCGTTGCAATCATCTATTTACCTTCACAACAAGTATTTTGACAATGTCTTCCTTTGTCCTTAGCTTGTCGCATGTGCCTCTCTTCTTGATGCCTCATATTCCCATGAACATGTTCCTTTTCATCTCTCTAGTTCCTCTCTCATTCTAATTTCGATCGGCTTCGTGTGCTTGCCATCTATTAGGGTCTCGTAGTTGCGCACCTAATGACCAGAGTTCGACTCCCGTTGGAGCAAATTTCTAGAATTCTCTCAAAGGAGTCTTCTTCTATAAAAATATGCTATTGAAAACTAGTCTTGGTTGGTTTGGTGTTTTGATTTACTAATCAAGCTAGTGTTAGAAATAAAAAAACAGGTGGAACAACCGGGTAAATTTCTTGGTATTCTACCCAGTGAACATTGCTAGAGTGGTATATATAAAGAGAAAACACCATCCACAAAAACGAAGGTTGCTGGAGCTTCAACTTTTTTAAGAGGTGAATGCACAAGTAACATGTGGGTCACTAATTAATATTGGATTGTGTGCACGGACCATTTTAAATTGAAAGCTCGTGATGACAAAATATTATGATTCGAGTATTGTTGATGGGCAATCTTTGTTTCTGACGTGGCATGTACACTTCTTGTAAAAAAAAAGGCTGGCATGTGTTGACTTTCGATTTGTTTGATAATTCCTTACATCAATAAAATGAGCTGAGAGAACTAACAACGAAAACAGAGGTATAAAAAAATGAATTAAGTGGGTGTACAAATATCATTTGTGTGATAATTCCTTTCATTAATAAAATGGGCCGAGAGCATACAAAATTTTTGGGTGGTAATGGCTGGCACCGAAACAACCGAGAATATCTGGTCTTGTGTTTTGAGGTACATATATGGATGTAACTCTCCTAGCCTAGATGCGAAGAGAGTGTTAATTAGTGCTCAATAGATGGATAATAGCATGCCTATTGCAACTCATGCTCATTTATGACATAAAATTTACCCCATCCGATCCAAAATAAGTGTCGCTGATTTAATAATATGACATATATATACCCCGTCTCAAAAAGGATATCGCAGATTTATCTAGATTTGAATGTATCTAGTCGTGTTCTAGTGTATAGATACATGCAAATCTAGAAAAAAGGTGACACCGTTCTAGGACGGAGGGAATACTAAAAGTGTATGGACGCTTTCATCCACTTCCCAAATCCTCCTCCTGACAAGCAATGAGAAGGGCCAATATTTATGATCTTTTCACCATTGTCTCCTATCCCAGATCAAGAGTAGAACACATCGCCGTATGGATTCTCTCCATGTTCGTCGACAACACCAGAGAGAGCACCACCTAAGAAGGGGCGGAGAGTGGAGAACAAACCTCCGCGGGATGACCATGTTGCCCTCCTCGAAGACACTAACCAAAAAACTAGATGTGACTCCAGATCAACTCTGAACCTCCCATATTCTCCGCCAAAAAAAAGAAACCATCATCAATCTAGAATCTAGAATAGTCCTAATTGACATCGCCATCACCAAACCGAAGCCATGCGGGGATGGTAAAAACACTAGCTATTAGCCTACACAATAGCTCTAGAAACACATGGTAGTCTAGTCAAAATGAAAAGAAACAAATGTCATGAAAAGATAGACTAAACCAAAATAAGTTAAGAAGTATACAATAGGGACGAGATAATCTATCAGCGACATAGACGTAGTTGCACCATCCATGGGTTTGATTTCGTAGAAAAAATCTAAAGTTCTAACCATGTGCTTGAACGCCAGACACGCGAGAGACCGACATATATAAATTTAAAATAAAGTAAAGGAAATATCAATGGAAAAATATCGTGTTATTTCTTTTAGTGTGATCCTTCTCCAGTCGATATACACTGCTATAGCGTGCTATATTTGAAAATAGCATACTGAAAGTAGCCAAAAATAAAAATTTCAGCAAGAATAAAGGATAATAGTGAAACAAATAGATGTTTTAGCCCCGATCAGTTATGTTTTTAACAATCAAGATGTACATCATATGTTCGCATACTCGATACCCTCATCGTATGCTTTGCTTACTCCACAGCCACCGATGAAAAAACAGCGTGCTATATTTGAAATAACACTAACGATATGATGTTTTAGCATGATATAGCATGCTATTTTGCAAATATCACTGTATCGAACAAAAATGTAAAAATTTTGCGTGGACTTACCAAATATGCTATATGGTGCGCTAAATAGCATGAAATAGCATGTTGTTTTTTCATTGGGAAATATCAAACTCTAGGAAATGATGTAGACATTAATTAGTTGATAGATAACCTGTAAATGAACATGAAAAAAAAATTAGCCTTCCACAATCTTTTTTAAAGTCTTGGCCATAGTAGCTCGGCAAATTGTGCACTTCTACTGCCCTGCTTCGAATTTTAACAAATCCTCGTTTTCTAGTTTCAAATAAGTTAAACTAATGATGAAAAGGTTCGCCCATCAAGAGTCCACCTTGCAAAACAAGACCGGGATAACTACAACAGTGTCCTTGGCTAGTCATATGGGAGACATGGAAACACCGGAATTTGGTGGATTTCAACGGAGCGAGCCCCTAGTCTTGGCTATTCTAGCAAGAGTGTGAGACGAAGGAGAAGCTTTGGGTCAATGCAGGGCTTATCAGACATGGTAGGGAGGCTGGTGGACTTGTATCGAGTAGTCGCCATGTGTGAGTTTATAACGTGGACTTAACCGCCGTTTCTTAATATGATACACATGCTATGTGTATTTTAGAGAGAAAAAAGAATAGTGAGATGCATCCCGTTTGATCTTGCGTGTCTAATGCCCGTGTGTCCAAATCCAACATATTATAAAGTGAAACACACATCTAAGTACAGAATGATCATAGTCACTTTATTCATTTAGTACATACACAGCAATCACACACTATTCGACCTAATATTCTGTCCTAGAAAACGGACAAGTTTGTTAGGACCACTTGTCTCCGTCTCGACACGGGCGGCTATCATCGGTGCTGAAATTCCAAAATAGATCGATCATGGATTGGAAGCAAATGAATTTACTATTACGGAAGCTGATCTAGTCCGGAAACAACTATCTCTAGTACTCCGATTGTGGTTCCCCGTTTCAACACTGCTCTTGACGTCTCCCACTCCCAATACTTTCTTACATCTCTTTGGTGTTACCCTCATCCTCACCACGATCTTTGTTCATGCGATTATCAATATCTTTATGCAATTATAATAAGCTAGTGGTACTAGCATATAAAATAAAGTATTCCTATATAAACTCACGTAAATTGTAGCGAAAGAGGAACGACCTTGCTATAATGATCTAGCGAGAACGCATGGACTGAAATGTCTGGGTGGCACATGAAACTTGTAGTTTATCGTCTGGTCAACATGGAGTCTGGTATATATAAGGGAGAAATCATCACTCACAAACAAATATTTGGTGAGTATTTATTTTTAGTAGGTGAAGATCCCCATTTTTTTAAAGGCCGTTGATACTCCATGTGCCTCTGCATTAAAATGATGCACACGGCCTGTTTTCTTATATTATTCAACCATGTTAATCAAAAGCCACCTTTCTATCGACATATGTCGCTACACCTACAACCCTGATGATGGAAGGGCTATGATCAGGCCGTGTGCCCTCACATCACACCTACGTACATCATCTAAATCCAGAGGCCTCACCAAGCTGCCCAACGACGAACATGGGTACAAACCGGTCCATCGGACTCTCAGGGAGTACCGAGTGCACACACCCACTCATCTACATGTCAGAGATCAATGCATGACCTTGTTAGGCATGTTGTCGACGTCACCATGAAACCAGATAGTGCCACTGCCTTGCGCACGTCCATAATCACATGTCCAACAAATACACCCATGACTTATACTAAAACCAGTTGCCATTTCGATACACATTTGTTTTTCTTATTTAATGTTGTAATTTATAGTTTTGATACATGCTTGCTTATGCTTTTGATTGCTGCCGTACATGGCTCATATGGCATCTTCCTGTGTTCGCAATGGTGCTGGAGAGAGTACCGCCAAAGAAGGGACAGGGCGAGGAGAACAAACCTCTATAACTATGAACTCGTCAACCTCTGAAAGCCACATGCCAGAAAGCCAGACAACCAGACGTATGCCTAGAACCCCAAGGAACCAAACGAGCCATTCCAGCCTCCTGTCTTAACCATAGACAACAAGGATAACATGTTTGAGGAGAACCTGGAAATGCCTTATTTTCAACCGCCATCAGGAAACCGCAACCAAGCGAGGGCGACCAAAACCCGAGCTACTTTCCTACGCTATAGCTATAAAAACATCCTGTGGACTCAACCACCGAGCCATTTGGGGAGATGAACAACTTTGTTGCATCATTGGTTGCTGGGGGGGGGGGGGGGGGGGGGGGGGGAGGGAATACTCCCCCTAATCATTTGGAACCCATGGTAGTTTAGTGAAAATAAAAAGGGCATATCTATTTTAGAAGAAACCAACAAAATAGAAAGATCAGAAAATAAACGACAAAGTTGAGATAATCTATGCATCGGCTATATAATAAGTATTACCAGCTAAATCCTATAGATTCTTAGAATTAAGGAAGAACATGAATTTGATTAGTTCTACAGTGAGTGAGTGACACAATGCCGAGAGTACACCTTTGTAAACAAGACTAAGATAATTACACCTGCGTCCTTCACTCATTGTTACCCACTCGTACAAAAATGCATAAACACTGTTCGATCTTGCATGTGCTAAGCTATTGTGTGTCCAAACAAAACATACTATTGGTTGTTTGAATTGTGTGCGAATGCAGTGTACATTATATATATAGAAACTACATAAATAAAGTGATTATGACTCATAGTTGTGTGCTCCACTTTACTGTCGCGGACACCACACGGAGAAACTCATGAGCACCACTTCTTTGTAGCTTCCGGGCAGTCGGTGCTGAAATTCTAGACACAGTCAATCACTGTTTAGAGATAAGTGAATTTCACTCATGGAGATCTGGTCCGCAAAGAGATTCTTCTCGTACCCCACTTGATTGACCTTGTTTTAACAATCCTCTCGATGCCTCCCACTCCCACTTTTTTTCCTACACCGCTTCGGTGTTCCCCCATCCTCCCCACGATCTCTGCTCATGTGATTGCCAGTTTCATTATGTCATAAGCTACTTGTACTGACACGTAAACTGAAGCGTTCCTATACAAATACACGTAAATTGTGGTGAAAGAGGAACCTTGCTATATGATCAGCTGATCATGCACATGCACGGAACGAAAACATGGAACTTACTGTCTATATATAGTCCGGTGGACGTAGAGCGAGTGTGGTATATGTAAACATCATTCACAACTAATGTTTGGTTAGTATTTAATTTTCGGAAGATGAAGACTCACGACTTAAAATAGGTGTGCCAGTCAGCGCTTTGGTTACCGGTCGGTAACCGGATATCCCGAGCACCCTCGGTAAACCGGTTTACCGGTCAAAAAATCCCAAATTTTTGAATTTTTCTGAATTCTTTGAATTTTAATAAAAATTGTCTTTAAATTGTCCTACCGAGAAATTGGAATTTAAAATTTAATTTTTAAATTCGTCCGGTAACCGCGGTAACCGGAAACCCCGACCACCCTCGGAATTTTTTTCCAGGCCGGGAACCAAAACCTTGGTGCCAGTACGTAAGCGCAAACGGTCTGCTAAGCCTAGATATGCTTATATATTATTTAGTTTATTAGGATTCTTGAGTCTAGTTGGATGTTAGTATATAATTTGATGTAGGAACTTATTTATTGTACTGCATGTAGAGACTTTTTCTTAGATAAGAGAGGGTTTTATCGCCTCCTCGTTAAATATGAGCAACATAGAAAAAATTGTAAGTTGTGCACTGCTAACACTGTAGCTATTTCTTTTAGTTTTAAATGTTTACTTATGTCATCGTGTAGCATTCGAAACAACATGTATGGGCGGGGATGCAAAATTTACCAGATGTGGTGCTTAACACGCTTCCAAGCAAGAACGTAAAGAGCTTTGTCCATGCCCGAAACCTGCTAGCAATTTTTTATGTAAGCATGCTAGTAGAGGATGAATAGAAGCATTGGTGTATCAAGTATGGACTTTTTGTCGTTGTGAAAACCCATGATATAGCTGTATATATATGGCTAGATCACACAACGTGAACATCTTTGTTTTATTTGCTTGTTGAATATAGTCCAGACAATAGCTTTGCAATAAGAGGAGATATTGTCATGAGGACGGTCTAGAGTGGGTGCTCTCCGGTCTTTTTTTTTAAAGATGGTTTGTTTTGATTTCATGCACGCAATCATGTTCAGGAATGTTATGTACTTTTGTATGGTCCAAGCTTGTAGAGGCCGGAAGCTTCTTCTTTTTAAAAAGAAAATAACAAAATCAATTGAAAATGATCTTATGTCTCATATTTTTAGTAATTGCACGTCAGATAGTGCAAATTTGTCGTTGATTGTCTCTTTAGCTTAGAAATATCCGATTATGGATCTTTTTCCACGCGATCTTGAGAAAACCGAGCATGTTAAATGCGGCAATTGCAGCTCAACAATTTCTATTACATCACTAATGACAAGATTAACCAGGCATGTGCTTTGAGATTTAGGCAGGTGGTGTAACATATAAAAGCAGGGCCATGTGCCTTTTATTAAAAAGAGTAGGTGGTGACGTGAGATGAAAGGGGATAGCCTAAAAAGAGTAGGTGGTGACGTGAGACAAAAGGGGATAGCCGTGCTGGTAGATTGAAAGGAGGAAGGGCGAACGGTGTGGGCATTGACCGGAGGAGCTCAATCAATAATTGAGAATTGTGACTCTCAATCCATAAATGCACCGATTGTGTTATATGTTGATCCAAATTCTACAAAGTAGAGGCCAACTTCTGACGGAGCGGAGCGAGGCCCGTCGCCGGAGGCTTGGGCCAACTTCTGACGGTACGGATCGTTGATGACCTAGGTTACCACCGCTATATATACTTCTTGTAAGCCGCCGGCTGGGATAAGTCGCATCTGAGAAATCCCCGGCGTTGTGTAAACACTCTCCGTTATAGTGAAGTTTCGCTGGCTGGCGCCCGTGGTTTTTCCCTTCTCTTTGTTGGAGAGGGTTTTCCACGTTAAATCTGTGTCCCCCTGCTGTGATTTTGTTTTCGTTCTTCGTTATTTACTTGTCGCAAATCTAACAAGTGGTATCAGAGCCCCAGGTTCTAATCTAGGGTTTGCGACATGTCGTCATTGAAGTTCGATCTACCGCAGCTGGACTACTCCACAAGATTCTGCTTGTGGCAGGTGAAGATGCGGGCGATTCTCGCCCAAACTTCAGATCTGGATGATGCGCTGGATGGATTCGGGGAAAAGGATGCTAAGAGCTGGTCTGACGAAGAGAAGCGGAAGGACCGTAAGGCTTTGTCTATGATTCAACTTCATCTATCCAATAATATTTTGCAGGAAGTCTTGAAAGAGAAATCTGCTGCTGCCCTTTGGGGGAAACTGGAATCGATCTGCATGTCAAAGGATCTAACCAGTAAGATGCATGTGAAGATGAAGTTGTTCTCGCATAGATTGCAAGAAGGTGGATCGGTAATGAATCACTTATCTCTTTTCAGAGAGATTATTTCTGATTTGCAATCTATGGAAGTAAAATATGATGATGAGGATCTAGCTCTATTACTCTTATGCTCGTTGCCTAGTTCTTATACTCACTTTCGTGATACAATGTTGTTGAGCCGTGATAAGATAACCCTTGATGAAGTGCAAGATGCCCTCAAACAGAGGGAAAAGATGAAATCTATGGTGCAGGCAGATGGGGCGTCTTCCAAGGCTGAAGCTCTGCAGATTCGTGGCAGGACCGATCAGAGATTTAACAACTATGGCAACCGAGATAAGAGCAAAGACGGCAGAAGTCGTTCGAAGTCCAAGGGAAAGGACAAGTTCTGCAGGTATTGTAAGAAATCTAATCATGTTATTGATGATTGTTGGAAGCTGCAGAATAAGGAGAAAAGGAACGGTACTTACCAACCGAAAGATAAGGATCAAGGTAATGGTAAGGCTGCTGTTGTTTCTGGTGATAGTTCTGACGGTGAATGTTTAGCCGTTTTTGCTGCTTGTGCATCTCGTGATGATGAATGGATTCTTGATACTGCATGTTCGTTTCATATTTGCTGTAACAAAGATTGGTTCAGTTCATATGAGTCTGTGCAGACTGGAGATTTTGTACGTGTGGGGAATGACAACCCATGCCATATTGTTGGAGTTGGATCTGTTAAGATCAAGACACATGATGGCGTGATGCGTACGTTGAATGAGGTGAAGCACATACCAAGCATGGCCAGAAATCTGATCTCCCTGAGTACCATGGACGTGGATGGATACAAGTACGCCGGTGGGCGTAGGTTGTTAAAGGTATCGAAAGGCTCTCTTATTCACATGATAGGTGATATGAATTCTGCTAAGTTATATGTTCTTAGAGGTAGCACTTTGCCTGGTATTGCTGCTGCTGTTACTGTTAATGATTCTGATGATTGTGGTAAAACAAATCTGTGGCATATGCGTCTTGGGCATATGAGCGAACATGGCATGGCAGAATTGGTTAAGAGAGAGCTGATTGATGGTTGCAACTTGGGTAAGTTTCAGTTCTGTGAGCACTGTGTTTTTGGTAAGCATAAAAGAGTTAAATTCAATGCTTCCGTTCATACCACCAAAGGCATATTAGATTATGTGCATGCTGATGTATGGGGACCTTCCCGTAAGACTTCTATTGGTGGTGCTAATTACATGCTTACCATTATTGATGACTACTCAAGAAAAGTGTGGCCATATTTTCTGAAACACAAATCTGATGTTTTTGATGCTTTTAAGAAGTGGAAAGTTATGGTAGAAAAGCAAACTGAAAAGAAGGTAAAGGTACTACGTACTGATAATGGTATGGAATTCTGTTCTAATGAGTTTGAGGAGTTTTGCAGTAACGATGGTATGATCAGGCACCACACCATCCCTTACACTCCTCAGCAGAATGGCGTGGCTGAGCGCATGAACAGAACCATCATCTCGAGGGCTCGCTGTATGTTGTCCAATGCAGGTATGCATAGACGTTTCTGGGCTGAAGCAGCCAACACAGCGTGCTACCTCATCAACAGGTCACCTTCTATTCCACTTGAGAAGAAAACTCCCATTGAGGTATGGTCAGGTTCGCCTGCTGATTATTCACAGTTGAGAGTTTTTGGTTGCACAGCTTATGCTCACGTTGATAATGGAAAGTTAGAGCCTAGAGCTGTTAAGTGCATATTCCTTGGTTATGGTTCAGGAGTTAAGGCATATAAACTATGGAATCCTGAAACTAAAAGGATTTTATTGAGTAGGAATGTTGTTTTCAATGAATCCGTTATGTATCATGACAGCTTGCCATCAGATCCCTCTCCTGTTGCTATTGGAGAGGAGGGAGTTCGTGTGCAGGTGGAGCACCTGCAGAAAACTGTTGATAATAATGTTGTTGTTGATGATACTCATGAGGAAAATATTGATGATGATGTTGTTCAGCACTCACCTACTGTTTTGCAGCAGCCACAAGAATCTATTGCTGCTGATAGACCGAGGCGTAACATAGTTCCACCTCGTCGTTTAATTGAAGAGTGTAATCTTGCTCATTATGCTTTGAGTTGTGCTGAACAGGTGGAGCATGATACTGAACCTGCTACATACAATGAGGCTATTGCATCCGTTGACCGCGAGAAGTGGTTTTCTGCTATGCAAGAAGAGATGCAATCGCTTGATAAGAATGGCACATGGGAAGTTGTGCGCTTGCCTAAACAGAAGAAGGTTGTCCGCTGTAAGTGGATATACAAGAGAAAGGAAGGTTTGTCTCCTAATGAGCCTCCAAGGTTTAAGGCAAGGTTAGTAGCAAAAGGTTTTAGCCAGATTCCAGGTATTGACTATAATGATGTTTTCTCTCCGGTTGTGAAGCATAGCTCTATTCGTACTTTCTTTGGTATTGTTGCTATGCATGATCTTGAGCTTGAGCAGCTAGATGTAAAGACTGCTTTTCTGCATGGTGAACTGGAGGAGGAGATTTACATGGACCAACCTGAAGGGTTCATAGTTCCTGGAAAAGAGGATTTTGTGTGCAAATTGAAGAGATCGCTTTATGGTTTGAAGCAATCTCCAAGACAGTGGTATAAAAGGTTTGATTCATTTATGATCTCACAAGGTTTTAAGAGATCTCAGTTTGATAGCTGTGTTTATATAAAGTTTGCTAATGGGTCACCTATTTACTTGCTGTTATATGTTGATGATATGTTAATTGCTGCCAAGAGCATGAAAGAAATCACTACTTTGAAGGCACACCTAAGTAGTGAATTTGAGATGAAAGATCTTGGTGCTGCTAAGAAAATCCTAGGTATGGAAATTAAACGGGACAGAAAATCTAGGTTGTTGTTTCTTAGTCAGCAAAGTTACGTTGAGAAAGTTCTTCAACGTTTTAATATGCATGATGCAAAGTCAGTTAGTACTCCTGTTGCTCCTCACTTTAGATTGTTAGCATTGCAATGTCCTAGTTCTGATGAAGATATTGAGTACATGTCTCGAGTTCCTTATTCTAGTGCTGTTGGTTCCTTGATGTATGCCATGGTTTGTTCTCGCCCTGATTTATCATATGCTATGAGTTTGGTGAGTCGTTACATGGCTAATCCTGGTAAAGAACATTGGAAAGTTGTTCAGTGGATTTTCAGGTACCTTCGTGGCACATCCAACGCTTGCTTGAAATTTGGCAAGACTGGTGAGGGACTCGCAGGCTATGTGGATTCAGATTTTGCTGCCGATTTGGATAAGAGGAGGTCCCTCACAGGTTATGTGTTCACGGTAGGTGGATGTGCCGTGAGTTGGAAGGCAACGCTGCAACCAGTTGTTGCTTTATCTACAACCGAAGCAGAATATATGGCTGTTGCTGAAGCTTGCAAAGAGTCTGTTTGGTTGAAAGGTTTGTATGCTGAGCTTTGTCAGGATGATTCTTGCATTAACCTGTTCTGTGACAGTCAAAGTGCTATTTACCTTACTAAGGATCAGATGTTCCATGAGAGAACAAAGCACATTGATATCAAGTACCATTATGTTCGTGATGTTGTTGCACAAGGTACACTGAAGGTATGCAAGATAAGCACTCATGATAATCCTGCTGATATGATGACAAAGCCTGTTCCTGTTGCTAAGTTTGAGCTATGCTCAAGCTTAGTTGGTATAACTGCTTAGCCCAAGTGGCTATTGGCGCCGAAAGTGTTTTTCTTTGTTTGTTCAGGGAGATGATTACCGTTGATGCTACAAGAAGGAATTTGTCTCAAGGTGGAGTTTGTTATATGTTGATCCAAATTCTACAAAGTAGAGGCCAACTTCTGACGGAGCGGAGCGAGGCCCGTCGCCGGAGGCTTGGGCCGATGCGGATATCCCACTCCGTGCACAACAGGGACGCCTGTGGGGGGTGCGGGGGGCGACAGCCCCCCGCGGTACGGATCGTTGATGACCTAGGTTACCACCGCTATATATACTTCTTGTAAGCCGCCGGCTAGGATAAGTCGCATCTGAGAAATCCCCGGCGTTGTGTAAACACTCTCCGTTATAGTGAAGTTTCGCTGGCTGGCGCCCGTGGTTTTTCCCTTCTCTTTGTTGGAGAGGGTTTTCCACGTTAAATCTGTGTCCCCCTGCTGTGATTTTGTTTTCGTTCTTCGTTATTTACTTGTCGCAAATCTAACAGATTGCTGCTAGTTCTACAAGATAGTAAGGCTGTGCGGTCTTCTATTTTGTCATTTTTACAAGAATAGTAGGTACATCACATATTTATAGGATTCTCAGTGTACTTCACTTATGTACAAAGGAAAAGAAAAAAAAGGCTTAAATAAATCTATTACTCCAACATAAGAAGCCTACTGGTTTCTTTCCCTTTGCACTATATCAGCCATAGAAAATTTCTTCATGCATCTGTAGAGATAAGGCTCCACTCGTTGAAAAGGACACTATTTCTCACTATCCAAATAGCCACTTCCATTAGAATGGTAACCTTGGGAAGATTTTTTTTAAATGGGTCTTGATTGCTTCTAAGCAATCCAACATATCCATGTGCTGATCTCCAACTATATGAGAACACATATATCTCCAACATGCTTGATATTGAATTCAAAGAAGAGCAAGGACTGCTGGAGTTCCAATATTCATGGATTGACGTTTTTATTCACACATCTCATTGTTCGGTGTAGAAAACTATTTTTATTTCATTTATTCCTTCTTCTATTTCTAGTTATATGTGTATTTTGGGTAATTTCCATTCCCATTCTGGACCAAATAGTTACATTTCTACTGAATTTACATCTCTTATTCATGTTGTAATTCAGTAATATCGATTTAAAAGTTTAAAGAATGTACGGTAAACGAGGTAACTGCATTTGAATCTCATTGTATCATTCCTGCAATGATCAAACTATATCTAGTTTCCAAGAAAATCATCTACCGATAGTGTTGTCATGCCAGACAAATGAACGGAGATGATATCTTCCAATATGTAGGCCATCATAATGGGACAACCGTGAGTCGTGCTTATATGGATTTCCATCATCCTTTGATGAAATTTTCAAGCTACATAAAAAATACATGGTGACTAGACATTCAGTTTATTAAAGCAAGGAATGAGAAAAAAACTATTTTGACTAAGAGGTGGATAAGCCTGGATGAAGGCAGAATATTGATGCTGATTTTGAGGTGAGGGTGGATGAGGATTCATCCTTCAGGACTTGTGATGCAAAGTAACATGACAATGTTTGTTTTATCTGAAGGCCAAGACACCCCAGCTGAATTAAAGCTCATAATCATGGATTACAAGTTGAGACCGACTCATGCATGGTGTATATATAGGTGGACATATTATTAGATGTTGGAATGCTCGCTGAATGTTCTATCTATGACTGGTCGATGAATAGTGGGATTACACGTGAATGGAATGTTTTTCGTGTTGCAACTATTCCTACAAGCTCCAGGGACCCGGCTACTCTTTCGAGAGCTTATACCAGACATCATCATTGTTTTCCTATCTTGACCTCTTATGGAAAGAGTGGAATTTGGAGCCGAGTGATTCTTACCAAATGAGTTTTTGTTGTTTCAATCACCTAATTAATGTCACAACAAGCATTATGTCGATGTCATGTAGCATGTTTCCTAATCCACATATTGTATGTTGTGCCTCTCTTCCTGATGCCTCATATTCCGATTTACATTTTTTTGTTCACCTCTATTTAGATCTTCTTTCATTCTCTTCTTGATATTTTCATGTGCATACCATCTATTAATGTACTATTTAAGCTAGTGCTACCAACTAAAATCGAGTAAACAATGAAGAAAATTGGTTCATACATACATGCTAAACATTGTCAGAGTGGTATATAATGAGAAACTACCATCGACAAAAACGAAGGTCTGTAGAGCGTTCAACTTTATTTAAGAGATGAATGCACGAGGACATGTCTGTTCATAATTAATATTTAGTTGTATGCACCAATCCTTTAAAACTGAAAGCTTGTGATGAGAAAAATGATGCCTCAGTTATTGTTGATGAATAATCTTTGTTTGTAGTATAACTATATAAGTGGGTGCATAAGAGCAAACTAATTAGTTAATTAGGGTTAGTAATCATGGCATGCACAGGAGAACTAACAAGGAAAATAGAGATAGATACAAAAGGAATTAAGCTGGTGTACACGTATACCTGAAATCCGTCAACTTGGTAATTAGTTTTGTAGAGACATAATTTTATTGATATCCATTTGAAGAACATGATTGGTTCTAATTCCTAATTACTTGCATGCATTTTTTGTCACTCCACAAGTTTGATTTTTACTATCAATCCACTCCTACTCACTTTCTTAACTAGTTACACATGTTTCGGTAGTAATGGTTGACACCAAACCAAGCAGTGATTACTGGTATTGTGTTTTGAGATATGTGGATGTAACTTCTCCTAGCTAGCTGGGATGTGAGTGTTAATTAGTGCTCAATAGAAGGATGTAATAACATACCTATTGCACCCCATGATCATTCTTGACATAAAACTCAATGACTATTTCACCAACCATCACCTAGGTGAGTAATGTTGTTCCACCCTTATATATACTAGAAGTGGATGCATGGTTTGCTACGTCAGTCGCGGTTAGATTGTGTGTGGTGGTGTGGTGCATTACATTGCTTGATCGATAAGTTGATGAGACGTTCGAGCTCTCATTCTTTTTTCACAAACCGAAAGGGAGAGTTAGAAGTACATAAAAACTGGGCATATAGAGATTAGGGAGGAGCCTCTACTGAGAATTTACATGTTCATTTCTCTAGCTATTTTTTTTCAAACGTCCACCATGATTGACCTAAGCAAGTAATTATTTTTGTAATATTAAAGTCCCCAAAGGTCCTCGAAGCTCATTAATAACATGCGGTGAGGGTACAATTTACATAACGAGCCCCAACATGAAATATAGGACCACTCCTATGTTTTGCTAAAAGGACCCTAAACATATTCTCCGAAAAGAAATCGGGGCCTCCATCACCACTAAAGCACAGAGGATCGCCGTCGTGGAATTCTTCACCGGTGCCTGGGAAAAGCCACTTAGAACCAGCAAGTAACTTGAATGTCCCAACGCATACTAGAAACATGACATATGTGAAAACTGACACTAGAGGGGGGATATAGCCCCTTGGTCTTTAATTAAGAAAATGGTGCAACCAGCCTAGTGTGCGTGCACGGATTCTTAATCCTGGGTGGGCAAGGACGTATCGTCACCTCCTTACAATCAGGGCATGCCACGGCTCAAACAAGACATATGTAGTGACACGGAGTACACTTCAAAATTTTGGCTCAAACTACAGTTCTATGGACACAACCTTATGTTCTTTTTTTAGATCAACAGGGATCAACAACGTTCTATCGCGCACAAGTGATAACCAGGTGCATGTGTGAGTCTCTGAACCTATATAGTTATGGAGAAGTTCTTTTTGGTTGACTGAAGGAGTCCCTCGGTCTGTCTGTCAGCTGAATGGTCCGGACAATAGGGTGTGTACATTTTTCGATGCGGACTATAACCATGAGAACGTGCTAGCATATAACCTTGCTTGGTCAGCTGTCAGCCTTGTGGCTACACTTGCTCGGACGTACGGCTAAGTCGGTTGTTAGTGGAGTTGAGACAGGAAATTTAGTTGTTAGATGCAGCTTGATGTTTACTCTCAGTTGGTAGCTTGTAGCTTCGGTGTGCAATTTTGCTTATAGGACCGAACCACCGCGGCCTAAGATTACCATGCCCCCTGCAGGGTAAGAAGACCAAGAAGTAAAGAAGCACCATATGGACCCAGATTGAATATGTTATTTTGGCTTCTTGTGCTGTCGTTTGTTCTTTTGATTGAGCTTGCAGACATGCTTGACTCTATACTTTTTTTGACAGGAGTAACATGTTTTGGCTGTGTTCCATTATGGGTACTAAAATCATTGTGTACTTCAGCACCATTATGGGTACTAAAATCATTGTGTATTATATGTTCTATATGATCATTATCCACATACATTTTCTCACGATGATTTACAGTAAGCTTGGAACTCCATCTCTTTCCCTGCCAGCATCTAAACAATACTAACACATAGTTGCACACTGCTAGAAGGTTCATGCACCCCGCTCGATCCTGCATGTGCTACTGTAGTGTTCTCAAATCCAACACATTATAAACTAATGCACATAACTACGGATCCATTATTACTTGATTTATTTATTCAGTATATACACAAGGCAATCACACACGATTTAAACAACCTAATTCCATCGGACAAAACATAGAAATTCGTGAGAACCACTTATCTGTAGCTCCTTGCGTGCAGCATCGGTGCTAATTGTTTAGAAGTAGATGAAATACACTATCAAGGAGATAGAGATGATGATCTGTTTTCGAACGAAATGATCATCTGGCCTGACAAGAATTCTATCTAGTACTGCAGTTGTATGTAGTGCGTGAGACACTGCTCCCGACGCCTCCCACTCCTGTTTTTTTTCTTATATCTCTTCAGTGTTGCCCCCATTCCCACAACTCATGGGATTGCCAATACCCTTATGCAATAAGCTAGTGGTACTAACACCTAACCGGAAGTCTATGCAAATACACGTAAACTGTAGTGAAAGAGGAACCTTGCTACATGATCAAATGAGCTTGCATGGAATGAAATGTCCAGCCAACATGAAACTAGTTGTTTTTAGTCTGGTGAACATGCAGTGCGGTATATGTAGGAAGAAAACATCATTCACAACCAATTCTAGTGAGTATTGAATTTTTCAGGAGGTGGATACCCATGACTTCTAATAGGTGTATTAGTGCGTACGTAAGTGCTTAGTTAGGGACTCCCAATAAATTTCCCGACAGGGCTGATAGATATTTAGGTACAAGTATCATGATGCATTATATTTATATTTGTCATAGTAGACCGTGCTATTATTAGGATACTTAGGACTAATTGGATAATTGTACCCCCTCCTATGAAAAATGGTGTCACAAATTTGTCTAGATGTGTATATATCTATATTCTAAAACACGTCTACTTATGAATCTAGACAAATGTGCGACGTCCTTTTCCAAACGGAGAGGGGTACAAGTTTTGATGACTACACCACTTGAATCTTGGTGTATCATTATCACATAGACAATACAATACACAATTTCCAAGCATTCATCTAGTGATATTGTTGTCCCGCCTAATGAATGAAATGGATATATAGATGATCTTAACACGTATGTAGGCAGTGATGATGGCGCAACTAGGGATAAAATGTAGAAGTAGAACACGGTTTTTTGTTTTTTTGGAAAAATAGAAACGGAATAAAAATATAAAAACAGAATTTTGTGCAAGCAGGAACGGAATGAAACTTCCGTGGAAACAGAATTTTTATTTCTGACTAATACATAATTTTGTTTTAGGGATGTTCTGTATGGCAAATCTAGCAGGCCAATATGCTACCTTGTCTAACTGAACTGCTGGTTGATGGAACCCAGCCGGTACAACCCATCACATCGAGCAATTATGTTAGTGTTAGCGAACAAATTTATCTGTTTGCTTGAGTTTTTATGCATAATATAATAGGTCTCTTAGTTCCGGCAATCATTCGCTTTTCATATATGTCCGTACAATATTCGATACATATCTGTTTATATCGGGCTCTGCTTCCGTATTCGTTTTGAGGAGGTTTCTATATTCATTTATGCTTCCACAAGAGTATATAAAAAAATGTGGCACTGGTCAGTTCTGTCTATTTTCATTCTTTTTTTATCCCTACAGGCAACCACGAGATGTGTTTCTCTTTGACTAGATTTAATTAATGCTTTTGCTAAATTTTTCAAGATGCATAAAAATGCATGGTAATTAGACATTCAAGAGTAATGAACGACAAGACAATCGAGTCGTGACTTAGAGGTGGAGAAGCCCAGGCACAGTATGATGATCATTTATGGGTGAAGGTGGATGTGTCTTGATCTTTGCTTTGTGGCTTGCGATGCAAAGTCACAAGACACATTGGCTTGTCCCTCGAGGCCAAGAGTCCCTCTTGGCTGAAGATGAAGTTTTCATTCAAGGATCATAAGTCGAGAGAGACTGGTCCAAGGTGTATGTCTAGAGGTCGGCATCCGCGCAAAATATATGCTTACATCTAAAGGATCGTCGACGGGCGTGGTGATTGTTGGTGACACAAAGTCTTTCATTTTTAATTGTTCGTAATGTATTTGTTTGCATGGTCTTGTAATAAGGTGGCACACCGCACACGCTCTTACATTGGTTCATAGTCTCATCCCCACTGCAACAAGCTCTGGACCCTAACTTATCTCGCAAGTGTTCACACCGGATTGCTTCTGTACTTTCGCGTCTAGTCATCTTGATGAAAGAGCGGCCTAATGGGATCTAGTGACTTCGTGGGAGTGAGTAGTCGTTGCAATCACCTAATTAATTTTAAAACAGGCATGTTGTCGATGTCACATAGCACATTCACTAATCCTCGATCTGTAGCGTATACCCCTCTTCCTAATGCCTCTTACTCCCATAAACACGTTTTTATCTATCTTATGTTCTTCTCTAATTATCTCATCGGCTATTTCCGTGGAATGACGGAGAAAAATGCTTGATATCTACCAGGCGAACATCGACTCGCAGTGGTATATAGAAAGAAAACACCATCCATAGAAGCAATGGTTGGTGGAGCATTCAACCTTTTTTAACAAAAGAGATAAATTAGGTCACTGATTCATATTGACTTGTATGCACCAACCATTTTACATTGAAAGCTGGTGACGAGAAAAAAGTGGTGACTGAAGTAATAGACATAGTAGGACTAACATAGATAGTAACATGCAACTGCATGCGGTACCAATTAGAAATTCTGATAACATTGCATGCTATTAAATGAGAAGAGAGATGGTTGTGGTCAGGGGCGAATTTACCAGCCATGCTTCGTTAGGCTCGAGCCTACCCTCCGTTTGTAGCAAGAAACTATCAAATATGAATACCTCAACCATGGCTGATGATGAAAGGTTAAAATTTTAGTAGTGAAGGCAGCAAAAAGGTGTTAGAATGGAGCTAAACTGAATATATTTACAACGTAAGCCTTGTGTTGTAGGTGCATTTCTAACTGTGCATCTTAGTTTCGAAAATCAGTTGTCGGTTGAATTGTATTGTCTTCTGGAACTATGTTCTCGGTATTTTGAGCTCACCCTACATTTTTATCTTGGATTCGCCACTAGTTGTGGTAATCAACTATATTACTATCATGAGTGGAGAACTGGCCTGTTGTCCCTGTTCCAGAGAGCCTCTAGTCCCGGTTCTACAACCAGGACTGCAGAATCAGGACTAGAGGTCCTTATCTCTAGTCTCGGTTCTATTACGAACCGGGACTAGAGTCCACTCACAGGGCAGCGGCAACGGGAGGGGCGGGGAGGACCTCTAGTCCTGGGCCATAACACGACCCAGGACTAAAGGTTTCCTACCGCGGCAGATAATTATGTGCTTTCTCTGCCGCGGCACAATTTAGAGGTTTTTCATTTTCAATTATTATTTTTGGTTATATAATATAACTTGTTGATGCATATATAATGTACATATGTTGATGCATATATAATATAACTTGTGCAAGCATACATACATATATATATATATATATATATATATATATATATAATTTGGTTACATGGAGATCACAACCACTTGAGCCCGTCTATTCGATTACATATTTTCATCTATGACATGGAATTTTCCCTTTGGGTCTATGACATGGTCAACCAAAAATCCCGCCAATTTGTCTTGAATTGGTATTAGGCGCTCCCTCGGTTGGAGTCCCTCCCGCATTCTTTCCAACTATATATAAAAGAATTAGATCAATATGAATATCAATCGTCATAACGAATATTATGAATGACATTCAACACAATTCGTGGTAATAAAATCAAATTGTGAATATATTGTTCACGTACTGCTATAAATGTCGCGGGGTTCCGCTCGCTGACCTCCGAGCGAATGTACTCGCAAACGAAGTATCCACACAAATTTGTCCCTCGTGGTTACCTCTCGCACTTTACAAGAATATAATTCAATCAAATAATAAGCAAGCATGATATAATGGTATTGAAACTAGAATCAAAGAGATGCGTGGAACTAGCTCGTACTACTTACATCGACCGGATGAAAACTAAGCTCATCCTTGAAATCACCAACTGTACTCTTGGTGAATTCTTTCCAAACCCTCCCCGAAAAAAATGAATAAATGAGTTATTAGTTACTTGATATCTCAGGAAATGAACGAAAGAGACCGATATATTGCGATAATGACTGAAATTACCTATGGAGCACATCTATAATCATTGTGTACTCTGATATTTCTTTATTTAGTGGGTCCTTGATTTCAACTCTTCCAGCGTCAACTTCAATCATGAACAGAATGTAATAAAAGTTGCGCACGTTTATATACGTCAGTAACTCATCCTCACCACGATCTTTCTTCATGCGACTGTCAATATCTTTATGTAATTAATAATCTAGTGGTACTAGCATATAAGCTAAAGTATTCCTATATAAACTCACGTAAATTGTAGTAAAAGAGGACCTTCCTATAATGATCTAGTGAGCACGCATGGACGACTGAAATGTCCGGGTGGCACATGAAACTTGTAGCTTATCGTCTGGTCAACATGGAGTCTGGTATATATAAGGGAGAAATCATCACTCACAGACAAATATTTAGTGAGTATTTATGTTTAGTAGGTGAAGATCCCCATTCTTTTTAAAAGGCCGTTGAGACTCAGGGCGCCTCTGCATCACCTATTTTCTTTATTATTCAACCATGTCTTATAAAATAATACAGCGTTCAATCAAAAGCCACCAGCTTTTTTAATCGGCATGTGTTGCTACACCTACAAGCCTGATGATGGGAGTGGCTATGATCAGACCGTGTGCCCTCACGTCACACATACATACATCATCTAAATCCGGAGGCCTCACTAAGTTGCCCAATGACAAATGGGGGCACAAACCGGTCCAGTAGACCCTCAGTGCATACCTCGTCTGCACACCCACTCATCTACATGTGAGGGATCAATGCATGACCTTGTCAGGCATGCCGTCGACGCCACCATGACACCAGACACTGCCACTGCCGTGCGCGCCCATAAGCACACGTCCAACACCATACACCCATGACTTATACTAAAATCAGCTGCCATTTTGATAAGCATTAGCTTTTCTTATTTAACTAGCATGGTGGCCCTCTCGCAAATGCAAGGGCATCACCTCAATTATTTTTTATCCTATTTGCGAGGGCATCATCTGACTTATTTTCATCTTGTTTAGCTCCTTTGTTGTGAAATACACAATGTCTTGGCGATGAACATATTCATAATGTGTAACTTTAACATTTTAAAACATGATTATATTTCTAAGAAATATAAATAATTATTACAAAACTTTTTTTTTGGAAAGGGGGGCTATTTATATTTAACATATGTGGTTTGTTGACGAATGGTTATGTAGATCTTACTTGCTATGATATGGTTAGATAGCTCTAGTTAAAAATCCATCATTTGTTTAGGTAAAGCTATAAAAATCAAATAAATGAGTTTTGTAGAAACAAAAGTGGTATGTTTGGATAGATCTAATGGATTATGAAAGTTTCAGATAAAGTTCCAAAGATCTGAAAAATGAGATATGCTTATTTATGTGGATACAATGGCTGCGACATGGTTTGGTCAAATTATGAAGTTCTATTGGATGACATTTATTTATTTATAAATTTCTGATGTCATGTATGTTATATGTTCAAGTACGGCTATGTAGATCTCATAGTTATGATCTCTGTAGGTGCAGTTACTTAGATGGAACAACTGTGATATACTCCCTCCGTTCAGAAATATAGGATGTTTTAGCTTTGTGAATCGAATATATCTAGACGTCTTTTAGTATATAGGTTCTTAGAGGTTCAGAGTGAACCTATACACTAAAAAGCGTCTAGATATATTCATTTCACAAAGCTAAAATGTCTTATATTTCTAAACGGAGGGGGTACAAATAAAGCGTTGACCACCACATCGACAACCGGTGTTTTGATTTTTTCAGAAGTTTTAGTTCTTCTCCGTATTTTTGTGCTTGATGTCTTACTTTTAGTATAGTATAGGTACATAGGTATGTAAGTTTAAATCCATTTCCTTAATAGAATAAGACACATGGACATGTCTTCCCAATGTTCGTTAGCTCTCTTGACCTTTCAATAGATGATCAAACATATGAGGGCAAGGGGTCCCCAGATCAACCTCTGGTGTGATTAGGTTGTAGCTCTCTGTTATAGAACCATAATAAGGTCTCATGACTTTATATCTACTCTGCATGGCCGCCAAAATACTTCATGCAACATGTCTGCTTCTATTTTTTCTATCTATAATACCCCTTTGTTTGGTTTACGTGTTCTTGGTGATGGTATCCCGATTGTGCTGATGATGTTGTAAAAAGTAAGTAGGCTTGTGGATCACCTTGTCGTATGGCCGTTGCAAGCTATGGAGTTAGGGCACGTACGATGCAGTGACGGCAGCCTTTCCTTATGACTACCACATTGGATATTTGCTTAGTTGGAGGAGAGAGAAATAAGAAAGATAAGGTTGTCTTCCCTTAGCTAAGGGATGATCTCTTAGAAATAAGAGAAGGCTAATTTCTTGGTTGTACCATATGTCTTCACTTAGCAAATCAATTTCTTACTAAAAATAGACAATTCTCATTAATCGTTAGAAATGACACTAAGAGATAATGCATTGTATGACTTATCTCTAATAACTTCTCTAGATGACGTGGAGAGCTAAGGGAAGGCATTCTGTCTCTAGCACCGTACATGTCCTTAGTGGTTTGCATGGCTCATCTTTGCATGCTTACTTTTCGTCATCCATTGTCGAGCAATGGACTAATTTTGGTAGTTGTGTGTATCTAGTGGGGTGTTCATCCATCTTAGGGTCTCTCTTTTTTCCCGACAGGTGAACCATACTCTCTTAGTAATCTATTAGGTTAGTCAACTTCTCTTTTCTGTAATATTGTGATCAGAACCTTGAGTGACCATGAAGATACATATGGTGTATAGAGAGACCTTCGTTTTAAAGGCCATTATGGAGCTTCATATTTTATCCAAAAAAAATCTATTATATTTTTAAGACATAATCAATATAGAAAATAAGAATAACCCGAGGGAACAATTAGGTAATAATTTCTCCAATTTAATATCCAAAGTCATCTAAGAAAATTTGCAAACATCGAGAAATCTAGACAACAGCAGCCTCTACATGTGGCCTCCGTTTTTAGTTGCCCTATGTTATGTTATGGGATAAATAAAAATAGAACTTTCTATAGGTTAACCAAGTATGTACAAAAAATGGACGTCTATAATACGGTATACATATTTCATGAGAATAGCGATGATATTAATTGATTTGTTGTATAGTGCATTGATATTTTTTCTACTCCCTCCATCCTAAAAAGGATATCGCATATTTTTTTCAACATCAAATGTATCTAGACACTATTAAGTAAATAGATTGATCCAAATTTACAAAATTTCCGACATCCTTTACAGGATAGAGGGAGTATATATTTTATGAAACATGAATTTTTTTTTGTAAACCACAACGCAGAGCTATTTTGTGCTCCACAGTTTCGTCTTCTCTAATGCACGAACTGCCTATAATTAATCCACTATTTTCATGGCTAGTCCTAGCTAGCCACAACACGCTGCATGGAGGCCAATAGTACGCTATATGTGTGCGCTACACCAATTCATGCATATATTTGTTGACTCGAATTTGACTAAATATGGATATATCTAGTACTAAAACTTGTCTCGATATATTCGTATCTAGATAAATCTATGTCAATTAGTATATGTCGAAGGGAGTACTACTAATTGCGCACGTTTTTTTTTTGAGAAACACAGTACAAACGCAGACACTCAAAATGCGTACACACTCACCCATGTGAACACACGCACGCACACCCTACCATATGAGCACCTCCGAGAGACTGAGTCAGCGGGTCTTGAGATTGACGAAGTCACCGCAAGCATCTTGCTATCGACGGGAACGTCGTCTCCCACTGAAAGAATATTCCATCTTTATGAGACACCAAAGCGTCAAACCTGCGGTTTTAACTCTGGTGGGCTGAAGGTACCACTGCCCTTCTAACCATTCAACCATGGGTTGGTTCTCAATTGCACTAGAATTTTAAGCGTCTAGAAACCATGATAGTATAATAAAGTATATTTGGACGATCGTTTGAATAAAAGTTTAATTGGAATCTGCCAATGCAGATCGGAGTCTACATGTAATCTATTGATACACAGTCCGGTCAAAACAACACGGAATTAAAACTATGATCGGTAGTTTCACTGTAGCGACATGGCACTCGAAAACTCAGATCGGTCCCTTAAAAAAAACTCATATCGGTTGTCTCATTGTAGTACACGGGACGTTGCATTGGATTTTTTTAGGGACATGGCATTTGACTTTTTAAGTACATCATGCTTAGACTTTTACGTGTCAGACTAAAAAACAAAACAGCGTACAACTACATCTTAGAAGATCATAGCCGCCGGTAGCAGATCTAATGGTTAATATAATTTAGGTGATATGGATCAACTTAGTGTCTCGGAAAACATCCTTATATTGCTTTTAGTATATAACTAGCAAAATATCTGTGCGTTGCTACGGTATGAAAAATGCATGGATGTGTAAGACACAAACATGAAATAATTTGATTTGTAGGGTGCTATAGCACGATAGTGGTTGATTATGATTAGTACGGTGCTATCACCTCCTCGTGTCACTACCCTCGTCTTCTAAAGTTACCTATGGTACTTGGTCTCTGTAAACTAAAGTGAATTAATATGGATAGGAGTTAGTTGTTGTCAGGGCCGGATCTAACCCTAGGTGGCCCTGTGCCACCTCCTAGGGCCCACGATCGGAAGAGCCCATCCTCTATACTATATAATTATACATATTTTATTATTTTGAGCTGCAAAAAATAGATAAAATACGTATGGGTCTATCGGAAAGAGCAAGTGACCGGAAAACACACGTAACTACGCAATGATGCGAGCAATTTCACGCTCATCTGAAGTGGTCCGCAATTAATTTGCCTCTTTAGTTGTTCATCCGCGGGAGTCTCCGACCTTGCCTCGGCTACATTACTACTCTTTTAATATTTCTGTCATAATTTAGCATCTCTCCGTTTCATAATATAAGATGTCTTAATTTTATGAAGGTAGTGTATCTAGACGTCTTTTTGTGTATAGGTTCGGAGAGGTTTACTCCAAACCTACACAATAAGAAACGTCTAGGTACATTTCTTCACAAAGCTAAAACATTTTATATTTTAAAACGGAGGGAGTAGGTCTAAGGTTCCCGTCGCCGTTTGTCTCGAACTCGTAGCTAGCTTGCCAGAAAAGTATTTTTCATTTTCCTTCATGTCGATTTACACGTGTATCCTATAGATGTATGACCATTTGGAGTTGGCCACCTACGCTGTCCTCCCGCTCAATTTGTATTGAAACAACAAAGTTGAGACAAACTTGAAAAAACACAAGGAGAAAACGATCATATGTGTACCATAAAATTTTAGAATGTATGTGATATTTTGTACTCATGTTCAAACGGTAGGTTACATTAGAAGAAATTTGAGAAAAATCAAAATATTTCATTGGTTTATCAAGGTGGGTCCTAGGCTATCCTCTAGCGGTGCATACTCCTTGTGGTGCGGTCAACACAGATGGGCCAGGCTGGACACGATTCGTGCGGGCCTAGGGAGCATCACATCTACGATAGATATTTAGTTGGGCAATGGTGAGAGTCCACGATGGTTATGAGCAGCGTTTCTCTCTGTGTTTTTTGGTAGCAGAAACAGGATGTGTTCCGATTGGAATACAAACTGATGCCGATCGAACTGGAATGGCAACGGATGAAGAAGAGCATACGACGCACCTACCATGGACGACGGACAAAATTTCAGGGCACCTTAAGACTTTTTATATAGTAGAGATAGATGAGAGGAGTGGAGTTTGTTAAGAAAAAACTAAGAGTGACATTAGGGATATTAAAACTGGGACAAAGAGGAGGCCTCCCGTGAACTGAATGATTTTGGCCCTCAGATCATGCTCCACCTCTTTTCTGGTCGTCCGATTATTCTGAAGCCGCGAAGTGGACTGTTGTCCCTGTGGACGCTACTCTGGTGCTCCAATCCTAGGTCTTCGATTAATTGGGCCTCAACGCACTCACTAAGGCCCAGTTCTCGCGAGAAGTAGAGTACTCGATATCCGAAACGCCGCCGCCTCCTCTATCCCTAGGTTTCCTCTTCTGCTCATCCCTGCGACCTCCAACTCTGCACATTACCATTCCTCCCCCATGCTTCTCCTCTAGGTATGGCTACCAGATAACACGGTGAGGAGTGGCGGACTTGCGCGCTGGTCAACCTGCGCGATCACCAGCTGAATGGGGGATTTTTATGGTGGATGTGTCGACGACGATACAATGGCATGCGATGAAATCGCATTCCCCTGTGCGCGCCTCCCAATCACCACCAGTAAAATCTGAAGGTATTCCATCCCTTCTCCGCCCACTCTATCTCCTTACTTCCATTTTTTTGATCCGATTTGTAAGGATTGATTTGGGTCCTTGCTCCCTTCTCCTAATGTTCTTAATTTCCTCCTTGAATTTCTTTTCGTGAGGCTCTGTACTTTTGACCTTGGTTCCCGTTTCCTAGGTAGAACAGGACCATCCGGTTGGTTAATTGGTCGGCCAGATATGGCGCTGCAAAATCAATATGGAGTTTGTTCAGACCAGCCCATCATAAACAATGGTATGCAATGTTTTTACACCTCGAAGAACATGGATATTTTGTTCTCTATCTTTGTATGACGAAGTTACCTACTGAACAAATTACAGGTCCAATTTGTATGAGATTTTTTTTTTGGTTTGGGATAATGAGGGTTTGGTCCTTTAAAGTTGAAGCCTGAAACATGCTGAGACCAAATATGAACACTGTACTTTCGTATTTCATATATTCAATAGAGATGTTTTGCTGCATTAATAATCAAGATCCATGTATATACATACTGCCTTACGTACTATGCTCTTCTCATTATGTTCTATAAAACATGTAATTTTTTCTCCACTAGACTTTTTTCTGTGGAAATGGGTGAACACACAACATATTTTCCCCAGATTTATTTTCACATATTTTATAGAACCCAATTGAGTAGTTACTATCAGAAACTCACTTTATTTAATTAAAGAAACAGTTTGCATGAATACCCCTGCTAATTTTGAAAAAAAGTGATTTGCTTATTTCAAGTGGCCTCAGTTACTTATTGAGCTGATATATAAATGAAGAGTACAAACATAGGGTTATATGTAATTTCTCGGTGTTTATTCTTCCATGGACTAGCAGTCATTATTGTTACAGCTGATGAGGTGCTTTTCCAGAAAGGGTAACAAAAAACTTGGAGGCTACAAACACTATATACAAGAGCTAAAAGAGAAATTGGTTTGATGTCAATCTCACACTGGGATGATGCAACACTCTTTGTTCCACAAAGGATTTGAATACTGAACCATCTGATCTTGCTTTCAGTTAGAAAAATGAAGAAACTATTCAGAGAAAAGTCACGTTATGGTATAGCTATTTGGCTTCTCTCCCATTTGTGTCATTATTAGTTTTATGTTCGTAGTCCCACCTTCTAATCTTATCTTAACCGTTTTACGGTATTTTATAACTAAAATGCATGCCACATATATGATGTGCACTTTGACAGATATAGTGACATCTAATTTGATCGGGATATAATTCTATACCATGTTGTAGATGATTGTAGAAATTTTTGTTCATAGCATAACAATTTATTGACTTCTCCATATACTGAATTATAGCTTCTGTTGCCATTGCTCCATTGTCAATTAATTCGTTAACATTTTGTTAAGTAGGGAACAACTGCATGCTTACAAGTACAATTATTCAGTGAGGAGGTAAATGGGTGGCAAGTTTGATCAGTAAATTCAGCTTGTTTTGACAAGGACATTGGGTAAAACTTCTTATAATCCTATGTTTTATGGCACACAGCTTTTGAGTAACATTAGCGATCCTACAAGTTGAGCATATACAACGATCTTATTGTGTAAAACATACATATATTCCTTATATAAGTTTCAGTTATGCCCCTTGCTAGGGGTTTGGGGTAGACCAGCCCTACGAGAACTGGTTTAAAACTATCTCCCTTCGGAGTCCCTTGATAGGGGTTGGGGTAGTCAAGCTAAGGAAAGAAAACTCAACTCCGTTTCGTTTATAAAATATGTCCTAGAAACCCCCCAAGCATGGGGCAGGGGGTTGATCCAGCTGGGAAGGGGGGAGGTAAGAGGACGATAGGCCGAGCCCCATGGGGGGAAACCGTTTCCCCTCATAACCTGAAATCTATTTTTATAGATAGTACCATATTTAAGTAAGGCCAAAGGCGCCCTTTAATAGTTTTATTCAATTAAACCGAAGAGGGTGGATGGGGCAGGAAGAGCTTTCTGTAACTATTACATTAGTAAGGCAGGGAACTTCTTAAAAGAACGGCAATTGGTATTTCATTTGCTGTGAAAGCATCCGCTGCTGGCAATGCAATCAAAGTCGAAGCTCTTGATGCAATATAGACGAGCTTGTGTAGTCCTTGAGAGATCTTCTTTCTCGCTTTATTTACTTTACAGGAGAATGGAAAAAACAAGAGGGCGACAGAACATCTGCATTCCCTTTCTTTGATTGAGAGAAGGATAAAGCAGAAAAAAGACTTTACTGAAATTCAATTCACTTTTTTTCCTTCCTGAAATATGGAATGTCACTAAATTAAGTAGATGAGATGCCAAATATAGGCAGGAGTTATTTTGCCAAGCAAAGCTTTGTGTTCTGAAGGTAAAGAAAGACGGTAAAGCCCATTAAAAAGAGTGCCACGCAGAAGCACCTCCTATGTCACTCGATCCAAACCCGACACATCTGTTTTTTTTTGAAATTTCGGGGTAGATGACTACCTAGATGTTTTGACTCTACTATTAAGTTGTAGCAATTCACAGTGAACTGCCAGCGATCTATGCTATTGTCTAGCACGTTGGATTCAAAGTTGTTTACTGTGAAGATTTTACTTCGGCGTTTTCTACCTTTGTTTCATGGTTGCTCACTCAGGCTCAGAGTTTAGGACGGTGTTTTGTATGTTGATAAGGGGCCGTGCTACTAAAATATTTCATGATTTTCTAAATTGGAAGGTGAACATGAGTATATCAAATAAATTGAGGATAGATTTAAATAGCATGAAGGAAGTGATAGAAGCATGTCTCTTTGTAAGAGGAGCCACATTCATAGAATGTAAGCAGCTGAGCTAGAACAAGCAGAACCTGCAGAGAAATATATTTCTGATTTAGAAAAGATGACAATTGTTTATGAACACTAAATGCACATATTAGGTACACAAGCGTTAAAACTAGCATTAATGTTGCATGCGGCCTCATTTTCTTGATCACTCTTCATAATGTGGATGTACCCATTAATTCTTATGTAAGTACTTGATTAATTTGTATTTTTTAATATTATATGAAAAAAATAACTTAGGCTATCAACATTCTTCACTAGACTAGCTCATGATGATCTGCGGCGGCAGGAAAATGGACCTGCTGTTGTGGTGGAGCCATTAGAACCGAATGTGCTGGTTCATTGATTTGAAAAAAAGATCAAGTAGGAAGCTGCTATACAAGAATGGAATCTCTTTCAAACATTAGGTCTTGGTCGATGGTAAATGAAATGTGCTAGCTGGGAATGTCCCTTCCTAGCCATCTCTACAAAAGGATATAAGAATTTATGGGCATATGAGTTATGACCAAATGTGCTGAAGTGGTGCATCCTTATATCTATATGCTCTAATCATTATATCATCAAAATGAAAAATGTTTATATTTTATGAACTAACATTCTCGTAGCCAAATAGACAGGCGCGGCAACGCGCGCCATCGATGATCTAGTTTGTTTTTTAGTTAAGTGAAATGTAACACCTGACATTCACCACGCCTTTGCTTTTAATAGCAAAGATAGATGGTGCCACTAACCTAGTTTGCGTGCACGGATTCTCAATCCTAGTTGGGCAAGGATGTATCGTTACTTCTTTACCATCCATACCATCCGGGCATGCCACGGCTCAAACAAGACAAATGTAGAGTGACACGGAGTACACTTCAAAATTTTGGCTCAAACTATAGGTCTATGGACACAACCTTGTGTTCTTTTTTTAGATCAACATGGATCAACATTATGTTTTGTCCCGCACAAGTGATAACCAGGTGCATATGGTGAGTCTCTAAACCTAGACAGTTATGGATGAAGTTCTTTTTGGTTGACTGAAGGAGTCCCTCGGTCTGTCTGTCAGCTGAATGGGTCAGACAATAGGGCGTGTACATTTTTCGATGCGGACTATAACTATGAGAACGTGCTAGCATATAACCTTCCTTGGTCAGCTGTCATCCTTGTGGCTACACTTGCTCGGACGTACGGCTAAGTCGGTTGTTAGTGGAGTTGAGACGGGAAATTTAGTTGTTAGATGCAGCTTGATGTTTACTCTCAGTTGGTAGCTTGTAGCTTCGGTGTGCAATTTGCATTTGCTTATAGGACCGAACCACCGCGGCCAAAGATTACCATGCCCCCCTGCAGGGTAAGAAGACCAAGAAGTAAAGAAGCACCATATGGACCCAGATTGAATATGTTATTTTGGCTTCTTGTGCTATCGTTTGTTCTTTTGATTGAGCTTGCGGATATGCTTGACTCTATACTTTTTTTGACAGGAGTAACATGTTTTGGTTGTGTTCCATTATGGGTACTAAAATCATTGTGTACTTCAGCACCATTATGGGTACTAAAATCATTGTGTATTATATGTTCTATATGATCATTATCCACATACATTTTCTCACGATGATTTACAGTAAGCTTGGAACTCCATCTCTTTGCATGCCAGCATCTAAACAATACTGACACATAGTTGCACACTGCTAGAAGGTTCATGCACCCCGCTCGATCCTGCATGTGCTACTGTAGTGTTCTCAAATCCAACACATTATAAACTAATGCACATAACATGTGCTATAATTAATTGATTTATTTATTCACTATATACACAATGCAATAACACACGCTTTAAACAACCTAATTTCATCGGACAAAACATAGAAATTCGTGAGAACCACTTATCGGTAGCTCCTTGCGTGCAGCATGGGTGCTAATTGTTTACAAGTAGATGAAACACACTATCAGGGAGATAGAGATGGTGATCTGGTTTCGATCGAAATGATCATCTGGCCCGACAAAAACTCTATCTAGTTCTACAGTTGTATGTAGTGGCTTAGACACTTCTCCCGACGCCTCGCACTCCTGTTGTTTTCTTATATCTCCTCAGTGTTGCCACCATTCTCACGACTCATGGGATTGTCAATTCCTTTATGCAATAAGCTAGTGGTACTAACATGTAACCTGAAGTCTATGCAAATACACATAAACTATAGTGAAACAGGAACCTTGCTACATGATCCAATAAGCTTGCATGGAATGAAATGTCCGGCCAAAACATGAGGTATATGCAAGGGAGAAAACATCATTTACAGTCAATTTTTGGTGATTATTTATTTTTCAAGAGGTTGATACCAACGACTTCTAATAGGTGTACTGGTACATAAGTGCTAAGTAAGGCACTCCCAATGCATTTTCAGATAGCATGGTCTGCCAGGGCTGATAGATATTAGATACAACTGTTTTATGCTGCTTTGTACTTTTATTTACATATGTTTAGTATTTATCATGGTAAACGTAGACGATACTATTATTAGGATACTTAAAGCCTAATTGGATAATTGTACAAGTTTTTATGACTTACTCAAGTTTTGGTTGACTGAAAGAGTCCCTCCGTCTGTCGGTCAGCTGAATGGGTCAGACAATAGGGCGTGTACGGATTTGTTGATGCCGACTATAACTATGAAAAGGGGCTAGCATATAACCTTGCTTAGTCAGCTTTCATCCTTGTTGCCAGTGTAGTTGAGACACAGGAATTGTAGTGGCTGTGAATGCAGCCTTTCAGAGGCAGCTTCTTTATTCTCAGTTCATAACTTCAGTGCAAGTTTTAGTGCCTTAGCACACATTTTCTTACCGAACCAACGCTACCAAAGATTACCCCGCCCCTGCAGGGTAAGAAGATCAAGAAGTAGATAAGTACCATAGGTACGCCGATTGCCTGTGTTATTTTAGCTTCATCAGAGGGGCTTCCGGCTTGTAGCTCGGTTCATATTGTGTTGCTTTTGGGTGGCTCTGGCTGTGATCCCAGTTTTGTCAGTCCCATTAGTACTAATCGCTGGGACTATCAAGCTGTACGGTTCCGTGGGTGTTCCCTCCTTAGGTCAGAGTCAGACCATGATCCTTTGCCTCTTGGTTGTTTAGTGCCATTGGTTCCGCCTTGTCTGTGCGTGGCTACCACATGCTCGTTGTTTCTAGGTTGCGTTGAATTGCAAGATCAGATGCCTACTCTAAGGATACGCTGGCTGGCTCTAGCCCGGTTTCGGCCACTGCCGTATCCATGTGTACGGGCTGCTCAAAACTTTGCTAGTTTAGTCGTTGGAATGGTTGGGCACATAACTTATATGTTCAGACAAGTTCAAATCGTGTATTGTACTGGTTGTGGTGCCCTTTCCGTGCTGACTTAAACTTCAGATGTTTAGTTGCTACTGGTAGTACATATTTCTCCGGTTCATTTGGTCTCGGTCATTGTTAGATAGGACTTTAAATTTTTATTACTTTTAGACCGCTGCTGTGTACTGTTGTTGATGATTTTTAATAGATCGGTGGAACTTCGGCAAAAAAAAAAATGTGCTGCTTCTAGTGAATAAGAAATTGTGTGCGTGCTTTGGCATCCAGCTTAGCTAAAAAGGATTATGGGAGATCACTTGGCGATCAAGTATCTTGCTCTATTTACACTTTTGTTCTGCTGTCAGACTACTTATCCATTTCTTTCTTTTTTTGCGACAAAACATACTACTTATTCCGCTATGTACTTAAGCACCATTATGGTGGGTACTAAAATCGTTGTGCACTATACGTGCTAAGATCTTTATTATTCACATACCGTTTTGTCTCTCTTGCTCTAAAGTAAGGCCTATGCTAGCCCGGGAAACGTGCAGCTTGCTATCAAGTAACGAAAAGGAACTGCACTTGTGTCCTGTACTCGTCGCTGCATGCTTCTGTGAACGTGCACGCATCGCTTCGATCTTTCATGCGCTACACCCTAGAGTGTTCAAACCCAACATATTACAAAGTGAAGCACATAACCACGGAGTCGTAATCACTTTATTTATTTACTATATTCTCGAAATAGCCATTCGCCTCGCTATATTAATATAGCAATCACACGGTACAACTTATTATTGTTGGGGCAAACAGCATAATCGAGCCCGAAAGAACAAGAAAGAAAAAAAAACAATGCCAACACCGACAGATCGACTAGAACGAAAAAGACTCGAAACCGCTGCGCCCTCCGGAGAATTCCCACCATGATCCTAGCATTCCAAATCGTCGCGTACCAAGCAGCACCTCCAAGAAGGAAAGCGACGGCGACGACGCTGCTGCCCGGACTTGTCCTAAGGTTTCCCCCGATACGCAACATAGAGTGTAGAAGAGGTACACCCGACGCCCTTCAGGAAGAACAGACGACACCCGCAGGCGACACCACGTCGGTGCCGGACACGCCGACCGGGATTTCTCCCGACCCCCACAAAACCACAACCCGAACAATCCTTAACGCTCCGCCCATCTTGCCACACGCTAGCATGCGCCACCACAATCTTGAGATCCTCTTCGTCATCTCTCCACGAACACCGACGCGAGGCCCGAAAGGCAAAAACGAGGAGCAACGAGAATCAGGGCGGCGGTACCACAGCCGGCGGGAGGGAACATCCTCCACCGCGAGCGCGGTAACCGACCGGACGCGGCAGCAGGAGCATACCAGGCCCGGACTGGCCCGACCGGGCCCAGATTGGTCCCGCAAAGCCCTCGCCACCACGCTGCAGTAAGCTAGCCCCAGTTCCGCCACCCTCCTTGACCCTCCGCCACCCCACCTCCACCTTCGGAGAGCACCGCCGCCTCACCGGGCATCCAGCCCCGCCCGACCCAATGAGGCCCAAGTGGGCTCAGATCTGGGCCGAGAGCGAGCTTCGGCCGCCACCACGAGCTGCTACTGTGCCCAGCCACTAAAGGGGCAGCGCTGACACCCAACATCCATCCAGGGCCTATCGCGCCGCCACCGGATCGTTGCAGACTGAGCTGCACTGCCGTTGGCTGCTCCCGCCCGAGTTGGAGCTCTGTCTCGTAGGGAAGTGCGGGCTGCCGCCGGCACCTCACGAGCAACGCCTGAAGGCGGCAGCCGGCGCCGGCGGGAGGGGGCTGAGGAGGGAGGGAGGGTTGGTGGAGGACGGGGAGAGAGCCCCCGGTCGCCTCCGGGGAGGCGACACGGGGGACAAAGGGGGATTCTCCACTTAAGCAGGTTTTAAGGCTTGGAATGTCCCGTTTGGCCTGATCTATTCTCACAAAATTTACTATATTGTCACAAAATTCAAACAACCTACAAGACAACAAATTCCTGCGCAGCGACCTATCTTGCATGTGCTACACCCCAGAGTGTTCTTGGGAACTAGATTCAACATTGTTCGGAAGCAAATTATTTTCACTCTTGTGAGAATGTCCTGTTTGATCCGGGACTGACTTTGTCAAGTACCAGATATGATTGTCATCGTTTCGACACTGCTCTTGATGCCTCCCATTCCCACTTCTTTCTTACATCTCTTCAGTGTTGTCCCTATGCTCACCATGGTCTTTATTTGTTCATGTGATTGCCAATTTGTTTTTGTAGTAACTAATAAGCTAGCGGTGGGTGAACTGAAGTGTTCCTGAAAAACACACCGTAAGCTATAATGAAAGCGGATCTTTTGCTATATGATCCAGTGAGCCTGCATGGAATGAAATGTCCAGCCGGAACCTGAAACTTGATATCTATAATCTAGTGAACATAGAGAGTGGTATATGTAAGAGGGAAAATATCATCAATTGACAACCAATGGTTGGTAAGCTTTTCTCCGGGAGGTGAGGCATAATGCTCACGACTTATAACAGGGTACGCTGGTACACGGGCTAGCATGGTCCGCAGGGCATGATAGATAATTAGATAGAGTTATTATGATTCATTGTACTTACATTACATATGATTAGTATGTATTACAGTAGATCATGATTTTATTAGGCGCTACGTAAGTCTCGTTCAATAATACAATACCGGGAATTGAGGCGTTTGACGATTGCGTAGGACCCATTTCCCTGGGCATAGCCTTTGCCTACCATAAGCTCTCGAGAAAGCTTGTGGGCAATGGTCAAGACATTAGCTAAACTCCTGATTTTTGTAGTGATAGTACAATATTTGTTGACTTATTTATTGTACTATGTGGTAGACTGTAGAGATCTCACTGAGCGAGACCATGTACCCGACATGAATCAATGGAGCAAGTCCTTAATGTGTGTTGCCAATTGTTGTTCTCGGTTCGATCATTTCCGATCACCACATCGAGCATCACATTCTCCCATACCTTCACCAAAGAGATAACCTCATTTGTGTAATTCACTTGGCTCTTTCCTCTTTCTCCTTTCTTGTTTTGAGAAACATCAACCACATCCTTCATATCCACCAAATCATCATAATCATCCATACAATTAAATTGATCAATTGGCACATCTAGGTTGAACTCGGAATCTTGCAGCATGCTCACATAAAAAATAGGTATGGAATGCAAACTGAAACTACAACAGACAAAAATAACTACACATATAACAAATTTGGCACGCACATCTAAGTTTGAAACATACAAGTGAAGTATGTACATCTCTCTCGATTCTCCAAACAGGTTGTAGGCAATAGAGTTGGTCACGGCGTCCACACCCGGGCCTTGATATTTCCTCTAACATATTTGGTCAAAGTCAGGAAACATTAACTTTTTTACTAAGTCTATATGCCACCTATTTGAAGACAGAGGGACTATGCCTCTTTTTGATTATCTAACATAGTTTGAAAAAACGGATCGGCGATCGAACCGGTAAAGTTGTCGGTTCATGGCTCACTTGTCCAACCGTTGTTTCACTCAGTTCACTAGTTGGACCGGTTATCAATAATATTTTTGTGTCAAAATAATAAATACTATTATTTTAGTTCTATAATAGAGAACTATTTTTTTCAAGTAACATAACTTCCAAGTTCTAACCACTAAAGTAGGACGTAATAGTTGGTTAACATGTACTACCTCTGTTCTATAATAAGTGTCTCAATGCTTGTGTAGATAAATGTGAATCTAGACAAAGTTAAGACACCAATTTGGAACGACGGTTGTCACAAGTGTGGACTCGAAACTTCCATGGCCCAGGGTTCAATTCCTGGTCCTACCAATTTAGTTTTAGCGCTGACGCGGATATGAATTTCCTCTGACAGGTTGTTTTCACCGGTTTATGTAAAGTCGGCGGTTCGGCTAGAATATTCTCGGTCCACTATGCTTAGCAAAATTGATGGAGCTTCTGGTTCAGGTGTTTTCTGCTTGAACAGCCGGCCCTGTCCGATTTTTTAGACTATGGTATCTGGTATAGATTCTCTACTTAGAGGCGAGAACTGGTAGTAAATAATTTGAATTATCCGACATTTCTATTCGGGAAATTGAAAACACGTCATTGTAATATCCGAATCTGGACGAACATGAAAATGGATGTGATAAATATACGGATTCGTTTTACAAATATAAATTCATATGTGGTATTTAATTTAGAAACAAATTTGGATATGGAAATGGATACATCTGCATCTGAATAAAATTATGTTATCCTATTTTAGTAATTCTAGTCGGATATGCCAATTATTCAACCTAAAAAGCTAACAAAGTAGTTTTTTCTAGGACCGTTCTTGAAACTACTGTGTAAATATCAGTATATATATCTATCTCTGTTGTTGTTATACGGTTGACTCACTATAAACCACAAGTCTATAATTTCATTAGTCATATCCGTTCTGAATAGAGAAAACATCAGATCCACATCTGTATTTGAGTAGCATCCGCTCCTTTTCGTATACAACAACATCGATATACGTATGCATATTTGTTTTGAAAATATGAAAAACGGATATGGGAAGGACAGTATCCAATAAGCATCTGATCTGTTTCCGCCCATAGCTCTAATGGAGTATTGCAAGAGGCCCAATATTAAATTGTAGCTAAAACATTTTATAACATGAGATTGTGTATTTATGTGTTGAACCAAGTGTGAATTGTAAATCCAGACATGCACCAGTTTCTAGCTGCACTCCTTGAGAAGGAAATCATTCTCGTGGCCCAGTGGCCAAGGCCACAAGTGATGATCTCCAGAAAGAGTTTTTTCCACATGAGTCTTCATGGCTCTTAAGCGATTCGGCATATCTATGTGCTGCTCTCCAAGTCGAAACGTGTTTGATCTTCAACTCAAAGAAGAGCAACGAGAACGTTGGACTAATCCCAGATTGATTGGTTGAATTTTTTATTCCTCATAGTTCGGTGTAGAAAATTATTTGGATTTATATTTCTAGATCTATATTTTTCTCTCCATGCTCTCTTGTGTATTTTGGCTAATTTGTATATCATTTCTGGCCCAAATAGTTAAATTTGTATTGAATTTCCAGCTCTTATTCGAGTTGCAATTTTGTAAAAGTAGTTTCAGTGTACCGACATCAAAGCTTAATAACAATGGTTAAAAGAATGTCGTGGAGTGAACAAGGTAACACCATTGAATCTCATTGTATCATCTCCGCACTGACTAAACCATACACAGTTTCCAAGAATTTTAGCCTACAGATAGTGTTGTGTCCTGACTAATTGACGAAATGGAGATGAGACCTATTCCAATATGTAAGCCGTGATGGTTGATGAGGCAACCGTGAGACCTTGTTTCTCTTTTGATGGATTCCCATCATCATTTTGACGGATTTTTCAAGGTGCACAAAAATGTTTCGTAAATAGGCTTTACAAGAACCGGGCCCTGGAGGACCTACAAGCTGCTTATATTGAGTTATGGGTACAATCTATAGAATGATCCATAAAGAAAGAAATACAAACATGGCCTACATTTCTACATCAAGGACCCTAGAAAGAAAAAAGAGAAAAGCTACCAACTCCTTCTGGGTCCTTCTCTATAACACCGTGAGAACTTGACAGCTTGAGCAACGATATCATCACGGGGGGATGAAATACTTGGGGCGACATCCTTATGTGACGAGGTCATGTGCACCGGTAGGCCCATCAGGCATAAAGGAGGTCCACTCGGCAAGGGAGCCCCTCGGGCCCGCAAATATTGCCGCTCGGGCACCTCCGCTCGGCACCACCTTAGACCGAGGATTGCGCCAGGATCAAGCTGAAGTTATCTCTGAGGATTATTCGCGTGTTATTTGTAAACCAACATTAGAAACTGTAATATCACGATAGGATCCACCGACATAGAAAAGGCCTAGACACTTATAACACTAGTTTCTCTTGTATATAAAGGGCATGTGGAGTCGCTAAGCGATGACATATCATTCATACACATCTCACCTGAGAGACATCATCTCTCATATACCATAGACAAGCTCTAGTATCCCTATGGTTCCTCCTCGAGCATTTATTGAGATAATCCATACACCACAAATAGGAGTAGGGCCTTTTCTGTGCGTTGAAGTCAGGGCCTGAACCTATATAAATCTCGTGTCTCATGTGTGCTACCATCTAATCCTTCCGAACGGGTTCTTCTGCCGAACAACAAATATATTGATGGAAAAATATTACAAGAATATGGTGATGCTTAGAGAGTGTTTATAGGATCGGTAGAATCGTCGAAGAAGAGAAGAGGGAAAACCAGAAGGGTTTTGGTAATTCCGGAGGATGTCGAGAGTGGAGGTGGAAGGTGTTCCATAGCCACGGAGATTGAATAATATGTGAATGAATGTTAAATATTGATTTAATTATTTATTTATAATTATTTAATAAAAGAGAAAATCAATTAAATGGTCAAAATGGCTTAATGGGCCAATTCCAGAGGGAGAAGGGCCCATGAGGGAAAGGCAAGAGGGGAGAAGGGGCAAGGGGGTGGTCGGCTGGATAAATAAACACAATATTTAATAAAAGGTAGTACCTCCCCTCCTCCTATATATAGTGGGGGTATTTGGCCAGATAAATAAACACAATATTTAATAAAAGGTTTCCTCTATTTTTGGGGAGACCTCCAATTAATATTCTCTCTCCCTCCCGTGACCGTGGTCCCAAGTTCGGACTGCACAAACAAGAGACATCTTCACCGTGGAGCGTCGCCGCGTTGCGGGATTCGGATCCAGGAACTCTACTTCCGCAACTGCTGCTGGATCGGAAAAGCGGGAGTCATCGTCAGGCACCGGACGTGTGTAACTCCCCGCGAGGTGTCACACTTGAGGCACTCAAGTCGTTGGAGCCACAGGAGCGCAAGGACTTCATCACGACCTTGAGGTCGGCTTCGCCTCGTCTACATCAACCACGCTCCCGTGAGCGTTGACAACGCTTTTTGGTCTTCAAGGGTAAGTTTGCGAAAATTCCCTCCCGTTACTGCATTACTAATAGATAGGTCCTAGCAACATCAGATGTTTAGGGGTGTAGGGTAAAATTTTATTGTTTTCATACGCAGAACCCCTACAGTGGTATCAGAGTTAGATCTATGCGTAGTAATGCTAGTATGAGTAGAACACATGAGATGTAGCGTGTGGGCGTTGATCTTTTAGTTATTACCCTCCCACGTGTACTTGTGTATACCGTAGTAATGCTTGATGAAGTGGCCCCCAACTAACTTTACACGTTCATTCGCGAGACTGGTCCACGCTTGACATATGGCTTGTACCGTATAAAGTGGCTTAGGAGGGTGTCTGTCTCTCTCGTATTAGTTGGTATACCATTTGCAATAGAGGGCCTCGAAAGGGGTGTAGTAGAGACAACTACTTGATCAGCGTTGTGCTGAAAGTTCGTAGGTAAGAACGGTTCTTGTGCAAAAGCCCATTCAGCCACGTAAAACATGCAAAGATAAAGTAGAGGCGTCTAACTTTGTTTTGCAGGGGGCGTTGCTTTGTGATATGGTTGTGGCAAAGGTAAAGTGATTACCTTTTGTTACGTAGTAGTAGATAGTCACGGAGGTGACGGACTACTACGTCGAAATGACACCGGTACCCTGGTGTCTACGGCGCTGGAACCCTAGCGCCGGAATCTGGTGACAACGGATGGAGATCACGACGTGAAGGACCATATCACATCGCATTTACATTCAATGTTATTGTTTGTATATCTTATTGTGTGCTAGTATTAGATACTTGACGGTAGCCTAATAAGATCAACCCTGTTAAAATTACCAACGATTGTGTTCCCCCTTAGTGCGCACCACAAAGAAAGTTCTTCGGTATGAGGCGATCCATGGTACAGGCATGGGTGTCAGACATATCTACGTTCGTATACAGTGGGTGTAAGCCATGTTGCACAGCGAATACACTAAGGTTGAGTTGGCGAGCCTAGCACGTTACAAAGACGTGGCCTCGGAACGCGGATGGTCGAAAGATCGAGCACGAGTCGCATGAATGATGTGACCGATGTTTAGCGCCCACCCTAGAACCCACATTGATGGCTGTGATGATCGGGGAGATGTGGGGAAAATGGGTCGTGTTATCACTAGAACCCTTCAGGGGATAGGTGTTTCTTAGTGGAGTTATTATTAACTTATTTAATTATAAACTTAGTCTAAATTCATTTTTGCAATTATAAATGTAGAAAATGGTTCTCCCCGAGATTACCTTCCCTATTGACAATTGGTTAAAAGGATAAAAGCTCAAGTTAGATGGATCCAACTCTTTTGTATGGTTCATGCGCCTTCATGATCTCCTTAGTAAGAACAAAGTGGTCGACTACATGATCTGCGAGATGTACTTGGAGCCACCCTATCTTCATGAGACCTAGGAGCAGTGGGATCACCGCTGCTGTCGTCATGTGATGGCCACATTCATATCAGTAATGATGCGCCTCGGGATGGAAGATGGGATGTGGTCGATTGTGGGAAGTCTTAATCCCTGAACGGTTATGGCACATCTGAGATCACATTTCGTGGAACAAGTGCGCATATGGGAGTATGAGCTGATGGGGGATTTCCTCTCCATAAAGATGGAGGAGAACTCCTCACTGGACGATCACTTGTGAAGCATATATTATGCATACATGAGTCTTGCATACTTCCTGGACAACTGGTTCGCAAGCTCTTTTACAATAGGCGTGTTGCTACGGTCGCTGCCACCAAGCTACCAAGCACTTGCCAGGATTTACATTATGAGAGGCGACGCGGAAACACGGGATTTCCACGAGTTCATATCACATTTCAGAGATGTGATGGTTGAACCCGTTGTTGCTGAGGTCATCGATGACAAAGGTATATATTTGATATACAATTTTATAAATGTTATAATCTTGCAAACACATGTTGCAGTGTTAAGTATATTTGATACTTGTTTTGTTTTGCTGAAAACAGGCCCTTTCTGCATAGAGGTGCTTGCAGGAGAGGAGGTGACGTTGCGTGTTGATGGCGAGCATGATGATGATGGCCAACGATACTCTCCCTCAACATTTACCACTTAGTTTATGTTTTAGGATGATTATTGTAATCTAAAGATTGTGAACCTCTTTAGTGTGTCTCACACTTTGTGAGACAGTTATTCATATGAGCTTGTAACAAACAGTTGTTCCACTTTTATGAATGATCTCTATTCGTGTTCATATCTTATTTGATTATGTGTGAATTATCCTTGTTTTGAAACTAATTGATAATACATGAATATTTGTAAAATATTGAAATGCCTTGAAAAATATCCAACTTAATGATATGTTCATTACTGAATGAAACCATTGTTTAAATTCAAAGTTATATTGATAATATGTGAAAGACACTTGTTTTCTTATCACATATGAATCATGCCTAAGTTCGGCAAAATAACTTGAACACCGTGTATTACATGAATACAAAGTGCTTGGTGAATTGTTAAAAGAGAATACATATTAGATGTATTGTGTTTTAACAAAAATGGTGATTATCATTATATGATTGTTTAAATGTGTAAAGAAGTTTACCAAAGGAAACATAAGTTTGAAACTATTTGATATGATCAAATTGTTTCATCAACCAAGGGTATTAAAGATAAAAGAGAATCTAATTACTACGATTTGATCAATAGTAATGAAATTCGACTTTATAAGAATGGCATAAAAGAAAATTTTGAAATGCAATGCGTTTGAAATGTCAAAATGCAAAGCATCACAATATGATATTATTTATCAAAGTGGGTGAATAGATGGCGCCAAATAAATCATTATAGTGTAGATGTAGAGACCATTAGTTAGAAATAGTTAGCACTCGATTAAGACATATAGTGAACCATTTGGATTCGTGAAATCGGCTCCATATCTGGTATGGATCATCGTAATAGTTTTGGGGTTATTCGATATAACCAAAACAATAGCGAATAAGTCCTTGTAGAGTATTCATTGGAAACTTTGAATACGAAATCCATACCTGAAACCAAAAGAGAAGAAAAACTAGTATTGCTTGGATTTTGCGTCATTCTCGAGAAAGTTCACATTTAGTGATATTTCTCGATTATGGAGCAAATGGAAGATAGTGTAAAACATTATGAGGATTCAAAACCCTGCATCAGAGTATTGAGAAGCGCAACGGAAAGTGTTCCAGAACGATACCCTTCACAAAGGAAAGAATCAATGATAGTGATCATTGTGTTTTCCCCACTAGTGTTTTCACTACAAAAAGTAGGATTCAAAATGTAGCCCATATCTTGTATGGAGACATTTGTGAACCATTTGTCATGATTACTAGAATATGACATACCTACGAACTACTAAGAAAATAATGGTAAACTAGAATTATGAGAAATCCTATAAGCAAAATTCCCTTGAGATTAGAAAGCAATTCGTTGTTGAATCTTGCAAAGTAAAGGAGTTACTTGGAATTTTCCCAAATGACTGCAAAGCCATAGTGGAAAAAGGGGTGAATGACAAAATCACAATTTGTCAAGTATTGGACAAATTAAAATGAATTTGATTCAAGTGTGTTGAATGTCTAGTGGATTTAAAACTAGTAAAAGTACTAGTATCTCATCATAAATCTCCAAGTTTGATATCTGATCAAAGTGTTGGGTCCACAGCATAGAAAACAAAAAAATTCCTACGATGTGAACTACACGCCAAGATCTATCTACTAGGTACAAAGCAACGGGTGGACATACATCCAACGAGAACTTACCCTCGAAGACAACGAGTTTTGTTAACGAGTAGGAACTCGTGGTTGATGTAGTCGTACACTTGCCGATCTCAAGATCGAGTGGAAGTCCGAGCGCCGCAACTCATCAGCGCATCCATACTCGCACACACGTTCAAACCACCGAACATCCTCCACCTCCTCGCTCCAGCGATCCAGCGGAAGCAGCAACTCCTTCCAGACGAAATGCCACCGGGAACATGTATCTCGCTAATCCGAGACCATGGGGGAATAATTCTAGAGGGGGAGAGAGATCCCTCACAAGGAGGTGTGTCGAAGAAGGAGGAAGAGGGAGGCCTTTTATAGGAGGAGGGGGTACCCCCTCTCTCCATGGCCGGCGCATGGGGGGGTGACCCCTCACCTCCCCATTCATGTGGTGGTAACCCCTCCACATTGAAATGCCTCTTCACATTCCCATTTAAAGGCTCCACTTTAAATGCATTAAAATTCTCCAAGTTTAATGTTCTCTCATTTAATAAAACTCTTTTATTAAATTTATTCAAAATTTTGTTAATTACTTTAATTAACAAACATTCACATATAGCCCCTTGCAATATTTCAATGTCACATGCAGAACCACTTTCTGCAATTTCACCCGAAACAATTTCCGGTTTCTATCGAAACAATTCCTGTGCTTTGCAATTCTTTCGTCTGAAACATATGTGCTCCAAAATGGTGTCCGGTAACTCTTAAGTGTGTTACCCTACGGTTCGCGAATAATGCAGACATGATTGAGACTCCTCTCAGATCAATAGTCAGAAGCGGGACCTAGAGATCCATACTGACTCCTGCATATTCAACGATGACTTCTGTGATCATGAGAACCTTTAACGCTTGTAACTAAATCCCTTTGTCTCACGATATATTACATGTCCCAGATTCGATCATCGGTATCTCCATACCTAGTTTGATCTTGTTTCCGACATGCACTCTTTTCTCGTTCCCGTGATATAACATTCTAGTGATCACATCACTTGCTTGCAAGCTATCTCAATGTGATATCACCGAGAGGGCCTAGAGTATATCTATCCGTCATCAGGATTGACAAATTCCACTCTTGATCCATGAGCCTCAACATAACACCTTCGTAGTAATGAACCCATCTTTATAGTCACCCTGTTACGGTGTGACGTTTGATGTTATCAAGACACTCTTCAGGTGTTAGCAATTAACATGATCTCATGGTCTAAGGATAAAGATTACTTCGTATGATGTTATAGCAACATAAACATAATGACTTGATCGTAATGCTATACTTCAGATGATTGTTCATCACATCATTCCACCGATGGTGTGACCTTGTTATTAACAACATCTAATGTCCATGATCAGGAAACCTTGATCATCGCGTTAATCAACAAGCTAGTCTATAAGAGAGGCATAACTAGGAACCCTTTTCTTTATTAAACACACATGTATTGATGTTTCCGATCAATACAATTCTAGCATGTAAAATAAACATCTATCATATATAAGGAATACATAATAACAACTTTATTATTGCCTCTCAGAGCATATTTCCTTCAGTCTCCCACTTGCACTAGAGACAATAATCTAGTTCACATAGTGATAAATCTAACACCCATGGAGTTCTGGTGTTGGTCATGTTTTTCCCTAGGGAGAGCTTTAGTCAATGGATCTGCTACATTTAGGTCCGTGTGTACTTTACAAATCTTTATATCTCCATCCTTGACATGCTCGCGGATGGAGTGAAACCGGCGCTTAATATGCTTGGAATTCTTGTGAGACCTCGGTTCCTTTGCGTTAGCTATGGCTCCATTGTTGTCACAATAGATCACCATTAGGTCCTATGCACTAGGAACCACACCCAGTTCCATAATGAACTCTTTCATCCAAACCGCTTCTGAAGCAGCAACATATTCCGCCTCCGTCGTTGATCCAGCCACCACAGGTTGTTTGGAACTCCTCCAACTAACTGCTGCTCCGTTCAAGAGAAATACATATCCAGATTGAGACTTAGAGTCATCCGGATCGGTGAAAAAGCTAGCATCGACATAACACTTAGCGACTAGCTCTTCTTCACCTCCGTATATAAGAAACATATCCCTAGTTCTTCTCAAGTACTTGAGGATGTTCTTGACCGCTATCCAGTGTTCCAAACCTGCATCAGATTGGTACCTACTAGTCAAACTAATAGCATGTGCCACATCCGGTCTTGTACATAGCATGGCATACATAATAGAGCCTATGGCCGAGGCATAGGGGATCTTATCCATCATCTCTCTTTCTTCCGCCGTAGCCGGACTTTGAGTCTTGCTCAATGTCTTGCCTTGCAACATAGGTAAGAACCCCTTCTTACTTTCGTCCATATTAAACTTCTTTAATATCTTATCAAGGTATGTACTCTGAGATAGCCCAATTAGGCGCCTTGATCTATCTCTATAGATTTTAATGCCTAATATATATGACGCTTCACCAAGGTCTTTCATCGAAAATTTATTGTTTAGATAACTTTTAACACTGTTTAAAAGATCTATATCATTTCCAATCAATATTATGTCATCCACATATAATATCAGAAATGCCACATTGCTCCCACTCACTTTCTTGTAAATACAAGCCTCTCCATAAGTTTGGACAAATCCAAACTCTTTGATCACCTCATCAAAGCGGAGATTCCAACTCCGGGATGCTTGCTTCAATCCATAGATGGATCGCTGAAGTTTGCATACCTTATCCGCATCCTTAGGATTGACAAAACCCTTAGGTTGTATCATATACAACTCTTCTTCAATATTAACATTGAGGAACGCAGTTTTGACATCCATCTGCCATATTTCATAATCGAAATATGCAGCAATTGCTAACATAATCCTAACCGACTTAAGCATCGCTACGAGACAGAATGTCTCATCGTAGTCAACTCCTTGAATTTTTCGAAACCCCTTTGCGACAAGTCGAGCCTTATAGATGGTCACATTACCATCAGCATCAGTTTTTCTTTTGAAAATCCATTTATTCTCAACGGCCTTTCGATCGTGAGGTAAGTCCACCAAGTTCCAAACTTGGTTCTCGTACATGGATTCCATCTCGGATTTCATGGCTTCTAGCCATTTGTTGGAATCCGGGCTCATCATCGCTTCTTCATACGTCGCAGGGTCATCCATTTCATCAACCATGAAATTCACAACAGGATTGTCGTATAGTTCAAGAGCTGCATGTGTCCTGCTTGACCTGCGAGGTTCGATAGTGTCCTCTTTCGGAGTTTCATGTTCAATATCATTAGCTCTCTCTTCATTAGGTGAAGTCAACTCCGAAACAACTTCCGGTGCTGCGCTACTCGCCATTTCATGAAGAGAAGGTTCAATAACCTCTTCGAGTTCTACCTTCCGACTACTCACACTTTCGCGAGAAACTCCTTCTCAAGAAAGGATCCATTCTTGACAACAAAAACCTTGCCCTCAGATCTGTGATAGAAGGTATACCCAATCGTTTCCTTAGGGTATCCTATGAAGACGCATTTTTCCGCTTTGGGTTCGAGTTTATCCGGCTGAACTTTCTTCACATAAACATCGCATCCCCAAACTTTAACAAATGACAACTTAGGTTTGTTTCCAAACCATAATTCATACGGTGTCGTTTCAACGGATTTAGATGGTGCCCGATTTAAAGTGAATGCAGCTGTTTCCAGTGCATAACCCCAAAATGATAGTGGCAAGTCAGTCAGAGACATCATAGATCGAACCATATCCAATAAGGTACAATTACGACGTTCCGACACACCATTATGTTGTGGTGTTCCGGCAGGCGTGAGTTGTGAAACTATTCCACACTTTTTCATGTGTGTGCTAAACTCATAACTTCGATACTCACCTCCACGGTCAGACCGCAGAAATTTGATCTTTCTATTACTATGATTTTCCACTTCATTCTGAAATTCCTTGAACTTTTCAAAGGTTTCAGACTTGTGTTTCATCAATAGATATACCCATATCTACTCAAATCATCCGTGAAAGTAACAAAATAACGATATCCACCTCGCGCCGACACACTCATTCCTCCACACACATCAGTATGTATGATTTCCAATAGATCTGTCGCCCGTTCCATTGAACCGGAAAACGGCGTTCTAGTCACCTTGCCCATAAGGCATGGCTCACATGTCTCAAATGATTCAAAATCAAGTGATTCCAAAAGTCCATCAGAATGGAGTTTCTTCATGCGTTTAACACCAATATGACCTAGACGGCAGTGCCACATATATGCAGATATATCATTATCAAGTTTAATCTTTTTAGCATTTATATTATGAATATGCGTAATATTACTATCGAGATCAAACAGAAATAAACCATTCAACATAGGTGCATGACCATAAAAGATATCATTCTTATAAATCGAACAACCATTGTTTTCAGATTTAAAGGAATAACCACTTTGCATCAAACACGATCCGGATACAATGTTCATGCTCAGTGCAGGCACCAAATAACAATTATTTAGGTTTATAACTAATCCCTATGGCATATGGAGAGGTAGCGTCCCAACGGCGATCACATCAACTTTTGATCCATTGTCGACACGCATCCTGACCTCATCCCTTGGTAGTTGTCGCTTGTTCCGTAGCCCCTGAACCGAGTTACATATATTAGAAACCGATCCTGTATCAAATACCCAGGTGCTACTGTGAGTACTAGTCAAGTACACATCAATAACATGTATATCACATATACCTTTGTTTGCCTTGCCGGACTTCTTGTCCACCAAATACTTGGGGCACTTGCGCTTCCAATGGCCAGTCCCCTTGTAATAGTAACACTCGGTGTCAGACTTAGGGCCAGCTCGGGGTTTCTTTTTAGGCGTGGCAACATATTTGCCACCCTTCTTTCCCTTGTGCTTGCCTTTCTTGTCCTTCTTGAAACCGGTGGTCCTATTGATCATCAACACTTGATGTTCTTTCTTAATCTCCACTTCTGCAGTCTTAAGCATTGACAGAAGCTCGGGAAGAGTCTTCTTCATGCCCTACATATTATAGTTCATCACGAAGCTCTTGTAGCTAGGTGGTAGAGATTGGAGAACACGATGTATGCCCAAGTCCCAAGGACACAAGCTTATCGGCGTACCCAGAAATTTTGAGTACATGCTCACTAACAGAGCTGTTCTCCTCCATCATGCAGCTAAAGAACTTTTCTGTAGCATTATAACTCTCTACGGCAGCATGGGTATTGAAAATCATTTTCAATTCTCCCATGGTACCAAAGGCATTGCCATTTTCGAAACGCTTTCGAAGTTCTGGCTCTAGCCCATACAGTATGCCGCAATGAACTAAGTTGTGGTCCTCCTGACGAGTCACATAGATAGTGTTTTCCTCGTCAAGGGCATCAGGAGCTGGTGGGGGGCCTAGCGGCGCATCTAGCACATATTGCTTTTGTGCAGCAGTGAGGAGAATCCTCAAATTCATAGCCCAGTTGGTGAAGTTGCTACTATTCGCAGCAAGTTTCTCTTTCTCCATGAACACATTGAAATTAAAAGCAGGTGGTGCCATCTACAACAGAATTTGTAAAGTTTACTTAGACTAAGTTTATGATAGAGTGAGTTCAACCAATCCAAATTACTAATGAACTCCCACACAAAAACGACATCCCTCATGTCCTTTTGGTGATTACATGAACCAAATCCACTACACCAAGTCCGATTATCACGTGAGTTGATGTAGCTTCAAAGGCGAGCATCTATATGGGCATCATATGAACTATATGACTCATGCTTAACCTGTCGGTCCGTGTTTCGAGGCCATGTATGTACATGCTAGGCTCGCCAAGTAAGAACCTTAGTATTCCGTGTGTAAAACTGTCTTACACCCGTTCCTATGAAAGCGTAGATTCGAGTACACCCGATCATCACGTGATGTCTAGAAACACGATCCAAAGAACGGTGCATACTTAAGGAAGATCACATTTTTATCTTGATATCTAAATGAGGGATCATCTTACAATGCTACAAAAAGCTCCAAACTAGCAGTATAAGATGCTAACATCTAATGTGTAAAGTGAGATGATATGGTCCATGCATTTGATCTCTATCACTTGCATCGTGGTATGATCTCTATCATTCCTTTGTGTGTAAGGCCAAGGTCTATGGAACTTACACGTTGAGTGTGTTGTAAGAGTATATATCATACATCTACTTACAACAATACCATATCAATACACTAGCCCAGCAACGATCTAAACTAGACGCCTCTAATTTATCAATTGCAAGTTTTACGTGGCTTAGGGCTTTCGGAGATAGAACCGTTCTCACCTACGAACATGAACCACAACGAGGATAACTAAGTTATTAGCAACTCGTTGTAAATCGGATATTGACTATAGTAGGAGAGACGGACACCCGCCAGCCACTTATGCAAAACAAGTTGCATGTTAGTCGTGGAACCGGTCTCATGTACGATGACATGTAAGGTTGGTCCGGGCCGCTTCATCCCAATATGCCACCAATATCCAAAATACATAGAAGATGCAATAACATGATCATCATCGCCCACATATAAACATATGTGTACTACCCGTGCAAAGCACCTGTGCATAGATCAGGCTCTGATACCACTGTTGGGTCCGCAGCATAGAAAACCAAAAATTTCCTACGATGTGAACTACACGCCAAGATCTATCTACTAGGTACAAAGCAATGGGTGGACATACATCCAAATAGAACTTACCCTCGAAGACAACGAGTTTTGTTAACGAGTAGGAACTCGTGGTTGATGTAGTCGTACACTTGCCGATCTCAAGATCGAGTGGAAGTCCAAGCGCCGCAACTCAGCAGTGCATCCGTACTCGCACACACGTTCAAGCCACCGGACAACCTCCACCTCCTCGCTCCAGCGATCCAGCGGAAGCAGCAACTCCTTCCAGACGAAATGCCACCGGGAACATGTATCTCGCTAATCCGAGACCATGGGGGAATAATTCTAGAGGGGGAGAGAGATCCTTCACAAGGAGGTGTGTCGAAGAAGGAGGAAGAGGGTGGCCTTTTATAGGAGGATGGGGGTACCCCCTCTCTCCATGGCCGGCGCATGGGGGGTGACCCCTCACCTCCCCATTCATGTGGTGGTAACCCCTCCACATTAAAATGCCTCTTCACATTCCCCTTTAAAGTCTCCACTTTAAATGCATTAAAATTCTACAAGTTTAATGCTCTCTCATTTAATAAAACTCTTTTATTAAATTTATTCAGAATTTTGTTAATTACTTTGATTAACAAACATTCACATATATCCCCTTGCAATATTTTAATATCACATGCAGAACCACTTCTGCAATTTCACCCGAAACAATTTCCGGTTTCTATCAAAACAATTCCTGTGCTTTGCAATTCTTTCGTCTAAGACATATGTGCTCCAAAATGGTGTCCGGTAACTCTTAAGTGTGTCACCCTACGGTTCACGAATAATGGAGACATGATTGAGAATCCTCTCAGATCAATAGTCAGAAGCGGGACCTGGAGATCCATACTGACTCCTGCATATTCAACGATGACTTCTGTGATCGTGAGAACCTTTAACGCTTGTAACTAAATCCCTTTATCTCGCGATATATTACATGTCCGAGATTCGATCATCGGTATCTCCATACCTAGTTTAATCTCGTTTCCGATATGCACTCTTTTCTCGTTCCCGTGATATAACATTCTAGTGATCACATCACTTCCTTGCAAGCTATCTCAATGTGATATCACCGAGAGGGCCCAGAGTATATCTATCCGTCATCGGGATTGACAAATTCCACTCTTGATCCATGAGCCTCAACATAACACCTTCGTAGTACTGAACCCATCTTTATAGTCACCCTGTTATGGTGTGACGTTTGATGTTATCAAGACACTCTTCAGGTGTTAGCAATTAACATGATCTCATGGTCTAAGGATAAAGATTACTTCGTATGATGTTATAGCAATATAAACATAATGACTTGATCGTAATGCTATACTTCGGATGAATGTTCACCACATCATTCCACCAATGGTGTGACCTTGTTATTAACAACATCCAATGTCCATGATCAGGAAACCTTGATCATCTTGTTAATCAACAAGCTAGTCTATAAGAGAGGCATAAATAGGAACCCTTTTTGTTTATTAAACACACATGTATTGATGTTTCCGATCAATACAATTCTAGCATGTAAAATAAACATCTATCATATATAAGGAATACATAATAACAACTTTATTATTGCCTCTTAGGGCATATTTCCTTCACAAAGGATTTTGAAATCGTTCAAAATAGTGAGTGGATATGCAATTTGCCTGAAATTGAGTGGGAGCTATAAAAGTCTTCCTAAAACAATATGTGAATGACATATTTTTGAGTGCGAGCAATATAAGTCTCAAATTCAAATATGTAGGAACATAGTTTGAGTAAGAGTAGTGACTCATACCCAAATATGTTGGGAACATATTTTGAGTGGAAGCTTAAAGGAGTGATTCTTAAGTGTGTATACGACACATTAAGAATAAAAGCGCAAGTACCGATAAATAATGATTTACAAGGAGTAGAAGTTGATAATAAGAATATTATGATATTTTGTAGTATTCCTTGAAGGATTCTATAAAAGGGTTACATAATAGAAGTTACTTAAGGAACTGGTCATTAATAACTCAAGATATGAATAGTATTAAGTTTAACATCAATGGTTGAAAGAAAGAAAAGGATGATCATCATCCACTATATTATACATAGGTTCTATCTTAGAAAACCAAGATAGTAACTTAACATAATATATGATCCAAGAAGAAACGTTTGAAAACTGATTAAGTTTGAATCATGGAACGTTGAGATAAGTTGGTATGTAGTGTCCAATAGAGAACTGTAGACATGTTTTCCAAATCCATAAAGGATGGCATATCTTAAAGCATAAAGAGTTATGTTATAAGGAAATATGTTGGAAACTCCTGTAATACCGACTAAAGTCAAGTAGGAAGCGGGGTGAACAAAACATCGAAAGTTGAAAAGAGTGCACTCGTGTTTCGATAATTACATTTATAATAATAGATAAGGGTACCATATAAAGTGTTGTATAATGTTATGGCGGGGCTAGTTCGCTTTTAACGTAGAATGATGTGTCCTAGGGCACAGTGCCCATGAGAAAGCCCTCGAGGTTGATCTAAAGTCACCGTAGGCTCCTAGAATCCGGCCTTGTTCTGCTGCCATAGAGATGATGCATACACAAAGATGATATCATGTGATGATAAAGTATTAATGTCAATCAAGGTGACATTAGTAAGTTGCAAAGGATTTGGGACTGTAAAGTACAGGCCCAAGACTCAACCTCTTCCATGATCAAGCATGTCCAGGGTACCGGGATACATGGTGCCAATGATTAAGAACAAATGCAGCTAGTTTATTTGAACTCTAGTGCAAGTGGGAGACTGTTGGAAATATGCCCTAGAGACAAATAATAATAAAGATTATTATCATATTTCATAAAGTTAATGAATAAGTTTTATATCATGTTATAACTGTATTGAGAGGAAACATCAATACACGTGTGATATATAAATAACCAGGGGCTCCTGGTGAAACTCTAGTTACTGGTTCATTGGTCAATAGGTGATCAAGGTTTCCTGATCATGTGGCATTTATGCCAGTTGGAAATGGAGTCAACTCATTCTGAGAATGGGATGATGAACCAATACCCAACCTAAACATTGTGACCCGATCATATCACGAAGTTCAAGTTACGATGATTAGAAATTGATCCTCGTAGACTATTCCTTAGACCATGAGGCTATATCAATCACTGTCTCCCGAGAGTGCTTAGATAGCATCAAGCGTCACTTGGTAATACAGTGATTATAAAGGTGTGTTCAGGTACTCGGAGGAACCGTAGAGGCAATATATGTCAAGAGCGGGATTTTTCTATCCATGTGACAGAAAGATACTCTAGGGCCCACTCGGAGAAGTTATATCCAATAGCTGCGCAACGTGTGATTTGATCACATGGATATCACTTGTTGGAACGAGTAAAGTACCATTGTTCGGTAACGAGATTTAACGCGACATGGTGATGTCATTGATCAGATCTCGGGCAATGCAAGTATCGAGAGACAAAGGGAATAAGACACAGTTGTCCCGGTTCAAACGACGAAAGATCTTCGTGGAATGCACAGGGGTCACATGGCCATCCAGGTCCCTCTATCGATCATTGGTTCGAGAGTGTCCCAACCATGTCTGGAGTGTTCCCGAACCGTGGGGTATCACGCTTAAGGCTTGATGATGCTTAGAGAGTGTTTATAGGTTCGGTAGAATCGCCGAAGAAGAGAAGAGAGAAAATCGGAAGGGTTTCGATAATTCCGGAGGATGTCTAGAGTGGAGGTGGAAGGTGTTCCATAGCCACGGAGATTGAATAATATGTGAATGAATGTTAAATATTGATTTAATCATTTATTCATAATTATTTAATAAAAGAGAAAATCAATTAAATGGTCAAAAAGGCTTAATGGGCCAATTCCGGAGGGAGAAGGGCCCATGAGGGAAAGGCAAGAGGGGAGAAGGGGCAAGGGGTGTCCGGCTAGGCCAATCCCCCCGTGCAGGGCCAGCCGGCGGCTCCCCCTCTCCCTCTCCTTTAGTTCCACCCCGGGACTTTGAGGGAGGTAGTACCTCCCCTCCCCCTATATATAGTGGAGTATTTGGCTAGATAAATAAACACAATATTCAATAAAAGGTTTCCTCTCTTTTGGGGAGACCTCCAATTGATATTCTCTCTCTCTCTCTCTCTCTCTCTCTCTCTCTCTCTCTCTCTCGTGACCGTGGTCCCAAGTTCGGATTGCACGAACGAGAGACATCTTCACCGCGGAGCCCCGTCGCACTGCAGGATTCGGATCCATGAGCTCTACTTCTGCAATTGCTGTTGGATTGGGGAAGCGGGAGTCATCGTCAGGCACCGAGGTGTCACACTTGAGGCACTCAAGTCGTTGGAGCCACAGGAGCGCAAGGACTTCATCACGACCTTGAGGTCGGCTTCGGCTCATCTATATCAACCACGCTCTCCTGAACGTTGACAATGCTTTTCGGTCTTCAAGGTTAAGTTCGTGAAAAGCCCCTCCCGTTACTATATTACTAATAGATAGGTCCTGGCAACATCAGGGGTTCATGGGCGTAGGGTAAAATTTTATTGTTTTTATACGCGGAACCCCTACATATGGAACCTTCAGCCAGAGTAGAAGTGTCTCCAAAGTGACATGTGGCGAGGAGGTAGAACAACAACCAAACATGGCTGAGGAAGGCCACCAACCAGCCATAGTGGAGTCAAGACGGGCGTTGCCGTCACATATCGTCTACTAAGGAACTCACAATGATAGCAGTTAAGGTTTCTTGCCACACAACTTGACGCAGAGCCATGCCCAACCACTCCCCTCATCCATCCTCACGATGGATGACAAGAAGAGAAGAATAGGAGCATCCACGTCGGCTACACAGTCGCAAGCTTTCCGAAGACGATCTAGAGGACCAACCACGGCTTATTTATGGAGATGATGGTGGTGCAGCCCTTCTTCGCCTCCATCTTCAACCACTAAAGTGCCACGAAGAAGAGGAAGATCACGAGAGGCAGCTAAATGCGGCCCGCATGTAGCAACAACGACCCACTCAAAACTATTGGCATAGATCCAATGACAACACCTACACCTAATATTAACCCTAAACTATAGACGTACAATTAGGGGTGGGTGTGGGCTCACAAGTCTCATTTTCTGTCGGCACCAGAGGGGAGAGGGGAGGGGCCAGCGGACCCTACATCTTGGATGGAGCAGATGTTTACGTAGTAGGAGAGGGGGGAAGAGTGGCAGGGAGATGTGAACTGCAATATCATAAGGGAATATGGTAAGTAGGCTTTTGATTCGTCTTACAGAAATGAGCGAGAAGAAAAACCAGTCGCGACTTAGAGGTGGAGAAGCCCATCTAAACACACAATATCGACAATGCTTCTCCAAGATGAAAGATTGTATTCTAAGGACTATAAAGAGAGAGTGACTATGGCATGGTGTATGTCTAGGTGGAAAATGATTACCAGATAGCGGCATTTGCGCTGAATGGTTCCATGCACGATTGCTCAATGAGCAGACGCTCTGCCGTGACAGGGAAGATTTTTTGTTTTGACCTGACACAGGAGCTTTGATATTTTTCGTACTTTTTTATGTTGACTTGTACGAACGTGCCATGCTCTTTTGCAAATGTTCCTAGTCCAACCACGAGAAGGTCAAATGCTTCAGCTCCTCTGGCCAGAGGCCATGGCAGATGTCGTCATCGTTATGCTGTCCGGTTGTCTCGCTAAAGGAGTGGAGTAATGGAACCCAACTATTCTACACACTGAAGCTGTTGTTGCAGTCACCTAATTACTGTCACAGCAAGTATTTTGACAATGTCACATTGCCCCTTCCCTCATCTTCAGATTCTAGGATGTGCCTCTCTTCCCGATGCCTCATATTCCTATCAACATGTTCGCTTTGTTTTTCATCTCTCTGTAGTTCTTCTCCCATTCGCTTCTCGATCCGCTTCGTGTGCATGCTGCCTATTGATTGAACTACTAACTAAGATAGTGTCGCCAATCAAAAAAATAAGCGGAACAACGAAGGAAAATTCTTGGTATCTGCCTGGTGAACATCGACGGAGTGGTATATAAATACAAACCAACATCCACAAAAAAAGAGGTTGGTGAAGGGTTCAACTTTTTTCAAGACATGAATGCAGGAGCAACACGTGTGTCGCTAATTAATACCGAGTTGTTTGCACCAACCATTTTATGTTGAAAGCTCTTGATGAAAAAAAATGATGACTCACGTATTGTTGATGAGTAATCTCTATTTGTAGTATAAGTGGCTGCATATCTACACACTAAATAAGTCTAGATGCATGCAAACTTGAGTCCATTAATTTAGACTGGGGGAAGTAGATATTTCTTAGTTCAAGAACTATCTGCATATGAACAAGATAACTCTTTAGTGTTCCCACACAAAAAGGTAAGCCTTAAGCCACACAAGCTTGGAATATCATCCACCTTAAGCTGCTCTTCTTGGTGGTTTCACAAATCATCCTTTTTTTATAAAACTTCAAATAAAGAAAAGGTGGTTAGCCCATACATACAGAGACAACCTTGTACCAAGACCGAGAGAACTGCATGTGTGTCATTTACTTATCGTTGCACGCTGCTATGAAGGTGCGTGCACCTTGTTCGATCTTGGCGTGTGCTAAGCTAGTGTTATAAAGTAATTAAGAACATAACTACAAAGTCCGTAATCACTTTGTTTATTTATTCAGCACTAGCAAAAAGTGCCCGTGCGTTGCTACGAGTTGAGATTTTGCCTGGCATAATCTCGTGTAGCAGTTATCGCATAGAATACGCACACATTTCGCGATGTGTGAGCCTAGCCTCAGTTCGCCTTTTCCCCATTTTGTCCTTCAGTATAGCACATGCGGCAGATTCTCTCATTATGGAAAATCTGCTTGGAGAACTTCCTAAAAGTATTGTCGCTTTGGTTTGTACCGATATTTCAATGGACTCTCGATTTCTCAACTCCATATATTTCACCGGTATATATTTTATTAATGTCTTCTAACAATCGATACTATAATACATTACACACCCAAAACAATAATAATTCATTTAACAGATTAAATTTACATTTGTATCACTACTATCTATTTATTTGATCTAGTCTTGTATACTTGTTCTAAATTTGTTTGAGAATCTCCTGCCGAAATTCAATAAACCAAAGAGAAACTGGATATATTGCACAGAGGAAGATAATTAGACCATGTAATTTGCTTCTGAAGGCATATCAATCGGTGCGAACTTAAAGTTGGTACGTGAACACATGAATTCAGAAATAATGCGACTGACCGCCAGTTGTTGTTTGCTTCCATTGCTTCGACGGACATGACCGATACATATGCATGCAAGATGTATTGTGATGGTCTGTTCAAGAATAAATTGATTTCCGTCGTACACAATTGAAGTAAAAGTACACTTTCCTAGATAAGATTGAACAGTATGTTTCACCAATTCACCGTCGTTTGACTTTGCCTGAAATCTTGATCCCCAAACTACCGAACAACCGGAACACCTCCTTGCTCCTGCACCATCCAGCCCCGAGCGCCTCCATGGCACGCCCCCTCCGGCTAGGCGGCCACCCACCGCACTGCGCCGCCGGGAGCAGGGCCCCAACTCACGCGGGCCACTCCGCCGGCCGTCCCTGACCGCGCCACTCACCCCGCCTCCGCGCGCGAGGTCTTCTCCATCCCCACGGACGAAGAGTCTGCTATCTCTGCCCAAAAAATTCTCCGTCATCTGCAAGAACAAACAGAACATGTCATGAAGTTCTAATCGATGTACGGAGCACCCCTCAATGTGTTGCATCCAGGTGCGTGAGGCCCTTGATTTCAGCTACCTCCGCCGCCCAGGTCCATGCAGCTGCCCCGTGAGGCCCTGGATTTCTGCTGCTGTCGTCGCCAGGTCTAGGCGCCGCCGTGCGAGGCGCTGGATTTCGGCCGCCGCCGCCTCCTCCCAGGTTCGGTCTGCTGCGTTGGACCTTGGCGGGAGCACGGTACTTGGTGTTGCCGGAATCCCTGTTGTGGAGAAGTTTGGGAGCGGGATTCCCATTCCTCCCGTTGGAGAAGGGTGGCAGCACTGGTCACCGGGTTTCAAGCAGGCAAGGCTGATAGGATAAGGCACGCGTATTTGGCTTCCGCACCGAGCGGGCGGCTGCAGCTCATGGTGCCTTTCCGGGCTTGAGTAGCCATGTGGGAGCATGGTGTAGACAGCAGAGCGGCGCCCGGGAAGGGGAGGAGGAGGGGCATGCCGAGGAGGGGATTGGGATTGGGTCGACAGAAGACGTAAAGCCGGATGGACCAAAGCGCATTTTGATAGACGAAGAGAGAGACACTCTGTACTTTATTATTATTATGTGTAGATAAACACCTCGCAATCGCACACAATTTGAGCAACCTACTTCCGCCAGACATGAGAGAGATTTGGTGAGCACCACTTATCTGCAGTTCCTCGCCGATAGCGTCAGTGCTAAAATTCATATAAATCATTTTTGTGTAGTGGATGAATTACACTATGATGGAGATGCATCCGGAGACCTGGTCCGAGAATTTGTTTCTCCACTACTTGAGCTATCTCTCATGGTTTAGACACTGCTCCTGACGCCTCCCACTCCTGTATTTTTTCTTACATCTCTTAGGTGTTGTCCCCAATCCCCATCCTCACCACCATGGGATTAACGGTTCCTTTATGTGATAAGTAGTGTAGTGGTACTAACTCGTAAACTGAAATGTTACTATAGGAAAACACTGTAAGCTATACCGACGGATGAACCTTGCTATATGATGAGTGAGCTTGCATGGGATAAAATGTCGTGCCAGAGCATGAAATTAAACTTGCTGCCTATAGTCTGGTGAATATGAGCGTAGTATATGTAAGGGAGACAAGATCATTGACAACCAATGTTTGGTGAGTATTTATTTTTCCAATACCCACGACTTATAATAGGTGTGATGGTGCGTCATTGCTAAGTAAGGCTACTCCCAAGCTAATTTTTTTTAAATAATACAATTTATTTAACAAATTTCACGAATAATACACGAATTTGAGGAATTGCGAATCTAGCGCGGCGTCGGTGTTTGAAATACCGACCACACCCTATCGGTGTTTGAAATACCGACCACATCCTATTGGTGTTTGCAATGCCGACCACAACCTATCAGCATTTGAAATACCGACCACACATGTCATCATCTTGTTTTTAACAAAGGAAAGAGAGCCCACTCGGTAGTTCAAATGCCGATAGGTCTAGTTGGTATTTCAAATGCCGATAGGTACTGGTCGGTGTTTCAAACACCGACACCACGCTAGATTCACAATTTCTCAAATTCGTGTATTATTCGTGAAATTTGTTAAATAAATCGTATTATTTAAAAAAAATAGCTACTCCCAATGCATCTTTCCCTTGCACGGTGTGGTAGGGTATGATGGATGTTGATATAAAGCTACATTAATATATTGTACTACTTACATTTATATATGCTTAGTATTATTATAGTATCCCCTAATTTTATTTTAGGATATTTGAGTCTAATTGCATGGTAGTAGAGGAATTGATAACTCATTTATTGTATTGTGTGTGTAGAGATTGTTTCTTGGATAAGATAAGGTTTCATTCAATAATTATAATTAGCTATTGTGTACAAAGAGCATCTTTAACCGAAAGCCAAAAACTTAGAGGACAAAAGGCCACCCTAAAGCTTAAAATCCTATATTTTCCTCTAAATTTAGCGTCGCAGATTTGAAATCCAATAACTTAGAGGACTAAAGATGTTTTTCAACCACATTCGAAAATTTAGCACATGAATACATGACAAAATATAACCTAATTAGATTAATAATGCATAAGTCATGCAAATTAATACAATCACCATAAATCTGACAAGTTGGGGTTCTCTACCTCATCACTAGAACCATCAGAGTTGGATTCTCCACCATATATGGATTATTTTCTATGCGATAATAGTCGTCATGATATTACGCATTACTAGATTGTGCCACCGATTCATCATCGATGTGAAGGACCGAACATCTCCACTAGTTCTTTGATTGAAGTTGGCATGGATCTCTTTCCAAAATTGCTTGAATAGTTGCTTAGCTCCATCAAGTGTTTGATAATGCCATGTGAAATACAAATCACTGTCCTCATCCTCAATCCATGGTGGTTGTCTCTTCATCATCTTGCTACAAATTTAAACGAACATGCATTGGCTTCATCCGGCGAAATTTAGGAGATTTCACTAAGAAAAAGAGGTTGAGAAACACACCTTGGCGGATCCGGTATCCAAGAACCTACCAGATCTGCAGGTGGCAGTGCAGGTGCTGATGTCACCGCTAGAGCAGAAGCCGGTGCTGGTGTCAGTGTGGTTGCCCGCACGAGGTCCTTCAACCAGAAAACCGGTGAGTTGCACCGACTCTTGGAGGAAAAAGCCATACAGGAGGTGGAGAGGAGGAGGAGCACGGCGGTACCTCGAAGAATCTCGGTCGTGGTGACTCGATTCCGTCGGGGGCAGCAACGGATTTGCTCGAGCTTGCGCTGCCCTATTTCGGCAAAATAGGCTGCCGGCGGGTCCGGCAAGAACGTAGGACGGTCAGGGGTGGACGGATCAGGTCGGCGGAGCCGTCGACGACGGGTCAACGGTGGATATGTGACGGTGCAGGACGACAGGTGGAAGCACAGGTGGAGGACTAAATCTTTAGTCCAGCTGCCATGGGCGGCTATATTTAGGAGCCATGGAGGGCTGGACTAAAAATATTCTCCTCTAACATCCACTTGCGGATCGGCACGAGGCGTCCCCGGCCGTTAGCCCCTGAAATTTTGTCCTCTAAAGGCCTTTTGGCTTTCGGTTAGAGATGCTCTAAGTAGTTATTACGAACTATGTAATGTGTTGAGTTAGGGTCTTTTGTAACAAGTAGATAGGGCAACCTTGATTGATTGGAGCCCTTTTAGCATATAGATATATCCAAATATTATGAACTAGTTCCTTGGTTACTATGTAGGCAGGGAATTATGTGTATACCTAGAATGCAATGGCTATGTAAACATTCACAACAAAGGAAAGCATGTGCATAATCGTATATCGTGTGAGATAAGAACATTCACACATGGCATTGTCTATAAGTATTGTTTGTGAAATGCTCTATCACTGAAGATTTGTTATCATAAACCGTGTGGGAGTATATGGTCCATTAGAACCCCAACAAATGTTCTAAACAGACCTGGCATGCTCTTTGTTACGATCTTCATTATGCCATCGCAACAACCTGGCATGCTCTTTGTTTCTAAACATACGTTTCAATCTTGGTATTATAGGAGCATACCACATAACCTTAGTAGGAACCCTCTTCCTAGGGGGCTCGTCATCGACATCAACATCACCAGGGTCATCTCGTTTGATCTTATACCGCAGTGCAGTGCATACCAGACATTTATCTAAATTCTCATACTCCTCACCGTGGTAGAGGATGCAGTCATTTATGCATGCATGTACCTTCTGCATATCTAATCCTAGAGGACGGAGAATCTTCTTTGCTTCGTAAGTACTCTCGGGCAATTCATTATCCTTTGGAAGTTTCGGCTTCATTATTTTCAGTAACTTCTCAAATCCCTTGTCAGATAAACAAGTCTCTGCCTTCGATTTCAGCAATTCCAGTGTGGTACCGAGCTTTGTGCTGCCATCTTTGCAATTTGGGTACAATAATTTTTTGTGATCCTCTAACATGCCCTCCAACTTCAACTTCTCCTTCTCTATTTCACAGTCTTGCTTTCCATCAGAAATGACCCGACCAAGATGATCGACGGGCTCATCTGATGCCCGTTCCTCACCTCCTTCTTCTTCATTCTCTTCCATTGTAGTATCATCGTATTCAGGGAACATATGACAATAGTTGGCATCATCCTCTTCTTCTTCATTGTCTTCCATCATAACCCCTCTTTCTCTGTGCTTGGTCTAGCAATTATAGCTGGGCATGAAACCTCTCCGAACCAGGTGGCCGCAAATGATTTTCGAGGAAGAGTACTCCTTGATGTTCCGACATTGAACACATGGACAACACATAAATCCATTCAATTTGTTTGCCTTAGCCACATCGATAAATTTATCCACGCCTTGAATGAACACGGATTCATGTCGGTCACCGTACATCCATCCCTGCCGGTTCATCTACATCATTATAGAACATCATGAAGAGTGAGATGGCCACTTTACGTCGACGCATGCATTTCTATATCAATGACAGATGAGGATAAGGTTGCTAACCTCGATCAAGAAGGAAAGAAAAGGAAGGTAGAGACTTAAGTGTGGCTCGGGCACCTCATATCATTTTTATTTTCTGTAAAATCAAGTGTATCATTCTCTCAGACATTTCATCGAACACCTAATATGCATAGGAAAAAAAATAGCACACCACACCTCACTCCTTCAACCAAGAGAAAAAACAGAGGGAGGGCTGGCTGGGGTGGCGACGCATTTATAGGCGGGACATTCGTCCTGGTTCGTAATACGAACTGGGACTAAAGGTGGGCCGCAGGCCACGTGTCTGGGGTCGACCTTTAGTCCTGGTTCGTATTACAAACCGGGACGAATACCCCTGGCTCCGGTGCATCACCTGGTCCCCTCGAACTGGGACAAATTTTTGCATTAGTCCTGGTTCGACGAGGAACCAGGACTAATGCTCTCGGCCGCTGCGAACCAAAGGCAGTTTTTCTACCAGTGACACTACCAACTACATAGTGTATATCTGGACCAGCAGTGAGATCACTCCGCTTGATAGCCACCTCACATAACTTATAGATGAGCGGGGCGGCGGGAAGGCAGATAAGCAGCCAGAAAAGGAAGGGTGTAAAAAGAATAAAAAATAGGAACATCAGCCAGAAAAGGAAGGGTGTAAAAGGAATAAAAAATAGGAACATATCACACACGGGTTGGACGATATAAACTGTCCGGAAAGAACTAAAAAATGCACACGACATATTTATCCGGAGATATTTATCCGCAATTGTTTGCGTTGAGAAGAAACGATTAGATCTTATGGAATCGTGTTTGATAGAGGACAATTTCACTCACAATAAATCCTACTATACCCGTAAATAGTAACGGTCCCAACAAATTTCCTTGTCTGATATACCTGCGAAGGATCCTGCATGCGTGATACGCATAGGGTCAAAATTTTGCGACGTTAGCAATCTTCCCCACCACACACGGAAGGGCTTTCCATGTGCATCGGGGACCTTAATAGGCCCGATCTGTACTAGTGAACCGAGATGAAACCTTAACCAATATGTAGGACTGTTAGATCCCTCAGGATCAACTAGCTCAAGAAAAAACCATATAAGGAGGATCAGATGTTGTGTACCTTGATCTGGAGGTCCTGCCATGGCCTCCTCTTGCTTTGCTTGTACTAAAAGTAATTTGCAAAATCAGTGGGTGGTTCTTCCTAGTGCTTTAGGTGCTGGCTTGATCAGTGAGCAGGGAAGAGTGAGAGAGAAGAGCCCAGCCGAATGGATGTGTCTGCCCAGCTCAAACCCTAGGACACCTATTTATAGCACTTGCATTAGGGGAACTAACACCTCTAAAATGGATGGTCAGGATGCCCTAGATTAGGGCATCCAATGGTTGTAAATAAAAACCCCTTAAATGACCTGGATTTTCCCTTAGATTAATCACAGCAACTTGTAGATCACTATAGATCACTAATATATCCAACATTCTCCCCCTTGATCGTAAGGATAAACTTATAAGAGTATTTCTCAACAAAAAAATATATGTGATAGTAGAATTACAATGGTCATAGATACTGCAGAACTCAGTTACTACAATACACCACTTTATTTCAAAAACATAACTTCTTTAACTTAGGAGTTCCATAAACTTATATTTCTTACAAACTTATAAGCTCAGCTCTTTGTTGAAACTTATACAAAGACAATAAATTACAATGGTCACTTAAGTACCATTGAGCTAATTGACTACAGTACATCGTTCCATCGAAGAGAAGAATCCTTCTTAGACTTATGGGGAGATGGTGTCATAACGGTCCCAATTTCAGGATCAAAAGCTTTCTGCCAATCCCATGCTAGCAACATGTTTTTTGACCACACTGAATGGCAAGCCTTTCGTGAGTGGATCTGCTAACATTGCGTTAGTCCTTGTATGCTTAATACTTATTGTCTGGTCCTAGATTCTATCTTTCACAACATTATACTTGATGTCAATGTGTTTGGCAGCACCACTTGACTTGTTTTTACTCGAGTAGATCACTACGGGTTGATTATCACAGAAAAGAGTGAGTGGTTTGGATATACTGGCAAGCACCCTTAAACCCGGAATGAAATTCTTCAGCCATACTGCCTGCCTAGTAGCCTCATAACATGCCACAAACTCTGCCTGCATTGTTGACGATGCAGTAACACTTTGCTTGGTGCTTTTCCAAGAAATAGCTCCTTCTACTAGGGTGAAAATATAACCCAATGTGGATTTTTTAGTGTCAACACACCCCGCAAAATCAGCATCTGAATAACCCACCACCTCGAGGTTATCAGTTCTCTTATATGTGAGCATGAGGCTTTTAGTGCCTTGCAAATAACGCAAAGCTTTCTTAGCAGCCTTCCACTGATCTAACCCTAGATTAGACTGATATCTGCCAAGCATCCCAGTTATGAATGCTAAGTCAGGGCGAGTGCACACTTGTGCATACATCATACTTCCAATATTTGAAGCATAAGGAACTGACTTCATCTATGCAGATTCATAATCATTACTTGGGCACTGGAATGTCCCAAACTTATCGCCCTTGACAATAGGAGTAGGCGACGCTGAGCACTTATGTATATTGAACTTTTTGAGTACCTTCTCAATATAAACTCTTTGTGATAGCCCCAAGATTCTTCTAGATCTATCTCGGTTAATTTGAATGCCTAAGACATAAGCGGCTTCATCGAGATCTTTCATATCAAACTTTGAAGAGTTAGTTTCCAGCATCATATTCTTATCATTACTGGTTAAGAGTATGTCATAGACATACAGTATTAGGAAGACAAAATTTCTCCCCCTGAACTTCACATAAATGCAATTGTCCACTCCATTCTCTTTGAACCAATTCTTTATAACTTGATCAAACTTGAAGTACCATTGCTTGAGGCTTGCTTTAATCCATAAATGGATTTCTTAAGATGGCATTCTAAATGTTCCTTCCCTTCCATAACAAAACCTTCCGGTTGAGCCATGTAAACATCATCATGTAAGTCATCATTCATAAATGTCGTTTTGACATCCATGTGATGCAACTCCAGATCATAATGAGCCACAAGTGCCATAATAATTCTGAACGAGTCCTTAGAAGAGACAGGTGAAAAAGTCTCATTATAATCAATACCTTCTCTTTGAGTGAAGCCCTTATCCATAAGCCTAGCATTGAACCTTTCAATATCACCTTTGGAGTCACGTTTGGTATTATATAGACCCATCTATTGCCCACAGTTTTGGCTCCTTCAGGGATTTCTACTAAGTCCCATACATCATTAATGCTCATGGACTTCATTTCATTTTTCATAGCATCAAGCCATTCTGATGAATAATCACTTTGTATGGCTTCCTTAAATGATGCAAGATCATCATCCAACACTGACTCATTCATATCCTCACTCCTATAAGTGACATAATTGAAGGAAATATGCCCTGAGAGGCAATAATAAAGTTGTTATTATGTATTCCTTATATATGATAGATGTTTATTTTGCATTCTATAATTGTATTGAAAGGAAACGTCAATACATGTGTGTTTAATAAACAAAATGGGTTCCTAGTTATGCCTCTCTTATAGACTAGCTTGTTGATTAACACGATGATCAAGGTTTTCTGATCATGGACATTGGATGTTGTTAATAACAAGGTCACGGAATTTGTGAAATGATGTGATGAACATTCATCCGAAGTATAGCATTACGATCAAGTAATTATGTTTATATTGCTATAACATCATACGAAGTAGTCTTTATCCTTAGACCATGAGATCATGTTAATTGCTAACACTAGAAGAGTATCTTGATAACATCAAACGTCACACTGTAACAGGGTGACTATAAAGGTGGGTTCAGTTCTACGAAGGTGTTATGTTGAGGCTCATGGATCAAGAGTGGAATTTGTCAATCCCGATGATGGATAGATATACTCTGGGCCCTCTCGGTGATATCACCTTAAGATAGCTTGCAAGCAAGTGATGTGATCACTAGAAATGTTATATCACGGGAACGAGAAAAGAGTGCATGTCGGTAACGAGATCAAACTAGGTATTTGGATACCGATGATCGAATCTCGGACATGTATTATATCATGAGGCAAAGGTATTAAATTACTAGCGTTAAAGGTTATCACGATCACAGAAGTCATCGTTGAATGTGCAGGAGTCAGTATGGATCTCCAGGTCCCGCTTCTGATTATTGATCTGAGAGGAGTCTCAATCATGTCTGCATTATTCGCGAACCGTAGGGTGACACACTTAAGGGTTGCCGGACACCATTTAGGAGCACATATGTTTCAGACAAAAGGTTTGCAAAGCGCAGGAAATGTTTCGATAGAAACCGGAATTGTTTCGGGTGAAATTGGAGAAAGTGGTTCTGCATGTGATATTGAAATGTTGCAAGGGATTTTATGTGAATGTTTGTTAATTAAAGTAATTAACAAAATTCTGAATAAAATAAATAAAAGAGTTTTATTAATTGAGAGTTGCATTAAATTTGGTGGAAATTTAATGCATGTGAGTGGAATTTTGGGTGGAGTCAAAATTTATGTGAGTGGAGCTTCACCACATGAATGAGGAAGAGGTGGGGGCACCCCCCTTTGGCCTCCGGCCATGGGAGGGGAGGAGCCCCCCCCTCTCCTCCCTCACAAAGCACACCTCCTCATGAAGGATCTCTCTCCCCCTCTAGATATTCCCCCATGGTCTCGGATTAGCGAGATACATGTTCCCAGTGGCCTTGCGTCTGGAAGGAGTTGCTGCTTTCGCTGATTCACTGGAGCGAGGAGGTGGAGGTTATCCAGTGGCTTGAATGTGTGTGCGAGGACAGATGTGCTGCTGATTTGCGGCGCTCAGACTTCCACACGATCTTGATATCGGTAAGCGCACGACTACATCAACCACGAGTTCCTACTCGTTAACAAAACTCGTTGTCTTCGAGGGTAAGTTCTCCATGGATGTATGTCCACCCGTTGCTCTGTGTCTAGTAGATAGATCTTGGCGTATAGTTCTCATCATAGGAAATTTTTTGTTTTCGATGCTGCGAACCCAAAAGTGGTATCAGAGCCTGATCTATGTGTAGGTGCTTTGTACGGGTAGTACACATATGTTTATATGTGGGCGATGATGATCATGCTATTGCATCTTCTATGTATTTTTGATATTGGTGGCATAGTGGGATGAAGCGGCCCGGACCAACCTTACATGTCATCGTACATGAGACCGGTTCCACGACTGAGATGCAACTTGTTTTGCATAAGTGGCTGGCGGGTGTCCGTCTCTCCTACTATAGTCAATATCCGATTTACAACGAGTTGCTAATAACTTGGTTATCCTCGTTGGGGTTCATGTTCGTAGGTAAGACCGGTTCTATCTCCAAAATCCCTAAGCCACGTAAAACTTGCAATTGATAAATTAGAGGCGTCTAGTTTAGATCGTTGTTGGGCTAGTGTCTTGATATGGTATTGTTGTAAGTAGATGTATGATAGATACTCTTACAACACACTCAACATGTAAGTTCCATAGACCTTGGCCTTACACACAAAGGAATGATAGAGATCATACCACGATGCAAATGATAGAGATCAAATGCATGAACCATATCATCTCACTTTATACATTAGATGTTAGCATCTTATACTGCTAGTTTGGCACTTTTGGTAGCATTGTAAGATGATCCCTCATTTAGATATCAAGATAAAAATGTGTTCTTCCTTAAGTATGCACCTTTCTATGAATCGTGTTTCGAGACATCACGTGATGATCGGGTGTACTCGACTCTACGCTTTCATACAACGGGTGTAAGACAGTTTTACACACGTGAGTACTAAGGTTCTTACTTGGCGAGCCTAGCATGTACAGACATGGCCTCGGAACAAGGACCGAAAGGTTAAGCATGAGTCATATAGTTGATATGATGCCCATATAGATGCTCGCCTTTGAAGCTACACCGACTCACGTGCTGATCGGACTTGGTGTAGTGGATTTGGTTCATGTAATCACCAAAAAGACACGAGGGATGTCGTTTTTGAGTGGGAGTTCATTAGTAATTTGGATTAGTGGAACTCAATCTATCATAAACTTAGTCTAAATAAACTTAGTTGCTGCGAATGGTAGCAACTTCACCAACTGGGCAATGAATTTGAGGATTCTCCTCACTGCTGCACAAAAGAAATATGTGCTAGAGGCGCCGCTAGGCCCCCCACCAGCTCCTGATGCCCTTGACGAGGAAAAGAATGTCTATATAACTCGTCAAGAGGACCACAACTTAATTCATTGCAGCATATTGTATGGGCTAGAGCCAGAACTTCGAAAGCGTTTCGAAAATGGCAATGCCTTTGATACCATGGGATAATTGAAAATGATTTTTGATACCCATGCTGCCATACAAAGTTATAATGCTTTTGAAAAGTTCTTTAGCTGCATGATGGAGGATAACAACTCCGTTAGAGAGCACGTACTCAAAATTTCTGGGTAAGCCGATAAGCTTGTGTCCTTGGGAATCATGATTCCCATTGACTTAGGCATACATCGTGTTCTCCAATCTCTGCCACCTAGCTACAAGAGCTTCGTGATGAACTATAATATGCAGGGCATGAAGAAGTCTCTTCCCGAGCTTCTGTCAATGCTTAAGACTGTAGAAGTGGAGATTAGGAAAGAACATCAAGTGTTGATGATCAATAAGACCACCGGTTTTAAGAAGGACAAGAAAGGCAAGCAGAAGGGAAAGAAGGGAGGCAAATCTTCTGCCGCGCCTGAAAAGAAATCCTGAGCTGGCCCTAAGTCTGATACCGAGTGCTACTATTGCAAGGGGACTGGCCATTGGAAGCGCAACTGCCCCAAGTATTTGGCGGACAAGAAGGCCGGCAAGGCAAACAAAGGTATATGTGATATACATGTTATTAATGTGTACTTGACTAGTACTCGCAGTAGCACCTAGGTATTTGATACGGGATCGGTTGCTAATATATGTAACTCGATTCAGGGGCTGTGGAACAAGCGGCAGCTAGCAAGGGATGAGGTCACGATGCGGGTCGGCAATGGATCAAGAGTTGATGTGATCGCCGTTGGAACGCTGCCTCTCCATATGCCATCGGGATTAGTTATAAATCTGAATAATTGTTATTTGGTGCCTGCACTGAGCATGAACATTGTATCCGGATCATGTTTGATGCAAAGTGGTTATTCGTTTAAGTCTGAAAACAATGGTTGTTCGATTTATATGGATAATATCTTTTATGGTCATGCACTTGTGTTGAATGGTTTATTTCTGTTGGATCTCGATAGTAGTATTATGCATATTCATAATGTTGATGCTAAAAGGATTAAACTTGATGATGATATATCTGCATATATGTGGCACTGCCGTCTAGGTCATATTGGAGTTAAACGCATGAAGAAACTCCATTCTGATGGACTTTTGGAATCACTTGATTTTGAATCATTTGATACATGTGAGCCGTGCCTTATGGGCAAGATGACTAGAACGCCGTTTTCTGGTTCAATGGAACGGGCGACAGATTTATTGGATATCATACATACTGATGTATGTGGACCAATGAGTGTGTCGGCGCGAGGTGGATATCGTTATTTTGTTACTTTCACAGATGATTTGAGTAGATACGGGTATATCTATTTAATAAAACACAAGTCTGAAACTTTTGAAAAGTTCAAGGAATTTCAGAATGAAGGGGAAAATCATCATAACAGAAAGATCAAATTTCTACGGTCTGACTGTGGAGGAGAGTATCTTAGTTACGAGTTTAGCACACATATGAAAGACTGTGGAATAGTTTCACAACTCACGTCTGCCGGAACACCACAACGTAATGGTGTGTCGGAACGTCGTAATTGTACTTTATTTGATATGTTTCGATCTATGATGTCTCTGACTGACTTGCCACTGTCATTTTGGGGTTATGCACTGGAAACCGTTGCATTCACTTTAAATCAGGTGCCATCTAAATCCGTTGAAACGACACCGTATGAATTATGGTTTGGAAACAAACCTAAGCTGTCATTTCTTAAAGTTTGGGGATGCGATGTTTATGTGAAGAAACTTCAGCCAGATAAACTCGAACCCAAAGCGGAAAAATGTGTCTTCATAGGATACCCTAAGGAAACGATTGGGTATACCTTCTATCACAGATCCGAGGGCAGGGTTTTTGTTGCCAAGAATGGATCCTTTCTTGAGAAGGAGTTTCTCGCGAAAGGTGTGAGTAGTCGGAAGGTGGAACTCAAAGAGGTTATTGAACCTTCTCTTCATGAATTGGCGAGTAGCGCAGCACCAGAAGTTGTTTCGGTATTGTCTTCACCTAATGAAGAGAGAGCTAATGATAATGATCATGAAACTCCAAAGAGGACACTACCAAACCGCGCAGATCAAGCAGGACACGTGCAGCTCCTGAACTGTACGGCGATCCTGTTATGAATTTCATGATTGATGAAATAGATGACCATGCGACGTATGAAGAAGCGATGATGAGCCCGGATTCCAACAAATGGCTAGAAGCCATGAAATCCGAGATGGAATCAATATACGAAAACCAGGTTTGGACCTTGGTGGACTTACCTCACGATCGAAAGGCCGTTGAGAATAAATGGATTTTCAAAAAAAAACTGATGCTGATGGTAATGTGACCATCTATAAGGCTCGACTTTTCGCAAAGTGGTTTCGACAAATTCAAGGAGTTGACTACGATGAGACATTCTCTCCCGTAGTGATGCTTAAGTCGGTTAGGATTATGTTAGCAATTGCTGCATATTTCGATTATGAAATATGGCAGATGGATGTCAAAACTGTGTTCCTCAATGGTAATATTGAAGAAGAGTTGTATATGATACAACCTAAGGGTTTTGTCGATCCTAAGGATGCTAATAAGGTATGCAAACTTCAGCGATCCATCTATGGACTGAAGCAAGCATCCCGGAGTTGGAATCTCCGCTTTGATGAGGTTATCAAAGAGTTTGGATTTGTCCAAACTTATGGAGAGGCTTGTATTTTCAAGAAAGTGAGTGGGAGCAATGTGGCATTTTTGATATTATATGTGGATGCCATATTATTGATTGGAAATGATATAGATCTTTTAAACAGTGTTAAAAGTTATCTAAACAGCAAATTTTCAATGAAAGACCTTGGTGAAGCTTCATATATATTAGGCATTAAAATCTATAGAGATAGATCATGACGCCTAATTGGGCATACCTTGATAAGATATTAAAGAAGTTTAATATGGATGGAAGTAAGAAGGGGTTCTTACCTATGTTGCAAGGCAAGACATTGAGTAAGACTCAAAGTCCGGCTACGGCGGAATAAAGAGAGATAATGGATAAGATCCCCTATGCCTCAGCCATAGGCTCTATAATGTATGCCATGCTATGTACAAGACCGGATGTGGCACATGTTATTAGTTTGACTAGTAGGTACCAATCTGTTCTAGGTTCGGAACACTAGATATCAATCAAGAATATCCTTAAGTACTTAAGAAGAACTAAGGATATGTTTCTTGTATACGGAGGTGAAGAAGAGCTAGTCGCTAAGTGTTATGTCGATGCTAGCTTTGACACCAATCTGGATGACTCGAAGTCTCAATCCGGATACGTATTTGTCTTGAACGGAGCAGCAGTTAGTTGAAGGAGTTCCAAATAACCTATGGTGGCTGGATCAACGACAGAGGCGGAATATGTTGCTGCTTCAGAAGCGACGTAGGAGGCGGTTTGGATGAAGGAGTTCATAACGGAACTAGGTGTATTTCCTAGTGCATTGTACCCAATGGTGATCTATTGTGACAACAATGGAGCCATAGCCAACGCAAAGGAACCAAGGTCTCACAAGAATTCCAAGCATAGTAAGCGCCGGTTTCACTCCATCCGCGAGCATGTCAAGGATGGAGATATAAAGATTTGTAAAGTGCACGCGAACCTGAATGTAGGAGATCCATTGACTAAAGTTCTCCCTAGGGCAAAACATGATCAACACTAGAACTCCATGGGTGTCAGATTTATCACTATGTAAACTAGATTATTGTCTCTAGTGCAAGTGGGAGACTGAAGGAAATATGCCCTGAGAGGCAATAATAAAGTTGTTATGATGTATTCCTTGTATATGATAGATGTTTATTTTGCATGCTATAATTGTATTGATAGGAAACGTTAATACATGTGTTTTTAATAAACAAAAAGGGTTCCTAGTTATACCTCTCTTATAGACTAGCTTGTTGATTAACAAGATGATCTAGGTTTCCTGATCATGGACATTAGATGTTGTTAATAACAAGGTCACATCATTTGTGAAATGATGTGCTGAACATTCATCCGAAGTATAGCATTACGATCAAGTCATTATGTTTATATTGCTATAACATCATACGAAGTAGTCTTTATCCTTAGACCAAGGGATCATGTTAATTGCTAACACCGGAAGAGTATCTTGATAACATCAAACGTCACACTGTAATAGGGTGACTATAAAGGTGGGCTCAGTGCTACGAAGGTGTTATGTTGAGGCTCATGGATCAAGAGTGGAATTTTTCAATCCCGATGACGGATAGATATACTCTGGGCCCTCTCGGTGATATTACATTAAGATAGCTTGCAAGCAAGTGATGTGATCACTAGAATGTTATATCACGGGAACAAGAAAAGAGTGCATGTCGATAACAAGATCAAACTAGGTATTTGGATACCGATGATCGAATCCCGGACATGTAGTATATCATGAGACAAAGGGATTAAATTACTAGCGTTAAAGGTTCTCACGATCAAAGAAGTCATCGTTGAATGTGCAGGAGTCAGTATGGATCTCCATGTCCCGCTTCTGATTATTGATCTGAGAGGAGTCTCAATCATGTCTGCATTATTCGCGAACCGTAGGGTGACACACTTAAGGGTTGCCGGACACCATTTAGGAGCACATATGTTTCAGACAAAAGGTTTGCAAAGCGCATGAAATGTTTCGATAGAAACAGGAATTGTTTCGATAGAAACCGAAATTGTTTCGAGTGAAATTGCAGAAAGTGGTTCTGCATGTGATATTGAAATGTTACAAGGGGTTTTGTGTGAATGTTTTTTAATTAAAGTAATTAACAAAATTCTGAATAAAATAAATAAAAGAGTTTTATTAATTGAGAGTTGCATTAAATTTGGTGGAAATTTAATTCATGTGAGTAGAATTTTGGGTGGAGTCAAAATTTATGTGAGTGGAGCTTCACCACATGAATGAGGAAGAGGTGGGGGCACCCCCCTTTGGCCGCCGGCCATGGGAGGGGAGGACCCCCCTCTCCTATAAAAGGCCCCCTCTCCTCCCTCACAAAGCACACCTCCTCGTGAAGGATCTCTCTCCCCCTCTAGATATTCCCCCATGGTCTCGGATTAGCGAGATACATGTTCCCGGTGGCCTTGCGTCTGGAAGGAGTTGCTGCTTCCACTGATTTGCTGGAGCGAGGAGGTGGAGGTTGTCCGGTGGCTTGAACGTGTGTGCGAGGACGGATGCGCTGCTGATTTGTGGCGCTCGGACTTCCACACGATCTTGATATCAGCAAGCGTACGACTACATCAACCACGAGTTCCTACTCGTTAATAAAACTCATTGTCTTCGAGGGTAAGTTCTCCATGGATATATGTCCACCCGTTGCTCTGTATCTAGTAGATAGATTTTGGCGTATAGTTGTCATGGTAGGAAAAAATTTGTTTTCTATGTTGCGAACCCAACAATAATCACCAGAAATAGCGGACTTTCTAGCCCGCTTAGACCTTCTAAGAGGTACATTATTTGGTACCTCAACCACAACTTCAGGCTGTTGAGCATCTTCCATAGAAGTATCATTAGGTATGGACTCTGGCAGAGTCACTAGTATCTCAGCAGGGGTAGGATTAGCAGTCCTTTCAACTGGAGGTGTAACCTCAACATGAATAGGAAACATTGGCTCTTGGATCATAGGGATCAGAACATAATCTCGTTTCTCCTCCAAGATTATTTCCCTGGCGTCATTCTCCCCCTCATCATATGACTTTCCAAGAACACAATGTGTCTTGTTTCAACAAACTTAGTGAATTGCTTTGGACAATAAAAACGATATGCCTCAGATTTGTCAGGATAACCAATGAAGTGGCAGCTGACAGTCTTGGGGTCTAACTTTCCCATAATTGGATTGAAAACTCTTGCCTCAGCAGGGCAGTCCCACACATGCAAATAACTCAGGGTAGGTTTTCTCCTTGTCCATAATTCATACGGAGTTTTTGGCACCGATTTACTTGGGACCTTATCAAGAATATGTCCAACTGACTTTAGAGCTTCTATCCATAAACCAATCGGCAAAGTGGAGTGACTTAACATACTTCGTACCATGTCCGTAAGAGTACGATTCCGGCTTTCAGCGCCTCCATTTTGCAGAGGTTCGCCTGGTGCTGAATATTGAGCAACAATACTATTTTCCTTTAGGAATTTAGCAAAAGGTCCAGGAATTTGGCCATAAGTAGTGTGTCTACCGTAGTACTCACCACCACAATCAGACCTTACAACTTAGATCTTTTGACCAGCTTGATTCTCCTTCAACTTTAAATATCTTGAACTTTTCTAATGCCTCAGATCTTTCTTTGATAGGATATATATATCCATAGCGGGAGAAGTCATCAATAAATGTTATGAAGGAATCAAAACCATCCACTGATTTCTCATTGAAAGGACCACAGATATCTATGTGAACAATTTCGAAAACTCTCGTGCTTCGATTCGCACCTTTCTTGATTTTCTTAGCATATTTCTCTTTGATGCAATCAATACAATGATCCAGGTCCGCATCTGAGAAAACCAAAGGATGAAGAACTTTCTTCTTAATGAGACGCTCAATTCCCCCCCTCGAAATATGGCCTAGACGATAGTGCCATAATTTCGAAGAAGTCTCATCATCATTGCGCTTACGCTTGGTACTAACATTCATATTAGAAGAGGCATAAACTTCATTTATGGAATCACTTAAGGAAACAAGATAAAGTTTGTCTTGTCAGAAAGCAAGACCAACATTATTATTGTCAAACATAATTATACATCTCTTGTTCCCAAAGGCATAGTGAAAACCATCATCATCTAAGCATGAGACGGACATAAGGTTTCATCTCATAGAGGGTACATAAAGTACATTACGTAAACGAAGCTTAAAGCCGCTATGGAGCGTAAGTGAGAACTCTCTGATAGCCTCAGCCTCAACACCATTAGCAACTCTAATGGTTCTTTCCCCTCTTCTTAGGGTCCTCTTCGTACGGAATCCCTGTAGGGAATTTGCAACATAAATTGTTGCACCTGAGTCAACCCACCATGTATTGGTGGCATAATTAACATAAAGGGATTCATCAATAAAGGTTATAATATTAGTACCTTTCTTATTGAGCCATTTCATGAACCCAATACAATCCCTCTTATTGTGTCCGCTTTTCCCACAAAAGCGGCATCCATTAGGATCTTTACCATCAACATTAGGGAGTGCATCTACATTAGGAGCTCTGTTAGGATTATTTTGCTGAAAGAACTTAGAAGATTGCCCTTTATCTTTAAACTGAGCATGATTAGGCTTCATAAACTTTTTATTCTTCTGATAATGCTTGAACGGATTGACATGATCAACTCGTCCAACTTTAAGCCTTTCATCCTCTTGTACACATCTAGCCATCATTTTATCCATGCCCCATTTAGAATCCATTGCATTGTAATTGATGGTAAATGGAGAAAACTCCATGGGCAAGGATGATGTAATAAAATGGACAAGGAAACCTTCAGAGATTTTCATTTCCACTGTCTTAAGTTTAGTGTCCATGTTAATTTTTCTCATGATATGCTCTCTCAGATTCCCAGTTGGATCATACCTTTCACCAATAAGCCTTCTAATGGGGCTTGTTGCAAAAAAATTGGATGATCCCTTAAACTGGTCCTCAATCTTTCCAAGGTAACCCTTGGCAGTCTGAGAGTCTGGAACAGCTCCCCTCATACTCTGAGTGATGGAGCCCTTAATAATCATGAGACACTTACGATTTGAATCCTCCCACTTAGTTTTCTCTTCATCATAAACCCTTTTCAGGGCATCATAATTATCATCACCTTCAGACGGTGCTATAGGAGGATCCTTAAGGAGGGCATAATCAATATTCAGCAAAGCTAAAGTGATCTCAAGCTTCTCCTTTCATGTACCAAAATTGCTACCAGTCAATTGTTCTATGCCATTAATAATACTAGCAATTTGAGAGGCATTAGATGCTGCAAAAGAAAACAAATGCTTTGAGTAAGCATAACCATTTTGACTCCTTTTATCAATCTAGTCTACATCAGTTTTGGCCAGAAATAGACATGATCAATAAAAAATTGTGCTCAAAACATCTGCCAATCAGCTTTGGCCAGAATGATAGATATAAGCCACACTTAATTAAATCCTCTCACATATAGAATTATTTTCATCAATCTGGAAAACATCAGCTTTGGCCAGAAGTGAACTAGACCAATAAAAAATTGCATGGTCAAAATATCGACCAATCAGCTTTGGCCAGAATGATAGACATAAGCCATGCTTAATTTGAGGATTTCAATCTTTATTTTGCAGCAAAACATTATTACCACAATAATTTGAAAAACAACTGAAAAGAAACAACTAGGCATAATAAAACACATCAAAATTACTTAAGTGAGATACATAATCGCATGACAAAAGAATAAATTGTCACACAATTGTGTTCCATAATTGACATAATAAAAAATATGCCCAAACTTAGCCCCAAAAATCATTTATATATGAGCCCTAATAATTATATTTTAAATTTTAAAGGAAAAAGAGAAAACAACTTCCAGACTGGGCCATTTTAGTGGCTCGCCTAGCCCATTAGATAGCCGAGGCTGCTAACCATTGGATGTTATCCAACGGACAAGGACGCGCTCGCATGGATCAAAACCAACGCGCGACGACGGCCCCGGCCCCAACCCTAGCCCCATTTCCCCCTCACTTCATCTGCTTTCCCTACAGCGAGCGTGAGAGACGAGCGGCGACGACGACAAGCGCTAGCAGCAGAGAAGGACGTCGACAACGCCCGTGAGCATCTCTCGTCGGATCTGCGTGCAGATTTGGCCAACGTGCGGCTCCGTCAAGCGATGCTTGCCGGCGTTCTTTGTGCCACGGCCACGAGCGCGCACGGTTGTCCCTGCGACAATAGAGACGCCACGACGCCAGACCCAGCTAGGCCGCCTGCCGGTGCAGTGGATGGCAAGACCGCTCGGGTGCGAGCCTGAGTAGGTCTGCCCAACTCAGGTGGCGACCCCAATGCCGCCGTGGCCAACGACGACAGCAGGATCCTCAGGTAAGGCCCACTGCCTCTTAATCTCATTAAAATTAGGGTTAGGGTTCCTCAATTTAGAAAATAGGGTTAGGGTTCTAAGAAATTGGGGAATTAGGATTAGGGTTCTAAGATTCGACGAACTAGTGTTAGGGTTCATCAGGGAATTGGGGATTTATGGTTAGGGTTTGCACCAGAAACTTAAATCCCCACATCGAGTTAACCCTAGCACATGTTCTTGATCTGTTAGGGCTCAAAATTAGAAGTTTTAGGGCTAAAACCTCAACTTTATGCAGTTCTCAAGCAAGAACTTGAACAAAAACAAAGCTCCAGCAACCAAAACTTGATCTTGACATGAAGAACAAGCTTACAAGAACATAATTAACAACATAAGAGGGCTTAAACTTAGAGCCAGATGCTCTGATACCACTGTTAGATCCCTTAGGATCAACTAGCTCAAGAAAAAACCACATAAGAAGGATCAGATGATGTGGACCTTGATCTGGAGGTCCTGCCATGGCCTCCTCTTTCTTTGCTTGTACTAAAATTAATTTGCAAGATCAGTGGGTGGTTCTTTCTAGTGCTTTAGGTGCTGACTTGATCAGTGAGCAGGGGAGAGTGAGAGAGAGAGAAGAGCCCAGCCGAATGGACGTGTCTGCCCAGCTCAAACCCTAGGACCCCTATTTATAGCACTTGCACTAGGGGAACCAACACCTCTAAAATGGATGGTCAGGATGCCCCTGATCAGGGCATCCAATGGCTGTAAATAACAACCCCTTAAATGACCTTGATTTGCCTTAGATTAATCACAGCAACATGTAGATTACTGCAGATCACTAATATATCCAACAAGGACGTGATGATTGATGAGGCAACTGTGAGACCTTGTTTCTCTCTAGCTGGATTTCCATCATCGTGTTGACATATTTTTCAAGGTGCATAAAATTTGACAGGTAACTAGGCATTCAATTCATCTTACAGCATTGATAGGGAAGAAAAACTAGTGCTCTAGCTGGATTTCCATCATCGTGTTGACATATTTTTCAAGGTGCATAAAATTTGACAGGTAACTAGGCATTCAATTCATCTTACAGCATTGATAGGGAAGAAAAACTAGTGCGAAAACAGAGGTGGAGAAGCCCATCTAAACACAATATTGACGATGCTTCTACAGGCTGAAGCTTGTATTCAAGGATTATAAATAGAGAGTGACTGGGGTATGGTGTATGTCTAGGTGAAAAATGATGCCCAGATATGGCATTCGCGCTAAATGGTTCCATCTATGATTGACTGCTCAACGAGCAGAGTACTCTCTTGCAACTGTTCCTAGTCCCACCACGAGAGAAGTTCAAGGACGTGCCAGACATTGTCATGCTTCTGCTTTCTGGCTGTCTTGATTCAATAGTGGCATAATGGAACCCAGTTATGCTGTCCACTAAATCTGTTACTGGAATCACCAAATTACTGTCACAACAAGTAATTTGACGATGTCACTTGGTGTGTTCCCTCGTCCTGAACGTGCGACATGTGCCTCTCTTCCTGGTGCTTCACACTCCTACGAACATGTTCTTTTGTTTTTCATCTCTCTCCAGTTATTCTCTCATTCTCTTCTCGACAGCCTTCTTGTGCATGCTATCTATTAAAGTATACACGAATACTAATTAAACAATTGCTACCAATACAAAAGGTGGAACAAGGAAGGAAAGCGCTTGGTATCTACCCGATGAACGTCGACATGGAGTGGTATATAAATAGAAACCACCATCCACAAAAACGAAGGTTGGTGGAGGGTTCAACTTTTTTTAAGAGACGAATATATGCAAGTGAGACACGAGCGTCGCTAATTAATATTGAGTTGTCTGCACCAACCAATTTATATTTAAATCTCTTGATGGAAAATATTGCTGACTCATGCATTGTTTTTTTCTATGTTTCTAGTATAAGTGGCTGCATAAGAGAAGAATAATTACGATCAGTGACATGGCATGTACATTTGTTGTAAGAAGAAGGGTGGTATGTGGTAGACTATCAATTTTTTGGATTTTTCGAAAAGGATCAATATTTGTATAATCCCTTTTGTTCATATGATGGACGGAGACCACTGGCAAGGAAACGAGAGCAAGAAACAGAATGAATTAAGTGGCTGTACAAGTATAACAGAAACCAGCCAGTGTGGTAATTAATTTTATAGATATGACCTATTTCAAAAAAAATGTTAAACGTTACATTGGAATTGGAAGAACGTGATCGGTTCCAAACTCTAAGTACTTGCATGCATTTGATTTGTCACTCGCCCGGCTCTATTTGTAAGAGTCATCCATATGCCAACTCACTTGACCAGTTAGACATGCATTTTTTGGTGGTAAATGTCGACCCGGAATTAAGAAGGGGTATTTGGTCTAGTGTTTAGAGATATATGGATGTCACTCTCCTTGCAAGATGGGATGCGAATGCTAATTAGTGCTAGCATATCTATTTCAACTCTTGATCATTCATGACAGAAAAATCAATATTAGCAGCAAGCGCAATGGAAATTGTTTGTCTTTGACATGCAATGCAGCACGATATAGTTGCGCCCTCTCAAGAGTTTGATTTGCTAACAAAAATCTCAAGTTCTAAGTATGTGCTTGAAGACCGACACACCTAGGGAACAACAAATACAAATTAGGGATAAACTAGATGAAATATCAAACTCTACAAAAATTATGTAGATATTTATTAGTTAAAGAACTACCTGCATATGAACAAGAAATTTATTTAGCGTTCCCACAAAGAAAGGTAAAGCTTAAGCTACACTAGTTTATAAAATCTTCCACCTTCAGCTTCTCTGCTCCGTGCTTTCACAAATCCTCATTTTTGTTAAGCTTCAAATAAACAAAAGGTGATCAACCAATAGAGAGAGTCCACCTTATAGACAAGATTGAGATAACTGAATTTGTGTCCTTTACTTGTCATTGCACGCTGCTACGAAGGTGCGTGCACCTTGTTCGATCTTGGATGTGCTACGCTAGTGTTCACAAATCCAACGTAGTAAAGAACATAACTATGAAGTCCCGTAACCACGTTGTTTATTTATTCAGTAGAAACACCCGGCAGTCGCACACAATTTTGAACAACCCACTTTGTTTATTTATTCAGTATAAACACCCTGCAATCGCACACAATTTGAACAACCCACTTCCGTCAGAGATGACACAGAAATTCGTGAGCAGCACTTATCTGGAGCTCCTTGCAGGCAGCGTTAGTGCTAAAATTCCAAACTGGGTCAATCATTTTTGGGGAGTAGATGCATTAAACTATGAGGCATGGAATGGCCTGGATTGCAGCCCGATCCAGCTCGGCCAGATTTTTTTTCCAACCAATGAAAATCAGGTCTTCGTTTACACCACGTCTGGAAAATGAGCCCAACCAAACCAGCCCATCTTCCACTAACATGCTCTGGAAAAAAATACAGACCAGCTGACCTGTGGAAGAAATCCAAGACGGAGCGGACGCAAAGATGAGGAAAAAGATGAGGGCGGCTTCGCGGTGACGCGACGACGGCGACGGCAATGGGCACGCGGAGCCATCTCTTCCACCGCCGGCTCTCCCCTCCATCGGCAATTTTCTCTCCGATACACCCCCCTCCTGCTCCTCATCCTTCTCATCTCGTAGCTAGGGTTTGGTAGTGTTCTTGGTCTGAGTCAAATCTTGGGGAAAGATGGTGGGATGAACTACTGATCCATCCGCCCATCACCGGAAGAGGAAGAGGAAGGCGTCGACGAAGCCAAGGTGAGTGCCGTAGCCAAGGCACGGCTGTCGCCGCTGTGCGCCTCCGCGGCTGTTACTCCTCCGCCTGCGGGGAGGAATTCAGGAATTAGCTGCGCTGTGCTGCCTCCACCTCGGAGATCGCTAGCTGGACGAGTCTCGTACCGTCATCTATTGCAGCCTTGAAGCAGTGGTGCGTACGTTCTGAAGATGGACGAATTTCTAGTCTGCCATATGGCCCGTGTACCTAGGATAATGATCTCCATGAAGGAGGGCTTATGAAAATAGCTACTTGAGATGCTAAATGCAGTCTAAATGAGAGTTTGTTGCTGATGTGTGCCATCCTGGACATAAATATTTCCAACATGCTGTGGCAAATTTTCAGAACCACAAGTCCATTGTCGTGTCATACTGTATGACAATATGGGTACTAGAATCACATGTTTGTCTCATTTTCTAAATCACCAGACATTTTTATTTTTAAGCTAGGTACTGTCGGAAGGAGGAGGACGGGCAGGTAGGAGGAGTACAGGGAGGTAGACCAAATCTTGCTCACACTAGTCTGCATCTTGTCAATCAGGGGCGGAGGACCATGTGGTTGTACAACTTGCTAGCTTCCAGTACTTGTTGCTAAACTTGCCGTACTACGCTTGGAATTTGTAAATAGCACAGCTATACGGGAGGGGCCTGCCTGCATAGTACTACTACATATACTGCATATAGCTCTAAATCCAGAACATGTTTAATCCGCTGATACTTACAAACTGAATCCTGTTGTACTTCTGTTCATCAAGAGTTGAATGTGGAAATAAATATGTACTGTTGTTCATCAAGAGTTGAATATTTTTCTCCTTCCAGTTCTGCTCATTATCAGTTACCTGGTATTTTATTTGTCATAGGACATTGCTAAAATAAGATGCCACTTTCTGAATTTTATGCTCAGATCATATCTGCCCCTGTGAGAGCCGGAGAAGACGAGCCCCTGCCATCCTGGGATCCAGTACCAAATCCGTATTCGGAAGGTATTTATTTTTTCTTCTTCATCCATTCACTCATCATCTTCTCTGTTCTGCGCTCAGATCATTTGCTTGCATATGTCGTCTTTTCTGTGTATCCTTCTTCATACTGTCGGTATTGAAGTATTTTTGACTCCAAAGATCAGGTTCAAAATAATATTGATTAGCTTAACTTGTACTAAAAAAATTAAGTGACGGTGCATGTATGTACATGTCAGAGAGTGGTGTGTGCTTGGTTATGGTATGATTAAGTATGCGGATAGATATTTGGTGTGTACTTGGCTATACTGATCTTATAGCTAGCCATGCATCATGCATGTTCCGTCAAAATTCTGCATCCATTCACTCATTACACTACTATGTTGTTTATGGGTATGTCTGCTCTCTGGTGACATATTGTTACTGTCATTAGAAACAGATCTAGTGTTAAAATCCTAGACATCAATCTTTTATGTAATATATCATATATGTTTTCTTATATTAGTAGTTGTATAACCTGCTAAAATTTGTGCAAGATAGGTATGAGACCCTTTCTGTAAAATAAATCAAAATTATAACACAAGGTACCATCCTGAAGTTGTTTTTGAGCTTTAGTGCTTTGCTAATGCAGGTGATTGATGAAGGTGGTGGAATACGTCGGCGGGGACGGGCAACAGAGCTGGGCCGACCTCCGCCTCCCCTGAAGACGATGTCGGGTACGACAGCAGGGACGGGAAGATGATGGCGTGAGGGGCAGCGGAGCTGGGCCGACGTCCGCCTCCTGCGAAGACGACGGCGGGGACGGGCAGCGGATGGTGATTCATGCCAGCTGGCGCTGGTGATTCGCGGGCGGACTCCGGCGATCGCGGCGGGGATTCGGGCCGGAGGTTGTAGTAGATATTTAAGCCAGAAATATTTGAAACTAAGATATTATTGTGAAACAATTGTCAAATCTTGTATGTACTGTAGCTAGTTTTGCTTAATCACTATATCCATGAGGCATAAACGAACACATCTTCATCATGCTATGGAATCAATCCATGCTTGAAAGTTTCCAGATTTGGATTGGGTGGAGCATTGGGATTCACCAAATCCAGGTCTGGATTAGTTACACGTCTGGATCCATTCCCATGGAAATGAACGAGGCCTGATGGAGATGCATCCGGAAACCTGGTCCGAGAATTTGTTTCTCCGGTACTGGGGCTATGTCTCATGGTTTAGCCATTGCTCCTGAGGCCTCCCACTCCTATTTGTTTTCTTACATCTCTTAGGTGTAGTCCCCATCCTCATAACCGTGGGATTAACAGTTCCTTTATGTAATATAAGTAGTGGAACCTTGTAAACCGAAGTGCTCCTATAGAAAAACACTAGTATAAGCTATACCGACGGATGAACCTTGCTATATGATGAGTGAGCTTGCATGGGATGAAATGTCTGGACAGAACATGAAACTAGCTGCTTAAAACAACCACTGTTTGGTGGGTATTTACTTATCCCCCGACTTATAGTAGGTGTGTTGGTACGTCATTGGTAAGACGACAGTGTGCTAGGTATGATAGATACTGGTACAAGATACTTCCTCCGATTCAAATTAATGGACTCATAAATTTCTAGATGCAGAAGTATTTAGCACTAAAACATGACTAGCTACGTTCGAATATAAACAAATCTAATTCCATTAATTTGGATCGGAGTCACTTCAGCTTTGGTGGGGAATTTCACTGTAAACAAATTTTGCTGAAACTCGACCACCTCCCAAGTATAGTTCTCCGAGCGGACAAGCTATTTGAGCTGATCAATAACTTGGGCTACCGACAAAGAACCACCCTCAACAAAAACTCTTCCCACCCTAGAAATCTCAATTCTAGGTCTATATGTCTCCATTATAGGCAATTCCAGAAACAATAGTTGCTCGCTGCCAAATCCATGAACAACCATAGTCGGTTTAGGAGCACTCAGAAGCGGACATGAAGTAGTGATGTGTTGTGGTGACTCACAATTATCACAAATAACAACCGTATAATCCTCATGAAAATGTCCCGGCTGCTCACACCGAAAACACTTCAGCTTGTCATTTCTTTTGTCTTTCTATTTGGCCCATCTCCCTCTACTGTGTCCATGTCGGAGACCACATCAGATGCAGCAGGTGTCAAAACATGTTGAGCACTTGCCACTGCCGCGGTAGGAATCACCACGGCAGGCTGCCGAGGAGGCCCGGCAGGCTGCCCTTGTGCCCTAGCAGACTGTCCTTGAGCTGCAGCAGGCCGCCCCACACTCGCGGCAGGCTGCCCGACTTCCAGCGGTAGGTAGTCCCGCCCCCGCAGCAGCAGACTGTCCAAGTCCCACGCCAGGTTGAACCTTCATGGCTCTTAAGCGAATCGGCATATCTATGTGCTGCTCTGCAAGTTGAAATGTGCTTGATCTTCAACCCAAAGAAGAGCAACGATACGTTGGACTAATCCCAGATTGATTGGTTGAATTTTTTATTCCTCATAGTTCGGTGTAGAAAATTATTGGGGTTAATATTTCTAGATCTGTATTTTCCTCTTCATGTTCTCTTGTGTATTTTGGGTAATTTGTATATCCCAAATAGTTAAATTTGTATTGAGTTTCCATCTCTTATTCGAGTGGCAATTTTGTAAAAGTAGTTTGAGTGTACCGACACCAAAGCTTAATAACAATGGTTAAAAGAATGGCGTGGAGTGAACAAGGTAACACCATTGAATCTCCTTGTACCATCTCCGCTCTGACTAAACCATACACAATTTCCAAGCATTTTAGCGCACTGATAATGTTGTCCTGACTAATTGACGAAATGGAGATGATACCTTAACCAATATGTAGGCAGTCATGGTTGATGAGGCAACCGTGAGACCTTGTTTCTCTTTTGTTGGATTCCCATCACCGTTTTGAAGGATGTTTCAAGGTGCACAGAATTTTCTGGTAAATAGGCTTTACAGGAACTATCCCCGGAGGACCTAGAAGCTGCTTATATTGAGTTGTGGGTACAATCTATAGAATGACCCAGAAAGAAAGAAATACAAACATGACCTACATTTTTACATCAAGGACCCTAGAAAGAAAAAAGAGAAAAGCTGTCAACACCTTGTAGGTCCTTCTCTGCCATAACACCATGAGAACTCCACAGCTTGAGTAGTGATATTACTGCAGGGGACGAACCACTTGGGGCGACATCCTTATGTGACGAGTCCATGGGCCCCGATAGGCCCACCAGGTATAAAGGAGGTCCACTTGGAAAGGGGGCTCCTCAGGTCCGCAAAGATTGATCAAGCCAAAGTTATCTCCGAGGATTCTTTGATATGTTATTTGTAAACCGGCATTAGATCAGATCTGTAATATCATGATAGGATCCACCGACATAGAAAAATACTTAGACGCTTATAACCCTAGGTTCTCTTGTATATAAATGACACGGAGAGCCACTCAGCGAGGACAGATCACTCGTACACATCTCACCTGAGAGACATCATATATCATAGACCATAGACTAGGTCTAGACTCACTAGGGTTCATCCTCAAGCATTTATTAAGATAATCCATCATCACAAACATGAGTAGGGAATTTTCCATGCGCTGAAGCCTGGGCATGAACTTGTATAAATCTCGTGTCTCATGTGTGCTACCATCTGATCCTTCTGAACGGGTGCTTGTACGGAACAACAAATATATTAATGGGAAAATATCAAAAAAATGGAACCTTCAATCGGAGTTGAAGTGCCTCCAATGTAGCATGCATCCAGGAGCTAGAAGAACCACCAAACATGGCAGATAAGGGACACCAATCAGCCATAGTGACGCCAAGAGGGGTGTTGCCGTCATATGTCGTCTACTAAAGAACTCACGAATATAGCAGTTAAGGATCCTTGCCACATAACTTGACGTAGAGCCATGCCCCGCCACTCCCCACATTTATCCCTGAAGGGGTTCGCGCATGAAAACAATAAATTTTTTCTACGCCAAGAACCCTAATGCCAGGACCTATCTATTAGTAATGTAGTAATGGGAGGGGCTTTTCGCGAACTTACGCTTGAAGACCGAAAAGCGTTGTCAACTCTCGGGAGAGCGTGGTTGATGTAGATGAACCGAAGCCGACCTCAAGGTCGTGTTGAAGTTCCGATAGCTCCTGCGTCTCCAACGACTCCTAGTTCCCCAAGTGTTGCACCTTGCATGGAGTTACACACGTCTGGTGCCTGACGATGACTCCCGCTCCTCCGATCTAGTAGCAGTTGCGGAAGTAGAGCTTCTGAACCTGAATCCCGTAGCACGACAACGCTCTGCAATGATGAAGACTCATGCTCGCGCGATCAGGACTTGGGACCACGGTCACGAGAGAGAGAAAGAGAGAGAGAGAGAGAGAGAACCTTTTATTGATTATTGTGTATTTAATTTGCCAAAATACATCTCGTTATATAGGGGAATAACCATCTCATAGCTAACTAGCTTAGCCATATGGGACTAAACGTGGAGAGGGGACAGAGGAGGGTTGCAGCCGCCAGCCGGGGCCCAAGTGGGCCCCACGCGGGGTGCCTTGGCCTAGCCGGCCACCCCCTCCTCCTTCGGGGCCCTTTTCCCTCCGGATTTGGCCTAATTGGGTATTTGACCCTTTTTAATTATTTTTATTTTATTGAATAAAAATAAATGAATGATTAAATCAATATTCAACATTCACTTACATATTATTCAATCCTCGTTGATGTGTAACTCATTCCCTCTCATTCCGTACATCCTTTGGATTACCGAAACCCTTCCGGTTTTCTCTCTTCTCTTTTCTTTGATGATTCTGTCGATCCTAAAACACTCTCTGAGCATCATCAAGCCCTTAAGTGTGATACCCCACGGTTCGGGAACACTCTAGACATGGTCGGGACCCTCCCGCACCAATGATCAACAGAGGGACCTAGATGGCCATGTGATCCCTATGCATTCCACGAAATCTTTCGTCGTTTGAACCATGAACGTCATGTCTTATTCCTTTTGTCTCTCTATACTTGCATTGTCCGAGATCTGATCAGTGACATCACCATGTCGTATTCAATCTCGTTATCAATAAATGCTACTTGACTCGTTCCGACAAGTGATATCCCTGTGATCAAATCACACGATGTGCAGCTATTGGATATAACTTCTCCGAGTAGGCCCTCGAGTATCTTTTCCGTCACGCGGATGGACAAATCCCGCTCTTGACACATATTGCCTCATCAACTGTTCCTCCAAATACCTGAACACACATTTATGATCACCGAGTCACTAGATGACATTTGATGTTATCAAAGTACCCTCGGGTAACAGTGATTGATATGGCCTCACGGTCTAAGAAATATTACACTAGGTCTATTCTAATCATCATAACTTGAACTTCGTGACATGATCGGGTCATGCTTAGGTTGGGTATAGCTTATCATCTCATTCTCATAATAGGGTGATTTCATTGTCAACTGGCATAAATGTCACATGATCAGGAAACCTTGATCATTTGTTGACCAATGAACCAGTGACTAGAGCTTCACCGGGAACTCCTGGTTGTTTATATATCACACGTGTATTGATGTTTCCTTTCAATACAGTTATAGCATGATATAAAAATTAATCATAAACTTTATGAAATATGATAATAATCCATATTATTATTTGTCTCTAGGGCATATTTCCAACAATCCCCATGATAGATGACAAGAAGAGCGAAATAGGGGCATCCACATCGCCTCCATAGCCGATAGCTGCAAGCTTATAGAAGAAGACCTGGAGGATCAACCACGGCTTATTGATGGAGGTGATGGCGGTGCAACCCTTCTCCACCTTCATCTTTAACCACTGAAGTGCCACGAAGAAAAAGAAGATCACCAGAGGTAGATGAATGCGGCCTGCATGCAACAAGGACCCACTCAAAACTACTGGCATAGATCCAATGACAACACCTACCCCTAATAGTAACCCTAAACTACTAATGTACGATCAGGAGTGGGTGGGGCTCACAATTCTCATCGCCTGCCGGCACCAGAGGGGAGCGGGGAGGGGCCAGCGAACCCTACATCTTGGGTGGAGCAGATGTTTACATAGTAGGAGAGGGGGAAGAGAGGTAGGGAGATGTAAACTGCTAAGGGAATATGTTAAGTAGGCTTTCAATCCGCTGTTGTGTTTGGATGCACAGAATTGGAGTTTGGAATTGAATCGAGTAGTAATTCCAAATCCAAGCTGGAGAACGAAACGACCTCTAATTATTCTGTTGTTTGGGTAATAGTTTATGTGGAATCAGAAGGTGGCACTGGTTTCCAATTCTTGTTTGGGTGTACAAAGTATGGAACTGCAAATTTTGTTGAGTTTGAACAATATAAAATATCCTTCATATAAGAAATCGTGTTGCCCATATATATTGTAATGACAAAATGAGAAATGTCACATACTTCACATGGTTCAGACATGTCTAGTGATCCATAACACTCGATTCTACATCAAAAATTAATCAGCAAAGATCAGATTAGTAATTATCCACGGAAGTGCACGAGTATTTTACTACCATTGCGGGAATAACAAACTTCAGAAAATTACATGGCACCGAATGTGTGAATCCATCAAGTACCAGAAGTATCAGTGGGCATCCAATTCAAAGAAAATGTAGAAGCCAGGGACAATAGCGACTCCACCGTGCCCTTGGACACCGGTGGCCGTGGTGCCGCCGCCTCAAGCCATGAGATTTTGTCCAACACGAGGTGGAACACTGACCCAATTAGGAGGTGCGACAGGTCGCCGGCAGCTGCTGCTGCCCGTCGCTCGAGCCGTCCTCGTAGTAAAGCTCAAATTCGGGAGGGGGAGGCCGCCATTCCCCTACCCGGTGGCTTTTTCTGTCCCACCGCCGTTTAGCTCTGCCCGTCAACCTAGGATTAGGGTTGGGTTTCTGGAGTAGAGGGACGGGCAAGGGAGGAGGACGCTTGGAGGAGAGAAAGAGGGACAAAGAGGATGGCAGGCGTGGTCGCCTGAGATCCCGAAGGGACGGGAAAGGGGTGGCCGGGGAGGGGCTGTTAGGAACTGAAGCCTGAAGCGGTATAACAGAGGAGGACAAACGCTACACTGTTGATGCAAGATCCAAGGGACGAGCCACATCTTACCGCTTCACGCCTTGTCCCTAGGGCCACTAGTCAAACTCTGACAAGTTCATCCCTACCTTTCTGTTGGTTCCCTACCTGCTGTGTTGTTTGTGGTCACACTCCTCTATTTAGCTCTAAGACGGGGCTTGTAATCTTCATCTTTTTCCTCTTGGGTTGTAACCCTAGCCGCCGTTCTCCGGCAGGCCTTAGTCCTTGGTCTGTAACCCCTAAATATTAACCTTCAGGCAACTCTGGAATTCGCAATATAGATGCGGTAGCCTGAATATGTGCGTGCTGTTCGGAATTCCCCTTTCCATACATTGGTTTAGTCTATCAATTGGTATCTAGAGCTTGTTGATTCTCGGCGGCGGACGAATCTGGAGGCCAGAGAAGTTGGGTTCTCTCGTAAAATCCTTCTCTGTAACCTCCGATTCCGGCGACGGTGTTCTGAGTTACGGCGGCGGCTTGGCGGCGGAGGCACTATTCGGGTGTAGATTGGGTACTGGGAGTGGTTCCTGGAGACAGTTTCTCCAGTTTAAAATCCCACCTCCCACCCTAATCCGTACACCTTCCAGCGGCGAGGAGGCGACGGAGTCGGTGTTGCGGCGGTAGAATCGGCCGATTGAAGAAAATTGTACACTCGCAGAAGCAAAGCCATTCCCTTGCTCTATCAGTATCTTCAACAGTAAGGTTGGCAAAGCCCTCCCCTTCTATTCCATTACTGGCTTCATGGCTCCTCCAGAGGAAACCCTCAATTCAGCGGCTCTTGAATTACAATCCCTGCAATTAGATGTCAAATCCTTACGGCGCTACAGAGAGGAGGACAAGAAGGAATTTGCGGAATTCGCTCACACAGTGCAATCTAACTTCGAGAGTATTCATGAAAACTTCACAAATATTCAGATGAATTTTGCTAAGTTTTTTTCCAAGTCGGGTGAAGAAGGTCTTGTCACTACTGAAGAACATAGACTGAAAGAACATGGCTTGACTCTAGGACAAGGAAGTAACTCTCTTCCCAATAAACAGAAGGAGGTGGTGGGCATTGCTAAACTCACCGACATGCAAGGCAGAGAATTACTGATGGATGGCATCCCAAATATATTGGTGCAGCACAACACCAACAACTCAATGCACCCGACGTGGATGAGGAAGATGGTTATGATGGCAGAAGAGGGAGGAACAGAACTCTAGCTCCAGCAGAGGTAAAAAGAAACACCCTGGTCGTCAAACCTGCAAAATACAACATACCTGAGTTTGAGGGAGAGGATGCAGAAGCCTGGATTCAACAAATAGAACAATACTTCGAGTCAAGTAGAACACCCACGGAACAGAGAACCGAATTAGCAGTTTCTTACCTCAAGGTCAAAGCCATGCAATGGTGGAGAGGTACTGGGAATTCAGCTTCTTCACTTCCCTGGTTCAGGTTTTGTGGTGCTCTGGCTGATAGGTTTGCTGAAAATTCAATCTGTGACAACATGAAAGCCTTCCATGCATTAACACAATCCACCACTGTCAATGCATACATTGAGCAATTTGAGAAACTGTTGAATGTCATGAGGAGGATAACCCCAACATACCTAATGACTACTATGTCAATTGCTTCATTTCTGGACTTTCAGATTACATACAAAACTACCTGCAGTCAGGGGCGAATTTATCGGCTAGGCTTCATGAGGCTCAAGCCTACCCTCCAATATATCAAGATTATATGAATTTAGAGCGACAGAAGCCATAGATTTGGAGCAGCAGCCGCCATACCTGGAAACGAGAGCAGGTATTGTGGGAAGGAAGGGATGTACTATATGTATGCTCCACTCATTCTGGGCCTTAAATTTCCGTTTCCCACCGCCCCGAAGGCCCACAAGAGAACATACGAGGACGATAAAGCAGTTCCTAATCGCTCGTTTTGCTCAACAAAGAATATAATTTTTTTTTGAAGAACGAAGAATATCAGAGACATTGATTGTACTCCAATGTTTTCGTAGTGAGACAATACGCTGCACAAGAACCATTAGAGACGACTGAAGTTTATGATTGTCCTCTCGGCAAAATAACTCAGTATTTATATTTTCTAGTGTGAATTGATGAAACATTGTATACTTGTATTTGTTCCTTGGCTCTTTTAGGAAGACATTAATTTAATTTTGGTCTATCTTTAGTACACTATCACATTTTAACTATGTGATTAGTTTTTTAAGCCCACCCTCTATTTTCATCCTAGATTCGCCACTGCCTGCAGTGTCACAAACCCAAGAACCTTCAAGAAGCAATGTGGTTTGCTAGAAGGATTGAGTTATCCCAACCAGTGTGAAGGCCAGTTTTTCAAGCTTCTCAACCTGCTGTCAGGAAGCAAATGTACTTGGAGAAAACAAAACCAGTTAACACCAACAATGGTCTTACTAATATCATCCAACAGGGCCGACTCAATAAAATCTGTTACAAATGCAAGGAACCTTGGTTCCCTGGCCACAAACAGATCTGCAAATTTGGTACAAAAGCTCAAATTCAAGCTTTACAACAAGAAGCTGAGGAGGAAACAGAACTGGTCTATGTTACAGAGTATGATGAAGATACTGAAGAAGAAACTGTGGTTCCTAATGCTAATGCCCCCCTAAAACTGTCAATGCATGCCATACAAGGTTCTAGTAAAAAGCATCACACTTTCACATTGACTGCTATAGTGGGCAATGTCACAGCTATAGTTTTAGTAGATTCTGGAAGCACTAGCACATTCATGACTCCTGAGATAGCAAAGAGAGCTCACTGCCAATTAACAGCAAACAGGAAAGTCAAAATAATGGTTGCTAATGGGGAAAACTTGTACTCTCAATTTGAAGCACAGAATTGCGAATTTTCATTACAAGGCCACCCAACTATTATCTATTATATACTAAAAGCAATATAAGGGTGTTTTTCGAGGCACCACGTTAATCCACATCATCGAAATTATTTTAACGGTTGGATTTGGAATTAGTGGCTACGATTTAATTAGGGAACTGTTGAATGCATACATTGAGCAATTTGGTACAAACAGATCTGCAAATTTGGTACAAAAGCTCAAATTCAAGCTTTACAACAAGAAGCTGAGGAGGAAACATAACTGGTCTATGTTACAGAGTATGATGAAGATACTGAAGAAGAAACTGTGGTTCCTAATGCTAATGCCCCCCTAAAACTGTCAATGCATGCCATACAAGGTTCTAGTAAAAAGCATCACACTTTCACATTGACTGCTATAGTGGGCAATGTCACAGCTATAGTTTTAGTAGATTTTAGAAGCACTAGCACATTCATGACTCCTGAGATAGTAAAGAGAGCTCACTGCCAATTAACAGCAAACAGGAAAGTCAAAATAATGGTTGCTAATGGGGAAAACTTGTACTCTCAATTTGAAGCACAGAATTGCGAATTTTCATTACAAGGCCACCCAACTATTATCTATTATATACTAAAAGCAATATAAGGGTGTTTTTCGAGGCACCACGTTAATCCACATCATCGAAATTATTTTAACGGTTGGATTTGGAATTAGTGGCTACGATTTAATTAGGGAACGTAAGTGCGTAACAGAAAAGTATATCCCGTGGTTGCATCTAGGAGGCCCATGTCACGTGAAAAGCAAACCAAAAAAATCCGATCGTGTTGACGCCACGTACAGTTCGGTCTAGCCGAAAGTCCAAGAGAATAAGCCTGTTCGGCTGTTCCCGCAGGAAAAAAAAAGAGAACTAAGCCTAGACGTGGCAGATTTACATGCTTTTTTGTTGTTGCCAAATGGCAGATTTATATGCTTAGCCTATAGGGACATATGGTCCAATTAATTGATTGATTAATACGTACATATCATGTGTTTTGGAGGTCAAGTGCTGGATCTGGCCGCGAATTACTAATCAGCCAATTATGGTAAGTTATCATCACGTAATGATGTCATATGTCCAATTTATTTCATTATCCATGCCCGATGCGTGTATGAAAATTGAGCTGGAAAAGTTTGATTCATAATGTTTGTATTGAACATGCATTGTCGTGCATGACATACTACTGCTAAGGGACTACTTATTTCTGGATGGAAGAAGTACATATACATGGGCATGGCTGAGCAAATACATGCAAGCCTACTACAATTTTTTATGTAGCCAGGCGTAATTGAGTATACGGAAAAGAAATCAAAATGAATACAACGAACTATACTATAAATAGTGAAACGCATAAAGCGTTTTTAGGACAACTTTCAAAAATGCTCTTTTCAAATGTGTATAAGCATGTATCTTTTAGACGATCCATCTTTATCGGTCTATTAAAACTGCTTGATGGATAAATGAATCGAACCGTAGGCCAATAAAATGTACCATATTTAAAAAGAACTGTCAAGGTCCATGGAAGTCAACGACTCTATTCCCGGCATCTTATGTTCATGCATATCCTTTCCAATGGATATTTATAAAATGAAATAATGGATTAAAACTGAAACGAAGGCCAAACAAAAAAGTTCATATAAAAAATCTCTGTCAAGTTCCATTGAAGTTAGTAACTCTATTCCTGGCATCTTGTGTTCTTTCATATCTTTCTCAGTGCACATTCGTAACATTGAAAGATAAATATAAAAGTAAGAAGGATGTCTAAAAAGGTTCTGTATAAAAAAAAACTATGTCAAGGTCCATCAAAGTCAGCGACTCTATTATCAGAATCTTATGTTCTTCAATAGTTTTTCCCGTACATATTATTAAAACCGAATCTACAAAATTTGGACTAATTAAACTCACAAGCTTTGAAAGCCCCAAAAATTCCTACCTCAAAAGTTTGACCCTAAGATGTTTGAATACCATCTTGGGATGCTTCTCAATGGCATGTTAAAAAAATTGTTGCCCATCATTGAACCAATGAAGAAAAAAATAAAATGACGAAAATAAGAGCATGGTAATATTTGATTATTTGTTTATAGCCCAATGATGGAGTTAGTAAACCTTACTACTTACGACATAGTCTAAGTATACCGTTGGGACGTTGTCACTAAGAACATGTGAACCTAACCGAGAAGGTACCTACACTAAGCACATCTATGGTCTTTGGCCTCTCCACACCTTATGGGATGGTGAAAGCAAGGTAAACCAGTGAAAACTTAAATCATGGACAATTTGTCTATCAGACATCTTATTTTTTGACATAAAAAGTTCCAAAATTAACGTCCAGGTGGTAAGAATAATATCTGTAAAAGTTCAGTTTGATTAGTAAACAAATGGATCAATGTTGTATATGAAGTTTACCGAGATTAGGCTTTTGGTCTATATTTTCACATACTGTACTCATTGGTTATTATTTGAAGCTAAAGATCAATCTGATTAGATTCATATGTAACCTGTTTGCACAACTGTTAACAACACAGAGGGGTCATGCATATAGGATGTGCATGGAAGTGGATACTTTGAGCTGGTTATGAGCTATGTGCTTTAACAAAAATAAAGATGACACTGTAATATAAATATCGATACCGACAAAGAATATAGATGTTGAGGGGATCCAATTAGAAAATAAAATGATGAACAATTTATGTGAATTTACTAAGATTAATCGTTTGGTCCATAGTGTCACATACTTGACACATCAGTTCTTTAGAAGATAAAGATTTAACTTGACTAGATTCATCTGTAAACAATAGGGAGATATCGTTATTGGATGTGCATGGAAGTGGAGGCTTGGTGTTGGCTATTAGATATTTGTGTGATATAGGGTAGCTCCCCCTCCCCCATGAAGGGCCCATCTCTCTCTCCTCCCTCTGGGATAGGTATGTTTATTTTTTGAAGGAAAGCTAACAGAAAAATCGTTCGTGCTTTAAGAAAAATAAATATGACACCATTATAGAAATAGCAACAACTACAAACATGGTTGTTGTTGGGAGGATCACTTATTTTATTTACTCTTCCATATACATAGTTCATATTTTCCGCCCTTTATTATTTAGAAGAATCTAAAACGTCGTCCAATTACTATAGTGATACATTAATCTGTAAGATTATAAATCCTAACCTACAGATCACTCACGAGTAAACATATATGTATAAACATTTTAACAATATTTATCAATCTACTGTTCCTACTATATGTGAGTAAACACACCATTGTGTCGATCTTTATGGTTCCTAACCCTTTTTAAATAAGAGTCATGTTATGCCAATCCAAGAATAAATGCAGTAATTGTTAAATCTAATATTAATATGCCATCCTACCGACATAGTCAAGTTATATGACAGTACCCATAAACATCAGTGAGAATAGTAGAATGTCTTGGTTTGAGATTGAGGATATCAGGGAGAGAATTATAGAAACTAATAAATTAATATCACCCCAATATGAATTATATCGTAGGTGAAATCTGGAAAAATTCCCCTAACTTTATTAATTGATTTATAAATATATGTAAAGTTGGTCAAACTGTTTGATTTTCTAGAACATGTATGTTCGTATGATAAAGAGTAAAATCTGAACATATGTCATGTCTAAATCCTCATGTAACATTAGAATCTATTAAGTAAATGAGAAGAAAAAATATATGTGCAAGTAAATAATTTTAAGTACAAATTATCTTTGCTACTCTACGAGAATTTCCATCTAACCATTATTTAGGCTGGCGTTATTGTTATTGTTTGTGCCATATAGATTTATGCAGCTTTAATTTGGTAACAAGAACAAGCAAACTGGATCATACTCATTGGACATCACACGGGAAATATTGTACAACTCGCTTTGAGGATTTTAATTGATGATCTAATGTAAAATCATGTACAAGAAACACACATGGTCCATATGATCATACATGCTCTAATTCGTGGATGAATAACATTTGTTATTTTTTTATAGAAAAACCCTATACACATAAGTTATCTACTTAAGATGGTTGAAATGTTTCACTTACATGTGACATCTTCATTTATGATGACTATGAAATCAAACTATAACTCATTTCTCAATCATTTTAAGATATTAAAAATGATGCCCTCGCATTTGCGAGGGCCGCCGTGCTAGTTAATTTACAATTTCAGAATTGTTCCCTTATCAGGATATGATATCATCTTTGGAACTGATTGGCTACATTTCCACAGCCCAGTAGAAATCGATTACAAGAAGATGTTCGTCAGGTTGACTACTGCTAATGAGGGCAAGATCAGCCTATTGGATGAATCTTTACCATCTTCTCCAGAAGTGGTGATAACTGACAAACTCAACCTGTTAAAAGATGAGGCAATCTGTGGTGCATTTTTATTTGTCAATATGGTTAGTCCTCCAGATCAACAGGACGAACAAAAGGCTCCAACACCAGTTTTTCTCAATCAGGTGTTGGCAAATTTTAAAGACATATTCATGGAACCAAAGGGACTGCCACCATCTAGAAGTTGTGATCATTCCATCCCTTTGAAACCTGAGGCCAAAGTAGTGAACCAAAGATCTTACAGGCTCCCACACTACCAAAAGGATGCTATGGAGAAAATCATTACCAAATTAATCAAGCAGAATACCATAAGAGATAGTGCCAGTCCTTATTCATCTCATGCCTTACTGGTTAAGAAGAAAGACACCACTTGGAGATTGGTGAATGATTTCAGAAAATTGAATGCACAAACTATCAAAAACAAATACACCATACCTGTGATTGAGGACTTGTTGGATGAATTGCATGGAGCCAAAGTTTTCTCCAAAATTGACCTTAGAAGTGGTTATCACCAAATTAGAATGAAGGAAGAAGATATACCAAAGACTGCTTTCAATACTCACATGGGTCATTTTGAGTATTTAGTGATGCCTTTTGGCTTAACGAATGCTCCAATGACTTTTCAGTCCCTCATGAACACTATTTTAGCACCTTTTCTCAGAAAATTTGCATTAGTATTCTTTGATGATATCCTGATATATAGCAAGTCTGAGCAGGAACATGTACAACACCTCTCACAGATTTTCACTGTGTTAAGACAGAACAAGCTTTCAGCTAAGAGGGAAAATTTCTCTTTTGGACAGAAATCTCTAGAGTACTTGGGGCATATCATTTAGGATGATGGTGTGGCTACTGACCCAGTCAAAATTGTTGCAGTAACAAAATGGCCTAGCCCTTCCAACATAACTGAACTTAGAAGTTTTCTAGGCTTGACTGGCTATTATAGACGGTTTGTCAAAAACTATGGAGTAATTTGCCGGCCACTATTTGACGCCCTCAAAAAGAATTCCTTCAAATGGTCAAAGACACAAGAAATGGCTTTCCAGCAGCTCAAAACATGCATGACATAGGCCCCTATACTAGCAATGCCTAATTTCTCTGAACCTTTTGTCTTAGAAGCAGATGCTTCTGGATTTGGAATAGGAGCTGTCCTCATGCAAAAAGGGAGACCAATCTCATTTTTCAGTAAAGCTATTGGCCCAAAAGCAGCAGCTTTGTCAACTTATGATAAGGAAGCTTTAGCAATAATTGAAGCTCTAAAAAATGGAAGCATTACTTTGCTGCTTCTTCACTGATCATAAAAACTGACCAGCAAAGTCTAAAATACATCCAAGAGCAGAAGCTCACTGAGGGAATTCAGCACAAGTTACTGATCAAGTTACTGGGATATAATTATTCAGTGGAATATAAAAAAGGAAAGTAAAACAGAGTGGCTGATGCACTCTCAAGGATCAAATACAAGATGTTGGCCTTGCTGGGATCCACAGTACAACCAGCTTGGATAACTGATATTGTAGCAACATACAATGCTGATGAGAAGTGTAAGGACCTCTTGACCCAGCTGGCTGTAAGCCCTACCTCTGTTCAACACTACTGTCTGAAGAATGGAATTCTGAGATACAAGAATAAAATCTTGGTGGGTAATGATCCATTAATGAAGAAGAACTTGATGACAGCTTTCCATACATCTAAAATGGGTGGCCACTCAGGGGAAAGAGCAACATTTCACAGATTGCAATTGGTGTTCTACTGGCCTAAAATGAGACAAGACATTGCAGCCTTCATCAGAGAATGCCCAATATGCCAGCTCAACAAACCAGAACACCTGAAGTACCCTGGACTAATACAACCATTACCAGTCCTTGATATGGCCTGGACTCACATAAGTATGGATTTTTTTGAAGGGCTCCCAGTCTCTGAAAACAAGGACATGAAATTAGTGGTAGTGGACAGATTCACTAAGTACTCCCACTTCATCCCTCTCAAACACCCAATTACTGTCAAGATTGTAGCCAAGGCATTCATCAACAATGTATTCAAACTCCATAGTTTACCCAGTGTTATGGTGACTGACAGAGACAGGATCTTCACTAGCCATCTATGGCAAGAATTGTTCAAGTCACTAGGAATTAAACTGCACATGAGTACTAGCTATCACCCACAGACTGATGGTCAGACTGAGAGGGTTAACTAGTGCCTTGAAAATTATTTGAGATGTATGGAATTTTCTCAACCAACAAAATGGTGTACTTGGTTAGCCATGGTTGAGTGGTGGTACAACACCAGTTTCCACACTTCTCTGAAAATGACCCCATTCCAAGCACTGTATGGCTTCCCACTGATGACCCACAAGTATAGGGGGGTGTATCGTAGTATTTTCGATAAGTAAGAGTGTCGAACCCAACGAGGAGCAGAAGGTGCTGGCTAGTGGTATGGATCAGGAATTCTCTGCAAATACTTAGCAAACGGATTTTTAGGGGTTTTTGATAAAGCAAGTAAACAAAGTACAAGTAAATTAAAGACAGTAGGAATAAATGCAGCAAGTGGCTCAATCCTTTATGCAGCAAAGGACATGTTGGTTGCATTACTTAAGATGACCAAACGTTCTCGAGGACATATGGGAAGACTGTCAAGTGCTTTCGCTTCATATAGTCGATTAATCTTCTTTAGCTTGCTAAGTGTTGTGTGAGTGAACCTATGCTAATGTACCGCCCCATCCAAGACTAATACATACTTGTGATTATACCCCTTGCAAACATCAGTAAGTACAAGAAAGTAATTAAGGTAGAAACCTAACCACAGCTTTAAACTCTAAGACCCTTACGTCCCTTGTGCAATGGTTTCCTAACGGGGGTTCAGGTTTCTGTCACTCCGGCAACCCCTACGATTAGTAGCCAAATACACAATGCATTCCCCTAGGCCCATATAGGTGAAGTGTCATGTAGTCGACGTTCACATGACACCACTAGAAGAAGTAAACCACAACTTAAATAACAATCTATTAAATCTTTCTCAACGCAACTCCACTACTAACAACAAGACTTCTCACATGTCCTCAAGAACAAAACGAACTACTCACAAGACATCATATGAATCATGATCAGAGATGGAATAATGATGTATAACAATCTGAACATAAACAATAATTCAATGGTTCACTCAATAGCATCAACTACAAAGAGTAATCAACACCGGGCAAGTTTCCCCTATGAACTATGCAAGATTCAATGCAATTGTTACAGCAATATGGAGATGGTGATGAGGGTGATGATGGTGATGATGGTGGTGATGATGATGATGATGATCCCGATGAAGTCCATCTTGATGGTGGTGTTGATGGCGAAGATCTCCCCTCTCCGGGAAGGAATTCCCCCGGCAGAAATTTATCTGCCGGAGAGATCTTTCTCTCTCGGTGTTTTCCACCCCGCAGAGGCGGCGGAATCTTTCTGTGGTCGCTCCCCGAGTCTTAGGGTTTCGGGAGGATGATATACGCTAGAGGGGAGAGGCTGGAGTGGGCCAGGGCGGCCACACCACCTCTAGGCGCGGCCTAGGTCTGCCCGCGCCATGGGGTGGTGTGGGCCCCCTGTGGCCCACCTCCACTCCGTATTCTGGCATCCTTAGTCTACTGGAAAATAGGATTTTCCGTATATTTTCCCGGATTTTCTGATCTTCGCGAATTTTGCCTCCAAACAGCACCTTTCCCATCAGAATCCTGACTGCAGCGGTCCATGCTCCAAAAGTCATCAACCATGCAAAAATAGATGAAATAACATAAGTATCACCTCTCAATACGAAATATATCAATGAATAATAGTGAATTAAGACATAGAATAGTGATGCAAATGGACGTATCAACTCCCCCCAAGCTTAGATTTCGCTTGTCCTCAAGCGAACTGAGCTCAATAAACATGCCCTCAGGTTTATGGAGTGAAGAGTCGATAAAAGAATACGGACAAGAAGCATCATATTCATCAAATACATAGATCATAATAGAAGACAACTCACTATTATATAACTCAAATTGTAATGAGTAAAGGAAACATAATAAAGATACATAAAGTGAATCAGAATTGGTAATGGCAAACTTAGCTCTTGGTCGAAGAATAGTTGATAATTTAATGGAGTTCACAAATAACTGGTTTTTCAATGATAGCTTTCAAAGTAGTAAACATCAAGATACGAGCAATGTGCAAAACAAGGAACATAAGAGACATGATTGAATAAATCATCATATGAATGAATGAAACACATCAACTCAAAATACTTGCTGAGATAGGAGGGAATAGGTTTACTGACTCAACTACAAAGTAAAAGAAAGGCCCTTCAAAGAGGGAAGTAGGGATTGCAAGTCTCATAAAGAGCTCCCAAAAATTATTTTACTAGCTTTCAGCTCTCATTGCCCCTATCATAGGCATCTTTAGGTGATTAAGGTTAAAGTGACACAACTAAGAGGATATGCTTGACAAATTATAAGTTGAAATCTCGTGCCCCTTACTTATGAGTACCGATCCTCATGCTACTCAACTTCAGTCACGAGCAAGCTCTTGTCATTGTAAATACATGCGTATCATTGAGAACCGCCAACTAGGTACCCCTTGCACATGGCACAGGAGCTATCCCATAATCAAAATGACAAGGCAAGCAGATAGTGAGCATCTCAGCGATCTTTTTATTTGCTATTTGCATAGGTTTTTATTGAGGATGCTTCATAGAATGCTCACTATAGCTATGCTGCAAGTTTCCACCATGATTAGGTATGGCTTAGGCTAGTGGCCCAGACGTTTCTCTAACACACATATAAACTCCACGATCTTACAAGTTCCACTTTTATTTCACACCGCCGAGATCCATAAGCAAAAGAACATGATATCAACTAGGTACAAAGTACCAAATGAAGTGTTGAAAGCGGTCCCCATGATACATGGTTCGGCTAACTTCAACTCATAAAGCGCAAGCATATACGCAACAAAGAAGGACCCAATGGTTCAAGTTTATTAAATGCAAGAAAGTAAAGTGTGCCATCAAGTTCGTGAGAGCTTTAATCACTAATTTTCACATAACAAGTTTAATTTGGGAGGTAGATAAAAATGGAATTTACTTGTAATAGCAATAATGGTACTAGGTAGGTATGGTGGACTCAAATGGCAAAGGTTTTGGTTTAAACGAGGTGGATGCATGAGAAGAATACCCTCTCAGTACAGGTTTTTGGCTAGCAAGGCTGGGTAGCAAGTATAAGAGTTGAAGGAAACAAACAAACATACAAGTGATAAAGACAAATATGCAATCTTCCTTGGAAGCACAAAACATCTTAACTAGAGAATACTAGACTTATGGGAAAATCAAGAAAGAAAGATGATGAAATTATTTTTTCTCTAGAGTACTTCTATCTTTTTCTTTTCAACTCTCAAAAAGGTGTTGCTACTGACCGAGCCAGGTTTGCCAAAACCAACTAAATTAACTCAATGATCCCAAAGTGATACCAATACTAACAACAAGATCAATCATATAACCACAAATTGAAAACTAATATAAGCTTATGAAAAAGAGTGCATGATAGAACTTCTCATTAATATTCCATAACGGAAACTCACACCAAGGGATACATATCTAACGAGAGAGGGGACACTTTCATAATGCAAACCATACTACATAATAACTCCTCTATTCATGATATGACTCTACTAATAAGGTAAAAAGATAGAAGATAGTGATATGATACCGCGGCACTCCCCCAAGCTTGGAACAAACCAAGGGGATGCCAAACCTAATGACGAATTACTCCTTCGGTGGTGGTGGTATCCTCTTGATGAGCTCTTTGATCAGTTTCCCAAAGTCCTCAATCTCGAAGGTGAGAGTACGAATCAACTCCGAGTTGTGCTCAATACGGCCCATAATCATTTCAGTTTGTGGATCCCAGCTCTTGTGATTCTTTTTCCATTCTTCCCTCTTGGAGTCTTCTTTTGCTGCATGGTTATGGATAAAGGTATGGAAGGGATTCTTGGTGTGTGGAGGAGGTGACCTTGGAGCCAAACTATGACGGGGAACTTTCCCCTAGTCTGCATCCGCGCAGTCCTTCTAACCTTGGCAGGTTTCACCACTCCAATGCTTGCAATGGTAGTGCCGGTGTGCAGACATTGGCCTTGCTCCTCTTCACCTTCACTCTTGATCTCCTTCTCCTTCCCGGGGTCTTGGAGGTCTTCCTCCATAGGGTCCTTCCCTTTATCCTTAGCAGACACCATTGTGCTTCTAAGCTTTCAAAGAGTATGTCTTGATAGAAACAGATCGAAACAAAAACACGATGAAAACACGATATACGGACCTCGGGGGATCCGGGGGGTTATATATTATGAAGTTTCATATCAAAAGGAAGGTACTGGGAGAAAACGAGTCGGAGGCGGAGTCCGGGGTGGACTCACCACCTGGTGGCGCGGCCAGGGGTGGGCCCGCGCCACAGGGTGGTGTGAGCCACCCTGGCTCCGTTTCCGTCCCTTTTTCGCTTCGTAGCTTTCTTTATTGACTAAAAACTGCAAAAATATAGTTGGATAGTATTTTCGCGGAACTTCTCTTACCAGAACTGTTACCTATTTGAAGACGGACTCTACAGGTCTCTGAATTTGGTATCTAGTAGATTCTTCTGGAGTCATCACTTGAATAAAATCAATATCTTCATCTTCATATACTTATTACTTGAGTCATAAAACCTTTCTCTTCCCTATTACACCATTATCTCCACTTCCTGGAAATTTCTTTCACATAAAACTTCACACAGTTCTCATTAGCAACATTAGTATAAGTGAAGTGATTAAACCTTTTGAGTCCAACTTCAACTGAAAACCATCAAAACATAAGCTACTATAGCAACTCCTTCCGAAAACCCAAAAAGAATTCAAAAATGAAATCGAATAAAGAAGCAAATGCAAGAGTGACAAAATCTGTCAAAACAAACTAACAGGTAAAGATCAATTTTTTGGAAAATGTTCTGTTGCTCAAATCAAAAAGTGCAAAACTAACGAAAGTTAAATAACAACCTAGGGCCGAAGCACAAAAAATTACAGCTCGATCCGACATACAGAGATTTCTCACGAATTTTTACGGTGAAGCACAAAAATCTGTTTCGGGACAGCAACTTCCCTAAATCTTACTTCTCTCTCATTAGAGGTTGATCTTGACACAAAAACCAAAAAAAACGGATAAGGAGCGGTTATTACCGAAGTAATAACTTCCAAGACTCAAAGAAACAAACTAAAAGAAAAAACAAATTGGGTTCTCTCCCATAAAGCTCTTTCTTTATAGCCATTAAGATGGGCATAATAATTTGAAGAAGCTCTCATAGGGATATGAATTGAAGTGAAAGAGAGCATTAAGAAGCAAAAACACACACACATTTAAGTCTAACCCACTTCCTATGCAAGGGGATTTTGTAAACAAACAAGTTGTTGAAACTAGAGGCAACTTGCATACGAAGGCAAAATAAGTGCAACATAAAAACTTTCAGCATAAAACGAGGAAACTTGATATTATTGAGATACATAAGAACACTTTTCCCTCTCTCATAGTACCTTTCAGTATCATGCATAAACTTAACAATATAACTATCACAACGACCATCGTAGCAATGATCACTTATTCTAACAGAAAACATAGGAATACTAGCTCTCATAACACTACTATGTGAAACAATATTAGAGGTATCCTTACAAAGGATAGGGTGTCCCTCTTTTTTATATTTAGTAACAAAGTCTTTCACATTTGCTATTACAGGTTCATCAACCATTTGTTTATCAGGTTCAACAGCTTTATTCATACTTTCATTAACCATACTAGCTATTATAGAATGTTCCTTCATCTTAACTGGGAAAGGAATTTTCTCAATATAAGGTTTAGGTAAAACATGATTAGCAGTATAAACTTCAGTACTTCTTGCAGAAACACTCTTAGAAATATCTTTATAAGGTTCATGATACTTATTCCACTTCTTTTTAGGCACTTCAATATAAGAAGCAAAAGCCTTAAAATAAGAAGCAATAGCTTGAGAGTCTAGACCATAAGCATTACATATATTTTGAAAGTCATCAGTTCCCATAAAAGATTCAATACATTCATAATCATAATTTATACCTGACTTTCTACCTTTGTCATTCTACCAAGCTTCAGCATTGTCTTGAATACGGTCTAGAAGGTCCCATTTAGCTTTTTGTTCCATACGAGTGAATGATCCAGCACAAGAAGCATCCAATAAATCTTTATCATGTAGAGGGAGCCTTGCATAAAAGTTGTTGATAATAATATTGTTGGGGAGCTCATGAATGGGACATTTGAGCATTAGTAACTTCAATCTCCCCAAGCTTGAGCTGTACTCTCTCCATCAAGAGGCCAAAAGTTGTATATTTGATTCCGATCTTTATGAATCTCACTAGGAGGATAAAACTTTGAATAAAAGAGAGGCACTATTTCCTCCCATTCCAGACCTTGACCATTCTTAAGCAGCTTATACCATTCCTCAGCTCTTTCTTTCAGTGATAATGAGAATAACTTCTTCTTAACTTGATCTGTAGTAATACCTGCACAGTTGAACAACCCGCATAATTCGTGTATAAAGAGTAAATGATCACCGGGATGGACAGTTCCATCCCCAACATAGTAGTTATCCATAACACGATCAATAATTCTTGTAGGTATTTTGAAAACATCATTCTCAGCAGGTGGTGGCTTATCTACTACCTTAGCGGTGGTAGTAGCATTACCAAATAAGAAACTCAGCGAATTATCCATACTGAAAATAAAGCAACTAGCAGAAGTAAACAATACTCATAGTAGAAGTTTCCTTTACTAGTTCCACTCTCCAATAGCGCTTCACTCCCCGGCAACGGTGCCAGAAAATAGTCTTGATGACCCACAAGTATAGGGGGTGTATCGCAGTATTTTCGATAAGTAAGAGTGTCGAACCCAACAAGGAGCAGAAGGTGCTGGCTAGTGGTATGGATCGAGAATTCTCTGCAAATACTTAGCAAACGGATTTTTAGGGGTTTTTGATAAAGCAAGTAAACAAAGTACAAGTAAATTAAAGACAGTAGGAATAAATGCAGCAAGTGGCTCAATCCTTTATGCAGCAAAGGACATGTCAGTTGCATTACTTAAGATGACCAAACGTTCTCGAGGACATATGGGAAGACTGTCAAGTGCTTTCGCTTCATATAGTCGATTAATCTTCTTTAGCTTGCTAAGTGTTTTGTGAGTGAACCTATGCTAATGTACCGCCCCATCCAAGACTAATACATACTTGTGATTATACCCCTTGCAAACATCAGTAAGTACAAGAAAGTAATTAAGGTAGAAACCTAACCACAGCTTTAAACTCTAAGACCCTTACGTCCCTTGTGCAATGGTTTCCTAACGGGGGTTCAGGTTTCTGTCACTCCGGCAACCCCTACAATTAGTAGCCAAATACACAATGCATTCTCCTAGGCCCATATAGGTGAAGTGTCATGTAGTCGACGTTCACATGACACCACTAGAAGAAGTACACCACAACTTAAAATAACAATCTATTAAATCTTTCTCAACGCAACTCCACTACTAACAACAAGACTTCTCCCATGTCCTCAAGAACAAAACGAACTACTCACAAGACATCATATAGATCATGATCAGAGATGGAATAATGATGTATAACAATCTGAACATAAACAATAATTCAATGGTTCACTCAATAGCATCAACTACAAAGAGTAATCAACATCGGGCAAGTTTCCCCTATGAACTATGCAAGAATCAACGCAATTGTTACAACAATATGGAGATGGTGATGAGGGTGCTGATGGTGATGATGGTGGTGATGATGATGATGATGATCTCGATGAAGTCCAGCTTGATGGTGGTGTTGATGGCGACGATTTCCCCTCTCCGGGAAGGAATTCCCCCGGCAGAAATCTATCTGCCGGAGAGATCTTTCTCTCTCGGTGTTTTCCGCCCCGCAGAGGCAGTGAAATCTTTCTGTGGTCGCTCCCCGAGTCTTAGGGTTTCGGGAAGATGATATACGCTAGAGGGGAGAGGCTGGAGTGGGCCAGGGTGGCCACACCACCTCCAGGCGCGGCCTAGGCCTGCCCGCGCCATGGGGTGGTGTGGGCCCCCTGTGGCCCACCTCGACTCCATCTTCTAGCATCCTTAGTCTTTTGGAAAAATAGGATTTTTCGTATATTTTCCCAGATTTTCTGATCTTCGCGAATTTTGCCCCCAAACAGCACCTTTTCCATCATAATCCTGACTGCAGCGGTCCATGCTCCAAAGGTCATCAACCATGCAAAAACAAATAAAATAACATAAGTATCACCTCTTAATACGAAATATATCAATGAATAACAGTGAATTAAGACATAGAATAGTGATGCAAAATGGACGTATCAACTCCCCCAAGCTTAGACTTCGCTTGTCCCCAAGCGAAACTGAGCTCAATAAACATGGTGTCAGGTTTATGGAGTGAAGAGTCGATAAAATAATACGGACAAGAAGCATCACATTCATCAAATACATAGATCATAATAGAAGACAACTCACTATTATATAACTCAACTTGTAATAAGTAAAGGAAACAGAATAAAGATACATAAAGTAAATCATAATTGGTAATGGCAAACTTAGCTCTTGGTCAAAGAATAGTTGATCTATGTATTTGATGAATCCTGACTGCAGCGGTCCATACTCCAAAAGTTATTAACCATACAAAAATAGATGAAATAACATAAGTATCACCTCTCAATACGAAATATATCAATGAATAATAGTGAATTAAGACATAGAATAGTGATGCAAAATGAACGTATCACCCACCTCCTCAGGTTGCTGAAATGTTTCTGGTGGACAACAATGTGGAAACTGCGGCTGACATGCTGGAACAAAGAGCACTAGCTAACAAGATTATAAAGGAAAACTTGCAGCAGGCTCAAGAAAGAATGGTTCATTTTGCTAATAAAAACAGAAGTGAAGAGTGTTGGAAGTAGGAGATATGGTCTACCTAAAGGTTCATCCCTATTGACACTCCTCCCTCCATATCCATCGATGCATCAAATTACACAGCAAGTTTTATGGACCATTTCGCATCTTAGCAAAAGTGGGACAAACTGCATATAAGCTATTGCTTCCAGATGGATGCACTCTGCACCATACATTCCATGTCAGTCAGCTCAAAAAGCATCAAGGTCAGATGGCTGTTCCTACCCTTCTCTACCACTGATAGATGACCAAGGCAATATCAAACTAGGCTCTGAAGCAATTCTGCAAAGAAAAATGATCCCTCATAAGCAAGGTGATATAAGTGTTCCAGTGGTACAATGGTTGATCAAATGGCTGAATTTACCAGAGGACTCAGCCACTTGGGAAGACTCTACGTTCATTCAGAAGGTATTTCTAGAATTCACGCCTTGAGGACAAGTCGTCGCTCAACACCGGGGGATTGTCAGGAGCTGAAGCCTGAAGCTGTATAATAGAGGAGGACAAACGCTACACCATTGATGCGAGATCCAAGGGACGGGCCACATCTTACTGCTTCACGCCCGGTCCCTAGGGCCACTAGTCAAACTCCGACAAGTTCATCCCTACCTTTCTGTTGGTTCCCTACCTGCTCTGTTGTTTGTCGTCACACTCCTCTATTTAGCTCTGAGACGGGGCTTGTAATCTTCATCTTTTTCCTCTTGGGTTGTAACCCTAGCCGACGTTCTCCGGCAGGCCTTAGTCCTTGGTCTGTAACCTCTAAATATTAACCTTCAGGCAACTCTAGAATTCGCAATATAGATGCGGTAGCCTGAATATGTGCGTGCTGTTCGGAATTCCCCTTTCCATACATTGGTTTAGTCTATCAGGGGCTAAACTGCGCCACCGCCGCAGGTTTCTCGTCCGGGGGCTCGAGGTCGCTGGGGGTCGCGCGGGTCAGGAGCCAGTACCGCTCCGCGATTACGGGGCGATTCAGACCTCTCTGCCTCTGAATCGAGCGAGCAAGGTATCGCAGGCGGGCTAGCGCGGGCTGGAATTGGCCGATGATTCCATCCAGTAATTCCTAGTGCATCCAAACGGTAGAATTAGAGATCCGAATTCCATCTATCCCTCCGATCCATATTAATTGTCATGAAAATAGATGATTTCTCGTCCTATTGTGTACATCCAAACAAATGAATGAGAAGAAAAACCAATCGCGACTCAGAGGTGGAGAAGCCCATGTAAACGCACAATATCGACGATGCATCTCCAAGATGAAGATTGTATTCGAGGACTACAAAGAGAGGGTGACTAGGGCATGGTGTATGTCTAGGTGGAAAATGATTCACAGATAGCGGCGTTCGCGCTGAACTTCGTGTGCATACCAGCGTGTTTGCTTTGTTTTTCATCTCTCTTTAGTTCTTCTCTCATTCTCTTGTTGATCAACTTCGTGTGCATGCTACCTATTGATTGAACTACTAATTAAGCTAGTGCTACCAATAAAAAAACTAGTGGAAGGAAAATGCTTGGTATCTGCCTGGTAAACATCGACGGAGTGGTATATAAAGAGAAACCACCATCCACAAAAACAGAGGTTGGTGAAGGGTTCAACTTTTCTTTAAGACATGAGTGCAGGAGCAACACGTGTGTCGCTTCCCCGCAAAAAAAAAAACAGGTGTGTCGCTAATTAATACCAAGTTGTTTGCGCCAACCAATTTATGTTGAAAGCTCTTGACGGAAAAAAAAAGATGACTCGCATATTGCTGACGAGTAATCTCTATTTGTAGTATAAGTGGATGCATATGTAGACGCTAAGCAAGTCTAGATATATACAAACTTGAGTCCGTTAATTCTCTCGAAATAGCCTTTCGCCCCGCTATATAAATATAGCAACCACACAATATAAACTGTTGGGCAACAACACAAATCAGCCTCAAAACAAAACAAGCGAAAGAAAAAAAAATGCAAACAACAGCCGATTGACTAAGCGAAGATGACTCGTAACCGCTGCGCCCACCGGAGTTGTCCCACCATCGTCCTAGCACTTCGGACCGCTACCAAGCAACACCTTCAAGAAGGAATACGACGACGACATTGTTGTCCGGACTGGTCCTAGGGTTTTCCCCAGTACTCGGAAGGGAGTGGGGAAGGGGTGCACCCAACGCCCTTCAGGAAGGAATGGCGACACCCTCAGGCGTCACCGCGTCGGTGCCAGACGAGCTGGCAGGGATTTCGCCCGACCCCAAACCCCAACCCCGACCGCTCTGAAGCACTTCATCCAACTTGCCGCCTACTATCATGCGCCACCAAGGTCACATAGTCGTCCTCGTCGTCTCACATCAGGCACCATCAGGTCTAAAGATGAAATAGGAGGGTGCAACAGGAGTCGGAGACGGCAGCGCCGCAGTCGAGCGGGAGGAAACTGCCTCCACCGCCTGCGTGGTAGCCACCGGATGTGGAAGCAGTGGCACACCAGGCCCCGATGGGCCCAGTCGACCCCATACCAGGCCCGTAAAACCCCCGCCCGCCCCGCTGCATCAAGCTCGACATGCAGAACTGCCATCCCCGCTGCCAGCCGACGCTCCTCCTCCACCTCTAGAGACCCAAGCCGCTGCCAGGAGAGCTGCCAGCCCGCCCAGCCCAGATGGGCCCTTTTGGGCCCAGATCTGTGCTGAGCGAGCGCTGCCGCCGCTTACCCGCGCCGCTGCAAGGATCCGCCGCCAACGGCCGCCCCACCGCGCAGCCGCCGCGCCCAGGTCCGCGTCGAGAATCCCGCCGTCGAGCCGGAGCCGTTGCCACCTAAGTACACCTCCCGGAGCCGCCCCGCCCCGCACAGAGCTCCGCGAGAGGGGATGGTGAGGAGCTGGCAGCATCGTCCAGGTCTTGCCCGGTGACGAACGCCAGCGACAGCGAGGGAGAACCGAGAAGAGGAGGAGCTAGAGGCGGAAAAAAGGCGGCGCGGCCCGGTCGCCCGCGGGGGACGACGCAGGTCGCGAGAGCTATTGGGTTTTTTTTTCGTAACGCTTCGTATGGATTGTGGAATACTCTTTAATTTAGACCAAAGGAAGTAGACATTTCTTAGTTGAAGAACTATCTGCATATGAACAAGATAACTCTTTAGCGTTCCCACACAAAAAGGTAAGCCTTAAGTCACACAAGCTTGGAATATCATCCACCTCAGCTCCTCGGCTTCGTGGTTTCAAAAATCATCATTTTTAATCAAACTTCAAATAAATAAACAGATTTGCTAGAAATCAGGCGCCTGATATTTAGTTAAGTATCAGTCACCATTTACACCGTCAGATCTTTTGTGGACTTTGCGATCTATGCACCTGTTGTCGGGCTGTTTTTGTTTTCTATCGTGTCTGTGTTTTGCCGTGGGGTTGTGGGCTCTGCGGGCACGAACTTTGATGCCGACTGAATCTAGAGCCTGTTGGGCCGGCTCTGAATCCGCGCACGTACGGCAAGCGGGTTTATGTGTTTTCGAAAGCTGTTAGTACCAGCGGGTTAGTACCACCGGCACATGTTTCTTGCACGTTAGTACCAGTGTGTTTTTCTAGTTCGGTTCTGCTTATGGTTTTCATTTTTCGTTTTCATTTTCTTTTTGATTTTTAATTTTTTGTATTCTCTTACTTCTTTGTTTTTTTTACTTCATCCGATTCAAATTAGTTGACTTGGTATTGTCTAGATTTGGATATATCTAGCACTAAAATAAGTTATATACATTCAAATCTAGTCAAATTTGAGTCAATTAATTTGGATCCGAGGGAGTCGTATTTTGAATTTTTTTTCAAGTATTTTTTATTTCTTCCTTTTATTCTTTTTATTTTCTATTCTATTTCTTTTTCTTTCATTTTTTTATCTTTTTACAATTTATGTTTATTTGGAAATTGTTTGAAATATAGTTTCTTAAAAAAATTCATCAATTTTTGACATTTCTTTTGAGAAATTTCTTTCATTATTTTGATAGTGTTCATTATATTGAAAATTTTGTTCATATTTTTTGAATTTTATGTTTATATTTTTACGGTTTTGCTAATTATCAGGCGCCTGAGAATTAGTTAAGTATCAGTCACCTTTTTAACCGTTCGATCATATGCTTTGTGATTTGTGTAAACTGGAGTTTCCCGTCCCGCGTCGTGTATTGCGGTCTTCAGCGTTCTCATCGCGCTTTGTGCGTGTCGTATGTGTTTGTGGGCTGTGACCGCCACGCGCGTGTTTGTGGGCTTCTGTTTATCTGTGGGTTGTTACTGCGGGCTGTTTTCTTTTTTGGTCAACTTCTTTCTGTGTGCTTTTTTCTGTGTCGGTTGTCCTATTTGCAACTTGCTTGTGACTGAGCACCCGTCGGTGAGGAGGGAGGCTAGTCGCAACTTTCTTGTAACTGAAGACCGTTGGTGTGGATGGGGGCGCGGTCACAACTTGCTTGTAACCGAGCTCTGCCGGGGTCTCAGTTGTAACTTGCTGGTAACTGAGCACTCATCGTTGTGGAGGGGGCAGTTACAACTTGTTTGTAACTAAGCTCCCGCCCGAGCCTAGTTGCAACTTGCTTATAACTGGGGCCCCGCTGTGGCCAGTTGCAACTTACTTGTAACTGAACCCTCGTTGAGTGTATATTGCAACTTAATTGCAACTAGGGCCCATCGAGGGGGCACTTGCAACTTGTTTGTAGCTGAGCCCCCGTCGAGCCCCATCGAGGGATAGTTGCAACTTGCTTGTAACTGAGCTCCCGTTGGGGCCCAGTTGTAGCTTGCTTGTAACTGGAGCCCTGTCGAGGGGGCTAGTTGCAACTTGATTGCAACTGGGGGACCCTATTGGCGGGGACTAGTTGTAACTTGCTTGTAACTAATCTCTCGTCGTGGCTAGTTGCAACTTACTTATAACTGAGCTCCCCGTCGGGGCCCAGTTGCAACATGCTTGTAACTAGGGCCCCATCGTGGCTAGTTGTAACTTGTAACTGAACCCCGTCAAGTGCCTGTTCCAAGTTGATTGCAACCGGGGGCCCGTCGTCGGGCCTGAGGCTCAGTTGCAACTTGCTTATAACTGGGACCGTGCCCAGGGGGCAAGTTGCAACTTGTTTGCAACCAGGGGGACCTCGTCGGTGGGGCCCAGTTACAACTTTCTTGTAACTAAGGCCTCGTCGAGCCCAGCAGCTGGTCGCTCTGTTGAGGGGCCAGTTGCAACTTACTTGTAACTGAACCCTCGTCGAGTGCCAGTTGCAACTTCATTGCAACTAGCGCCCCGTCGAGGGGCCAGTTGCAACTTGTTTGTAGTTGAGCCCCTGTCGAGGGATAGTTGCAACTTCCTTGTAACTAAGCTCCTACCGGGGCCCAATTGCAACTTCCTTGTAACTGGGGCCCTGCTGAGGGGGCCAGTTGCAACTTGATTACAACCGGAGGGACCCCGTCGACGGGCCTAGGGCCCAGTTGTAACTTGCTTGTAACTAGGGCTCCGCTGAGGGGGCTAGTTGCAACTTGATTGCAACCGGGGGGACCCGTCGGCAGGCCAGTTGCAACTTGCTTGTAACTGAGCTCTCGCCAGGGCCTAGTTGCAACTTACTTTTAACTAAGCTCCCCGCCTGGGCCCAGTTGCGACTTGCTTGTAACTAGGGCACCGACGTGGCCACCTGCAACTTACTTGTAACCGAACCCCCCTCAATTGCCTATTCCAACTTGATTGTAGCCGGGGGGCTGTCATCAGGCCTAGGGCGTAGATGCAACTTGCTTATAACTGGGGCCCCACCGAGGGGGCTAGTTGCAACTTGATTGCAACCGGGGGACCCCGTCGGCGGGGCCTAGTTGCAAGTTGCTTGTAACCGAGGCCTCGTTGAGCCCCAGTTGCCACTTGATTGTAACCGGTCGCTCAATTGAGGGGCCAGTTGCAATTTACTTGTAACAAAAACCCTCGTCGACTGCTAGTTGCAACTTCATTGCAACTAGAGCCCCGTCGACGGGCCAGTTGCAACTTGTTTGTAGCTGAGCCCTAGTCGAGCCCCCGTCAAGGGATAGTTGCACTTTGCTTGTAACTAAGCTACCGCCGAGGCTCAATTACAACTTGCTTGTAACTGGGGCCCCTCCAAGGGGGACAGTTGCAACTTGATTGCAACCGAGGGGACTCGTCGGCAGGGCCCAATTACAACTTGCTTGTAACTAAGCCCTCGTCGAGCTCCAGTTGCAAATTGATTGCAACTAGCACCCCGTCGAAGGGCCAGTTGCAACTTGTTTGTAGTTGAGCCCCCATCGAGCCCCCGTCGAGGGATAGTTGCAATTTGCTTGTAACTAAGCTCCCGCCGAGGCCCAATTGCAACTTGCTTGTAACTAGGGGCCCGCCGAGGGGGCCGGTTGCAACTTGATTGCAACAAGGGGACCCCGTCGGCGGGCATGGGGCCCAATTGCAACTTGCTTGTAACTGGGGCTCCGCTGAGGGGGCTAGTTGCAACTTGATTGCAACCGGGGGACCCCATCGGTGGGCCAGTTGCAACTTTCTTGTAACTGAGCTCTCGCTGGGGCCTGGTTGCAACTTTCTTGTAACTGAGCTCCTGCCAGGACCTAGTTGCAACTTGCTTGTAACTGGGGCAACTTACTTGTAACTGAACCCCCGTCGAGTGCATGTTGTAACTTGATTACAACTAGGGCCCCATTGAGGGGGCCAGTTGCAACTTGTTTGTAGTTGAGCCCTCGTCGAGGGGTAGTTGCAACTTGCTTGTAATGAGTTCCCGTCAGGGCCCAGTTGCAACTTACTTGTAACTGGGGCTCATCGAGAGGGCCAGTTGTAACTTGATTGCAACCGGCGGGACCCAGTTAACGGGCCTGGGGTCAGTTGCAACTCTCTTGTAACTGGGGCCCTACCGAGGGGGCTAGTTGCAACTTGATTGAACCTGGGGGACCCCGTCGGTGGGACCCAGTTGTAACTTACTTGTAACTGAGCTACCGCCGGGGCCTAGTTGCAACTTGCTTATAACTGGGTCCTCGCCGAGGGGGACAGTTGCAACTTGATTGCAACCGGGGGGACCCCGTCGGCGGGGTTCAGTTACAACTTACTTGTAACTGAACCCTTGTCGAGTGCCAGTTGCAACTTCATTGCAACTAGGGCCCCGTCGAGGGGTCAGTTGCAACTTGTTTGTAGATGAGTACCCGTCAAGGGGTCAGTTGAACCTTTCTTGTAACTGAGCTCCCACCGAGGCCCAGTTGCAACTTGATTGCAACCGGGAGGACCCTGTCGGCGGGCCTAGGGCCCAGTTGCAATTGCTTGTAACTAGGGCTCTGCCGAGGAGGGCTAGGTGCAACTTGATTGCAACCGGGGGGACCCCGTCGGTGGGCCAGTTGCAACTTGCTTATAACTGAGCTCTCGTCGGGGCCTAGTTGCAACTTACTTGTAACTGAGCTCCCGCCAGGGCCCTGTTGCAACTTGATTGCAACCGGGGGGACCCCGTCGGTGGGCATGGGGCTCAGTTGCAACTTGCTTGTAACTGAAGCATTTTCAACTAGAGATTAAGACTCGGCTAAAGACATTTCGAAAATCATTTTTAACCAAGCTAGAAAATTTGAAATTTAAGGAAAACAAAAGGAGATACACGTATTTTATGTTTGAGACTATAACAAGGCATTTCCATTTTTTATGACCGAGACTATAACCGAGCTTCCTCGTTTTTCTATTTTCTCTTGTAGATACAATGTTTTTGTTTTCTTTTTAAACATGAAAGTGTTTCAACAAATAAACATTCACATTATGAATTTTTTCTATTTTTTATGGAATTCTTATGCATCATAATTTGCTAATTTTATTCACATTATGTAATACAAATTTTTATGAGGAGTACTTATTATGATGAGTAATTTTTATGAGGGCTAGTTGCAACTTGATTGCAACCGGGGGACCCCGTCGGTGGGGCAGGTGCAACTTTATTGTAACTGAGCTCTCGCTGGGACCTGGTTGCAACTTGCTTGTAACTGAGCTTCTGCCAGAGCCTAGTTGCAACTTGTTTGTAACTGGGGCCTCGTCGTGGCCTGTTGCAACTTACTTGTAACTGAACCCCCGTCGAGTGTATGTTGCAACTTGATTGCAACTAGGGCCCTGTTGAGGGGCCAGTTGCAACTTGTTTGTAGTTGAGCCCTCGTCGTGGGATAGTTGCAACTTGCTTGTAACTGAGTTCCCGTCAGGGCCCAGTTGCAACTTACTTGTAACTGGGGCTCATCGAGAGGGCCAGTTGTAACTTGATTGCAGCCAGGGCGGACCCCGTCAACGGGCCTGGAGTCAGTTGCAACTTGCTTGTAACTGGGGCCCTACCGAGGGGGCTAGTTACAACTTAATTGCAACTGGGGGACCCCGTCGGCGGGACCCAGTTGTAACTTACTTGTAACTGAGCTACCGTCGGGGCCCAGTTGCAACTTGCTTGTAACTGGGTCCCCGCCGAGGGGGAGAGTTGCAACTTGATTGCAACCGGGGGGACCCATCGGCGGGGTTCAGTTACAACTTACTTGTCACTGAACCCTTGTCGAGTGCCAGTTGCAACTTCATTGCAACTAGGGTCCCGTCGAGGGGTCAATGCAACTTGTTTGTAGCTGAGTCCTCGTCGAGGGGTCACTTGCAACTTTCTTGTAACTTATCTCCCGCCGAGGCCTAGTTGCAACTTGATTGCAACCGGGAGGACCCTGTCGGCGGGCCTGGGGCCCAGTTGCAACTTGCTTGTAACTAGGGCTCCGCCGAGGGGGGCTAGGTGCAACTTGATTGCAACCGGCTGGACCCCATCAGTGGGCCAGTTGCAACTTGCATATAACTGAGCTCTCGTCGGGGCCTAGTTGCAACTTACTTGTAACTAAGCTCCCGCTAGGGCCCGGTTGCAACCTGATTGCAACCGAGGGGACCCCGTCGGCGGGCATGGGGCTCAGTTGCAACTTGCTTGTAACTGAAGCATTTTCTACTGGAGATTAAGACTCGGCTAAAGACATTTCGAAAATCATTTTTAACCAAGCTAGAAATTTTGAAAAATAAGGAAAACAAAAGGAGATACACGTATTTTATGTTTGAGACTATAACAAGGCATTTCCATTCTTTATGACCGAGACTATAACCGAGCTTCCTCGTTTTTCTATTTTCTCTTGTAGATACAATGTTTTTGTTTTCTTTTTTAACGTGAAAGTGTTTCAACAAATAAGCATTCACATTATGAATTTTTTCTATTTTTAATGGAATTCTTATGCATCATAATTTTGGTAATTTTATTCATATTATGTAATACAAATTTTTATGAGGAGTAATTTTTATGAGGGCTAGTTGCAACTTGATTGCAACCGAGGGACCCCGTCAGTGGGCCAGTTGTAACTTTCTTGTAACTGAGCTCTCGCTGGGGCCTGGTTGCAACTTGCTTGTAACTGAGCTCCTGCCAGGGCCTAGTTGCAACTTGCTTGTAACTAGGGCCCCGTTGTGGCCTGTTGCAACTTACTTGTAACAGAACCACCGTCGAGTGCATGTTGCAACTTGATTGCAACTAGAGCCCCGTTGAGGGGGCCAGTTCCAACTTGTTTGTAGTTGAGCCCTCGTCGAGGGGTAGTTGCAACTTGCTTGTAACTGAGTTCCCGTTAGGGCCCAGTTGCAACTTACTTGTAACTAGGGCTCATCGAGAGGGCCAGTTGTAACTTGATTGCAGCCGGGGGGACCCCGTCAACGGGCTTGGGGTCAGTTGTAACTTGCTTGTAACTAGGGCCCTACCGAGGGGGCAAGTTACAACTTGATTGCAACTGGGGGGACCCCGTCGGCGGGACCCAGTTGTAACTTACTTGTAACTTAGCTACCGCCGGGGCCCAGTTACAACTTGCTTGTAACTAGGTCCCCGCCGAGGGGGACAGTTGCAACTGGATTGCAACCGGGGGGGACCCCGTCGGCGGGGTTCAGTTAAAACTTACTTGTAACTGAACCCTTGTCGAGTGCCAGTTGCAATGAAGTTGCAACTAGGGCCCCGTCGAGGGGTCAGTTGCAATTTGTTTGTAGCTGAGTCCCCGTCGAGGGGTCAGTTGCAACTTTCTTATAACTGAGCTCCCGCCGGGGCCCAGTTGCAACTTGCTTGTAACTAGGGCTCCGCCGAGGGGGGCTAGGTGCAACTTGATTGCAACCGGTTGGACCCCATCGGTGAGCCAGTTGCAACTTGCTTATAACTGAGCTCTCGTCGGGGCCTAGTTGCAACTTACTTGTAACTGAGCTCCCGCCAGGGCCCGGTTGCAACTTGATTGCAACCGGGGGGGACCCCGTCGACGGGCATAGGGCTCAGTTGCAACTTGCTTGTAACTGAAGCATTTTCAACTAGAGATTAAGACTCGGCTAAAGACATTTTGAAAATCATTTTTAACCAAGCTAAAAATTTGAAATTTAAGGAAAACAAAAGGAGATACACGTATTTTATGTTTGAGACTATAACAAGGCATTTCCATTTTTTATGACCGAGACTATAACCGAGCTTCCTCGTTTTTCTATTTTCTCTTGTCGATACAATGTTTTTGTTTTCTTTTTTAACATGAAAGTGTTTCAACAAATACACATTCAAATGATGAATTTTTTCTATTTTTTATGGAATTCTTATGCATCATAATTTTGCTAATTTTATTCACATTATGTAATACAAATTTTTATGAGTGATTTTTATGAGGGCCAGTTGCAACTTGATTGCAACCGGGGGACCCCGCCGATGGGCCAGTTGCAACTTTCTTGTAACTAAGCTCTCGCTGGGGCCTGGTTGCAACTTGCTTGTAACTGAGCTCCTGCCAGGGCCTAGTTGCAACTTGCTTGTAACTGGGGCCCCGCCATGGCCTGTTGCAACTTACTTGTAACTGAAACCCCATCGAGTGCATGTTGCAACTTGATTGCAACTAGGGCCCCGTTGAGAGGGCCAGTTGTAACTTGTTTGTAGTTGAGCCCTTGTCGAGGGGTAGTTGCAACTTGCTTGTAACTGAGTTCCCGTCAGGGCCCAGTTGCAACTTACTTGTAACTGAGGCTCATCGAGAGGGCCAGTTATAACTTGATTGCAGCCGGGGGGACCCCGTCAACGGGCCTGGGGTCAGTTGCAACTTGCTTGTAACTGGGGCCCTATCGAAGGGGCTAGTTACAACTTGATTGCAACTGGGGGGACCCCGTCGGCGGGACCTAGTTGTAACTTACTTGTAACTGAGCTACCGCCGGGGCCCAGTTGCAACTTGCTTGTAACTGGGTCCCCGCCGAGGGGGACAGTTGCAACTTGATTGCAACCGGGGGGACCCATCGGCGGGGTTCAGTTACAACTTACATGTAACTGAACCCTTGTCGAGTGCCAGTTGCAACTTCATTGCAACTAGGGCCCCGTCGAGGGATCAGTTGCAACTTGTTTGTAGCTGAGTCCCCGTCGAGGGGTCAGTTGCAACTTTCTTGTAACTGAGCTCCCGCCGGGGCCCAGTTGCAACTTGATTGCAACCGAGAGGACCCTGTTGGCGGACCCGGGGTCCAGTTGCTACTTGCTTGTAACTAGGGCTCCGTCGAGGGGGGCTAGGTGCAACTTGATTGCAACCGGGAGGACCCCGTCGGTGGGCCAGTTGCAACTTGCTTATAACTGAGCTCTCGTCGGGGCCTCGTTGGAACTTACTTGTAACTGAGCTCCCGCCAGGGCCCGGTTGCAACTTGATTGCAACCGGGGGGACCCCGTCAGCGGGCATGGGGCTCAGTTGCAACTTGCTTGTAACTGAAGCATTTTCAACTGGAGATTAAGACTCGGCGAAAGACATTTCGAAAATCATTTTTAACCAAGCTAGAAAATTTGAAATTTAAGGAAAACAAAAGGAGATACACGTATTTTATGTTTGAGACTATAACAAGACATTTCCATTTTTTATGACCGAGACTATAACCGAGCTTCCTCGTTTTTCTATTTTCTCTTGTCGATACATTGTTTTTGTTTTCTTTTTTAACATGAAAGTGTTTCGACAAATAAACATTCACATTATGAATTTTTTCTATTTTTTATGGAATTCTTAAGCATCATAATTTTGCTAATTTTATTTACATTATGTAATACAAATTTTTATGATGAGTAATTTTTATGAGGGCTAGTTGCAACTTGATTGCAACCGGGGGACCCCGTCAGTGGGCCAGTTGCAACTTTCTTGTAACTGAGCTCTCGCTGGGGGCTGGTTGCAACTTGCTTGTAACTGAGTTCCTGCTAGGGCATAGTTGCAACTTGCTTGTAACTGGGGCCCCGCCGTGGCCTGTTGCAACTTACTTGTAACTAAACATCCATAGAGTGCATGTTGCAACTTGATTGCAACTAGGGCCCCGTTGGAGGGGCCAGTTGCAACTTATTTGTAGTTGAGCCCTCGTCGAGGGGTAGTTGCAACTTCCTTGTAACTGAGTTCCCATCAGGGCCCAGTTGCAACTTACTTGTAACTGGGGCTCATCGAGAGGGCCAGTTGTAACTTGATTGCAGCCGGGGGGACCCCGTCAACAGGCCTGGGGTTAGTTGTAACTTTCTTGTAACTAGGGCCCTACCGAGGGGGATAGTTACAACTTGATTGCAACTGGGGGGACCCGTCGGCAGGACCCAGTTGTAACTTACTTATAACTGAGCTACCGCGGGGCCCAAGCTGCAACTTGCTTGTAACTAGGTCCACGCCGAGGGGGATAGTTGCAACTTGATTGCAACCGGGGAGGGGAGGGGGGACCCCATCGGCGGGGTTCAGTTACAACTTACTTGTAACTGAACCCTTGTCGAGTGCCAGTTGCAACTTCATTGCAACTAGGGCCCTGTCGAGGGGTCAGTTGCAACTAGGGCCCCGTCGAGGGGTCAGTTGCAACTTGTTTGTAGCTGAGTCCCCGTCGAGGGGTCAATTGCAAGTTTCTTATAACTGAGCTCCCGCCGGGGCCCAGTTGCAACTTGATTGCAACCAGGAGGACCCTGTCGGCGGTCTTGGGGCCCAGTTGCAACTTGCTTGTAACTAGGGCTCCGCCGAGGGGGGCTAGGTGCAACTTGATATCAACCGGGGGGACCCCGTTGGTGGGCCAGTTGCAACTTGCTTATAACTGAGCTCTCGTCGGGGCCTAGTTGCAACTTACTTGTAACTGAGCTCCCGCGAGGGACCGATTGCAACTTGATTGCAACCGGGGGGGACCCCGTCGGCGAGCATGGGGCTCAGTTGCAACTTGCTTATAACTGAAGCATTTTGAACTAGAGGTTAAGACTCGGCTAAAGACATTTCGAAAATCATTTTTAACCAAGCTAGAAAATTTGAAATTTAAGGAAAACAAAAGGAGATACACGTATTTTATGTTTGAGACTATAACAAGGCATTTCCATTTTTTATGACCGAGACTATAACCGAGCTTCCTAGTTTTTCTATTTTCTCTTGTAGATATAATGTTTTTGTTTTCTTTTTTAACATGAAAGTGTTTCAACAAATAAACATTCACATTATGAATTTTTTCTATTTTTTATGGAATTCTTATGCATCATAATTTTGCTAATTTTATTCACATTATGTAATACAAATTTTTATGAGGAGTAATTTTTATGAGGGCTAGTTGCAACTTGATTGCAACCGGGGGACCCTGTCGATGGGCCAGTTGCAACTTTCTTGTAACTGAGCTCTCGCTGGGGCCTGGTTGCAATTTTCTTGTAACTGAGCTCCTGCCAGGGCCTAGTTGCAACTTGCTTGTAACTGGGGCCCCGTCGTGGCCTGTTGCAACTTACTTGTAACTGAAACCCCGTCGAGTGCATGTTGCAACTTGATTGCAACTAGGGCCCCGTTGAGGGGGCCAGTTGCAACTTGTTTGTAGTTGAGCCCTCGTCGAGGGGTAGTTGCTACTTGCTTGTAATTGAGTTCCCGTCAGGGCCCAGTGGAAACTTACTTGTAACTGGGGCTCATCGAGAGGGCCAGTTGTAACTTGATTGCAGCCGGGGGGACCCCGTCAACGGGCCTGTGGTCAGTTGCAACTTGCTTGTAACTGGGCCCCTACCGAGGGGGCTAGTTACAACTTGATTGCAACTGGGGGACCCCGTCGGCGGGACCCAGTTGTAACTTACTTGTAACTGAGCTACCGCCGGGGCCCAGTTGCAACTTGCTTGTAACTGGGTCCCCGCCGAGGGGGACGGTTGCAACTTGATTGCAACCGGGGGGGACCCTGTCGGCGGGGTTCAGTTACAACTTACTTATAACTGAACCCTTGTCGAGTGCCAGTTCCAACTTCATTGCAACTAGGTCCCCGTCGAGGGGTCAGTTGCAACTTGTTTGTAGATGAGTACCTGTCAAGGGGTCAGTTGCAACTTTCTTGTAACTGAGCTCCCACCGGGGCCCAATTGCAACTTGATTGCAACCGGGAGGACCCTGTCGGCGGGCCTAGGGCCCAGTTGCAACTTGCTTGTAACTAGGGCTCCGTCGAGGGGGGCTAGGTGCAACTTGATTGCAACCGGGAGGACCCCGTCGGTGGGCCAGTTGCAACTTGCTTATAACTGAGCTCTCGTCGGGGCCTAGTTGGAACTTACTTGTAACTGAGCTCCCGCCAGGGCCCGGTTGCAACTTGATTGCAACCGGGGGGATCCCGTCGGCGGGCATGGGGCTCAGTTGCAACTTGTTTGTAACTAAAGCATTTTTAACTGGAGATTAAGACTCGGCTAAAGACATTTCGAAAATCATTTTTAACCAAGCTAGAAAATTTGAAATTTAAGGAAAACAAAAGGAGATACACGTATTTTATGTTCTAGACTATAACAAGGCATTTCCATTTTTTATGACCGAGACTATAACCGAGCTTCCTCGTTTTTCTATTTTCTCTTGTCGATACAATGTTTTTGTTTTCTTTTTTAACATGAAAGTGTTTCAACAAATGAACATTCACATTATGAATTTTTTCTATTTTTTATGGAATTCTTAAGCATCATAATTTTGCTAATTTTATTCACATTATGTAATACAAATTTTTATGAGGAGTAATTTTTATGAGGGCTAGTTGCAACTTGATTGCAACCGGGGGACCCCGTCAGTGGGCCAGTTGCAACTTTCTTGTAACTGAGCTCTCGCTGGGGCCTGGTTGCAACTTGCTTGTAACTGAGTTCCTGTCAGGGCCTAGTTGCAACTTGCTTGTAACTGGGCCCCGCTGTGGCCTGTTGCAACTTACTTGTAACTGAACCATCGTAGAGTGCATGTTGCAACTTGATTGCAACTAGGGCCCCGTTGAGGGGGCCAGTTGCAACTTATTTGTAGTTGAGCCCTCGTCGAGGGGTAGTTGCAACTTGCTTGTAACTGAGTTCCCGTCAGGGTCCAGTTGCAACTTACTTGTAACTGGGGCTCATCGAGAGGGCCAGTTGTAACTTGATTGCTGTCGGGGGGACCCCGTCAACGGGCCTAGGGTCAGTTCTAACTTGCTTGTAACTGGGGCCCTACCGAGGGGGATAGTTACAACTTGATTGCAACTGGGGGGACCCCGTCGGCGGGACCCAGTTGTAACTTACTTATAACTGAGCTACCGCGGGGCCCTAGCTGCAACTTGTTTGTAACTAGGTCCACGCCGAGGGGGATAGTTGCAACTTGATTGCAACCGGGGGGGACCCCGTCGGCGGGGTTCAGTTACAACTTACTTGTAACTGAACCCTTGTCGAGTGCCAGTTGCAACTTCATTGCAACTAGGGCCCTGTCGAGGGGTCAGTGGCAACTAGGGCCCCGTCGAGGGGTCAGTTGCAACTTGTTTGTAGCTGAGTCCCCGTCGAGGGGTCAATTGCAAGTTTCTTATAACTGAGCTGCCGCCGGGGCCCAGTTGCAACTTGCAACCAGGAGGACCCTGTCGGCGGTCTTGGGGCCCAGTTGCAACTTGCTTGTAACTAGGGCTCCGCCGAGGGGGGCTAGGTGCAACTTGATATCAACCGGGGGGACCCCGTTGGTGGGCCAGTTGCAACTTGCTTATAACTGAGCTCTCGTCGGGGCCTAGTTGCAACTTACTTGTAACTGAGCTCCCGCGAGGGACCGATTGCAACTTGATTGCAACCGGGGGGGACCCCGTCGGCGAGCATGGGGCTCAGTTGCAACTTGCTTGTAACTGAAGCATTTTGAACTAGAGGTTAAGACTCGGCTAAAGACATTTCGAAAATCATTTTTAACCAAGCTAGAAAATTTGAAATTTAAGGAAAACAAAAGGAGATACACGTATTTTATGTTTGAGACTATAACAAGGCATTTCCATTTTTTATGACCGAGACTATAACCGAGCTTCCTAGTTTTTCTATTTTCTCTTGTAGATATAATGTTTTTGTTTTGTTTTTTAACATGAAAGTGTTTCAACAAATAAACATTCACATTATGAATTTTTTCTATTTTTATGGAATTCTTATGCATCATAATTTTGCTAATTTTATTCACATTATGTAATACAAATTTTTATGAGGAGTAATTTTTATGAGGGCTAGTTGCAACTTGATTGCAACCGGGGGACCCCGTCGATGGGCCAGTTGCAACTTTCTTGTAACTGAGCTCTCGCTGGGGCCTGGTTGCAATTTGCTTGTAACTGAGCTCCTGCCAGGGCCTAGTTGCAACTTGCTTGTAACCGGGGCCCCGCCGTGGCCTGTTGCAACTTACTTGTAACTGAAACCCCGTCGAGTGCATGTTGCAACTTGATTGCAACTAGGGCCCCGTTGAGGGGGCCAGTTGCAACTTGTTTGTAGTTGAGCCCTCGTCGAGGGGTAGTTGCAACTTGCTTGTAATTGAGTTCCCGTCAGGGCCCAGTTGCAACTTACTTGTAACTGGGGCTCATCGAGAGGGCCAGTTGTAACTTGATTGCAGCCGGGGGGACCCCGTCAACGGGCCTGTGGTCAGTTGCAACTTGCTTGTAACTGGGCCCCTACCGAGGGGGCTAGTTACAACTTGATTGCAACTGGGGGGACCCCGTCGGCAGGACCCAGTTGTAACTTACTTGTAACTGAGCTACCGCCGGGGCCCAGTTGCAACTTGCTTGTAACTGGGTCCCCGCCGAGGGGGACGGTTGCAACTTGATTGCAACCGGGGGGGACCCCGTCGGCGGGGTTCAGTTACAACTTACTTGTAACTGAACCCTTGTCGAGTGCCAGTTCCAACTTCATTGCAACTAGGTCCCCGTGGAGGGGTCAGTTGCAACTTGTTTATAGCTGAGCCCCCGTCGAGGGGTCAGTTGCAACTTTCTTGTAACTGAGCTCCCGCCGGGGCCCAGTTGCAACTTGATTGCAACCGGGAGGACCCTGTTGGCGGGCCTGGGGCCCAGTTGCAACTTGCTTGTAACTAGGGCTCCGCCGAGAAGGGCTAGGTGCAACTTGATTGCAACCGGGGAGACTCCATCGGTAGGCCAGTTGCAACTTGCTTATAACTGAGCTCTCGTCGGGGCCTTGTTGCAACTTACTTGTAACTGAGCTCCCGCTAGGGCCCGGTTGCAACTTGATTGCAACCGGGGAGACCCCGTCGGCGGGCATGGGGCTCAATTGCAACTTGCTTGTAACTGAAGCATTTTCAACTGGAGATTAAGACTCGGCTAAAGACATTTCGAAAATCATTTTTAACCAAGCTAGAAAATTTGAAATTTAAGGAAAACAAAAGGAGATACACGTATTTTATGTTTGAGACTATAACAAGGCATTTCCATTTTTTATGACCGAGACTATAACCGAGCTTCCTCGTTTTTCTATTTTCTCTTGTAGATACAATGTTTTTGTTTTCTTTTTTAACATGAAAGTGTTTCAATAAATAAACATTCACATTGTGAATTTTTTCTATTTTTTATGGAATTCTTATGCATCATAATTTTGCTAATTTTATTCACATTATGTAATACAAATTTTTGTGAGGAGTAACTTTTGTCCGTGGGACCATAATGTCAGTGTACAAACCGTGTGTGAGCATGTATCCCCGAAATAGCCAAAGCTTTGTCACATCAGGAATGAAAGAAAACAAAGAGAAGGACACACACGGAAGAGAGAGGAGGACGAAGAGGACCCGATGGGCACGGCAGCGGCAACCACGACGGCCGCGGCGGAAGCTACCGCGACGGCGCACCACTCCGAGTTACTCCAGCCGCCGGCAAGCAACTTCCTCTTACCAGCACCGGCGACAACGACGAACACGGATGCGACGACCACGACGGACGCGGCAGAAGCGACCGCGATGGATGCCGTGGCGGCGACCGCGACGGCGCACCGCTCCGAGATCCTCCAGCCACCGCCAAGAAGCTCCTGCCTCCCTGGTACTCCCGTAATCAAAACCGCAGTCCTGTTAATTTTCCCCAACCTTGCACATTTGTTCATGCTGATGGATTGTACGGAAAAATCAAGCTAGTTTCTACAGTTTATTTGTGGATCATGTGATGGGTTTGCACATTTGTCCATGTTTTGTGGGGAGATTCGTTCGTATTTAGCTCTGAGCGGACCAATTTTTGTGCGGGTATTCCTGATATTCCTGACAGTTTATCTCCGATCCAGTGAGAATAACGGAACATGGGGACTTGTTCATGTTGTAGAGGGGATTAGGAGGTGTATCATGTTGTCATCTATTCGAAATCAGACCAAATCCAGTGTCAAATCGATTCAGCACTTGCAGATAGGAAGTAGTTCGTGTCTGTACTGGTCTGCTTAGTAACTGTTTTGCTTTTGAATTAACAAGTGTTTGGCGACCTTAATTTGTTGTTGACCATCTGTTCTGCATGCTTCTATCAGGTATAAGACAAAAGCCAAAGCATGCAAGATAAAAATAAGACATCCCAACATATCCTTTTGTAAAACTATAAGAAAAGCCCAACAGACTATACAGGCAAACAGGCTAACAACACAACAATACAGACACAGACGGGAGAGGCTATCTGGACTGGGTTGATTTACCTATTACGTCAGAGGTGACTGAGACTTAGTTAAATATCAGTCGCCTGATACCTGATACCTAGCTCCGCCCATAAATAAAACGTGGTCAGCCCATAAAGAGACCACCTTGTACCCAAGACCAAGAGAACTACATTTGTGTCATTTACTTGTCGTACGATGCTACGAAGGTGCGTACCCCCTGTTCGATCTTGCGTGTGCTAAGCTAGTGTTATAAAGTAAAACAGGCTAACAACACAACAATACAGACACAGACGGGAGAGGCTATTTGGACTGGGTTGATTTACCTATTACGTCAGAGGTGACTGAGACTTAGTTAAATATCAGTCGCCTGATACCTGATACCTAGCTCCGCCCATAAATAAAACGTGGTCAGCCCATAAAGAGACCACCTTGTACCCAAGACCGAGAGAACTACATTTGTGTCATTTACTTGTCGTACGATGCTACGAAGGTGCGTACCCCCTGTTCGATCTTGCGTGTGCTAAGCTAGTGTTATAAAGTAACTAAGAACATAACTACAAAGTCCGTAATCACTTCGTTAATTTATGAGTGAATTCCAGTTTTTACCTTCTAAGATCAACTTTGTGACACATTTTCCCAATTTAACAGAAATTCCTTAATATTACCCTATTTAATATACTTTCTTCCACTTTTTACCCCTTGTGTATATTTCTAGGGTTCTTACCATTGGGTACTAGCGCTAGTCCGATATGGCGATGCCAAAGCGAATGTGAGTTTTTCTGGGCATGTCCTAGTCAGCGTAGAGAGGTATCCAAACCAGTTTAGTTAAGGCCTGTCACTGATTCGGGTCATTGGGGACATAGACGTAGGAGTGACATCCCTTTTCCTGACAAACACTGGTGCCAACGCTAGCGGCGGCAATCACATGTACCACAGAGAGCGTTTGCCCGACACTTGCCGGTCCTTCAACGACTACTAGTTCCCTGTAGGAAAAGAACAATCGGTGTATGTACTGATGTATCGTGGATGCACTGGGGGCTACTCTGACGTGCTAATATGTACCAGTACATCGCTCGCTATCTTAGTCGTGTGTACATATGGAGTGAGTATACTGGAATATGTAGAAATAGGGTAAACTGGAGGCTGCTAGCCTGCTATTCATGGCACTCTCCCTACACGATCGTAAGACATGGAGACTGCAGGCCGTGTTACCACTGAAACTGGATAAATGGAAGCCTCCACCGCCTAATGATGATGTAATAACTACCAGTGAATAACGATTTTCCCAGCCATAGCCACCCGGCGATAGCGGCCGATCACTGGCCGTGCAATGCCAAAAATATATACGGGGTAAAAAGTGGAAGAAAATATGTTAAATGGGGTAGACTTGAGCAATTTGTGTTAAATTGAGTAAAATGTATCACAAAGTTAATCTTATGGGGTAGAAATGGAATTCACTCTTAATTTATTCATGATAATCACCGCGCAGTCATACACAATTTGAACAAGCCACTTCCATCATACATGACAGAAATTCATGAGCATCACTTATCTGTAGCTCCTTGTGAGCAGCGTCAGTTCTGAAATTCCAAACTAGATCAATCATTTTTGGGGAGTAGATGAATTACACTATGATGGAGATGCATCCGGAGACCTGGTCCGAGAATTTTTTTTCTCCAGTACTTGAGCTATCTCTCATGGTTTAGACACCGCTCCTACGCCTCCCACTCCTGTATTTTTTCTTACTTATCTCTTAGGTGTTGTCCCCCCATCCTCACCACCATGTGATCAACGGTTCCTTTATGTAATACTAGCTAAGTACCCGTGCGTTGCTACGGAAGAACGATTTACTCTTTTTTGCAAACACGTGTGACAGTATACATGTGTATTGTACTTTTTAACTGCATCATGTCGTTATGGTAATGTATTTAATTTGTTATAACCTTTTTTGTCACGCATTTGTCTCCTACTCCGTTTACCTTCTTCATTGTCTTGCCTAGCCTATGATCTAAAAAATCTGAACTCTTATTACTCTCTTCATTGCAATTAACAGGGTTGCAGAGTAATTTCGCTATAAGTAAGGTAGAAACTAATTCGTCCACAATCAAGGCCACATAATTTTACATTTCTAATCTCAAAATTTCCCACATTTCACCTCTTTTGTGTATATCTGTGGAATATACACATTTGCGGTGTTTAAATGCTAACATTTCATAGATGGAGTCAATGGAAAGAAAAACAACTCAGATGCAGAAAACCGGAGTCTAATTAGCACCCTTAATTAAGCCCGACTTTACATTTGTGGAATATATGAAAAGGCTTTTGTTCCTTTGAACTGTGAATAGAAGGAGTATAATATTTGAAAGAAAAAAGTATACAAATCCAATGAAATTTAGAAATATCAAGAAACTACAATGTTTTTTATGAACAAAATAGCAAAGCTTATGATTTTTTTAAAGCCCATGTTTTTTCTAGAGATGTTATTCGAAATATCATGGATTTTTCATATGTTTACATTTCTCAGTACATGTAGGCAAAATTAGGTACGCTGATACATGCAAGTAAATCAAGTTTGCATCAACAGGCCAGTCATATTACAGAACATACATGCATGTTCTCGAATTATTAGATGTTCCAGTTCCAGGAAGAGTTAAACAGAATGAATTAATATAGAAATTGAAGATGAAGTTAACTCTTTACCTGCATGAACAAACTTGTATAATACAGTAGATATGCATCGAGTGACAAATTCCAGCTTGCACTACCAACTTGGATGATGAATTGAAGAAAACTTGGACCATTCAAGATAGTCGTAGCCAAACTTTCATATTAAAGAAAAAGAAGTGTAGGTGGATGGATCCGAAGGAAAGGATTGCTATTCGATGAAACACATGAATAAGCAAAACACTAATCCTGGATCCACAACGGTGGTGGGCAAACTCGAGCTCGGAGGCTGTGCGTAGTACACGGGCTGACGGCGCTACCGCGTGAGCTCCACAGTCTAACGAAACTCGAGCGCCAGGACACGCTAGCCGCAAGCTACCGATGACGGACCATCGACGGATCAGCTGCAGTCACAACGATTTCCAGATTGGATCGATGGATAGGTCGAAAACCGATGTAGGACTTGGAGACAAAGTGCTGACGCAGCCGACGACAAGCACCTCGATTCAGTGAAGGAAGCCGGAGAAAGGATTTCCCACATTATTCCTCTGCTCCACCTCGCGACCTCTCCATCGCTGGTGCCAACCCCTATGGCCTAGGTTGCATCAATGGATTCACCCATGATTGATTTCTTTTAATCCCTTTATATAGAAAGGATGACGTTGATTAATCCGTGAGTGGTGGTTGGTTTCCATGTAATTTATCCTTGATTTATGGCTGTGCGGTGGTGATTGCTTGATATATTTTTTACTTCTTAACAAAGGGTTCTTTAGTGGATTGGGATGTGTCCAATGTTTAACTTTGTCGCTGAATGGTCCAGATGATTCTAATGTTTGATGGGCAAAGTGAACCACCAACTCCTATTTAAAGATAGCAAAGGGTTCTTTAGTGGACGATTGGGATGTGTCCAATGTTTAACGTTGCCGCTGAATGGTCCAGATGATTCCAATGTTTGATGCGCAAAGTGAACCACCAACTCCCATTTAATAGTAAAGAAGTAGTGGTACTAACTCGTAAACCAAAGTGCTCCTATAGGAAAACACGGTAAGCTATACCGACGGATGAACCTTGCTATACGATGAGTGAGCTTGCATGAAATGAAATGTCCGGATACGATGAGTGAGCTTGCATGAAATGAAATGTCCGGCCAGAACATGAAACTAGCTGCTTATGGTCTGGTGAAGATGGAGTGTAGTATATCTAAGAAAGAAAAGAGCATTGACAACCAATGTTTGGGGGGTATTTATTTATTTATCTAGAGGTGAATACCCCACGACTTATAGTAGGTGTGCTGGTGTGTCAATACTAAGTACGGCTACTTTTATCTCAAAAAAAAAGTACGGCTACTTCTAATGCATCTTTCCCTAGCACACCATATCTTTCCCTAGCACGGTGTGCTAGGTATGATATATATTGAGATAAGCTACCTTAATGCGTTGTACTTACATTCAATATATGCTTAGTACAATATGTGTTATTACCCGAAAAAAAAACAATATGTGTTATACTAGACCCTAATTTTTTTAAAGATATTGGAGTCTAACTGGATGGTACTACGGTAGTAATACAAGATTTGATAACTCATCTGTTGTACCATGTGCAGAGACCAAGACCGACAGGCCATGCCCAACGGCTTGTTCAGAGCCAGCCGTGATAAGGGCCCTCATGCCCAGCGACCGGTACGGAGTCGGCCAGCGACGCCCGCCCCCACGCCCAGCGCAGAGGTGCCGATTGGGAGGACCGCGACGAGGGGAACAATGCATGGAGGCTTAGGCCATATTCGTCTTTGTTCTTCTAGAGGGAGACTGGTGAAAGAGACGAGAGATTTAGAGATTCTCTAGATCGATCCCGTGAGAACAAAGAGAGCTAGTGTTTGAGCGAAAAAAATAAAGAAATCTTCCAGGTAGGCTCTAGCTTAAGGCTCAGTGGTCTTTAAGCATTGGGATGGATTCAGTCCACTATAGCATGTGTAGGGAGGCGCAGCTTATGGCCTAATTTAGAATTAAGCATTGGAGACACTCTAAGGGTTTGTTTGATTCAAAGGAATTTCAAAGGATTTGTGAAGGATTTTGTTCCTTAGAAAATATTCCTACGTTGGTCGTTTGATTCAAAGTATTACAATCCTTAGGAATTCCTTAAAATGATTCCTTTGCTCTCTATTTTGTAGGAAATTTTTTCATTCACTCCAACATCATGTTTGAATTCCTTTGTTTTTCATGTGATTCATACGCGTAGGACTTGTTTGATTCAAAGGATTTATAAAACATAGAAATAGGAAAAGTGCAGGAATAGAATGGCATGACACTTAGAATCCTACAGGAATGAGAAATGCAGGAATTGGTAAGATAAGTTGTTTGATTGCACCGCAGGAAAAACACAGAAAATTTTATAGAGTTTAAGTACATGTCATAGTTGTCATAGACACATGGAATTTGTCCAAGAGGTCTCACCTCTTGTTAGAAATTCTATAGGATTGTAGTATAGGAAAGCAATGCATAGAAATTTTGTAAGATTTATTTCTTTAAAACAAATGCACTCTATTGAAAAAATTCCTATGGATTGAAATCCTATAGGATTCATTTGGAAATCCTTTGAATCAAACAAGCTCCTAATTGATCCAAATTCCTTAGTTTTCTATTCCTATAGGATTCAAGAGGTCATGCCACTCCAATCATATAGTTTTCCTATTCCTATGTTTTAAGAATCCTACAAATCAAACGAGTCCTCGGTTAGTAGGGATGTGTCAGGATAAATAAGAATGATATAACATAGCAAGAAAAAATAACAAAAAAGGCTTAATTATGTTTAGTATTGTAACATCCCAAAATTTTCAAACTTTGGAATGTTAAATTAAATAAATAAAGTGAATGTATTGTTTGTCCTGCTTGAAAATTCTCGAGGAAAATAAACTTTTGATAATTTATTTTGAATTTTCTCAACCTTGATTTAAAATATTTCCATATGTGTGGATTAAAATGACTATCCAAAACTATAATCTTGATTGAGATAACTTCATACAAATCCAACTCATGTGCATTTGATTTGTTTCCAATCATTTGACTTGAGTGACATTTAAATTTTTTGTTCAAACCACTTTGAATTAACTAGAGAGGAAATAATATGACATTTCCAAAATGTATAGAAGATTTGGAAAATATTTCTTTTGGATGTTATCTGACTTTATTGCATTTTATATTTTTGATATATTGAGTTCCAAATGAAAAGAAAATGAATGAGAAGAGGATAACATGACATCCTCAAATATTGTGTTGGAAATGATATAATATATCACCTACATGTTTGTTTATAAACAATGAAACTGAATTGGGTGGAAATTATATCTCTTGTGTCATACATAAGTATTTTTGTTTTATTAGAACTAGCACGGTGGCCCTCGCAAATGCGAGGGCAATGTCTAAATATGTCTAAAAGTGTTTATGTGGTTCTATAAAACTATTATGAGCTTATTGTTTATGTGGTCTATAATCACAATAAATATTATGTTAAATAAAAATCAATTGTGCAGGAGACCTGTTTAACCTTTGTAATATGTGGAAGTATAATTAAAGTGGCAACAAAAAGGAGTGTACCAATGATTATTTGTGTCTTTTGGACGTGGTGATATTATATTAGTGCATAGAAGAAAACTTTTATTGCAAGCTAGGATGTACTTTATGTTTAATGCTATTTTAATGTTAGGTTATATTTTAAATTTTTATTAATTTGAAGTCAACAAAAGTTACATGTTGATGTGTAAATAATAATTTCTACCCATTTATTAAGAAGAAATAGTCATTGTATATTTAATAAAGGTAAATCATATTAACGTTAATATTATGTTATGCAAAATTAAGAAGACGTGTCGGTTCAATATATTGATAGTAAGATTCGAGAGATCAATAGGTTATATGAAATTGTGTCGAGCAAACTGAATATTTTGGTCCACCATGAGATTTTGTAGAAAAATTATCTAGTTCTTTTGATTCATCATATATTGTGTAATACGATAATTATGGTTTGTTCTAAACACTTATGATAATAAATTTTAATGGAGAAAAAGGTTAGGTCACAACACTTAGAAAATTTTATCCGGTGCATGTATATGCATTTACATATTTAGATACGTTTAGTGTGGAATGGGAAGTATTTTATTAGCAAAGCGAATAAAAGAAATATCATCGAAATCAATTTTTTCCTCGTTACTCCCTCTTGTGAAATATTAGCAAAATATGTCACCTTTTAGATAGAGAATCCATATCCAACATTGAACTTTGAAGTTTTTTATAATCATATTCCAAATAATGGAAATCCAGAAGTTTTTATGCTCAAATTAAATGATACTATTTTAATATCTGCAATGTGGTACATAGTGAAATGATGGTAGACATATTTTTATCTATTTTCTTTACCTCGTTCCCTACTATCTTCCACATTTTGTAGCACTGATTCGACATTCTTGTTCATATGTATTTTGGTATCCGATAACATGAATACACCCAAAGCTTAATTAACTGATACTCAACTTTAGTGTGTCGCTACCCGCAATAAATATCATCAATCCCAATAACCCACTACCAAAATTTTATGCTAGTTTGTCATCAAAACTCGTTATTTAGTAGTGTCTTCATGTAACATTTTAGGGAAATTACAGAATCCTTTAATTATGACATATAATAATCTATGAAGATTGACAAATAAGCACATATTCCTTAATACCTTTTCATGTCCGTGTGTGGAAATTTGCGTCTATGAACAATACACTATTGATTAAGCTCCACTACTTTGACCTCACATAAATATAATTGAAAACATGTGCCATCATGAGATTAAGATTCAAATAGCATGTGACATAAACAGTCTCTCGGTATAATGTGTGCGTTTGCTCCATCACAACTACTCACTCCATCCCAAAATAAGTGACTTTCATTTGTCTAGATTCGTATGTATTTATACACTAAAACGCGTCTAGGTGCATATGAATCTAGATAAATCGAAGTCATTTATTTAGGGACGGAGGGAGTATTAAGTTTATGTTTCATTTTATTATAGTGGATTTTATCTATTTATCTAGTTTGTAAGTCGACCAATATTTTAGATTCTAAATCAATAAATCATAATATTGAATTTATTAAATTGGACTCACTCCTTCTCCAAGTACATGGCGTATACACTTAGTCAAAAGTCAAGTTTGACCAAATATGTTTTCGAAAATATGAATATCTGTAGTACCAAATCGTTGTTAGAAGATAAATTATAAGATATATTTTCACAAATGTAATTATACAATATTTTCATTGTTGATATTCTCATCTATATATTGATCTTTTTTTTAAAAAATGAGTATTTTTTACTAAATTAATACACCATGTATTGGAAATAGTTAGAGTATTCTATTGATATTAAATGAGCATGAAACACATTCTCCCATTATCCTTCACCTACAAAATTGTATTGCACTCGATACTTATACATATTTTTTTAGGTTGTGCCGCCTCGCAATAGTTTGCAACATCCATATATATAGCCACCTTCATGCGCCTAATGTGAGTTGTCTCCATTTTGTTACTTATGGAAGGGAACATAAATGCAACAAATATGTTAGGCACTGCTTCATAATAATATTTTGTTAAATGAGATGAATAACTCATGTGCAATTATGATAAAAGAGGAAGTAAAATTCATTTCATAATTTTAGATGATACAAATATATGTTAAATTGGTATTGTAACAAAAAAATACATAAATATGACTATATGTGTTTTACATTTTTCTCTCTCGGAAAATTGATATATCGTAGACTTAAGGGCAAAAAAAAATCTTATTTACAAATTTCCTATCTGTTTTAGCTTTATACTATTAATTGATGGTTATCTAGACATACTCATTAATGTACATATATAATTCATATAGCTCGATCATGATGTGTGCGATATCCTTAGCTTCTATTGCTGGATGGACTACCTAATCGACCACAAAATATTTGCACATGATCTGATAACATATATAGATGGCGGGCCGATGACACAGTACAACTTTTGTTAAAAACAGAGTTTTTCTGTTTATACGTGAGCGGAACACAAAGAAACATGAGTTCTATGGCTCGATCAATATATGTCTTTCATATTGTGTGATGTCCTAGTTTGTTTTGCTGGACGGACGACCTAATCAACCATAAATAATTTACACATGAGCTGAGCAGAAATATTTATGGCGGACACATGACCCGATTGAGCGCAAGCGCTTGTTAAAAAAATTGAGTTTATTTTGAACGTGAACTGGACCACGTACTTCGTATGGAAGCTTATTTGAGTGGAAACAGTTTGAGTGGAGTACGTTTTGTTGGAGATCATGTTTGGACCACGGACTTCTGCCTGTCTCTGTTCTGTACGTGTTTAGAAGGTCAAGCCCATATATGTGGAGGAATCGTGTGATAGTTTGTAGGGGCATTCTTGACCGTGTAAAAGCAGTTTAGGCAAAAAATAGCGTCCGTGGAGGAACGTGCGGTAGCTTGTAGGGATATCCTGAACGTGTCAAAGAAGATTACGAGTCGTCTAAGTAACTATTAATACTTGGTTAAATCCTAGCCATAAATCTAAGATTCAACTGTTAAAATTAATTTGGGTGATGTGGCTTAACTTGGTGGCTGTATTAGACATCCTTATATTGCTTTTAATATATAATAGATTTTAGAGAAGTCGTTTACAAATTCAGAAACATGTACTAGGCCAATGCCTCTCACATTCATGACCCATGGCCATTTCTCTCTCTACATTTTCCTTTTTCTTTTACTCCTTTTATTTCTTTCTTGAGCTGAATATTTGGGCCCAACTGAAGGAACACGACCGAGTTGAGCCTTTGGTCGTTCATCTTCTTCCTGGAGCAGGTAAAAGCTACAGTTGACCTAATTCTTTTGGAGTTGACGTAACAAGCTACGAGTCAACTTAAGTTCTGATTATGCAGCTGACGTACCCGTAGGGTTTTTGTCCTCCCCCAGGCGACTGGCGGCGAGTCTTTGGTAACGCCGGTCTGATCTCCGATCAGATCTCTACTTGGCCTCCAGGCTTCTCCGGATCCTGGTGCACGAGTCTTAAGGACGGCAGGCGCGCGGATCTCTCTGCGTGAGTTTCTTTCTTTTTTCCTTGGAGAACATGTCTCGGATCAGCAACTCGGCGAGTGTGTCGGCGGGTCACACGGAGGAGAAGTTGAAGTACAAGGAGGATGCTGCAGGCCAGGAGGAGGATCTCTCGGGAGATACATCTGGTAATTTGGAAAACCAATCTGACGAGAGTATTGATTTCCTGTTTGATCAACTCGAGATTGGCGAGGAGGAGCTTGTTGATTTTGTTGTGGATGAGGAAGATCCAGGGCTCGTTGAGAGTACGCGATGGCTGGCGGTGGCGAGAGTCCATTATTCAAAAAGTTTCAGCCATGAAGCACTATTCTAGCAGATGTCCTTTGCGTGGAACTCAGCCAAGAGGGTTACGATGAGGGCGGTGGGTGCGAACAGATTCGTTATCCAGTGTTCGTGCTTAGGGGATTGGGAGAAGATTATGTATCGAGGTCCTTGGCTATTCCGTGATTGGCCATTGATCACTGCTCCATATGATGGGTTTTCAGACCCAGAATCTGTAGAGCTTGAGTTTATGCCGATTTGAGTCCAAGTTCATAAGCTGCCAGTGGGCTTTCGTAATGAGAATTTGATAAAAAAAGGTCATATCAAGAGCTGCAGGAGAGGTGGTCGCTACCGAGATGGTGCCATCTGGTGTTTTCCGTGGGGATTTTGTCAGACTTCGAATTAGACATGATATGCGTAAGCCCTTAACTCGTGTGATCTCAATCGTCAATGGAGGGAAGAGGTTTCTATATGCTGTGAAGTATGAAAAACTTGGTCAGGTTTGCTTTGTATGTGGCCTTGTTGGCCATGACGTCAAGGAGTGTGGGGATGGTGTCCACGAAGTGAAAAATTACAAGCTGGGGGAGTACATCTATGCTTCCACTGGTGGTCGTGGCCGTGGGTCTAATATCCAGCGGGGTGGCCTGCGTGGTGGTGCTGGGGGAGGCCGAGCTCCTCTGGGTTCCCTTAGAGGCCGTGGTTTTGATGGTTCTGGTCGTGGATGTGGTGGTGTGGCACGCCCTAGGATGATTGGTGTGATGGATGATGTGGTGGATGATAAGGAACTAGAGGATACTGCTACCAATCCCCTGAAACCTAAGGATACGGTGATGACAGAGGCTGAGAAGCTAGCCAAGAGGGCGCTGGAGTTCTCTGACCCTTTGCTTCCGCCTTCAGCTAATCCAGATGCAAATGAGATGGTTGTGGACGGGACTGCGAAAGAGAACTCGGACAATAGTTCGTCTAAGAGGCAGAGAAAGGAGGATGGTGTTTCTACCTCAAATGCTAATGATGAATCGGCGGCATCCCTCGAGGATGACCGCCGGGAACAATGAATTGCTTAGGGTGGAACTGTCGGGGAGCGGGGAATAAACCGACAGTTCGTGATCTAGAGAGCTTGTGCAGATCTATTAATGCAAGCTTAGTTTTCCTCTGTGAGACCAGGCAGAAGAGTGACAGAGTCCGTAGACTTCGTGGCAGGTTGAGGTTGAAAGGTTTTGCTGGATATGATAGTGATGGCCTCAGTGGCGATCTTGCTCTTTTCTGGAGTGAGAATATTTTGGTGGATGTGCAGGAGGTGACGGATAGGTATATTGATGCTCATGTGCGTATGTCTCTAGATGAGCCACTCTGGAGACTCACATGTGTATATGGTGAGCCCCGTACGGAGAATCGTCATCGCATGTGGGAGAAAATGAGGGAACTGAAGGACCGGTCTGACCTTCCGTGGTGCGTTTTCAGTGATTTCAATGAGGCTCTTTGGTCCTTTGAGCACTTCTCGGCTACGGCGAGAGGGGAGCAACAGATGATTGCGTTTCGCGATACTTTAGATGTATGTGAACTTGTAGATTTGGGGTTCTCGGGCCTGCCATTCACGTATGATAACAAAAGGCGAGGACGAGCAAATGTTAAAGTCCGTCTTGACAGAGCTGTTGCGTGCAATGGTTGGAGGGATTTTTTCCTAGAGTCGTCGGTAGAGCATTTGGTCTCCTCGTGTTCTGTGTTCTGACCATCTTCCGATTGTCCTCAGGTGTATGAAAGAAGAGGTAACGAGGATCAAACCTGCACGCAATCACTACGAGATCATGTGGGAGCGTGACTCCAGTTTACCTGAACGCATAGCTAATACGTGGGCTGAGGCAGGTCCGAAACACACCCTGGGTGACATTCGGCTTGGGCTTGGCCAGGTCATGGGACGGCTGCAAGCCTGGAGTAAAACCACATTCGGTCATGTTGCTAGAGAGGTGGAGAAGTCAAGAACGAGGCTTGTGGAGCTCATGGCAATGAATGCTGACATGCAAGAAATACGTGAGGTCCAAGATAAAATGAATGAGATGGTTTACCGGGAAGAGATGATGTGGCTTCAGCGTTCCCGCATCAACTGGCTGCGTGAGGGAGATCGTAATACAAAATATTTTCATCGGAATGCAGTCTGGCGTGCTCGCAAGAATAAGATCAAAGGTATGCAAAATTCGGATGGTATTTGGCACACGGATGCTACAGAAATGAGACGTATTGCTACTGATTATTTCCAGAACATATTTACTGCAGATTCAGACCTGTTATCTGACCCGGTTATTGATCCTTTTGAGGCAAAGGTAACAAATGATATGAATGAGTCCTTATGTGCTGATTTTACTGATAAAGAAATTGCGGATGCTCTCTTCCAGATAGGGCCCCTAAAGGCGCCAGGCCCGGATGGATTTCCGGCGAGATTTTTCTAGAGAAATTGGGGTGTGCTACAAGAAGAGATCACTGTGGCGGTTAAACTTTTCTTTACTACTGGTATGATGCCGAGTGGGGTAAATGATACTGCCCTAGTGTTAATACCAAAGGTGGATAACCCAAAGAAAATTACAGAGTTTCGACCAATCAGTTTATGTAATGTAATTTACAAGGTTGTGTCTAAATGCCTAGTGAATAGGTTGAGGCCAATTCTAGGCGATATTATCTCGGAGGAACAGAGTGCATTTGTCCCAGGGAGGCTCATTACGGACAACGCACTCCTTGCGTTTGAGTGTATGCATCATATACACACGGAGAAGAATAGTAGTAATAGTTTTTGTGCTTATAAACTGGATATGTCAAAGGCGTATGATCGAGTGGATTGGGATTTCTTGAAGCAAATGATGGAAAAGTTGGGCTTTGCTCACCGCTGGGTGGATTGGATAATGTCTTGTGTCACCACGGTGAGGTACTCCGTGAAATTAAATGGAGCCCTTTTGGATTCGTTTGCACCGTCGCGTGGGCTTCGGCAAGGTGACCCCCTATCTCCTTTTTTGTTCCTTTTGGTGGCTAATGGTCTTTCAGTGTTACTTTGAAGGAGTGTGCATCAAAATGAAATTGAGCCGGTCAAAGTATGCCCTCGAGCTCTTGGGCTGTCTCACTTATTGTTTGCAGATGATACTCTTCTTTTCTTCCGTGCGGAACAAGTGCAAGCTGGAAAGATTCTTGATATTCTAAATACTTATGCAAGTGCAACGGGACAACTAATCAATTATGATAAGTGCTCTATTTCCTTTGGGCCGTGCTGCCCAACCAATGTACAGGAGCAGGTTAAGTCCATTTTACAAGTGCAGGTGAATGGTGCGGAGGAAAAATATTTGGATTTGCCTACACCAGATGGATGGATGCATAAAGGTAGATTTCAAAATTTGCAAGAAAAGTTGACGAGGAGGATTATGTGTGATGGCTATCCATCTCAAGGTGGTAAGGAGATTTTGATTAAAGCTATTGCTCAATCGATCCCTACATATCTTATGGGGGTGTTTAAACTTCCTATGTCGGTCTGTGATGATTTGACTAGAATTGTCAGAAACTACTGGTGGGGTGCAAGTAAGGGACAGATGAAGACGCATTGGAAGGCATGGGACCATTTGTTGAAGCCCAAAGCTTGTGGTGGGCTGGGTTTTCGGGACTTCAGAGTGTTTAACCAAGCTTTGCTAGCTAGGCAGGCTTGGAGGCTGATCTCAAATCCGGATAGTCTATGTGCCCATGTACTCAAGGCCAAATATTATCCACATGGGCAGTTGCAAGACACGGTGTTTACTGGTAATGCGTCATCTACTTGGCAAGCCATCCAACATGGTTTGGAACTTCTGAAAAAAGGCTTAGTTTGGAGGATTGGTAATGGTACACAAGTCAGGATTTGGAGAGACCCGTGGCTCTCTCGTCCTGACTCTTACAGGCCCATCTCGAGACAGGGGGATTGCCGCCTGCGAAGGGTCTCTGATTTGCTAGACGAACATGGTGCTTGGAATCTGGTACTCCTCCAACGTTATTTTATGCAGGCAGATGTTCAGGAGATTCTGAAGATTAAACCTTCTCCTCGGCGCCTTGATGATGTTCTTGCATGGGCGCCAACGGAGAATGGAATTTTCACCGTCAAGAGCGCGTATTGGTTGGCGATGAATGAACGCCAACGGCCCTTCATGGGTGCCACGAGCAGGGCACCGGATGGCCATCGTGCCATCTGGAAGGCATTATGGGGGTGCCCTGCCCCCCAAAAGGTACGCATTTTTGCGTGGAAGTTGGCTACTAATGGCCTTGCAACTATGGAAAATAAACACAAAAGAAAGCTGGAAAAATCTGACATTTGTACAATTTGTGGTGTTGAACGCGAGGACAACTTCCACGCTTTCTGCAGGTGCCCTTTGGCTAAATTATTGTGGGATGCAATGTCGGAAGTCTGGCCACTGCCACCTCTCTCGTTGATCCTCAACGTCGGCGAGGAGTGGGTGCTGCATTTGCTAGATGGAAGACCGAAGCTGGAGCGTACCAGGATTATGATGCTTCTTTGGAGGATCTGGCACGTGCGGAATGAAGTTGTTCATGGCAAACCTGCCCCGCCGGTGGATGCTTCACGACGCTATCTATGCAGCTACATTGACTCCATCATGATGATAAAGTACTGTCCGCAGGCGGATCATATCAAGGGGAAGGAGCCGGTGAGTCTTGAGATACCAAGTGGTAGACCGCGAACCACATCCAAGGAACTGAAGATTGTGAAACGATGGAGTCCTCCCCCGTTAGGCTGGTACAAGCTCAATGTGGATGCGTCTTTTCATCCAGATTCGCGTACGGGAGGACTCGGTATGGTACTGCGAGACGAAAGAGGCGAAATCATTTTCTCATCATGTAGGCATGTTTTTTCTTGCTCTTCTCCATTGGAGGCTGAAACCCTGGCATGCATGGAGGGATGTTCACTCACGAGGCAATGGAGCTCACTTCCTTGCATCATTGAAACAGATTGTTTGATGCTCGTGAACATGATTAAGAGCATTGCTGAGGAGAGATCGCAAGGCACTTTTATGCTGAAGGAGATAAAGTATCTTTTGAGTGAGATGTCAGGGTTTAAGGTTGAGCTGATTAGACGGGAGCAAAACTCGGTTAGTGACGCTCTCGCCAATATGGGAAGATCGGAGATCAGAACCTCAGTATGGCTCCGTTCTGCTCCTGATAGTATTCTTAAACTCTGTTTAGAGAATTGTAATGCTGTTTCTTAATTTTTAATGAAAGTCTTTATCGCAAAAAAAAAGGTAAAAGCTACAGTTACAGTATCCATGGCACTCACTTTTTCCCCTCCAAATCTAGAACGTTATGGACCTCGAAACTGATAACTATAAACATGAAATCCGTCAATTCCACTTCAGGGCCTATCGCCTGCCTCACTTCCCTTCTCTATATAACCAGCTCACAAGTCTCTCCTCGATTCCCTTCGGCTCTTCACAAACTCCACGCTCAATTACTTCTGCACGGTGGCCGTATTTTCTCATCGAAATTCTTCCGGCCGCAGTGACGTCTTCGTCAATTCAGTCGGGTACAAAGGGACTAAGATTTCCTTTCTTATTTTGTTCATCTTCTCTAGATTTTGCGCATCCATTTTGATCAGAAAATAATCCTATTTCGCAGCCGGAGACCCTCCTGAAAGGAGCACCTGACGGCCGTCCGACCTGTCTATACCTAGTTGTCGTCGCCTGGAGCACCGCCGGGACCAACAAGCACACCTTTGGCTTCGCCTTCAAAATTCTGCACCTCGTAGAACATTCATCAGAGCAATAATATCATCAGAGGGAGGTCTTCGTCCAAAGCAGAGCTCGTCGCCGTCGCTAGGACATTTTCCAGCGATCAAACTATCCACACATCCGATATATTTTCCTTCAGGCTGGTGAGGTCTTCTCTCTTTCCATGTTCACCGTTGGATTTCCATATAGTGTCTCTCAGTAGATCACTTAAGATGAAGAGGTATTCACCATTAGAAATCCGCCATGTGTTGAGACAGATTGTATTTCCGCGTGTTGCTTTGGACAGAAAACAATATGATTTTCTAAATTCAATATCCTTAGTTCTATTGGTTCAAAAAAATTAGAATTAATTATCTATGGAATCCTTGGAGGAAGTAGAATGCAACTACACCATCGATTTAAATTGTTAATATCTCTAGTAAAGAAATAGAATATTCATGAATGAATCTTTCTGTAAAGTGAGAACTAATGAACTTGTCTATCTGTTAGTACTGTTAGGAATTTGTTTTAATCAATAATAGTATCTTAAATTGATAAACGATTGTGAGTACTGACGAAACACCGCTCCTGGAAAAAACTGGGTGATGGTTTTTGAATCTCGCCCCACGCGCCGGTGAGCTGGCTCGCCGCTGCCGGCCGCCTTCCCCATCTGTCGTGCGGCTCCCTGCCATGGCCTCCTGGCCGGCGCGGTCCTCGGCCCCGCCCCTCCGGTGGCACGCGTCCGCCGCGTCCGTCTTCGCGGGCCGCCCAGGATGGTCGCCCGCTACGGTGCTCCTCCGGCCGGAGGACGCGCGTCTCGTCCTCCTCAACGACGTCGGTGTCGTCGTTGATGCAAGGGACCGTCGTCGGGGGGAATTTATTCACCAAGGCTCGACCTTGCTCTTCCCAGCCCACCGTGTCCTGGTAGGATGCTGACACCTTCAGCGCCCCTCCCCGCCTTCCCCGTCGCTGTTGCCTAGGTAGCCGGCACCCCCACCGCCCCGGCCCTTATCGCTGGAGAAGGTGGAGGAGCTAGCAAACCTACAGGGCTTGGCATGGGGAGACATCGAGGAGGATGCAGAGTTGGCCGAGCCGGGGACGGAGGAGCCTTTGGCGGCAAGCTGCGTGGGCGACGGGGGGGCCTCGAGTGACGAGCATGGCATGGAGCGGCCAGGATGCACCTCCCTGCTCCGGCTACCCTCCCTGGGGGATTTCCTCCCCCTGGCAAAGTCTGTTGCCCAGCGGACTCGCCGACGAGGGAGGATCCCGTCGAGCTTGGCGCCGGCGGCGCCGCAGAAGGGTTGGGAGGAGTGAGGCGAGGGTTCTGACGGGCTGGGCCAGCTCTGGGCCTCACTGGTTGGGCTGCAGGGGAGTTGGCCGGCCGGGCCGCTCATGGGCCCAAGCCTACTAGTAGCCTGGACCGGTCGGCCCACCCTTGGCCCATCCTACCGGCTCGCGGCGTTGCGCCTGGGCTGGCCCAGGTAGGCCACTCACGGCCCACCCCTGGACCAGAGCGTCCACCGTCCACCTAGGCCATCCCCGAAACCCTAAGAGGTTTTGTTCCCTCTCCCCCTCCCCAGGTCACTGCCCGTTGTCTCTGTTGCCGCTCCTTCCGCCTCGCCGGCTCCCCCGTGCCACCCCCACTCGTACCTGGCGGCGCTGATGTCGCACCAGCCGCGGAGCCCGCCTGCGTCAGGCCGCCCCACTTCCCCCCGCTCTGCTTGTTCGCCCTTGCGGGAGCCCCTGCTCGGGGGTCGCCGTTACCAGCCGGCACGCGGACACCAGGGGCCCTACCGCCACCCAGGTCGCCGCTCCCCGCCGCCGCCGCGCTACCCCCAAACGCGCCCCTCTAGGTCGCCCACAGGGCCAGACGCCGTGTGGAGGAGCCTCGGGTGCGGCACTCTCCCCCGTGGCCATTCCCTGAGCTCGAGCGGGAGGCTCGGCTGTGAGAGGTGGCCCTGCAGGCCCACGACGTGGCTCCTCCGGTGCGGCAGGAACCTGGTTGGGCGGATGGGGGCTCGTGGTGCGACGGCCAGGACGCTACACGTCCAGCCCAGCGACTGGCTGCGGCGTGGCAAGGAGTTGATTCAGGTGCTCCGGTTGCAAAGAAGAAGAAAAAGGAAAGCAAGAAGAAGACGAAGCAGGGTCCGGTGGCCGTGCCTCCGACGTCGGGTTCGCTCCCCCCGATCTTGGGCACATCCTCAGGGGTGGGCTCGGGAGCGGGGACGGGATCCCTTTCGGCCTCGGCGCTTCCCCGCAGACGCGAGTGTCTAGAGTACTACGGGCACGGCGTCGACGGCGGATTTTACTTCATCGACATGGGTGGGGTCCCGATGACTGTGCCGGAGACTGGCGATGGTGACGGTTCTTCCGGCGCAGGACCCTCCCCTGTCCGTCGAGGTGACTGAGGCCCTGATCCAGGAGGAGCTTGGAGCGGTCCTTCCAGGCGATGAGTGGTCGGTCCGTCACGTCTCCTCCACCGAGTTTGCGGTCTCGTTTCCCTCGGTGGCAATTCTGCGGATGTGTGCCTGCGGTTCGTCCTTCACTCGGTCGCTCCACCAGTTGAAGGTCTCCATCAAGCTCCATCTTTACTTTTGCTTTGCTTGCATCTATGACTAATAATCCACCTTCAGGTTATCATCCGAACCCCCTCCAGTATTAAGTTGCAAGCAACAGATAATTGCATTACGCATTGCGTGTAAAGTAAACAATATGATTGTTCTATGAACAAAGGATTGTTGTTTTCCCCCTAGTAGCAATAGCACATCTAGTACCTTAGAGATTTCTGTCACTTCCCCAGATTACTGGAGGCATGAACCCACTATCGAGCATAAATACTAACTCTTGGAGTTGCTAGCATCTACTTGGCCAAGATAGCTACTAGCAACGGAAAGCATGCAAGATCACAAATAACAAAGACACGATAGAATCAATAATGAATCTGAAATAGCATCTCAATATCCATCGGATCCCCGCAAACACAACATGTAGGATTACAAATAGATGATCTTGATCATGAACGGAGCTCACAAGATCTAAACATGATAGCACAAAGGAGAAGGACCAGCCATCTAGCTACTACATGGACCCGTAGTCCAAGGATGAACTACTCACGCATCACATCGGAGGCTTGCATGGTGATAAAGAAGGCCTCCAGGGTGAATTCTCCCCTTCGGCAGGGTGCTGGGAAGAGCTTCAGATCCCTCCCATCTAGGGATGGAGATGACGGCGGCTACTGACTCTTTCGTGGAATTTTGATCGGGTACTTAGGGTTTCTGTATCGCAGGCATCTTATAGGCGAAAGGGGAGGCCGAGGGGGTGCTGGAGGCGGCCAGACCACCCCCTGGCGTGGGCCAGGCCCCGGCCGTGCGGCCAGGTGGTGTGGCGGCCCCTTGGCACCTCTCCATCTCGTATTCTGGCTCTGTGTGTTCCTCGGTGAAAAACTGACTTTGGCTTTTGTCCCGTCCAATTCTAAGAATATTCATTTTCTGACTTTCCTGGAACCAAAAACAGCAGAAAACAGGCAGCTGACACTGTGGCTCTTGTTAATAGGTTAGTCCAAGAAAGTGTGTAAAAGGTACTCCAAAGTGTGGACAAAACATAAGAAAGTAGATAAAAACCAAGCATGGAACATCAAAAATTATGGATACGTTAGCAACGTATCAGCCAGCTGTTGGTCACTCGGGTGGGATCCTCCTTGGCGTCAAGGAGGAAACCTTCGAGGTAGACGATATGGACCGCGGGGAATTTTTTGTGAGCATGTCCCTCACTCATAGACAGTCCTGCTTCAAGTGGGAGATGGTCATTGTCTATGGCCCTGCGGACCATAGGAGGTCAGCGGACTTTTTGCAGGAGCTCAGGTCGAAAGTGGAACGGGCTGATATCCATGTGGTAATAGCTGGGGATTTCAACATGATCTTCTTCTCGGATGATAAGAGCTCGGCTAATGTCGACCTCCCTAGGATGCGTATGTTCAATGACTGCATCGCTGATCTCGCGCTCCCCGATATTTCGCGAGTGGGCGCTAGATATACGTGGACCAATAAGCAGCGCACCCTGATCCATAGTGTCCTAGATCACGTCTTTGTCTCTATTGACTAGGAGGTACGGTTCCCCCTCTGTTCCCTGAAGGCAGTCACCAGGATTGGCTCTGACCACACCCCTCTCCTCCTTTCCTCTAGAGAGGGGTCGCCCCCGCGACTGAACCGCTTCCACTTCGAGGCCTTCTGGCTACAGAAGGCCGGGTTTGTGGAAGCAGTGCGGTCTAAGTGGGTGGAGGATGCAGCCTCCCCCTCGCGGGCCTACTGCATTATCGATATTTGGCACCAGTTTGCTTAAACTGTCTGGCGGTTCATGAGGGGTTGGGGGCCAACCTGGGGGCGGCCCTTAGGGACCAAAAGGAGGTCATCTTACGGGAGATCCAGGCCCTAGACCTGGAGGCCGACCAGCGCGGCCTTTCGGAAGAGGCCTGGTCCCATAGATACTCCCTTGAGACCTCCATTATGGAGATCTACAAGGGAGAGGAGGCGTTCTGGCGACAGCAGAGTCGCCAGAACTGGACCGTCCAATTGAATCGAACACGGCCTACTTCCACGCTATTGCCAATGGAAAGAGGAGGAAGTGCTCAATCCCTTGCCCCTAGGAGGGGGGTGTTCTGTTGGAACCGCCACTAGAACTCTCCTCCCATATTTACACCTTCTACAAGGAGCTGTTTTCTGGCTCGTCAGGATCGGGGATCTCGCTGGCCTCGGACTTCTGGGTTGGTGATGCGACCGTCTCACCGGCAGAGAACCTGGAGCTTACCCTCCTGTTCTCCATGGAGGAGGTGGCAACGACCCTGAAGTCCATGAGGTCGGGGTCAGCCCCCAGCCCCGATGGTTTGCCTGTGTCCTTCTTCTAGCCTTTTGGGCCTAGCTGGAGCCGGTGATCATGTCGACGTTCCAGGAGTTCTATACAGGGACTCGAGTTATGTCTCGCCTGAACTTCGGCGTGATATCCCTGATCCCCAAGGTAGTGGGGGCCATGGATATTCGCCAGTTCAGACCGATCACGATCATCAATGTCATCCAGCGGATATTCGTGAAGGTTTGTGCTTTGCGCCTCACCCCAGTTATGGAGAGGCTCACCCACCCCTCCAGTTCGCCTTCCTTAAGGGACGCTTGATTCATGATGGTGTCATTGCCCTCCATGAGATTATTCATGAGGTGAAGACTCACCATCAGAAGGGAGTGTTCCTTAAGTTAGACTTCTAGAAGGCATACGACCGTCTGGACTGGGCCTTCCTCCGACTAGTCTTGGGGAGGGGAGGTTTTGACAACAGGATGATCTGCTAGATTATGCAGTTTGTGATGAGTGGTAGGACGTCAATCAACATCAATGGGGATATTGGCACGTACTTTAGTCCGTCTTGCGGAGTCAGGCAAGGGGATCCCATCTATCATCTCATGTTTAACTCCGCGGTGGATGCCCTGGTTGAAGTTTTGGATAGAGCCAAAATTGCTGGCCTTATCTCGGGCGTGGTGGGGCATCTGATCCCTGGGGGTGGTGTTACCCATCTCCAATATGCGGATGATACCATGATCATGGTTCAGGGATCGGATCTCGACATTATTAACCTCAAATTCCTGCTAATGTGCTTCGAGTCTATGTCTGGTCTGAAGATTAACTTCGACAAGAGTGAGGTCTTTGTTCTCAGCTTCACTAATGAGGAGTGTCAGCGCATTGCCGATAATTTAAATTGCAAATTGGTGGACTTCCCTACTACCTACTTAGGGATGCCCATCCGTGAGACAAGTGTTCTGATTAAGGACTTGGCACCCCTCGTGACGCGGGTTCGGTCTAAAGCCGAGCCCTGGCGGGCTAGAGTTACGACCAAGGGGAGAAAGACAGTCCTTATCAACTCTTGCCTCTCGAGTATGCCCATGTACTAGATGGGGATGTACCTGCTCTTGGAAGGAATCCATGCATACTTTGCCAAGGAGCTCTCTAGGTTCTTCTGGGCGACAAGGGACGGCCACCAGAGGTACCATATGGTTAAATGGGCAGACATCTGCGGCCCCAAATGCCTTGGGGGCTTAGGTATTCTTGATTCGTGCCGTTTTAATGTGGCCCTGATGCTGAAATGGTTTGGAGTATCCTTAGGGAGGATGGGGGCCTTTGGCTCCAACTGGTAAAGGCCAAGTATCTCCGTGGTTGGCCTCTGTTGGCTTGCGAGCGGAGGGAGGGTTCCAGTTTTAGCGGGCCATCTAGGATATTAAGCCGTTTGCTGGACTGGGTGTTTCCTTCGCCACTGGGGATGAGCAGGCCGTGCGTCTGTGGCTAGACCCATGGCTTCCGTCAACCCCTCTTTGTGAGCAGTTCCCTGCCCTCTTCGCCATCTCCTCGTCCCCGACGATCCTCGTTGCTGAGGCCTTTCGTGAAGGGAGCTGGAACATCTTCTTCCGGTGAACTTTTAGCGAGGCCAAGGTGGAGGAACATTGGCGCCTGGAGGAGGCTCTCCCTAGCACGTTATCTGAGGACCAGGATACGGTTGCCTGGAGCCTGATGCCAGGGGGATTTCTCCGTCAGCACGGCTTACCGGGCCCTCTTCCAGGGTCCGGAGCAGAGCTGGACCTCTCCCCTGTGGAAGGAACCCCTCCCCCTTAGTATTCGCATCTTTCTTTGGCAGCTCCTACGGGATCGGCTACTGTCAGGGGTGGAGGTGGCTAAGCGTAATGGGTCGGGCAATGGTCGGTGCCCCATATGCGGGACTCCGGAGACAAATTCCCATATTATGTTCTCCTGTTCGGCAGCCTAGTTCTTGTGGAGCTATGTTAGGGAAGCGTTGGGGCCCTCCTGGCAGGCGTAGGAACTTGCGGAATTCCTGCAGTCTGCGGCGAACCGCGCCGGAAGGGGCCGCTGCCTCTTCTGGATGGTCTATGCGGCCCTGACTTGGTCCCTTTGGAATGTTCGCAATAAAATGGTGATTGAGCATATTTTCCCTTACCGGGCATCTGACTCGTTTTTCTCTTATTGCCTTTCTCCAGTAGTGGTCCCCGTTAGTGCGCCAGCATGACCGGTCGGCCTTCGGCGACACCCTCGAAGCCCTAAGATCGGCGGTGGCCCCTTTCTTGGCTCCAGCTCCGGCTTGACTCCCGCTCCAACCGGATAGTAGGGTGTGGATGTGGCCTAGTTGCTTTCTCTACTTTTTTGGGCCGTGTTGTGTTGTGACCCGAGCAGTCGTACTCTTCTTTCTCCCTTTGTCATTGGATGTTGCCGTTGTTGGTGTTCTGGATGTTGTATGAACCTGGATTTGGCTTTATTTATAAAGCAGGGCAAAAGGCTGTTTCGAGAGTAAATTGATAAACCTGTTAGAAAGCCTAGCGCTGTTATAAGTCAAATAGGAATTAACCTATGGTATCTCTTATGTGCTTATTATATTTTACACATAAAATCACAAGAATGACTTAATATTCATTTAGATTTTTTACGCAACTTTCATATACATAGTATCATGATGTTTGCTTGCATATGTGTATGTATGTTTCGTTGCGATTGTGTATTTATTTTACTATACCTTTGCGATAGATTTCTCGGAGTGTTGGAGAGAATATTAACAAGTAAACCCGTGTTGCTACCATTCTGAAGGCAAGTTGCTCTGACCATGTTAAGTATGTTTTTAATTAAATTCATTTATGGTATGCATAGGGACAATACTGTGACTTGTTATGTTCTAGTAAATATTGATTGTGTGGTAGACGTGGGAATTGGCATGCGCCCATTCTGGGGTAGCATTGCAAAAAATATTTTGGAAACAAAAATTAGATCAAACATGTTATCCATGGAATGGAGTGAAGTCGAAAGAATCGTCTACAAGGGGTGCATCTAGTGAGTGGCCCTGCAAGCTCGCATGCATTTGGAGAAAGGATTTTCTCATCTTGTCTTCTAAAGTTTTCAACAAAAGCTCATAATCGTGTGTAATATCGATTCATGAGAGAAAAACCCTATGTTGGTGTGTACCATCGTTCATAGGAGGGATTTTTGTCATATGGTGTGTAATATCCATATGGTAGGGAAAGTAAACATGGTGTGTAATATCCATGTGTTACAATGAGAAATATGGTGTGTAATATCCAGATGGTAGGAATGGAAACATGGTGTGTAATATCCATGTGTTAGAATGATGCTTGGAAACATGGTGTGTTATATCCATGTGTTAGGTTTTGATTGAACACTTGGTGTGTAATATCCTTGTGTGTCAATCAACCCTTCTCTTTTACTTTATCAATACAAGGATTTCAACTCTCAAAACCCTCGCTCTTCTTTTGTTATAACTTAGCATGAAATTGTAACTTGCCAATACAATTCAAATGTATTGACTCTCTATGGCCGTAACTTATCATGTTGTAGGATTACTTGATGATAGTGAAGTACGATGAGTAGGGACTATGAGTCTGCACTCAACATGTTTGCATGTGGCACATGAAGGTGAAGGACTCCATGCTTTATACTTATATCCGTTGCGATGTAATATGAGCTATGTAACTTTTAATGAACTATTTTATTCCTGGATATGCGATGTAATATGACCTTTGTTTCTTGATATTACATTTTAAACTATGGGTGCTAGCTATTCGATCCAGGGACTTGCGTTGTACACACAGGAATTGATGTCTACGCACTTCTATTCTTGTAGACAGTTGTTGGGCCTCCAAGTGCAGAGGTTTGGAGAACAGCAGCAAGTTTTCCCTTAAGTGGATTACCCAAGGTTTATCAAACTCAGGGAGGAAGTGGTCAAAGGTATCCCCTCTCAAGCAACCCTGCAATCAACATACAAGAAGTCTCTTGTGTTCCCAACACATCCAATACACTTGTCAGGTGTATAGGTGCACTAGTTCGGTGAAGAGATAGTGAAATACACGTGGTATGGATAATTATAAGTGGTAACGGTGCCAGAAAATAGCTTGCTGGCATGGAAGATACTAAAGGAAAACTGAAATAAAGATGGAAGCAAGCAAACATGTAACAGATCTAATTGCAAACGGTGTTTCAGTGCTTAGAAACAAGGCCTAGGGATCATACTTTCACTAGTGAACACTCTCATATAAATATCTTCTCTTTATGATACTACTCTAAACTACTCTCCGGTTGGACACTCTAATCCATGGTAGGGCTATAACAGCACACCTCAAAGTAAGCCTTTCCCATCTAGATAACCCCACACTGTCACCTTGAGCACTAGATGGTTCCAACAAACACCACAATTTCATAGAGACATCCAACTCCAAATATAACTCATCACAAGTATTTGTAATCTCTCGCCTAAGTGCCACCATGGTGTGCATGCTCTCACTTTCACACACATAGGGAGAGCAGATATCAAATAAAGCACTTGAGTAGCAAAATAGATCTACTTGATTACAAAGCTCATGATCACAATATGATCATGCGTAGAGAGAGAGATGAACACATAGGTACCGGTAGAACCCTTAGCCTCGAGGAAGAACTACTCCCTCATCATCATGGGAATCAACAACGGTGATGGATATGGTGGTGGAGACTGATGGACATGGCTCCGGGGCACTTCCCCGTGCCGGTAGGGTGCCGGAACAGAGACTTTCTGTCCCCCGAATCTCCCCTTCGGTGGCGGCGGCGCTGTGAATCTTTTCGTGGCTGGAGGCTGTTCGATTTAGGGTTTTTGCATCGGGAGCCTTCTTATAGGCGAAGAGGCAAGGTAGGTGGAGGCCGGAGGGGGCCACACCACCTGGTGGCGCGGCCAGGGGGACCCGCGCCACCCTATGGTGTGGCCATCCCCTAGCCCCTCTTTGTCTCGTCTTCTGGCTCCGTGTTCCCTTCGGTGAAATATTGACTTTGGCTTTTGTCCCGTCCAATTCCGAGAATATTCATTTTCTGACTTTCTGGAACCAAAAACAGCAGAAAACAGGCAACTGGCTCTGTGGCATCTTGTTAATAGGTTAGTACAAGAAACTATGTAAAAATACTCAAAAGTGTGGACAAAACATAAGAAAGTAGATATAAAAAAAGCATGGAACATCAAAAATTATAAATACGTTTGCAACATATCAACATCCCCAAGCTTAACTCCTGCTCGTCCCCGAGTAGGTAAGTGATAAAAAGAAAGAATAATTTTTGAGGTGACATGCACCATCATAAACTTGATCAAAGTATTTGTGAAACATTGATAGCTGGGATCAAGGTACTCTAAACATGAACATGAAATATAAAGTTCTAACAATAAGACATATCAACTATGTTGTAACATGAAAAGGCACAAACAAAAGATTCATGAATAACAATGCTTTGCAAGACGTTTGTTTGTTTCACATAAAGAAAACATAGCATAGGGACATTCAGCTTGTCCCTCATAGAGTAGCAAACATAGATGCATAAGACACCTTCAAAGTTCATAAGACTGACTAGATACAAATAGTTTAAGAAAAGCAATATCAAAGTTATGCATCAATCAACAAGTCTTGGGACAATTCACATAGAACTAAGAAATGGCCACTATGCTCTCTCAATAGGTGCATAAAGATAGAAGGTGGAGACTCAACATAAAAGTAAAAGAAAGGCCTTCATAGAAGGAAGCAGGGATTCAAGTTTCATAAAGAGCTTCCAAAAATTATGGCACTTATTAGCTTTCAGCTCTCATTGCCCCTATCATAAGCATCTTGAAGTGATTAAGGTTAAAGTGAACAAACTATGGCGTATATGCCTGACAAAGTATAACTTGGAAACCTCATGTCCCTTGAATACGAGGGCCGCTCCTCATGCTACTCAAGTTTAGTCACCGGTAATTTCTTGTCATCATAAGTACATGTGTATCATAGAGAACCGCCAATGGGGTACCCCTTGCCCGATGATACGGGAGAATCCCCATATCAAAATGACAAGGCAAGCAGACAATGAGCATCTCAGCAATCTTCTTATTTACCATGGGAAAATGGTGCTTTTTTCTCTCTTTCCTCTTTTCTCATATCTCTTTTTTCTTTTCTTTTTATCTTTTTTCTCAATATCTGACTCTTTTTTTATAAGAAGAATGCTTCATAGACAACTCATTATGGTTACGCTGCAGGTTTCCACCATGACTACATGGATTAGACCAGCGGCCCAGGCGTTTCTCTAACAAATATACATAACTCCATGGACTTACAAGCTTCCCTTTCATTTCACACCGACGACATCCATAGACAAAAGAGCATGATATCAACTAGGTACAAAGTACAAGTGCAATGTTGAAAGCGTTCCCCATGACAGCATGGTTCTACTAATCCCCAACATATAAGTGCAAGCATATACAGCATAGATGACACAATGGTTCAAGTTTATTAAGGGCAAGAAAAGTAAAGTGTGCCATCAAGTTCGTGAGAGCTTTAAACACTAGTTTCCTCATAACAAGTTTAATTCAGAAGGTAGATAAAAGCATGAATATACTTGGAATAGCATATGCTAATAGGTAGGTTTGGTGGAATCTTTGGAATAACTTGGTTTAAGGAGTTGGATGCATGAGTGGAAATCACACTTGGTTACGGAGGCTAGCAAAAGACTGGGAGCGACCAACTAAGAGAGCAATAATGGCCGTAGAGCGACAAAACATCATTAATCAAAGCATAAAGTGATACTACAAATCAAAAACTAAAGGGTAATAAAGGCTATGGTGACTTGGGATAGTCATAACATGGTGTGAGCATGTGCCAAGTCAATCCAAATAAAGCATCAAAGGAGAATACCACAATACTATGCTTTAATATGCTAAAACAACGCATGATTCTTCGAAGGCACATTAAACAATCTCAATTGTTTATAACATGTCATGCTACAACAAAGAATACTAAGCATAACGCCAAAACAATATCAAGCATGGCATGACAAAGCATAGGCCACAGTCAAAAACAAACTCTCTTTTTACCACTTAGCATGAGCTTTCCTACTCTTTTCCAATCCAAACCAAACTATTTGAAAACTAATGTATGAAAGAGGGGGTCCAACCAATTTATTCAGCAAACTAATAAAACCAAGAAAACGAAAAACCAAAACGAAAACGAAAAAGAAGACGCTCCAAGATCAACACAATTATGCATGAAACAATAAAAATGAAGCGTTTGGAAGAAACCTGGGATTATTATTGTTGAAGAAGGGGATGCCTTGGGCATCCCAAAGCTTTGGCGGTTGTACTTCTTGGATATTTATTGGGGTGACACGTGTGGCATCCCCAAGCTTGAGCTTTAGTCCATTCTTCATCTCATTACTCATTCCTTCCTACACCTAAAAATTTTCCTTCATACAAAACTTCACACAATCTTTATTAGCAACATTAGTGCACTCAAGATAATAAGTCTTTAGGTTCAGTTTCAACACCAATAAAACTTCCATTAAAACACAAGCTACTGTAACACTTCCCTCAAAAATCTCAATTCCCCAAAAGAACTCAAAAAGGAACCAACAAGAAGCAAATGCAAATAATGGCAGAAATCTGTCAAAACAGACCAGCAGGTAAAGACAGATTTTTTCGAAGACCTTCTGTTGCTCAAATTGAAAAGTGTTGAACTAACGAAAGTTAGATAACAATCTGGGGCAGAAGCACAAACATTCATGCCTCAAAACGACATAGAGAGATTTTACACGAATGTTTACGGTGAAGCACAGAAATCTGTTTCGGGACAGCCACTTTCCCAATCATTACTTCTCTCTCATTAGAGGTTCCTCTTGGCACAAAAAGCAAATAAAAAGGATAAGGAGCGGTTATTATAGAGGTAATAACTTCCAAGACTCATCTAAAACTTTTGGGTTATCTCCCAATAAGTACTTTTCTTTAACGCCTTTAAGTTAGGCATGATAATTTCAATGATGCTCACATAAGAAATATGAATTTAGAGTAAAAGAGAGCATCAAGAAGCAAATATAAAACACATTTAAGTCTAACCCACTTCCTATGCATAGGAATCTTGTAAAGAAACAAATTATGAAAGCACAAAGCAACAAGCATAGGAAAGCAAAACAAGTGCAACTTCAAAATTTTCAACATAAAGAGGGGAAAGTTAATATTATTGAGATGCATAGAACCATGTTTCCCTTTCTGATAATAACTTTCAGTAGCATCATGAATAAAATTAACAATATAACTATCACATGAAACATTCTTATCATGAGTCACATGCATATAATAATTATTACTCTCCACATAAGCATAGTCATTCTTATTAATCATAGTGGGAGAAAATTCAACAAAATAGCTATCATTATTATTCTCATCAGCATAATCATCAAATATAGGAGGCATATTGTAATCATAATTAATTTTCTCCTCAATAGTAGGTGGACTGAGAATATCATATTCATCATTGTAATCATCATATATTGGAGGCATAGTATCATCAAAGTAAATTTTCTCCTGCGTGCTTGGGGGACTAAAAACATCATTTTCATGAAAACTAGCTTCCCCAAGCTTAGACTTTTCCATAGCATTAGCAATAATGGTGTTGAAAGAATTCATACTAATAACATTGCTATTAGCATGCAAATAAAGTTCCATAGGTTTTTTAATTTTCTCTTCAAACACTTCATGTCCTAACTCAAGATAAATACCATAAAGCTCTCTAATTTTTGTTGTTGTTTTCCATTAAGCCTAACTAGTGGAAATAAAAACAAGAAACAAAAAGATATAATTGTAGAATCTAAAGGAAATAACTTTGAGCACTCACACACCAGCTACAGTACTATAAGATAACTTAGTAGCCAGAGGATGTGAGTACCTTTTACCTTACCTCCTCGGCAACGGCGCCAGAAAATAGCTTGATGTCTACGCAGTTCTATTCTTGTAGATAGTTATTGGGCCTCCAAGTGCAGAGGTTTGTAGAACAGCAGCAAGTTTTCCCTTAAGTGGATTACCCAAGGTTTATCGAACTCAAGGAGGAAGTGGTCAAAGGTATCCCCTCTCAAGCAACCCTGCAATCAAGATACAAGAAGTCTCTTGTGTCCCCAACACACCAAATACACTTGCCAGGTGTATAGGTGCACTAGTTCGGCGAAGAGATAGTGAAATACACATGGTATGGATAATTATAAGTGGTAACGATGCCAGAAAATAGCTTGCTGGCGTGGAAGAGACTAAAGGCAAACTGAAATAAAGATGGAAGCAAGCAAACATGTAACAGATCTAATTGCAAACGGTGTTTTAGTGCTTAGAAACAAGGCCTAGGGATCATACTTTCACTAGTGAACACTCTCATATAAATATCTTCTCTTTATGATACTACTCTAAACTACTCTCCGGTTGGACACTCTAATCCATGGTAGGGCTATAACAGCACACCTCAAAGTAAGCCTTTCCCATCTAGATAACCCCACACTGTCACCTTGAGCACTAGATGGTTCCAACAAACACCACAATTTCATAGAGACATCCAACTCCAAATATAACTCATCACAAGTATTTGTAATCTCTCGCCTAAGTGCCACCATGGTGTGCACGCTCTCACTTTCACACACATAGGGAGAGCAGAGATCAAATAAAGCACTTGAGTAGCAGAATAGATCTACTTGATTAAGAAGCTCATGATCACAATATGAGCATGTGTAGAGAGAGAGATGAACACATAGCTACCGGTTGAACCCTTAGCCTTGAGGAAGAACTACTCCCTCATCATCATGGGAATCAGCAATGGTGATGGAGATGGTGGTGGAGATCGATGGAGATGGCTCTAGGGGCACTTCTCCTTCCTGGCAGGGTGCCGGAACAGAGACTTTCTGTCCCCTGAATCTCCCCTTCGGTGGTGGCGACGATGCAAAACTTTTCGTGGCTAAAGGCTGTTCGATTTAGGGTTTTTGCATCGGGAGGCTTCTTATAGGGGAAGAGGCAAGGTCGGTGGAGGCCGGAGGGGCCCACACCACCTGGTGGCGTGGCCAGGGGGACCCGCGCCACCCTATGGTGTGGCCAGCCCCTGGCCCCTCTCTGTCTCGTCTTCTGACTCCGTGTTCCCTTCGGTGAAATATTGACTTTGGCTTTTGTCCCGTCCAATTCCGAGAATATTCATTTTATGACTTTCTGGAACCAAAAATAGTAGAAAATAGGCAACTGGCACTGTGGCATCTTGTTAATAGGTTAGTCCAAGAAAGTGTGTAAAATACTCAAAAGTGTGGACAAAACATAAGAAAGTAGATATAAAACATGAATGGAACATCCAAAATTATAGATACGTTTGCAACATATCAAGGATCTGCACCTTATCAGGTGAGGTCGCTACAAGTATGTCCCGTAACTTTTGTTTTGAATTGAAGGAGTTATGCCCTAGAGGCAAATAATAAAGTGTATTGTTTGATATATCTCCTATATATTCATAATACGTTTCATATTGTGCTATAACTGTGTTAATACGGAACGTTAATACATGTGTGGTATGTAAACAAACCGTGTCTCTAGTTATCTCTAGCGAATTAGTTCATTGGTCATGATGATGATCTGGGTTTCAAGATCATGGGTATTTATGCCAATTGACAATGATGCCATGTCATTAGCTGAATGATGTGATAGACAAACATTTGATTGTTGTATCCAAATGAGATCTGGTTACAAATTTCATCATTGATGATAAACACAGAAAACCTCGCAACCTGATCCTTTGATTGTGAGGTAATGCAAATCACCGTTCTGGAGGAAGCTTTGATGGTATCAAGTACCATCTCGTAAAAGGGTAATAAAAAAGGTGCCACCTAGGTTTTCCAACAGGGAGTGTAGAGGAGTACATATCAAGACCAGGATTTGTGAAATCCATGTAACGCATAGATACATGTGGCCATCTCAGTGACGTTGCATTAATAGAGCTTGCAAGCATGTGACTTGGTCACGGAATGCAACGACATGGGAATGAGTAAACAAGTTGATCGGAAACGAGACCAAACTAAGGTATAGGGATATCGAAGATCAAGTCTCAGATGAATTAGGTATCAAATGACAAAGGGAACGGGAAACGAAAATTTCACGATTCGAGCGATAATATTCGTGAAACGCACGGGGGTCACATGGCCATCCAGGTCCCTCTGTTGAGCATTGATGTGAGAGTAGTCTCGATCATGTCCGGAGTGTTTCCGAACCGAAGGATGTCATGCTTAAGGGTGGGGACGCTTAGGGTAGATGAGGTATCGTAGGAGAAATAGAGAAAGGGAAACCAGAATAGTTCCGGGTAACATTCGATGTAAATCGGAAGGGGTATCTAAGGTGTTCCAGAGTAAAGGAATATGATAATATGTGTATTTGAATGCTAATTGGAGAATTAATATTAAATATATATTTTATTTTATTATTAAAGCCATCCTAATGCTAATGGGCCTTACCCGAAGGGGAGGCCCAAGGGGAAAGGCGCCTAGGGAGAGGGGGCCAGCCGGCCTAGGCTTAGTGGGCCGCCCAAGTGGGGGCCACCTAGGGCTGCCGGCTGCCCCTAGGTAGCCGCGGGTGTGGGCATTAGTCCCACACCGCCTGGCCCCTAGGTGGTGCGGCCCCTTCCTACTATATATAGGGGTCTCCCCCTCCCCTTTGGAATCATCAAATTCTATCATTCTCTCTCTCATCCATTGAGGGCTTCTCCGTAATATTGGAGAGGACCTCTTGGGTTGGGAGTTCTCCACCTCCACACTACCCTCTTGTGATCATCGATCCGACATCTATTTCTTCCGCTACTCGGCTGGATCGGAGTCTGGGAGACATCACTTACACCGGACGTGTGACGAACTTCGAAGGCACCACACTTGAGGTGCTGCTCGTCTTCATCAATATATGCCTTTCTGTGTAAGGCGTGCCTCGGTCTTCAAAGGTATGAATACCGTCTCTCTCTTCCGTTACTTATGTCTAGTATAGATCTTGGTATTAGTGTTCGCTTAGTTAGAATTTTTTGTTTTCTGCTACGGAACCCTACACTAATCATCTTTTCTCCAATTATAAATCTGAAGGATATGCCAATTTTTTTGCGAGGTGCAAAATATAGTTAGGAAAATTGGCCAACAATCCCACAAGGATGACCTAATTTGTTGAATTTTACATAAATTTTAAATACTTCATTATTGTTTGTTATTGACCTCGTATTAGTAGTACCCTTCATGTTTCTCCCATTCATCACCTGCACTACATGTATAAAAAATGCCGGCATGAAACTCTGGGGAAGGAAATGCAGTTCGCACTATGTTATGAGTATGTAGCTCAGTTTGCACACTATGTGTATGATATGGGCACGGCATGTGCGAGGGAGGAGCGGGAGGCAGGCGCAAGGGAGATCATCAAGAAGGACGCGAAGATTCTTGTGAAGACCGGAGTGTCCGTCCGAAGCCAGCCGGAATGTCCGGCCTACTTGAGACGCGTCAAGGTGGCAGCCAGTCAGAAGGTCAAATCAGAAGCCACCCGGAATCCTGTTGGAAACTGTAAAAGTTTGCGCCGGACCGGACTTTCCGGTGTGAATCACCTGGAGTGTCCGGCCGAACCGAAATGTCCGGCCCATACGGACCAAAAATGTTCGGCCGACGACGGATCTGTTCCGATTCGGTTTGTATCTAGTTCGAGTCCAACTAAGTTAGATGTCGGTTTGGGTCTGTCTAACCGGTTATATAAAGATTCAGTCAATCTAGGGTTAGGGTTAGCTTAGAATTTAGAATTTTATTCTAACGCTATTGTGTGTGATACTTGGTGAAACATCCCTCCGGAGAAGGCGATGTCGTGTTATCTATCGTATTGATATTTGTCGCGGAGGTTCTTGTGTTCATCGAGAATTGTCGTGTTTTGGTTGAGGCATGGTGATCTTCATCACGTTGCTTGCTGGTTTCGTCCTCACCTTCAGGTAACGTTCTTCGACATTGTTAGAAGGATTTCTATCCGGGTTACTCGCTGTGAAAGATCGGGACAACAATCATAGGATCATCCCCTTGATCCTTATCAGTGTATGTACCCTCGGTTCGCACTAACATTCAATTAGCACTTGTGTATAAGGAACTTGTGTGCAAAATTTCCCCCTGATTTTTGCATTATTCGTTTCTATGATTTCCAATATTTGTTGTTCATAATCTGTTAGCACCGGGGCATCTTGCTACTGCGAAGATGCCATTATTTTCACTCCCTCTGCCATCTACACAAGGGGAAACAATGAGGAAATAGCCATGTCCAAGACATAGATGGAAGGAGTATACACAAGGGGAAACGATAGGTACAAAGAATAATACGTGACATCAACTTACCTTGACCTAGGCAATGTCAGTGAAGTATGACAGAGGGGTGGGTGTGCCGCGTCTTGTGTAAGGCGGCGAAAGGGAGCGACTTATGGTCTTCGTCCATCGGCATCGACAAAAAAATGGTGGATGGAAACAATATCAATGGTTGAGTTTGAAGAGGATAATGGGGATTTAACAAAGGGGAAAGGGAAAAAAATTGCCTAAGGGGGCACGATGCGGTTAAATTTCATGTGGGGCCATTCAAAATCTGAGCAGGACTAGTAAAAAGCATGGTGCGAACAACGAAAACGATGGTGGGACCCGATAAAAAGCTTTGTGGCGCATATATAACACAATAGCGGTGATTTATAGAGCTTCGTATGAAGTTGGTGTCAAGAATGCTCATCCGCCGGATAAAAAAGTTGCTCATCCACCGGATAAAAAAGTTTTGCATGTACTTTTGACTTGTGTCACCCCAAATAAGGTGCCGCGTGAGAGGAGCCTTTTGTAGTGTCAGTAGCATGTACATTGCTGGGTGTTCCATGTACATGAGAAAACATACACCATGCTAGTTTTCTTACTTTGCGTTCCATGTGTATTGTCAACATTTACATTCGTAGAAAACCATACGAAAAAAGACATGATCGGGGATAAAGATCCTACATTCTCTTTTCACCATGATTTTTTCCTTATTCCTTAATGAAATGCTTATTAGGAGACTCTTTTATTGTGATTGAAGATTCATGTCATGATGCAATGCAAAGACATCCATCTCGTGAGGTGACATAGGATCATCACCCTGGTTATTTATCATGTCATGATATCACCTCACATCTGATTTCATGTAACTAACAATTTCCATGTTGAACAGAATATGACACCAAGTGACATAGGTACTATTATGGCCCATGAAGGTTTCATATGACAGCCCAAGAAAGCAACACTAGTAGAAAAAGGGTCTTCGGTCCAGTACCAAATGCCATCTGTCCTGGTTCGGCTCGCAAATCAGGACCAATGACAGGCCTCAGTCCCGGTTCGTGCCGCCTGGAGATCGGTCCCGGTTCATTTCGGAGCATCCGTCCTGGTTCGTGGCATGAACTGGGACCAATGCCCCCGCGCGTGGCACATGGCGCTCCGCGGAGCATTGGTCCCGGTTCATGCCACAAACCGGGATCAAAAACCCTCCCCTGGCTATAAATAAGCCTAGCCCTTTGCCACCAAATTTTCCTGGATTGTGTGTGAGGTGTGGGTGCTAGCTTTTTTTCCTTTGATTACACACAAGGTGTTCGATGAAATATCCGAGCCACACTTAAGTTCGCACAACACGGTATCCTCGACCGAGGTTAGCAACTTTATCTTCTTTATCTGTAACTGATACAAAAATATTGCATGTGTCCATGTAGGGTGGTCATTATACTATTCATGATGTTATTGTAATGGTTAATTATTATGACGCAGATCGATGCGTGGATGCGATGGATGTACGGCGACCGCCGCAATTCCGATTTTATTGCATGCCTGCATAAATTTATCGATGTGGCTAAGGCAAACAAAGTGGATAATTTTATGCCTTGTCCTTGCGTTGACTGTCGGAACATGGCGAAGCACTCTGCCCCGAGAATCCTTCAAAGCCATCTGCTTCGGAGAGGTTTCATGCCTGGATATTATTTTTGGGCCATGCACGGAGAAAGCGGAGTTAGGTTGGAAGAAAATGAAGAAGAGGAAGATGATGACAACTATCCTATGTCCCCTAAAGAATACGGTGATACTGCAATGGAAGACAGTAAAGAAGACGGAGGTGGCAATGAAGAACAACAACGGGCATCGGATGAGCCCGCTGATGGTCTTGGTCGGGTCATTTCTAATGCAAAGCAACAATGCGATACAGAAAGGGAGAAGCTTAAGTTGGAGGCCATGCAAAAGGATCACAAAAAGTTGTTGTATCCAAATTGCGAATATGGCAGCACAAAGCTCGGTACCACACTTGAACTGCTGAAATGGAAGGCAGAGGCTGGTTTATCTGACAAGGGATTTGAGAAGTTACTGAAAATAATGAACTCAAAGCTTCCAAAGGATAACAAGCTGCCCGAAACAACGTACGAAGCAAAGAAGACTATGTGCCCTCTAGGATTAGATGTGGAGAAGATACATGCATGCATTAATGACTACATCCTGTACCGCGGTGAGAAGTACGAGAATATGGATAAATGCCATGTATGCACTACATGTCGGTACAAGATCAGACAAGATGACCCTGGTGATATTGAGGGCGATGACAAGCCCCCCAGTAAGAGGGTTCCTACTAAGGTTATGTGCTATGCTCCTATAATACCACGGTTGAAACGTCTGTTCAGAAACAAAGAGCATGCCAGGTTGTTGCGATGGCACAAAGAAGAGCGTAAGAAAGTCGGGAAACTGAGAGACCCCGTTGATGGGTCGCAGTGGAGAAACATCGAGAGAAAGTACTCAAACTTTGGAGGTGACACGAGGAACTTATGGTTTGGTCTAAGTACGGATGGCATGAATCCTTTTGGGGAGCAGAGCTGCAGTCACAGCACATGGCCAGTGACTCTATGTATCTACAACCTTCCTCCTTGGTTGTGCATGAAGCGAAAGTTCATTATGATGTCGGTGCTCATCCAAGGACCGAAGTAACCCGGCAATGACATCGATGTGTACCTAAGGCCATTAGTCGATGAACTTTTGCAGTTTTGGGCAGAACTAGGTGTAAAGGTGTGGGATGAGCACAAACATGAGCCATTTGACCTACGAGCGTTGTTGTTCGTAACCATCAATGATTGGCCTGCTCTTAGTAACATTTCAGGACAGTCAAACAAGGGATACAATGCATGCACGCACTATTTAGATAAGACTAAAGGTACATATTTGGATAAATGTAAGAATGTTGTGTACCTGGGGTGTCATAAATTTCTTCCGACCAATCATCAAGTAAGAAAGAAAGGCAAGCATTTCAATGGTGAGGCAGATCACCGGAAGAATCCTAAGCTCCCAAAAGGTTCTGATGTATTTGGTATGGTGAAGTACCTAGAAGTAATCTTTGGAAAGGGTCCTGGCGGTCAATCTGTTCTGAAAGACTCCATTACCGGACACACGACCATGTGGAAGAAGAAATCTATATTTTGGGAGCTTGAGTATTGGAAAGACCTGGAGGTCCATTCTTCAATCGATGTGATGCACGTGACGAAGAATCTTTGCGTGAACCTACTGGGCTTCCTAGGCGTGTATGGGAAGACAAAAGATACACCAGAAGCATGGGAGAACCAGCAACGTATCAAAGACCCATACAACAAGCATACTGATAAAGGTCGTCAATACTTAAGCAGCTACGCTCTTACCAAAGCATAGAAGGAAATCTTTTTTGAATGCCTGAGCAGTATCAAGGTCCCGGCTGGCTTCTCGTCAAATATAAAGGGAATAATAAATATGGCAGAGAAAAATTCTAGAACCTGAAGTCTCATGATTGCCACGTGATTATGACGCAGTTGCTTCCGGTTGCATTGAGGGGGCTTCTACCGGAAAATGTTCGAGTACCCCTTGTGAAGCTATGTGCATTCCTCAATGCAATATCTCAGAAGGTAATCGATCGAGAAAGTCTGGAAAGGCTACAGAAGGATGTGTTCCAATGTCTTGGCAGTTTTGAGTTGATGTTCCCCCATCCTTCTTCAATATTATGATGCATCTCTTAGTTCACCTAGTCGAAGAGATTTCCATTCACGGTCATGTATTTCTGCACAATATGTTCCCCTTCGAGAGGTTCATGGGAGTCTTAAAGAAATATGTTCGTAACCGTGCTAGGCCAGAAGGAAGCATCTCCAAGGGCTATGGAACAGTGGAGGTCATTGGGTTCTGTGTAGACTTTCTTCCTGACCTTAAGCCGGTTGGTGTTCCTAAATCACGGTATGAGGGGAGACTGAGTGGAAAAGGCACGCTAGGAAAGAAAGCAATGATATTTAGGGACGGGCATTCTTTGAATCAAGCACACTACACAGTTCTACAAAGTTCTACCTTCATGGCTCCGTATATCGAGGAACAAATGAATGTTGTACGCTCCAAGTTCCCGGGGAAGGATACTACTGGATTAAAGAAAATCACATGGAGACTTTCGGCACTTGGTTGCAATTACATCTCATGAATGACACCACTATTGGAGATCAGCTCTACTTGTTGGCCACGACACCATCTGCGACTGTATTGACTTTCAAGGGTACGAGATAAATGGGAATACATTTTACATGATTGCCTAAGATAAAAAGAGCACCAACCAAAACAGTGGTGTCCGCTTTGATGCAACATGCGAGAATGGGAAAAAGGACACATACTATGGTTACATCGAGGAGATATGGGAACTTGACTATGGACCTCATTTTAAGGTCCCTTTGTTTTGGTGCAATTGGGTCAACATGAATGGAGAAGGGGTAAAGGTAGACCAGCTGTACGGAATGACAACACTGGATCTCAAGAATCTTGGTTACAGAGACGAACCATTCGTCCTAGCTAATGATGTGGCTCAGGTTTTCTATGTGAAGGACATGTCCTCTAGACCCAAAAAAAGAAAAAAATAAGGAAACGAATACATCAGACGATGAGCCCAGACGTCACATAGTTCTTTCAAGGAAAAGAAACATCATGAGAGTCGAGGACAAGACAGACATGTCAGAAGATTATGATAAGTTTGATGAAGTTCCGCCCTTCACCGTGAAAACTGACCCAAGAATCCTGTTAAATAATGAAGATGCTCTATGGTTACGGTCTAAGAAGCGATCATAGCCAAGGAATCGACATACGCGACGAAGGATTCAAACCCTAAACCCTATGTAAATCTATGTAATGTATGAAAACTTTATGTGATGTATGAAAACTTTATATGACACCACGTGAAGGTTTCACATTGTTCGGATCATTTTTGAATTTCTTATGCCCGTTTCAAATTATATTCAAAATGGCGGGCATGAAACTTCTTAGCCCGGGGCTGAGCCTCGCTGAACTTAAAGTGGATCTCTAATGAAATAGCATGTTGTGAACCTATAAATGATTTAAAAAAAATCGCAAGCATTATATCATGTACTTGTAGTTCAAATCTGGGTAACCTCCTACCGATTCAGTAGAAATTTGTCTTTTTCATGAGGGATGGACGGAAAGGTTCTAGATACACCGGTTGGGAAATTTTCCATCTAAGGTGGTCTAGTATTTTTGAAAAATGGGTTGGTACCAATGCCAAACTTTAATTTGGTGGTTGCTTCATAGAACACCCCGATTTTGGCACCTCAAAAATGGAAATTGGCTATTTCATGCATCCAAAAGGAAAACTTCATCCTACAACATCGTAAGCCATCCCAAGATGCACATGTGTGCATAATATGGGCACATTATCACAAACTATGCCCTGATTCTAGCCATAACATTGGTGGTTTGACCTAAATGCCATGAAACCTCGAACATGATAGGTCATTTTGTGAACGATTGTTTTATGATGTTTGCAATTTTTCAAGTTTAATATTTTTCCTTGCAACTATGACACATAATATGACACCACGTGAAGGTTTCACATTGTTCGGATCATTTTTGAATTTCTTATGCCCGTTTCAAATTATATTCAAAATGGCGGGCATGAAGCTTCTTAGCCCGGGGCTGAGCCTCGCTGAACTTGAAGGGGATCTCTGATGAAATAGCATCTTGTGAACCTATAAATGATTTTAAAAAAAATTCACAAGCATTATATCATGTAGTTGTAGTTCAAATATGGTGAACCTCCTACCGATTCAGCAAGAATTTGTCTTTTTCATGAGGGATGGACGGAAAGATTCTAGATACACCAGTTGGGAAATTGTCCATCTAAGGTGGTCTAGTATTTTTGAAAAATGGGTTGGTACCAATGCCAAACTTTAATTTGGTGGTTGCTTCACAGAACACCCCGATTTCGGCACCTCAAAAATGGAAATTGGCTATTTCGTGCGTCGAAAAGGATAACTTCCTCCTGCAACATCGTAAGCCATCCCAAGATGCACATGTGTGCACAATATAGGCACATTATCCCAAACTATGCCCTAATTCTAGCCATAACATTGGTGGTTTGACCTAAATGCCATGAAACCTTGAACGTGATAGGTCATTTTGTGAAGGATTTTTTATGATATTTGCAATTTTTCAAGTTTAATATTTTTCCTTCCAACTATGACACATAATATGACACCATGCGCAGGTTTCACATTGTTTGGATCATTTTTGAATTTCTTATTCCCGTTTGAAACTATATTCAAAACGGCGGGCATGAAGCTTCTTAGCCCGGGGCTGAGCCTCGATGAACTTGAAGTGGATCTCTGTTGAAATAGCATGTGGTGAACCTATAAATTATTATTAAAAAACTCACAAGCATTATATCATGTACTTGTAGTTCAAATCTAGGCAACCTCCTACCGATTCGGCAGGAATTTGTCTTTTTCATGAGGGATGGACGAAAAGGTTCCAGATACACCGGTTGGGAAATTTTCCATCTAAGGTGGTCTAGTATTTTTGAAAAATGGGTTGGTACCAATGCCAAACTTTAATTTGGTGGTTGCTTCATAGAATACCCCGATTTTGGCACCTCAAAAATGGAAATTGGCTATTTCGTGCGTCCAAAAGGAAAACTTCCTCCTACAACATCGTAAGCCATCCCAAGATGCACATGTGTGCATAATATGGGCACATTATCACAAACTATGCCCTGATTCTAGCCATAACATTGGTGGTTTGACCTAAATGCCATGAAACCTCGAACATGATAGGTCATTTTGTGAACGATTGTTTTATGATGTTTGCAATTTTTCAAGTTTAATATTTTTCCTTGCAACTATGACACATAATATGACACCACGCGAAGGTTTCACATTGTTTGGATCATTTTTGAATTTCTTATGCTCGTTTCAAACTATATTCAAAACGACGGGCATGAAGCTTCTTAGCCCGGGGCTGAGCCTCGCTGAACTTGAAGTGGATCTCTGATGAAATAGCATGTTGTGAACCTATAAATGATTTTTAAAAAAAATTCACAAGCATTATATCATGTAGTTGTATTTCAAATATGGGCAACCTCCTACCGATTCGGCAAGAATTTGTCTTTTTCATGAGGGATGGACAGAAAGGTTCTAGATACACCAGTTGGGAAATTGTCCATCTAAGCTGGTCTAGTATTTTTGAAAAATGGGTTGGTACCAATGCCAAACTTTAATTTGGTGGTTGCTTCACAGAACACCCCGATTTCGGCAACTCAAAAATGGAAATTGGCTATTTCGTGCGTCGAAAAGGATAACTTCCTCCTGCAACATCGTAAGCCATCCCAAGATGCACATGTGTGCACAATATAGGCACATTATCCCAAACTATGCCCTAATTCTAGCCATAACATTGGTGGTTTGACCTAAATGCCATGAAACCTTGAACGTGATAGGTCATTTTGTGAAGGATTTTTTATGATATTTGCAATTTTTCAAGTTTAATATTTTTCCTTGCAACTATGACACATAATATGACACCATGCGAAGGTTTCACATTGTTTGGATCATTTTTGAATTTCTTATGCCCGTTTGAAACTATATTTAAAACGGCGGGCATGAAGCTTCTTAGCCCGGGGCTGAGCCTCGCTGAACTTGAAGTAGATCTCTAATGAAATAGCATGTTGTGAACCTATAAATGATTTTAAAAAAATTCACAAGAATTGTATCATGTACTTGTAGTTCAAATCTGGGCAACCTCCTGCCGATTCGGCAGGAATTTGTCTTTTTCATGAGGGATCGTGATGACCCACAAGTATAGGGGGTGTATCATAGTATTTTCAAGGGAAGTTAAACCCAATTTATTGATTCGACACAAGGGGAGCCAAAGAATATTTATAAGCCTTAACAACTGAGTTGTCAATTCAGCTGCACCTGGAAAAAATCTTGCTCACATCAGTTTATCAGTAGCAATAGTAAAGTAGCATCAGAGTAATAGCAATAGTAAAAGTAAAGACAGTAGTAACAATAGCAGTAAACAGTAGGATCAAAGCGCGGTAGGCATAGGGATGGATGGACGGGTGTTGCATGGACAAGACAATTCACATAGCAATCAGAACATAGGGCAATTGCAGATAAATAAGATAAAGCATCCAAGTACTAGATAATCATAGGCATGTGTCCCATATATAGTCATACGTGCTCGCAATGAGAACTTGCACAACATCTTTTGTCATGCCAGCCCGTTTGCAGCGGGGTCTCAAGGGAATTACTGGCAATTAAGGTGCTCCTTTTAATAGAGCATCGGAGCAAAGCATTAACACTCTGTGAACACACGTGATCCTCACATCAAAGCCAGTCCCTCCGGTTATCCCAATTTCTGTCACTTCGAAGCCATTGGTTCTGGACAATAACGTGTGTATACAATTTGCAGGTAAGACCAAAAACAATACTATCATAATGAATCAATAACATGTTCAGATCTGAAATCATGGCACTCAGGCCCTAGTGACAAGCATTAAGCATAAAAATTGCAACAAAGTCAAATAGCACTAATAAAAGATAGTAGGCACCATGCCCTAACAATATGATGCTATTACAACAACAATCTCATCCAATCCCTACCATCCCCATAGCCTACAACGGGGGATTACTCACTCATAGATGGGGGAACCATGGATGGTCGATGGAGAAGCTATGGTGGCGATGATGGCGATGATCCCCTCCAGTTCCCCGTCCCGGCAGGGTGCTAGAACGGAGTTTCTGGTGCTGTTTCGTGGAATCTGGTGGTGGCGGCAGAGCGGAACTCCTTCTGGAAAAACGTCGACGCCCCTAAGTTTTTAGGTCAGAAGGCAACTTATAGGCGAAGAGGGAGACCGAGGGGGTGTCTGGGGTGGCCAGACCACCCCCTGGAGCGGCCAGGGCTAGCCCGCGCGGCCAGGTAGTGTGGCATGGGCCCAGCCCCACTCCATCTCGTATTCTGGCTCCGTGAGTCTTCTAGTGAAATAGGATTTTTGGCATATTTTCCGGAATTTTTCCTAATAGTTGATTTTGAGCACAAAAACTAAACACCAAGGTAATTCTGTTGAAAACAGTGTCAGTCCGTGTTAGTTGCATCCAATTCACACAAGTTTAGAGGAAAAACAACAGCAAAAGTGTTCCGGAAAGTAGATATGTTTTGGACGTATCAACTCCCCCAAGCTTAGCTTATTGCTTGTCCTCAAGCAATTCAGTTGAAAATTGAGCGTGATAAAAGAAACTTTCACAAACACATTTGCTTCATATGATGTATATATTCTCAGCATGTGATCAACTACTTAGACAATTCATAATAAGGAGTATGCAACTAAGTTTACTCAATAGGCATTGCAAGCTATGAAGAGATTCCAACTCAAAAATAATAAGTAGCATGAAACATAAACATAAGCAACATTGCAGTGCTCATAACAAGGTATGATAGAGTGGTATCTTGCTTGCCTTTGATTGTGAATGCCAAGGCACCTCTGAAGTTCAGGTGAAGACTAGAAGTAAAGATATCAAAGATACAAGCATCAAAATCATAACACAATTAATCAAGTTTTGAGACAAGCACATTATACTAAGAATGACAACTAAGCTCTCAAGAAAGTGCTCATAGAATAAGTGGTGACTCAACAAGGAAATGAAAAAGGTTTTGAATAGTTTGAAAGGCTTCCAAATGCTTAAAGTATGGTAGTCGTTAGCTTTGAGCTCTCATTGTCCTTATAATAAGAATCTTTAAGTGGTTAAGATTAAAGTGACACAACTAAGAGGATATGTTTGACAAGTTATAAATCGAAGTCTCATGCCCCTTACTTACGAAGACCGATCCTCATGCTACTCAACTTCAGTCACGAGTAAGCTCTTGTCATTGTAAGTATATACGTATCATAGAGAACTGGCAACGGGGTACCCCTTTCACATGATACAGGAGCTATCCCATAATCAAAATGACAAGACAAGCAAACAATAAGCATCTGAGCGATCTTTTTATTTACTATGTGCATAGGTTTTTATTGAGGATGTTTCATAGAATGTTCATTATCGTTATGCTGCAAGTTTCCACCATGATTAGGCATGGCTTAGGCTAGCGGCCTAGGCGTTTCTCTAACATACATACAAACTCCATGATCTTACAAGTTCCACTTTTATTTCACATTGCCGAGATCCATAAGCAAAAGAACATGATATCAACAAGGTACTAAGTATCGGTGCAATGTTGAAAGCGTTCCCCCATGATACATCGTTCTGCTAACTTCAACTTATAAAGCACAAGCATATACGCAACAAAGAAGGACGCAATGGTTCAGGTTTATTAAGTGCAAGAAAATAAAGTGTGCCATCAAGTTAGTGAGAGCTTTACTAACTAACTTTCTCATGACAAGCAAACATTTTATTCGGAAGAAAACAGGGCATACTTAATATGCACGAAATAGCAAATGATGCTAATAGGTATATATGGTGGACACTTTGGCAAAATTGGTTTTGGGGAGTTGGATGCACGAGTGATGGTTATACTCAGCATAAGTGAAGGCTTGCAATAGAGAGGGAGCGACAAACGAGAGAGCAATAACTGTCATAATCATGCTTGCAACAAAACAGGACTAATCATGGCATGAAAGTGATACAAGACCCCTGAGGCAAAATAATTCATTGAGGCTTAACTGATTATTATAGTCATATGCATGCGTGAGTACGTGCCAAGTCAATTCAAGTGAAACATTCAAAGGAGGATTCCACAGTGTCATACCAATTTATGAATAGAGCAATGCTAGCAAACATTTATATGACATGCTACAAACTATTAAAGAGCTGGAGCTAATCATAAGAAAGCAAGAACTACTAAGCATCCATAAATAACATACACCCTACATGAACAGACGAAGCGTGCCTACAATGATGAGTATATGTACAAAAATGAAAACAAATAGAGTTCGTTACCAGCCGCTTACCACGCCTCGAGTTGTCACTAATCCTCATTATTGCCTTTCACTTGTGTGTCTTGAATAATAACATGAAAACCAAACTCCACTGAGAACTGCTGAGCCTTGCAACAAATTCACAAAACCAAAGAAAAACAACAAATATTTTTGGTGTTTTTTGAGTTTTAAAGGCAAGAGCCAAAAGGAAGAACAAACAAAGCAAAATCTTTTTGGGTTTTTCAATTAATCAAAACAAAGCAAAAAGGAAAAAGCAAACCGAGGCAAAAAGAAGAAGAAGCAAACCAAGAGAAATAACAAAAATATTTTTGGTCTTTTTATGTTTTAGAAAGCAAAAACTAAGCAAGAACGAAAACTAAAAAGAGAACGAAAAACGAATATACAAAGTACCAACGTAAAATGATATGGAAATGAGTGTGATGTCGGTGTACCTCCCCCAAGCTTAGGATTTTGGCCTAAGTGGCTATCAATCCAGATACGAGTAAGGGTTCCAAGCAGGCGGATCATTGTAAGAATGATCGTAGTTGGGCCCTTGGGAAGAAGAAGAAGAGGCTCCCCAATCATAGGTAGGCTGCTGATATGAAGACTCCCCCTCATTCGAGGGCTAGACCGAATCATCTGTGACCTCCCTTCTAGTATCCTGCTCCTGTTGGGAGAGCTCTCCCAAGTACGTATCAAACTCTTCCTCCGTAAGGGACCATCCTACCCTGTTATCAAGGTTAAACAAAATAGGTGCCGGCAAAAGAACAACACGCTCGGACTTGCTCCTTCTCCAACTAGCTTTGAGAAAGGTTATTTCATAAGACAATTTACTCAAACTAGCCCACGAGGAAACAAATTTATGATGTATCATGGAATTAAGATCAAGCCTTTCTATGGGAAACTATAGGTCTAGATGATGAGGCACTAAACCATGCAATGCTAGTAAACGAGAAGCAATGAGGCCCCCATAAATTCCACCTTTCTCGCGGTTAGCAGCAAGACGGAAAGCTATCAAAGCACACAAGTTGTAAGACTTATCTCGTTTAAGAGCTGTAGAGATGAATGCTAGATCGTATGAAGATAACTTATTGGCAGTTTTCCTAGCAAGAACACACTTGGCAATAAAGTAGGCAAAGTAGCGAATGGAGGGGAGATGAATGTTACGGATTTTCCCGCTCTCCTTCGAGAAGCTGCGCCCTTGGCAAATCTCCGCATGCAAGTCCATGAGTGGTGCAGGACGCTCTTTAATCCTTCCACATGATCCCCACTGAGGTACCTTAATATCTGCACAAAAGTCATCAAGAGAGAGGTCGACAGCTATATTGTAAATTTTGTAGTGGACCATAGGGTTAGGCAAAGAGTGACTAAATCGAAAATCCTGCACTACAGACATGGTTAGTTTCACAAATTGACAAGGCTCATCTTCCAAAAAGTGCTCCAATCCTACATTAGCAACCAAAGTATGGAAGTCCTAGGAAATTCCTACAGCTCTCATGAATTCGGAGCATGGATAGATGGAAGGAAAAACTTCCTCCTCTCGGTGAACCTTCATAACCTCAGGCACCCTCAGTTCATGTTGGTTTAGTTGATGCTCATTCATCTTCTATTCTGAAATTTAAACATCTATTAAACAAGTGATTGCAAAGTGAATATAAAATGAAGGGCACTACTCATAGGGACTTATAGAGGCCTAAACATGCATCAAAACTATATCTCTAAGCATTGAAAAAGCTTACAAGCACTAAAAACCTATCACCTACAGCAGCAAAATACTCAAGATATAAACCACTAAACACAAATCTACTTGGACAAGCGGAGAAGTCACATACCGGAGAACAAACGGCAAAGATGGGCTAAGCAAGGAGATCGAAAAATCGAGGGCAAGAACAGCAAGAACGCGATTTCGAGCAATGAACTGGTGTTTACTCGGGAGAGAGAAGAAAGTGGCAAGTGAGAGAGTGAGTGGAGGGCCAGCGGTGGCCCACACCATAGGCAGGCACGCCCTTGGGCAGGCCGCACCACCAGGTGGTGTGCCTGCCTGCTGGGCCCCCCTGGGTCAGTCCAGGCACTTCTCTGCCCCTTTTTCATGTAAAAATTTAATATGAATTTTGTGGAATTTTTCGAGACACTTTATTTTTGAGCAATTTTCAGGTATAAAAGAATGATTTTTTCTACAGAAAAGTGATTTTGAAAAGATGCAAAAGCAAAACAAAACAAAACCTTCAGAAGTTCTAAGACACTCTAACATGCAAGCAACTAGCAAGAGAAAAGAAAACTAAACGAAAGCAAAAACTAAAGTGGATAGAATAGAAGTAAGCGGAGATAATCATGGTGAAAACATTATTTTGTTCAATGAAATCCTTTTGTTAACAAGGTTGATCTGGTCTTGTTACCAAAACAATTTTATATGAAACAAAATTTTGTATTCCACTTATGATTATGTTACCTCAACCTTGATAGCAATGGTCCCAATCATAATAGTTTCATAATTTTCTCTTGGTATGGGACAATATATTTCTCCAACTTGAATGCCCTCAACATTTTCACTTGAATTCAAACCATAAGTCCTATCAATCTTCTTGGGGAAATAGATAGTATGTTCCTTGTCATTAACATTGAAGGTCACCTTTCCTTGATTACAATTAATAACAGCTCCTGCAGTATTAAGAAAAGGTCTCCCAAGAATAATAGACATATTATCATCTTCAGGCATTTCAAGAACAACAAAATCAGTTAATATCAAGCAATTATGAGCAACTTGAACAGGTACATCCTCACATATACCAACATGAATAGTGGTAGATTTATCAGCCATTTGTAAAGATATATCAGGTGGTATTAATTTTTCTAGTTTAAGTCTCTTATAGAGAGAGAAAGGCATAACACTAACTCTTGCTCCCAAATCACACAAAGCAGTTCTAACTTAACTATTTTTAATAGAGCAAGGAATGGTTGGAATCCCTGGGTCTCCAAGTTTCTTTGGAACCTTACCATTAAAGGAATAATTAGCAAGCAAAGTAGAAATTTCTTCATTAGGGATCTTCCTTTTATTCGAGACAATATCCTTCAAATACTTTGAATAAGGAGGCAGTTTAATAGCATCAGTCAAAGGAATTTGCAAGAATAAAGGTTTCATCCATTCACAAAACTTATTATAGTGTTCATCTTCCTTTGACTTGTGTTTCTTATCAGGGAAAGACATAGGTTTTTGGACGCAAGGCTCCCTTTCATTACCATGTTTCTTCCAAAATCTTCTTTAGTGTATTTAGTATTCTTAGTGTGCTTTTCAGGTTCTTCTTCAACTTTTTCTTTATCAGGAACATCATTTTCTTCGTTACCACTTTCAGTTTCAGCATCAGAGATAGATATACTATTAGGATCTATAGCAGGTTCAGAGGGTTCAACAGTAGTTTTATGTTTCTTTTTCCTTTTCTTACGAGTAGTACCACTATTTTCAGCTTGTTGAGAGTCCTGGTCAATTCTTTTAGGATGCCCCTCAGGATATAGAGGATCCTGGGTAGCAGCTCCACTTCTAGTTCTAATTTCATAAGCATGTTTTTCTTTAGCAGCGTTAACTAGCAAGTCTTTTTGCACTTTAATAAGTTGATATATTCGAGTTTGAACTATTTGAAAATGTTTAACAAGCATTTTAACATCATTAGAGGTTCTTTCCACAATATATTTTAGCTCAACAATAGCTCTAGAGTTTTCCATTAAATGATTTTGCACCCTTTTATTAAAATTGTCTTGCTTAACAATAAAAATATCGAATTCCTCTAAGCATTGATCAGGAGGTTTAGAGTAAGGAATATCACCTTCATCAAAGTGTTTGAGAGAGTGTACCTCAATAGTAGATGAGTGGGGGATAGGCTTACATGATTCTTCTATAGGAGGTAAATTTTTAACATCTGCAGCTTTAATACCCTTCTCCTTAAGACATTTCTTAGCTTCCTTCATCACTTCATCATTTAGTTCAATAACTCCCCTCTTCTTTGATGTTGGAATAGGCACAGGAATTGTTGGTTCAGGTATAGTTGTTTCAGGTATAACTGGTTCAGGAGGAGTCCAATCTTCATAGTTCTTGCTTATTTTAGCCATTAATTCCTCAGCTTCTTTGGGAGTCCTGTTCCTGAAAACACAATCAGCACAACTATCCAAGTATGTCCTACATTCTTCAGATAGTCCATTATAATATATGAAGAAGCTCATTCTTAGGTAATGGACATCCAGCCTGTGCATGAATCAAAGCACAAAACCTTGCCCATGATTCAGGAAATATCTCTTTTTCTCCTTGTTTAAAATCAAAAAGTTCCTACAAAATAGCATGTCTAGCACTAGGAGGAAAATATTTCTATAGGAAAGTACTAATCAAGCAATCAGGGCTATCAATAGATCCAGGAGGTAAATTATTAAACCAAGTTTTAGCTTCTCCTTTCAGTGAAAAAGGGAAAATCTTAACAACAAAGTAGGTGCGCATCTTAATATCAACAGAGAATAAGCCACTCATAGTAGAAAGCTTAGTCATATGTGCTACCGCACTCTCATTCTTAGTCCCACAAAAAGGTTCTTTCTCAACAATGGATATGTAGGATAGATCAAGAGAGAAATCATAATCTTTATCTTTTATGTTTATGGGAGAAGCAGCAAAGTTAGCATTAGGAGATAATTTGGGTCTAATAGTACGCCTCTCAAGGAGATTCTTAGCAGCGCTCCTATCATGGGTGTTTTTACATTCTTTAATAAATTCATCGGTCATCTCAACATAACCATCTTCAATATCATAACTCTCACTAGACTCAGGTGAACTAAGAGGTGTAGTAGTGTCTTCATTAGGAGTTTCAGTATTTCCAGCTATAGTTCTAGCAATCGTAGCATCTAGGAAAGGACCTAATGAACCACTCTTATCAAGCACAGTAGAAGCATCATCATAAGTATCAGAAGTTTCAGATTCAGCAGTAGTAGCAGTGTGTGTAGCATGTGTATGTGGTGGTGTAAGGAGCTTACTCATAACAGATGGTGAATCAAGAGCAACAGAGGTGTTCAGAACTGTACCTCTTCTTGTAGTGGATGGTAAAATAGGAACCTTGCCATCACGAGACTTACCCATGATGGATGGATGGCAGCAAACAATAATGAATCCAAGTGAACTTGATAAATAAAGCTATGCTCCCCGGCAACGGTGCTAGAAAATAGTCTTGATGACCCACACGTATAGGGGGTGTATTGTAGTATTTTCGAGGGAAGTGAAACCCAATTTATTGATTCGACACAACGGGAGCCAAATAATATTTATAAGCCTTAACAAATGAGTTGTCAATTCAGCTGCACCTAGAAACAATCTTGCTCACAACAGTTTATCAGTAGCAACAGTTTTATGGTAGCAATAGTATAGTAGCAGAAGAGTAATAGCAATAGTAAAAGTAAAGATAGTAGTAACAATAGCAGTAAACAGTAGGATCAAAGCACGGTAGGCATAGGGATGGATGGATGGGCGTTGCATGGACAAGACAATTCACATACCAATCACAACATAGGGCAATTACAGATAAATAAGATAAAGCATCCAAGTACTAGATAATCATAGGCATGTGTCCCATATATAGTCATACGTGCTCGCAATGAGAACTTGCACAACATCTTTTGTCATGCCAGCCCGTTTGCAGCGGGGCCTCAAGGGAACTACTGGCAATTAAGGTGCTCCTTTTAATAGAGCACCAGAGCAAAGCATTAACACTCCGTGAACACACGTGATCCTCACATCAAAGCCATTCCCTCCGGTTATCCCGATTTCTGTCACTTCGGGGCCATTAGTTCCGGACAATAACATGTGTATACAACTTGCAGGTAAGACCAAAAACAATACTATCATAATGAATCAATAACATGTTCAAATCTGAAATCATGGCACTCAGGCCCTAGTGACAAGCATTAAGCATAAAAAGTTGCAACAAAGTCAAATAGCACTAATAAAAGATACTAGGCACCATACCCTAACAATCCGATGACATTACATGAACAATATCATCCAATACCCACAATCCCCATAGCCTACAGCGGGCCATTACTCACTCATAGATGGGGAAACATGGATGTTCGATGGAGAAGCGATGGTGGCGATGATGGCGATGATCTCCTCCAATTCCCCATCCCGGCAGGGTGCCAGAACGGAGTTTCTGGTGCTATTTCATGGAATCTGGTGGTGGCGGCGGAGCGGAATCCTTCTGGAAAAACGTCGAACCCCCCTGAGTTTTTAGGTCAGAAGGCAACTTATAGGCGAAGAAGGAGACCGAGGGGGTGTCTGGGGCGACTAGACCACCCCCCGGCGTGGCCAGGGCTAGCCCGCGTGGCCAAGTGGTGTGGCCTGGGCCCAGCCCCACTCCGTCTCGTATTCTGGCTCCATGAGTCTTCTGGTGAAATAGGATCTTTGGCATATTTTCTGGGATTTTTCCTGATAGTTGATTTTCTACACAAAACTAGACACCAAGGTAATTCTGCTAAAAACAGTGTCAGTCCGTGTTAGTTGCATCCAATTCACACAAGTTTAGAGGAAAAACAACAGCAAAAGTGTTCGAGAAAGTAGATACGTTTTGGACGTATCAGATGGACGGAAAGGTTCCAGATACACCGGTTGGGAAATTGTCCATCTAAGTGAAGGGAATATGCCCGAGAGGCAATAATAAAGTGGTAATTATCTTATTCCATGTTTATGATAAATGCTTATTTTGCATGCTATAATTGTATTGATTGGAAATGTTAATCCATGTGTGTTTAATAAACAAAATACATAGTTCCTAGTAATGCCTCTCATATAAACTAGCTTGTTGATTGACAAGATGGTCAAGGTTTTCCTGATCATGGACATTGGATGTTTTTAATAACGAGGTCACAACATTGGTGGAATGATGTGATGAACATTCATCCGAAGTATAGCATTATGATCAAAGTCATTATGTTTATATTGCTATAACATCATACGAAGTAATCTTAGTCCTTACACCATGAGATCATGTTAATCACTAACACCGGAAGAGTATCTTGATAACATCAAACATCACACCGTAATAGGGTGACCATAAAGGTGGGTTCAGTGCTATGAAGGTGTTATGTTGAGGCTCAGGGATCAAGAGTGGGATTTGTCCATCCCGATGACGGATAGATATACTATGGGCCCTCTCGGTGATATCACATTGAAATAGCTTGCAAGCAAGTGATGAGATCACTAGAATGTTATATCACGGGAACGAGAAAAGAGTGCATGTCGGTAACGAGATCAAACTAGGTATTTGGATGCCGATGATCGAATCTCGAGCATGTAATATATCACGAGACAAAGGGATTTAGTTAAAGCGTTAAAGGTTCACACGATCATAAGAGTCATCGTTGAATATGTGGGAATCAGTACGGATCTCCAGGTCCCGCTGTTGATTATTGATCGGAGAGGGGTCTCGGTCATGTCTGCATTATTCGCGAACCGTAGGGTGACACACTTAAGGGATACCAACACCATTTGGAGCAAAGATGTTTCAGATAAAGATTTAAGAAAGCGCTGGAATCATTTCGATGGAAACCAGGAATTGTTTCGGATGAAATTGCTGAAATTGGTTCTGCATGTGATATTGAAATGTTGCAGGGGGTTTTATGTGAATGTTTGTTAATTAAAGTAATTAACAAAATTCTTAATAAATAAATAAAATAGTTTTATTTAATGAGATCTTGCATTAAATTTGGTGGAAATTTAATGCATGTGAGTGGAAGTGTGAGTGGAGGCATATTTATGTGAGTGGAGCATCCACCACATGAATGATGGAAGAGGTGGGGGCACCACCATAGCTGCCACGCCATGGCCCTTGGGTGGCCCCCTCTTCCCTATAAAAGGCCCCCCTCTCCTCCTCACAACACACACCTCCTCGTGAAGGATCTCTCTCCCCCTCTAGTTATTCCCCATGGTCTCGGATTAGCGAGATACATGTTCCCGGTGGCTTTATCTGGAAAGGAGTTGCTGCTTCTGCTGATTTGCTAGAGTGAGGGATGGAGGTTATCGGGGTACCGGACGTGTGTGTGATCACGGATGCACCGCTGCTTTGCGGTGCTGGACTTGGTGGTGCTGGACTTGCTGGAGCTGGATCTAATGGACGTGCTAGAGCCGGACCTGCTGGACTTCATCACGATCTTGAGATCAGCAAGTGTACAACTACATCATCCATGAGTTCCATCTCGTTAACAAAGCTTTGTTGTCTTCCAGGGTAAGTTCTCTATGGATGTATATCCACCTGTTGCTTGTATCTAGTAGATAGATCTTGGCGTATAGTTCCCATCGTAGGAAATTTTTTGTTTTCTATGCTGCGAACCCAACAGTGGTATCTGAGCCTGATATATGCGTAGGTGCTTTGCACTGGTAGTACACATATGTTTATATGTGGGTGATGATGATCATGTTATTGCATCTTCTATGTATTTTGGATATTGGTGGCATAGTGGGATGAAGCGGCCTGGACCAACCTTATATGTCATCGCACATGAGACCGGTTCCACGACTGACATGCAACTAGTTTTGCATAAGTGGCTGGCGGGTGTCTATCTCTCCTACTATAGTCAATATCTGATTTAAAACGAGTTGTTAATAACTTAGTTATCATCGTTGTGGTTCCATGTTTGTAGGTAAGACTGGTTCTGTCTCCAAAAGCCCTAAGCCACGTAAAACTTGCAATGGATAAATTAGAGGCGTCTAGTTTAGATTGTTGTTGGGCTAGTGTCATGATATGGTAATGTTGTAAGTTGATGTATGGTAGATACCCTTCCAACACAACTAATGTGTAAGTTCCATAGACCTTAGCCTTACACATAAAGGAATGATAGAGATCATACCACGATGCACATGATGGTGGTCAAATGCATGGACCATATCATTCTACTTTACACATATGATGTTTGCATCTTATATTGCTAGTTTGGCGTTATAGTAGCATTATAAGATGATCCCTCATTTATAAATCAAGATAAAATGTGTTCTTCCTTAAGTATGCACCATTCTATGGATCATGTTTTGAGACATCACGTGATGATCGGGTGTACTCAACTCTACGCTTTCATACAACGGGTGTAAGACAGTTTTACACATGTGATTACTAAGGTTCTTACTTGGCGAGCCTAGCATGTATAGACATGGCCTCAGAACACGTACCGAAAGGCTAAGCATGAGTCATATAGTTGATGTGATGCCCATATTGATGCTCGCCTTTGAAGCTACACCGACTCACGTGATGATCGGACTTGGTGTAGTGGATTTGGTTCATGTAATCACCAAAAAGGCACGAGGGATGTCATTTTTGAGTGGGAGTTCATTTCTAATTTGGATTAGTGGAACTCAATTTGTCATAAACTAAATCAAAGTGAATTTGCATAATTTGTTGTAGTCATTGGCATCTGTTCACTACCTTATGCTTAGTTTTAATTGAGATAATAGAACTATAGAATTCTGGATATTTACTTTACGAACTGGTATCGTATTGTTTTGAATGTGAATTTAAAGTTTAGAAGTCCTATTGCAAACTTTCAGCAAACTCTATTTACTCCATGAAGTTTAATAACTAGTATTAAATCAAGAGTAAGAATTCCAATGTTAGTATCTAAAGTATCATGTTTGCCTCCATGATTATTGATATTCAAAAGTTGTTTTAATATCAAGATTATCTAGGAGCTGAAAAATTGTTTTAGAAACCATCATGTGTGGAAGATATTGTGATATCTGAAACAATGTTTTTGGTTGCATTATGATAGAGTATAATTTAGCAAAATACATGTTCTCATATTGTATGAGAATTTGTGAAGGATGGAGATTCTAGGCATCCGGATCTCCCAAAAAGGCTTTGGGAACTAACATTATACTCGTGATTCTTCCGTGTAAGCTATAGTAACTTGATCATGAAAGTTGTCATGATAAGGATGAATAGAAGATGTAGGTAAAATGTTTACTACACTAATAGATTGCAAAAGAATGGATTTTTGAAAGAACACCAAACATTTGATGATGGTGATCCACTTCAAAGTGCAAGTCCAAAGGTATTAGTATTTGACTATATACATTTTGTACTATGTGTCATGTGAATGACACCACTATTGATGTTGATAGATTCTTTTAAAAGAAAAGGAATTTTTGAAAGAGAATCTATAAAATATTTGGCAGAAAATAAAAGGTTGGAGATGTCCAACTTAGGTATATAGAAGATATACATGTTATGGTTGTATTCCTTGCTTGTTAAACAATGTGGTTCTGAGGTATTGGATACCGGTATTGGATACCGAATTGGTTGGTGTGAAGTGTCATATAGAACAACACAATTCATGACCTACAACGGCCTAAGTAACTGGCAAGAGAATAAGTGATGATGTTCATCAAAAACAAATAAAGTGTTATTGTGTTTTCGTTGTCGTCAAACCTAGCCTTCAAGATTTGTTTTAATAATTGTTATTTTGTTCCGGTATTATGAGAACAATGGTTGTTCAAATAATTACCGTATTCCATAAACAATGGATGAACTTGTACAAGTCTAGTTGGAGAAATCACATCCATAAACATTATTGCTAAAATGTCATAAGACAAATGATTGGAAGATCACTTATGAAGTGACATCGTTGTTTGAATTATATTGGAAAGTAAACATGAAGAATCTCCATGTTGATGGATTTTTGGAGTCTTTTGATTTTGATCAATTGACGCTTGTGAAACTTGCCTCGAGATAATTGAAACTCCGTTCATAGGCTAAACAGGAACGAATGACTAGCTTATTGGAAATTGTGCATGCTGATATGCATAGTCCATTATGTGTAGCCATATACGATGGATCTTTTTGCTTCATATGCTTTCTCCAGAAATTTGTGTGAATATATCTATATATTTACTTAATAAGGAAGAAGTATGAAACGTTTGAAAATTGTTCAAAGACTTTCAAGATGAAGTGAAAAATCATTGTAACAAGAAAAAAAATTGTTATGATTTGATCATAAAGGAAGATATTTGAGTTACAGGTTTAGCAAAACACCTACGATTTCAGGAATTGTTCCATGAATTTGCATTTCCTGATAAACCATAGGAGTATGGTATGTTCGAGAGATCAAATCAAACCTTGTTTGACATGGTAAGATCAAAGGTGTCATTTATAAAACTACCATTATGTTTTAAGGATTAAAGCTTTGGATACTACCGCGTTTACACTGAAAAGAGCACCATCGTGATCCGTTGAAATGACACCATATGAGTTATGGTTTGGGATAAAACCTGAGTTGTCTTTTCTTAAATTTTGGTATGCTATGCATAAGTAAAATGTTTACAACCAAAGTCGGATAAGCACGTCTTTGTAGGTTATCCCAAAGAATTTGTTAAGCATTCCTCCATAATGATACATTGCAAATGTATCTATAATTTTTTATGTTCCATGCTTGGTTTTATCCACTTTCTTGTGTTTTGTCCACAGTTTGAAGTACTTTTGATATGATTTCTAGGACTAACCTATTAACTAGAGCCATAGTGCTAGCTGCCTGTTTTCTGCTATTTTTGGTTCTAGGAAAGTCAGAAAATGAATATTCTCGGAATTGGACAGGACAAAAGCCGAAGTGCCTATTTTTCCGGAAGTCATCAGATGCCAGAGTACGAGACGGAGAGGGGCCAGGGGGACACCACACCACCTAGTCACGCGGCCTAGCCTGGCCCGCGCCAGGGGGTGGTATGGCCGCCTCCGGCACCCCCTCGGCCTCCCCTTCCGCCTATAAGATGCCCTCGGGATGAAAACCCTAAGTACCCGATCGAAAATCCACGAAAGAGTCTGTAGCCGTCGTCATCTCCATCCCTAGATCGGGGGGATCTGAAGCTCTTCCCAACACCCTGCCAGAGAGGGGAATTCACCCTAGAGGCCTTCTTCATCACCATGCAAGCCTCCGATGTGATGCGTGAGTAGTTCATCCTTGGACTACAGATCCATGTAGTAGCTAGATGGCTGGTTCTCCTCCTTTGTGCTTTCATGTCTAGATCTTGTGAGCTCCGTTCATGATCAAGATCATCTATTTGTAATTCTGCATGTTGTGTTTGCGGGGATCCGATGGACATTGAGATGCTATTTCAGATTGATTATTGATTCTATCATGTCTTTGTTATTTGTGACCTTGCATGCTTTCCATTGTTAGTTGCTATATTGGCCAAGTAGATGCTAGTAACTCCAAGAGTTAGTATTTATGCTCTATAGTGGGTTCATGCCTCTGGTAATCTGGGGAAGTGACAGAAATCTCTAATGTACTAGATGTGTTGTTGCTACTAGGGAGAAAACAACAATCCTTTGTTCATAGAACAATCGTATTGTTTACTTTACACGCAGTTCATAAAACAATAATCTATTGCTTGCAACTTAATACTGGAGGGGGTTCGGATGATAACCTGAAGGTGGATTATTAGTCATAGATGCAGTTGGATGGCGGTCTATGTATAATGTTGTAATGCCCAATCAAGTTCCAAAGGAGTCAAGATGATTAGTATATGCATGTATTGCTTTCTCGATGTTTGTCAATTGCCCCGCCGTAATTTGTTCACTCAGCATGTTATCTATCTTAAGGAGAGCCACCTCTAGTGAACTATGGATCCCGGTCCTTTTTATTTACATATAATCTATAAACTGTTTACTGTTTTGTGTTTACTTTCTACAAACTTTTACTTCCTTCCATTCGATACGTTTAATCCTTTGTTTTCAGCAAAACACGGTGAGATTGACAACCTCGTCGCAAGTTGGGGACAAAGTTCTATGGTTGTATTCTGCAGGTCTCCACGTTGCTACTAACACCGGTAGTGCGCCCTGCCAAGGCTCAGCTAGCAACACCTTTCTCCTACTGGTTCGATTAAACCTTGGTTTCATAACTAAGGGAAACTTGTTGCTGTGCTCATAATATCTTCCTGTTGGGATTCCCAACGAGCTCTACATCAACACCGAGCCATCAAGCATTTTTCTAGCGCCGTTGCCGGGGAGTCAAGGACATCTTCACAAGGGGAGTCCCTCATAACCAATCTCTTTACTTTGTTATTTTTGTTTTGCTTAGTTTCTTTTTGCTTTGTTTGCTTGTTTGGTTATCAAAAACACACAAAAAATAGTTTTACTAGTTTGCTTTCTTTATCAAAAACACAAAAAATGACTACTCTTGAAAACACTAAGTTGTGTGACTTCACTTGCACCAACAACGATGATTTTATGAGCACACCTATTGCTCCACATGTGCCTGAAGCTACTTTCTTTGAGATAAAACCTGCTTTACTCAATCTTGTTATGAGAGAACAATTTTCTGGTATTGGTAATGAAGATGATGCTGCCCATCTAAATAACTTTGTTAAACTTTGTGAGATGCAAAAGCATAGGGATGTAGATGGTCATATTATTAAGCTGAAATTGTTTCCTTTCTCTTTGAGAGGAAAAGCTAAAGAATGGTTGAATTCCTTAACTAGGAATAGTATTGATTCTTGGACTAAGTGCAAAGATGCTTTCATTGGAAAATACTATCCATCTTGGGAAAGAATAATGAAGTTTAAACAATCTGATAATGAGCATGTTGCTCAAGCTTGGGAAAGAATAAAATCTTTGGTAAAGAATTGTCCCACTCATGGACTGACTGCTTGGATGATCATCCAAACTTTTTATGCAGGATTGAACTATTCTTCAAGGAACCTATTGGATTCTGCTGCTGGAGGTACCTTTATGACCATCACTTTGGGTGCTGCAACAAAACTTCTGGACAATATGATGGTTAATTATTCTGAATGGCATACTGAGAGAGCTCCACAAGGTAGGAAGGTAAATTTTGTTGAGGAAACTTCCTCCTTGAGTGATAAAATTGATATTATTATGTCTATGCTTGTTAATGGGAAAGCCCATATTGATCCAAATAATGTTTCGTTAGCCTCTTTGGTTGCTCAAGAAGAGCAAGTTCATGTGAACTTCATAAGAAATAATAATTTTGGCAACAATGCTTATGGTAATAACAATTATAGGCCCTACCCTCCTAATAATACTTATGGCTATAATGGTAAACCTGGATTACCTAGTGAAGGAAGAATTTTAGAAGTTGAAAGAGCCACTAAAAACTTCATGCAAATGCAATATGAGCAAAATAAACTATTTACTAAAACTATGGAGGAACAATCTATCATTTTGAAGAACATTAGCCATCAACTTGAGAGTCTAAATAGGGAAATTCCTAATTTACAATTGAAACTCTCTAATGCTGAAAGAAATATATCATCTTTGTCTGAAGCTCAATCTTTATTGATTAATAAAATGCCTGCTAAACCTGAAACTAATGAGAATCCCTTTGCAGCTACTAATGCCATACAAGTAAGAATTGATGAAAATGTTAGACTATTAGCTGAATTACATGCGAAGTGGGAAAGAGAAGATGAAATTGCTAGAAACATTAGTGTTTCTACTATTACCACCACTAGTGTTGAGGCTAGTAATAGTTCTAATACTTTAGATGATAATTATGATTTTGATCTTGATGGCTGCAATATCTCTGAAGTTATTAAGTTCCTACAAAAGCTTGCTAAAAGTCCTAATGCTAGTGCTATGAACACAGCCTTTACAAAACACATTACTGATGCTCTCATAAAGATTAGAGAAGAAAAGATGAAACATAAAGCTTCTATTCCTATAAAACAAGAAGATGGTTGGGAACCCATCATCAATATGAAAGTGAATGACTTTGATTTCAAAGCTTTATGTGATCTTGATAGTAGTATTTCTATTATGCCTAGAAGTATTTATGATATGCTTGATTTGCCTCCACTTGAAGATTGTTATTTGAATGTCCCACTTGATGATAATGCTAAGACGAAACGCATGGGGAGTCTTAATGATGTTCTTATTATGGTTAACAATGCTTATGTCCCCGTTGATTTCTATGTTTTGGATGTTGAATGCAATGCTTCTTGTCCTATCACTTTGGGAAGACCTTTTATTAGAACTGTTGGTTCCATTATTGATATGAAAGAAGGCACCATTAAATATCAACTCCCACTCAAGAAAGGTATAGAACACTTCCCTGAGAAGAGAGAGAAGATTTCTTTTGCTTATCCTATGAAAACAAAATTTGGTCTTAATGCTTCTTCATTTGAGAATACTTGATTCTTTTTCTTGCTTCTTATGCCTAACTTAAAGGCGGTAAAGAAAAGTACTTATTAGGAGATAACCAAAAAGTTTAGATGAGTCTTGGAAGTTATTACCTCTGTAATAACCTCTCCTTATCCTTTTTATTTGCTCTTTGTGTCGTGGTGGTGTCACGGCAGATGCCATGGATAGGCTAATGGTGGGGACTAAATGCACTAGGGGAATCCAGGGAGGGATAGTGAGGTGATTCCACGCACAGAAGGATTATATTTGATTCACTTCCAAGGTTTACAAGTGCTCCTAGAGCTGTATTGGAGAGAGGAGGAAGAAGGAACTCTCTTACTCTCACCGCTAGATAGCCCTCAGGAACCAAGTAAAAACTAACCAATAGATATCAACCTAGTAAGACTCAACCCGTTCAAGACCAACCCCTTCTACAGAGGCCCTAGCCCTCCTTATATAGGGGTGTCTAGGTCTCTACTTAGGGCATATGTGGAGGAATATTCCAGGGAATATGCCTCCTCCCAAAATAGTAAGCCGACCGGGTCGCTTTTCCCCGTGTCACCCATGCAGGGGCTACGTGAGCCTCTGCGGCGCCTGCATCAGCCGACATTGGTGTCGTCACCTCTGTCGGCCACGCCTCGGTGGTCCTGCCTCTGTTCGCTTCGCTCATGCCATGCGTACCGGGGCTACTTTTGACCAGCGAGATACCTTCCTTCTCCTAGAAGCTTGACATGACCCGGATCGTGGTTGATCCGGCCACACCTGTTCCTGCTTACAAGCTAGATTCATCCATCCGACTTACGGCTTAAGTCGGTTGAGACCAGTTAGGTGGACATCCCCTGGTCCGGGTTACCCCGAGATTCGGCCTGCCTTGAGGCGACTCGGCCAGCATTCGCTTTGACCTTGCCGTACCTCGGCTAACTCGGCCTTTATACCCTGGCGTGACCCTATTCGGGGGTATCCCCCCAACATTAGTCCCCGAAGCTGGTGCGGTCTTAGCTGCCTCGGCCGCTAAGGCCACAGCAGGTTCAATTTCACTGAGCTCTGGGTTTTATTTCCAAGTTACCCCCTTATCTCGGATTCTATGGATTTACTTTCCCTTGGCACAATCCAAGTTTTCACTTGCTGGCCAGGTTACCACCTTCTCATCCTGGTTGCTCTTCCTTCTCTCGTACGCTTCCCCACGTGGAGGCTAATCATCACATCGCCTCATTTTAAGGGCCAGCCACAGTAACCGCCGCAGTAATTGTCAGTTATCACTGTAGCGCACGTCACATCGTGCCTGCCTCCTTGTTAACTGCATCATAACGTCACGTCATGGGATCTGCTACGCCCTGTGGCCTTCCGTGTGGCTCGATGCTTATTGGTCTATCCGGTTTGTACACGGCCACACGATGTGGCCTGCCTGCAGACACGATCCCACTACCTTCCTGAGGGAACGGTTAAAAAGGGGAGGGGTGCGCCCCTTGGGTCTTTTCCCCAGTTCCGCGCCCATCTGCCCTTTCTTCTTCCTTGTCTTCTCCCGCGAGAGCGCTGCCGCCACCGTGTTTGAGTAGCAGCGCCGCCACCGCACTGCTTCCACACGCATCTGCGTCGCCGCCGCCGTTGTGCACCTCCTCCGCCACGGTTCGCTGTCAGTCTAGGCCGCTGCCCCCCACCACCGCTAGCACCAGTGAGGGCAGCGAACTCGAGATGACTGAAGAGGAGCTCGCCGTCGCTGAGCAGGAGATGGAGGAAGACGCTGGGACGGTGGACCGCGGTACATGGGCCGGATCCTGGGTCTGCCAGGATGACCTGGACTGGCTCTACCGCACCAGGCGCATCCCCGCAGGCGTCACCGCACACCTCGCCTCCGCCAAACTTGCCCCCTCACCCAATCCGGGTGAGTTTGTGGTGTTTCTGTCACATTTCCGGCGGGGATTCGGTTTGCCAGTCAGCGGTTTTTTCCACAATTGGTTGAACACCTACGAACTCTAGCCGCACCACCTTCCCGCCAATGCTATCACCTCTCTCTCTGCTTTCGCCTCCACGATCGAAGGCTATGCCGGATTATGGCCCACAAAGGAGCTATGGATCCGGTTCTTCGGCCTTCGTCGTAACGTGATTCCGAACACCCAGCTTGATCCGGAGGACAAGCAGCTTACGCAGTTCGAGGCTGCGTCAATCTCTCTCCGGAGGCTATCCGTCTTTCCCCGGGTTACCGGGCTGGAATCCTGCAAGGGATGGGCCCGGACTTTCTTTTATGTTCGGAACGACGGCACCGAAGACCTGATCCGGCTACGCCCCTATGCTCCGGGTCCTCCTAACCCGGAGTTGTGGGACGTTATCCCCAAGAAGCCCACGGTCTTGGCCAACCAGGTCAACAAAAGGTTTGCAGAGCTGAAGGAGCTCGGGTTGTGCAACGAGGACGCCATGATCACATTCGTCCGCAACCGGATCTCCCCCCTCCAGATGCGCACTCACAAGGTGTGTCACATGAGCTGGGGCCACGACCCCAACCGTACCTCGTCTTTTGAGCTGAGCAACACAGAGATTTACCGCCGGGTCAAGGCCCTCTTCACCACCCACAAGGACTTCTCCTCTGAGTGGACATGGGGAATTGAGCACTATTGCCGAGATAGGCTTCCTCCCGTGGTAAGCTTCGTGCCGCAAACTTTCTCTGAATTAAATCTTATGTCAGTTGTTGTTGTATATTTAACCCTGTCGTCTTTTCTCTCCTTTAGCAATTCCTTTAGCAAACCATCGAAGATGGCACCAATCCCACCCTTAAGTGGGCGCCTGACCGGGAGACCTCGGACGAGGAGGAGCCGGATCAGGAGATGTTCCTCCCAATGACCGACACGACGAAGCGACCCACCGGTAAACTCTCTTCCATTAGAGATTGGCCCGATGATGAAGATGACTCGGATGTCGAGGTGATGGAAGCATTTGACGTTGTCCCCCTTTCTTATGCTTTTCCGGCATCAGCTAACCCCGGTGGGCAGATCCATGAGGACCCTCCCCTTGCCGTGGGTGACCCTGTTCCGGTTGCACCGAATAAGAAGCGGGGAGCTACATCAACTTCTTCCTCCGGACCTTCTCAGCCAGCCAAAAGGTGAAAGAAGTCCGGGGACAAAACTGCCTCCAAGCCTGCAACCAAGGCCCCAGCACGAAGGGCTCGGAAGCCCAAGGATCCCCTGACCTCGGATGCGTAAGCCTCTTTTCCCTTTGCCATTCACTTGTTCTTGCATTGTTATAGTTTCTCATCCGACACTGTTTCATTCGGCAGGGCCGCGGTGGATGTCCCCTCGAGTGGATCTAGCATTGCTTCTCCGCTCCGGCTCAGCCCTTCTCCCCCTCGTGGCGACGATTCATCCCCGTTGAGCCCTATTCCGGAGGGTTCAGCGGCTGCTCCGGGTTCCACACCACCTCGTCAAGAGGGGGGCAACCTTGGAGCGGGGGAGACAGGCCCAGCCGAGGCAGCGGCATCCACCACTTCGGCTTTGCCGCAACCAGCTACAACTGAGGCTACCTCAGCACCTCCACCGAAGAAGAAACCAGCAGCAGCACCAGCACCAACTCCAGCACCAGTACCAGCACCAACTTCAGCACCAGCACCGACACCAGCCGCAAGAGCAACAGCAGCAACACCAAGAGCACCAGCAGCAGCGCCAAGCTCCTCCGCCTCGTTCGAGACTTCCCAATCTCGGCGAGAAAGTACCCAGGCAGCTCCCAAGGGTAAATCTGCCATGACCACTTCCTCCTCTCAGCAGCCCAAGGGCAAAAAGGCCCCTGACGCCACCAGGGCAGCGTCCGTCGAGGCCGGACAGCGTACTCTCGCGTCCATGCTTTCCAAGAGGCCTCCAGCACCGAAGGACGCCCCTGCCAAGCCGGCTGATGCGCAACAACTTGTTTGGCATACCAGCCCGGCCCTTGCCCTGGTTGAGAGGAGGGAGGCGCATGCGAATGGCTTGGTGGCGCCCCATATGCCCAGCGGCGAGCGATACCTTCCGACCCTGATTGAATTTGTCATGAATTGGAACAAGGCGGAGTTCGTTCACAACGACGATCTTCCGGAGAAGTTTGGCCTCGCTGAATTTTCTGCTCAAATGAACACAACCGCTAAGGCAATTAACCTCACGGGTCGGATGATGGAGGTACGTTACTTCCCCTTTTCCTTAGCATGTTGTAGATATTGATGATATAACCATTAGTCCTCGAGCCTCCGGGGGAGTAACTTGTTACTCGGCCGGATGCTCCTTAGAAAACTAACGTAGCTCCTTGATAACTTCGAATATGCACACACCTAGAGCCGGGTTAAGTTCCACTTGGCCTGGATTTTGTACACTTCAAATATGCACACACCTAGAGCCGGGTTAAGTTCCACTTGGCCCGGATTTTGTACACTTCGAATATGTACACACCTAGAGCCGGGTTAAGTTCCACTTGGCCTAGATTTTGTACACTTCGAATATGCACACACCTAGAGCCGGGTTAAGTTCCACTTGGCCCGGATTTTGTACACTTCGAATATGCACACACCTAGAGCCGGGTTAAGTTCCACTTGGCCCGAATTTTGTACACTTTGAATATGCACACACCTAGAGCCGGGTTAAGTTCCACTTGGTCCGGATTTTGTACACTTCGAATATGCACAAGGCTAAGTTGTATTTTTGTACTCTTTTCAGGTGACCACCAACCGCTGGAGCGCTGAGTTTCAGCGTCTCCTGGACATTCACAAGATGTTGCGCGCTAAGCATAACACACTTCTCGCTGATCATGATAAGAGGGGTAAGTTTCTTCCCCAGCATTTTTCCATTTTCCTTCCTCTTCTTCTGCCGAACTAATCCATCATTCGGTTTTGGCAGCTGGGGTGGAGGCTGAGAACACGCTTATGAGGAGGAATCTGGATCAGATCAAGGGTAAGTTATATCTGCTCAACCTTGCTATGCTTTTCATCTCTTTTCCTCCTTGGCTCGGCAAACATTTATACCTCAGCTTTGTCGAGTTGACAAACTATTTCAGTATCGCTGGAAGATAGTGTGCCCGTGCCTGATATGATGCTGCATTTTCTCGAACAAGCAGGGCAGCATCAGGCCGAGCTCAAAAAGAAAGATGATGAGCTTGCCCTCCTCCGGACCAAGGATGATGAGATTGCCAAGCTTAAGGCCGAGATGAAAAAATTGAAGGCACAGCATCAATCCGAGCTCCAAAAGGCTGGCCAAGACTTCGCCGAGGAGCGCGAGCGCCTCAACCTCCAAATTGCCAAGGACCGAGAACTTCTCTAGGAGGCCGACGTCAAGCTTGAGTCGGCGAACGCTGAACTTGTGCAGCTTCGCAAAAGACGTAATGACTGTACCAGGGAGTTGACTCGGATCCACAGCCATATTTCACGTAAGTTCCTTTCCCTTATCTGGCATATTTCTCTAGGTTACTTCAAAATGTCTTTTCTTTACCTGCTTCTCTTATCTCGTTTTCAGGCAAATTTCTAGAGGGCACCGCCATCACGAGCGCCGCTATTGTTGATTTCCACCGAGAGAGGGGTACTCCCGTTGCTCCTGACGCTGAAGAGATTCCCTATGACATGGAGGACCTGTTGGTTAGCCTGTCATCTCGCGTGGAAATCATCAAGAACTATGGCAAGGATATCCTTGACGTTGCAGTCTGAATCTTCAACACGTTTTGGCCTGCGGAAGACACTCCGGAGGGAACCGCACTTCTTGTTGAAAAGTTGATGGAATGCGAGACCCAACTCGACCTTTGGAGGGAATCCGCTGGACGCGCCGCAGCTGAGACCGTTCTCCACTACATACTTACGTGGTACGAGAAGATCGACCTCAACCTCTTAGCGCGCATGCGCACCGGATCCAAATGGACCAGTGACCCGGAGTGGGTAGCTCGGCGCAAGGCTTGCTCCCATAGCCTCATCGAATATGCTCCCATTCACGAATGGACTGAGGGACCGAGCTTCCTGGAAGCCGCCGGTGACGAAAACGCTGAAAACGTTGAAGATGGCTCGGATGAGGACGAAGAGGGCGATGCCTCGGACATTGAAGACAACGAAGATGACGCCAAACTTCCTCCTCCTGCTGCTCCTTAAGTGAAAAAACTTTAAAGTTTATCAGATCCCCGGTATGCCGGGTGGAATTGTATCCAGTACACATGTGATATTTTGCTACTAAGTTTTGATGCCGGATTAACTTGGGCGTAGTCCCCGAGTTTCATTTTCTTGTTCATCCAATCTTTTGGCTCGGCTCGTGTCTACCTTGATTCGGTTTTACGACTTACGAATCCGAGCTTCAAAAATTGTCTTAACAATACTTGGAAACTTTTAGGCTTAGCTCAAAATAAATCAGCATAATAAACTAAAAATACACAAGGTTAGTTCGAAAAACAAACGTCGGCTCGATTAAGTTCTTTTCCTTAGTCGTTTTTCATGTGCTACGCAATTCCAAACTTGTTCTCTTGCTTGCCATGAAGCCAATTCTTGTTGGACAGCAGCAAGTCGAAGAGTTGGGTTTTTGGTGCTCACACACTACTAATCTGAGTTAAGTAGAACAACTTACTCCAGCTGACGTACAAATAACAAAAGACAACAAATATTATTAAGGCAGTCCCCGAGTTACTGCTCGAGGTGCCAACATTTCATTGATAAGCTCATTGCCGGCATACATACCGACATATGAGGAGACTTGGATACATACACTTCTCTGCTAAGTGTAGAAAGGACGAAGTAGAGCTACATTCCACGGACGCTTAGATTCCTCGCCGGACCTGTCCGCCTTGTTCTTTTCCTATGGCTTTGCATCTATAAGATAATAAGAATCATTGTGCAATGCTTTGCTCACAATGAATGGCCCTTCCCATGGAGGAGATAATTTATGCATGCCAGCAGTACGCCGTACCAACCGGAGCACCAGATCGCCTTCCCGGAAAACTCGGGGGCTTACTTTCCGGCTATGATAGCGTCGGAGATTTTGCTGATATATGGTGGATCTGGACAGTGCCAATTCTCTCGCTTCTTCCAGCAGATCAACATCATTTTGTCAGGCTTCTTGCACTTCGGCTTCTGTGTATTGGGTGACCCTAGGCGAATCATGCACTATGTCGGCTGGTAATACAGCTTCTGCCCCATATACTAGAAAAAATTGCGTATAGCCTATTGATCGATTCGGAGTTGTTCTTAAACTCCACAGTACCGCTGGTAGTTCTTCTATCCAACACCCCACTGATCTTTGCAGCGGCTCAATGAGCCAGGGTTTTATCCCGGATAATACCAGTCCGTTGGATCTTTCCACTTGTCCGTTCGAAGCGGAGTGGGCTACCGAGGCAACGTCCAACTGGATCTTCTTATCCCGGCAGAAACGCGCAAATGCTCCTTTCGCAAAGTTTGTGCCATTATCAGTTATGATACTGTGAGGATAACCGTATCTCAAGATGATGTCTTTGAGAAACGTCACGGCCGTAGCTCCATCACATTTTCTTATTGGCTTCACCTCGATCCACTTTGTAAATTTGTCCACCATGACCAAAATGTGAGTCATATTTCCCCTTGCTGGTTTAAACGGGCCAACCATGTCCAAACACCACACGGCAAATGGCCAGGTGATTGGTATGGTCTTGAGCTCTGACATTGGCATATGTGTCTTGGTAGCATACCTCTGACAACCATTGCACTTTCTCACCAGATCTTCTGCTTGTTCTAAGGCACTTGGCCAGTAGAATCCATGCTGGAAAGCTTTTGCCACCAAGGCTCAGGATGAGGCATGATGCCCGCACTCCCCTTGATGTATATCTTGGAGGATGTCAAGCCCTTCTTTCGGGTCAACGCATCGCTGGAGGACATTGGTCACACTCCTTTTGTATAGCTCGGAATTGATGATTGTGTATGCCTTCCTCTCCTCTGAGTTTGCCTGGATAGCACCTCCTCAGTGGGTAACGTTCCATCTTTCAGGAATCAAAATATAGGCAGTGCCCAAGCTAGTATGGCTCGCACAGGGAACACATCCTCATCAATTTCCATCTGGTCCACCGGCATAACTTCAACCGGATCACGCTGAGCAGTCCCCGGGCACGACTCCGGATTCTGTATCCTCTAGGACGTAAATTGAGTCGGTTTCTGGGGACGGCCTAATAGACGGTTTTTGGAGGTGTTCCAATGCTACCCCCGGTGGAATTGCTTGTCGGGTTGATCTGAGCTTCGACAGTACGTCGGCAGCCTCATTTTCCACCCGGGGTACATGGTGAAATTCACATCCCTCAAAGTAACCAGATATCTTCTGCACATGAAATCTGTACAGCGCCATGTTTGGATCAAGGGTATCCCATAGTCCCGACACTTGCTGTACTACCAAATCTGAGTCGCCAAAGCATAGGATCTGACATATCCCAATTTCTTTTGCCACTTTGAGCCCATGCACAAGTGCTTCATACTCAGTTACATTGTTTGATGTCGTGAAATGGATCTGTAGCACATATTTCAGCTGGTCCTTCTTTGGCGAGGTAAGTACAATTCCGGCGCCTAGCCCGGTTTTTGTTTTTGACCCGTCAAAGTGCATCCTCCAGTAATTTGGATCTGTTAGCGGTGGTTCGTATTGTACCTCGGCCTAGTCCACAAAAAAGTCGGCCACAGCCTGAGACTTGATTGCTTCTCTTCTATCATATTGTGGTGCATAGGGAGCTAGTTCAATTGCCCATTTTGCAATCCTACCACTCGCATCCTTGTTACGCATTATCTCGGATATGGTAGCCTCACATATTACCCGGATGGGATGCTCCTCAAAGTAATGCTTCAACTTCTTAGCTGCCATATACACACCATATGCCACTTTCTGATAGTGTGGGTAGTTTTGCTTTGAGGCAGACAACACCTCGCTCAGATAATACACTGGCCTTTGCACTGACTTACCCTCTTCGTCGCGCTCTACCACAATTACTGCACTTACAACTCGGTTGGTTGCGGCTATATAGAGCAACATTGGCTCCTTTGATAGTGGAGAGGCTAACACTAGTGCAGTGGCTAACATCTTCTTTAAGTGAGCAAAGGCTTCATTGGCCTGCGGCGTCCAAATGAACTTATTCGACTTTTTCATGAGTTGATAGAGAGGTAATGCCTTTTCTCCCAACCGACACACAAACCGACTTTACGATGCCAGGCAACCAGTGAACTTCTAGACATCGTTAAGACACTTCGGCAGTTCCATTCGCTCAATGGACCGGATTTTAGTTGGATTGACTTCGATACCTCGGCTGGAGACAAGAAAACCGAGTAACTTTCCAGCCAGGACACCGAAGGTACATTTCTCCGGGTTAAGCTTCATCCGGAACCTTCTTAAGTTCATGAACGTCTGCCTGATATCGTCAAGGAGCGTCTTGCTTTCCTTGGTATTGATAACCACATCATCCACATACACTTGTACATTTTGACCTATTTGGTCGTGCAAACATTTCTGCATACATCTTTGGTACATTGCTCCTGCATTACGTAAACCAAACGGCATGGTGCGATAGCAATAAGCCCCATACGGGATGATAAATGCAGTCTTAATTTGATCATCCGGATTCAGAGGTATCTGGTGGAAACCAGAATATGCATCAATGAATGACAATAGTTCACATCCAGCAGTGGTTCGGAGAATTCTCAAGCACCTCAGAGCGATCACAAGTTGCATGTAGCAATTTTCACAACTGTAGCATAGTTTATCAACCAATCCTCCAGCTTAGTACTACCGTGATACGTCTTCGTGCCTCTAGGTAACTGGAAGTTAGGTACCGGTGGCTCCTTCATGATCCGGGGCCCAAAACACGCAGGACCCGGTGGACCCTGACATTCAATCTATTCCGACCTATACAGTCGATCAAGTTTTAACCTGGCATCATCAGGCATCAAATCCCTGCTTCCCAATCTTGACCCTATCACATGATAGTCCGGCCTTGGGTATCCTGCGTTCACCATTTCCGAATCTCCATCGTTATACCTGTCTTGCTCTCGTGGAGCACCTCCCTGTTGTATACCTCGGTCGGCACTTTGCTCTTGCCTCGGTATATTCCGCTGATGCGGTTGTCCTGCCGAGTTACGATGTCCGGCATTACCATTTACAACGTTTCCTTGACCGGCATTGCCTTGGTCGCATTTACCTCGGCCAGCTTCACCTCGGCTCACACTTCGTCGATCGTCATTTCTCTGTACTTCTTTTCCTTTCCCTGCCCTTGTCGGGTCATACGGGACAATCTGCTTGTTCCTCCTGGCCGAGGTTACCACCTCCTCTCTCCTAGGACCACCATGGGGAGACAATGTGGCTCCAGCGGATTTCTCTGGGTTACCCACCGCCGAATGAACGATCTTGGAGGCCCCATCTCTTTTCGGGTTTGCCCTGAGCAATTCCTCGTTTTGCCTGTTCGCGATCCGAACCAACTCATTAACCCTATCTTGCTATCTCTGACGGGCTTCACCCATCAGACCCTCTAACTCGGATGCAGCTGCATCTGCCGCTCTAAGGTTCTTTGCCGGGGTACTATACTTTGGCAGCCCCACGGACAAGCAGTTCTCTAACTCCTCAATCCTAGTATCTCCCTCTTTGTTCATTTGACTCATGAGGTTTCTCCCCTTTACTTTTACAGCATCAACTTTATTTGCCTTTGCGTACTCACGCAGCGTCATGTTCAACGACTACTGAGCCGCGGCTATATTTTTTGCACCCTCTAGTATTTTTTGCCTAGTTTCCTCTAGCTCGGCCTGTGCCTGAACCGGATCTACTGCTGCTACTACAGGGTTTGCCAAGCTATCCATCGCTTCTCGCAGCACATTCTCAGGCCTCTCTAGTGGAGGACCTCTACCTTTCCTCGGTGCCTTAGGCGTTACCTTCGGATCTGGTGCCGGATCTTTGCTCGTGCCAGCGCCAGGCGTAGTCATCATCACTTCTGCACGGTCCGGGGAGCGAGCGGTACGCGCCCCGTGAACCACGCTAAGGGGTGGTTCGCCTACCTCGACGACGTGCCGCGTATGAACGCATGACACGTCCACAGTAACGTAGACCTTGTGTGCGCCGAGCTTGACGAAGAGGCTGTTGCGCGGAAGAGGGCGTGTGCCGAAGCAGCCAGCGTTGTCGCCGAGGAAATCCAGCGCTCCAAAGCGCTGAACGAGCCCGGAGACGATGCGTTCACCGGTGCCGATGAGGTTTCCCGTCCGGATCTTGACCCCTGCTAGCGCCGCTAGCCCCAAGGTGGGCACCAACTGTCGTGGTGGTGTCATGGCAGATGCCATGGATAGGCTAATGGCGGGGACTAAATGCACTAGGGGAATCCAGGGAGGGATAGTGAGGTGATTCCACACATAGAAGGTTTATATTTGATTCACTTCCAAGGTTTACAAGTGCTCCTAGAGCTGTATTGGAGAGAGGAGGAAGAAGGAACTCTCTTACTCTCACCGCTAGATAGCCCTCAGGAACTAAGTAAAAACTAACCAATAGATATCAACCTAGTAAGACTCAACCCGTTCAAGACCAACCCCTTCTACAGAGGCCCTAGCCCTCCTTATATAGGGGTGGCTAGGTCTCTACTTAGGGCATACGTGGAGGCATATTCCAGCGAATATGCCTCCTCCCAAAATAGTAAGCCGACCAGGTCGCTTTTCCCCGCGTCACCCATACAGGGGCTACGTGAGCCTCTGCGACGCCTGCGTCAGCCGACATTGGCGTCGTCACCTCTGTCGGCCACGCCTCGGTGGTCCTGCCTCTGTTCGCTTCGCTCATGCCGTGCGTATCGGGGCTACTTTTGACCAGCGAGATAACTTCCTTCTCCTAGAAGCTTGACATGACCTGGATCGTGGTTGATCCGGCCACACCTGTTCCTGCTTACAAGCTAGATTCATCCATCTGACTTACGGCTTAAGTCGGTTGAGACCCAGTTAGGTGGACATCCCCTGGTCCGGGTTACCCCGAGATTCGGCCTGCCTTGAGGTGACTCGGCCAGCATTCGCTTTGACCTTGCCGTACCTCGGCTAACTCGGCCTTTATACCCCGGCGTGACCCTACCCAGGGGTATCCCCCCAACACTTTGTGCCAAGAGTAACCTCTAATGAGAGAGAAGTAATGATTGGGAAAGTTGCTGTCCCGAAACAGATTTCTGTGCGTCACCGTAAAAATTCGTGTAAAATCTCTGAACGTCTTTTTGAGGCGTGAATTTTTGTGCTTCTTCCCCAGATTGTTATATAACTTTCTTTAGTTCAACACGTTTTTATTTGAGCAACACAAGGTCTTCTAAAAAATTCGTCTTTACCTGCTGGTCTGTTTTGACAGATTTCTGCCATTTTCTGCATTTACTTCTTGTTGGTTCCTTTTTGAGTTCTTTTGGGGAATTGAGCTTTTTGAGGGAAGTACTAAAGTATCTAGTGTTCTAATGGAAGTTTATTTGGTGTTAGAACTGAACCTTAAGACTTATTTATCTTGAGTGCACTAATGTTGCTAATAAAGATTATGTGAAGTTTTGTATGAAGGAAATTTTTTAGGTGTATGGAAGGAATGAGTAATGAGATGAAGGATGGACTAAATCTCAAACTTGGGGATGCCACGCGTGTCACCCCAAGAAATATCCAAGAATTACAAGCGTCAAAGCTTGAGGATGCCCAAGGCATTCCCCTTCTTCATCAATAAAAATCCCAGGTTTCTTCCAAACGCTTCATTTTTATTGTTTCATGCACAGTTGTGTTGTTCTTGGAGCATCTTCTTATTTGTTTTCGTTTTGGTTTTTCATTTGCTTTTGTTTTCTTAGTTTTCTGAATAAATTGGTTGGACCCCCTCTTTCATACATTAGTTTGCAAATAGTTTGGTTTGGTTTGGAAAAGAGTAGGAAAGTTCATGCTTATGTGGTAAAAAGAGCTCGTTTTTGACTGTGGCCTATGCTTTGACATGCCATGCTTGATATTGTTTTTTATTTATGCTTAGTATTCTTTGCTGTAGCATGACTTTTTATAAACAATTGAGATTGCTTAATGTGCCTTGGATGAATCATGCGTTGTTTTAGCATATTAAAGCATAGTATAGCGGTATTCTCCTTTGATGCTTTATTTGGGTTGACTTGGCGCATGCCCACACCATGTTATGACTATATCAAGTCACCATAGCCTTTATGATCCTTTAGTTTTCAACTTGTAGTATCACTTTATGCTTTGATCAATGATGTTTTGTCGCTCTGCATGATTATGGCCAGTATTGCTCTCTTAGTTTGTCGCTCCCAGTCTTTTGCTAGCCTCCACAACCAAGTATGAGTTCCACTCATGCATCCAACTCCTTAAACCAAGTTATTCCAAAGAGTCCACCATACCTACCTACTAGCTTATGCTATTCCAAGTATATTCATGCTTTTGTCTACCTTCCAAATTAAACTTGTTATGAGAAAACTAGTGATAAAAGCTCTCACGAACTTGATGGCACACTTTACTTTTCTTGCCATTAATAAACTTGAACCATTGTGTCGTCTATGTTGTATATGCTTGCACTTATTTGTTGGGAATTAGCAGAACCATGCTTTCATGGGGAACGCTTTCAACATTGCACTTGGTACTTGTACCTAGTTGATATCATGCTCTTTTGTATATGGATGTCGTTGGTGTGAAATGAAAGGGGAGCTTGTAAGTCCATGGAGTTATGTATATGTGTTAGAGAAACGCCTGGGCCGCTGGTCTAATCCATGCTGACATGGTGGAAACCTGCAGCGTAACCATAATGAGCTGTCTATGAAGCATTCTTCTTATAAAAAAAGAGAGTCCTATATTGAGAAAAAAGAGAAAAAGAGAAAAAAAGAGATTATGAAAAGAGGAAAGAGAGAAAAAGCACCATATTCCCATGGTAAATAAGAAGATTGCTGAGATGCTTGTTGTCTGCTTGCCTTGTCATTTTGATATGGGGATTCTTCCGTATCATCGGGCAAGGGGTACCCCGTTGGCAGTTCTCTATGATACACATGTACTTACAATGACAAGAACTTACCGGTGACTAAACTTGAGTAGCATGAGGAGCGTCCCTCGTATACAAGGGACATGAGATTTCTAACTTATACTTTGTCAAGCATGTACACCATAGTTTGTTCACTTTAACCTTAATCACTTCAAGATGCTTATGATAGGGGCAATTTTTGGAGGCTCTTTATGATACTTTAATCCCTACTTCCTTCTATGAAGGCCTTTCTTCCACCATTACATTGAGTCTCCACCTTCTACCTTTATGCACCTACTTTGAGAGCATAGTGGCCATTCTTAGTTCTATGTGCATTGTCCCAAGACTAGTTGATTGATGCATAACTTGATATTGCTTGTTTTAAACTATTTGTATCTAGTCACTCTTATGAACTTTGAAGGTGTCCTATGCATTTATATTTGCTACTCTATTGAGGGACAAGCTGAATACTATTATGCTATGTTTTCTTTATGTGAAACAAACAAACGTCTTGCAAAGCATTATTATTCATGAATCTTTTGTTTCTGCCTTTTCATGTTGCATCATAGTTTCTTTGTCTTATTGCTGGAACTTTGTCTTTCATGTTATGATTGAAGTACTATGATCCCAGCTTTGAATGTTTTACAAATACTTTGATCAAGTCTTTGATGGTGCATGTCACCTCAAAAATTATTCTTTCTTTTTATCGAGGACGAACAGGAGTTAAGCTTGGGGATGTTGATACATTGCGAATGTATCTATAATTTTTGATGTTCCATGCTTGGTTTTATCCACTTTCTTGTGTTTTATCCACACTTTGGAGTACTTTTCATATGATTTCTTGGACTAACCTATTAAGTAGAGCCACAATGCCAGCTGCCTGTTTTGTGTTGTTTTTGGTTCCAGGAAAGTCAGAAAATGAATATTCTCGGAATTGGACGGGACAAAAGCCAAAGTGCCTATTATTCCGGGAGTCATCAGATGTCAGAGTATGAGACGGAGAGGGGCCAGGGGCCACCACACCACACCACCTGGCCGATTCCGGCACCCCCTCGACCTCCCCTTCCGCCTATAAGATGCCCTCGCGACGAAAACCCTAAGTACCCCGATTAAAAATCCACGAAAGAGTCTGTAGCCGTCGTCTTCTCCATCCCTAGATCGGGGGATCTAAAGCTCTTCCCGACACGAAAGATGGTTGGTTCTCCTCCTTTCTGCTTTCATGTCTAGACCTTGTGAGCTCCGTTCATGATCAAGATCATCTATTTGTAATCATACATGTTGTGTTTGCGAGGATCCAATGGATATTGAGATGCTATTTCAGATTGATTATTGATTCTATCATGTCTTTGTTATTTTTGATCTTGCATGCTTTCTGTTGTTAGTAGCTATCTTGGCCAAGTAGATGCTAGCAACTCCAAGAGTTAGTATTTATGCTCGATAGTGAGTTCATGCCTCTGGTAATCTGGGGAAGTGACAGAAATCTCTAAGGTACTAGATGTGTTGTTGCTACTAGGGAGAAAACAACAATCCTTTGTTCATAGAACAATCATATTGTTTACTTTACACACAGTTCGTAAAGCAATAATCTGTTGCTTGCAACTTAATACTGGAGGGGGTTCGGATGATAACCTGAAGGTGGATTATTAGTCATAGATGCAGTTGGATGGCGGTCTATGTATAATGTTGTAATGCCCAATCAAGTTCCAAAGGAGTCAAGATGATTAGTATATGCATGTATTGCTTTCTCGATGTTTGTCAATTGCCCCGCTGTAATTTGTTCACCCAGCATGTTATCTATCTTAAGGAGAGCCACCTCTAGTGAACTATGGATCCCGGTCATTTTTCTTTACATACAATCTATAAACTGTTTACTGTTTTGTGTTTACTTTCTGCAAACTTTTACTTCCTTCCATTTGATACGTTTAAACCTTTGTTTTCAGGAAAACAGGGTGAGATTGACAACCTCGTCGCAAGTTGGGACAAATTTCTGTGGTTGTCTTGTGCAGGTCTCCACGTTGCTACTAGCACCGGTAGTGCGCCCTGCCAAGGCTCAGCTAGCAACACCTTTGGGGTGTTTCCTTGCTCCTACTGGTTCGATTAAACCTTGGTTTCATAACTGAGGGAAACTTGCTGGTGTGCTCATCATACCTTCCTATTGGGATTCCCAACGAGCTCTACATCAACACTGAGCCATCACATAACACCGAGGACAAAAGAGTTTATCTTGGAACGTCAAGTTTCTTGAGAAGGAATTTTTCGTGAAAAGTTAAGTGGGAGGACAATAGATAAGGTTGTTGAACCTTAGCTATATGTGATAAGTAGCGCACTACTGGAAAGTGTCCTGGTGGGGGCCACAATGCTCATGGCTCCCATGATTACAAAGGGTGTGATCTTGGAGATTAAAGTTCCTATTGAACCATGTGGGTCGGTAAGAATCAAATAGTAAGATTTGAAACAGAAGTCGTTATTGTTTTGACAATGATGAACGGACTGCATGCAAAGAAGCGATGATGGGCCTTGACTCCATAAAATGACTAGAAGTCATAGAATCCGTGATAGTATCCATACACGAGAAATCAAGTTTCTGAACTTGAAAGACCCTCCGGAAAGGCATGAAGCCTATCAGTTGTGTTTGGATCTATAAAGAAATACACATGGATGTTTAACATCTATGAAATAGTCGACATGTCAGAAAGAAGTTTACGGCAATGTTCAAGGAGTTGACTATGACAAGATTTGATCTTTCATAGCGACATTGAGTCTTGACGGATTAATGTAGCAACCACTACATACAATTTGGTATATGCTAGTTGAATAAACAAAACAAGGTTCTTCTAATAGAATGGTTACCTAGGACGTGTACATGACACGGTCCGAAGGGTTTTGTTAATTCAAAGGGTGCTAAAAGGGCATGCAAACTTCAATAGTTGAAGTGAGCATAGCGGAGTTGGAATCTTCACCATGATGAAAATGTTAAAGGAGTTTAATTTCATCGGAGATGATGAAGATGCTTGCATTTGCAAGAAATTAAGTGGGAGCGCTGAGACAAATTTCCAATACATTATGCAGAGTACATATTGTTGATTGGAAATGATGTATCTTTTATTGACACAAGTTCAGAGTTTCATTAAAATTAGATTTTTATGAAAGACTTGGGCAAAACGGAAATATTTGGCATCAATGTCTATATGGATAGATTGAGGCGCTAATATGGTTGTGCCAGACATACATATATGAGATATTGAAAGGGTTCAACATGGAAACAACAAGAAAGGTTCTTGCTGCATGGAAAGGATTGTATCAAGATTCAAGTGTTTCAACACTTGGTGAGTAAAATCACATGAATATTTTGATAGATTATACCGTGATATGTATATCCAGATATGTCCTATGCTCTAAATGTTATGAGCACATACTAGAATGATTCATAAGATGATCATTGGAAGATAGTAAAGATATTCTTATGAGCTTTGGAAGAGCTAAGAATATATCATGTATAAGTGACAAATAGTTAAAGGTAGTTCATTGTAAAGTGTTACATCGATACTAGTTTTGTCACAAGATACAAATTAAATTTATCTCAATTTATACTATGGGTGGCACAATGTAATGGAAAGGATGTTCCATGATGGATTTGGATGAGTTCCAAAGTTGAGACATTGTGACGGATACTATAACAAAAGGCTAAGTATATGATTGCTATAGTAGCAGCAAAGCAGGGCATTTGTGTTAATTCGTTTGTTATCAAACTAGTTGTGGTTCAAATTGGGCTAATACTATGAAGATATATTGTATGACAATAATATCAACATATTTTAACCTGGACGAACTAAAGGTCTCACCAAAGGACCAAATTTATACAATGCCATCTCATTTGAGAATGAGTGATGCGTAGAGACGCAAAGACATGCAAATACACACGAACCTGAAACTGTCAGATCCGGAGATTATGTTAACCACTAGCAATCGCGTATATGCAACACCTGAAAGCCATAGGTGTTCAATACACAAAGCTTTTCAAACTAGATTATTGACTCTGGTGCAAGTGGGAGACTGAAGGGAATATGCCCGAGAGGCAATAATAAAGTGGTTATTATCTTATTCCATGTTTATGATAAATGCTTATTTTGCATGCTATAATTGTATTAATTGGAAACGTTAATACATGTTTGTTTAAAAAAAATACAAAGTTCCTAGTAATGCCTCTCATATAAACTAGCTCGTTGATTAACAAGATGATCAAGGTTTCCTGATCATGGACATTGGATGTTGTTAATAACAAGGTCACAACATTGGTGGAATGATGTGATGAACATTCATCTGAAGTATAGCATTACGATCAAAGTCATTATGTTTATATTGCTATAACATCATACGAAGTAATCTTAGTCCTTAAACCATGAGATCATGCTAATCACTAACATCGGAAGAGTATATTGATAACATCAAACGTCACACCGTAACAGGGTGACCATAAAGGTGGGTTCAGTGCTACAAAGGTGTTATGTTGAGTATCATGGATCAAGAGTGGGATTTGTCCATCCTGATGACGGATAGATATACTATGGGCCCTCTCGGTGATATCACATTGAAATAGCTTGCAAACAAGTGATGAGATCACTAGAATGTTATATCATGGGAACGAGAAAAGAGTGCATGTCAGTAACGAGATCAAACTAGGTATTTGGATGCCGATGATCGAATCTTGGGCATGTAATATATCACAAGACAAAGGGATTTAGTTACAACGTTAAAGGTTCACAGGATCACAAGAGTCATCGTTGAATATGTGGGAGTCAGTACGGATCTCCAGGTCCCGATGTTGATTATTGATCGGAGAGGGGTCTCTATCATGTTTGCATTATTCACGAACCATAGGGTGACAAACTTAAGGGATACCAACACTATTTGGAGCAAATATGTTTCAGATTAAGATTTAAGAAAGCTGGAATAATTTTGATGGAACCGGAATTGTTTTGGATGAAATTGCTAAAATTGGTTCTGCATGTGATATTGAAATGTTGCACGGGGTTTTATGTGAATGTTTGTTAATTAAAGTAATTAACAAAATTCTTAATAAAATAAATAAAATAGTTGTATTTAATGAGAGCTTGCATTAAATTTGGTGGAAATTTAATGCATGTGAGTGGAAGTGTGAGTGGTGGCATATTTATGTGAGTGGAGCATCCACCACATGAATGATGGAAGAGGTGGGGGCACCACCATGGCTGCCACACCATGGCCCTTGGGTGCCCCCCTCTTCCCTATAAAAGGCCCCCATCTCCTCCTCACAACACACACCTCCTCGTGAAGGATCTCTTTCCCCCTCTAGTTATTCCCCATGGTCTCAAATTAGCGAGATACATGTTCCTGGTGGCTTTATCTGGAAAGGAGTTGCTGCTTCCGCTGCTTTGCTGGAGCGAGGGACGGAGGTTGTCGGGGTACCGGACGTGTGTGCGATCACGGATGCACCGCTGCTTTGCGGTGCTGGACTTGGTGGTGCTGGACTTGTTGGAGCTGGATCTCATGGACGTGCTAGAGCCGGACCTGCTGGACTTCATCACGATCTTGAGATCGGCAAGTGTACAACTACATCATCCACGAGTTCCATCTCGTTAACAAAGCTTTGTTGTATTCGAGGGTAAGTTCTCTATGGATGTATATCCACCCGTTGCTTGTATCTAGTAGATAGATCTTGGCGTATAGTTCACATCGTAGGAAAAATTTTGTTTTCTATGATGCGAACCCAACACTAAGGTGGTCTAGTATTTTTGAAAAATGGGTTGGTACCAATGCCAAACTTTAATTTGGTGGTTGCTTCACAGAACACCCCGATTTCGGCACCTCAAAAATGGAAATTGGCTATTTCATGCATCGAAAAGGAAAAATGTCTCCTGCAACATCGTAAGCCATCCCAAGATGCACATGTATGCACAATATGGGCACATTATCACAAACTATGCTCTGATTCTAGCCATAACTTTGGTGGTTTGACCTAAATGCCATGAAACCTCGAACATGATAGGTCATTTTGTGAAGGATTTTTATGATGTTTGCAATTTTTTAAGTTTAATATTTTTCCTTGCACCTATGACACATAATATGACACCACGCGAAGGTTTCACATTGTTTGGATCATTTTTGAATTTCTTATACCCGTTTCAAACTATATTCAAAACGGCGGGCATGAAGCTTCTTAGCCCGAGGCTAAGCCTCACTGAACTTGAAGTGGATCTATGATGAAATAGCATGTTGTGAACCTATAAATGATTTTTTTAAAATTCACAAGCATTATATCTTGTACTTGTAGTTCAAATCTGGGCAACCTCCTACCGATTCGGCAGGAATTTGTCTTTTTCATGAGGGATGTATGGAAAGGTTCTAGATACACCGGTTGGAAATTGTCCATCTAAGGTGTTCTAGTATTTTTGAAAAAATGGGTTGGTACCAATGCCAAAATTTAATTTGGTGGTTGCTTCATAGAACACCCTGATTTTGGCACCTCAAAAATAGAAATTGGCTATTTCGTGCATAGAAAAGGAAACTTCTTCCTGCAACATCATAAGCCATCCCAAGATGCACATGTGTGCACAATATGGGCACATTATCACAAACTATGCCCTGATTCTAGCCATAACATTGGTGGTTTGACCTAAATGCCATGAAACCTCGAACATGATAGGTCATTTTGTGAAGGATTTTTATGATGTTTGCAATTTTTCAAGTTCAATATTTTTACTTGCAACTATGACACGTAATATGACACCACGCGAAGGTTTCCCATTGTTTGGATCATTTTTGAATTTCTTATGCCCGTTTCAAACTATATTCAAAACAGTGGGCATGAAGCTTCTTAGCCCGGGGCTGAGCCTCGCTGAACTTGAAGTGGATCTCTAATGAAATAGCATGTTGTGAACCTATAAATGATTTTTAAAAAAATCACAAGCATTATATCATGTACTTGTAGTTCAAATCTAGGCAACCTCCTACCGATTCAGCAGGAATTTGTCTTTTTCATGAGGGGTGGATGGAAATGTTTCAGATACACCGGTTGGGAAATTGTCCATCTAAGGTGGTCTAGTATTTTTGAAAAATGGGTTGGTACCAATGCCAAACTTTAATTTGGTGGTTGCTTCACAGAACACCCCGATTTCGGCAACTCAAAAATGGAAATTGGCTATTTCGTGCGTCAAAAAGGAAAACTTCCTCATGCAACATCGTAAGCCATCCCAAGATGCACCTGTGTGCACAATATGGACACATTATCACAAACTATGACCTGATTCTAGCCATAACATTGGTGGTTTGACCTAAATGCCATGAAACCTCGAACATGATAGGTCATTTTGTGATGGATTTTTTATGATGTTTGCAATTTTTCAAGTTCAATATTTTTCCTTGCAACTACGACACCAAGCGAAGGTTTCACATTGTTTGGATCATTTTTAAATTTCTTATGCCCGTTTCAAACTATAGTCAAAACGGCGGGCATGAAGCTCCTTAGCCCGGGGCTGAGCCTCGCTGAACTTGAAGTGGATCTCTGATCAAATAGCATGTTGTGAACCTATAAATGATTTTTTTTAAATTCACGGGTATTATATCATGTACTTGTAGTTCAAATCTGGGCACCCTCCTGCTAATATTTTGTAATGCATTTTTAATTAAAAATAGTAAAACTGTTTAGTTACAATAAATATTTTTGAAAATAGAAAATAGTTTTGGATTAGTTATTTAAATTGAAGCACTTTTCCTGTTAAAAGTTTTTTCAAATTTCAAATAAATAATCATTTCAAATTGAAACACCTAATTAATTAAAGAAGATTTTTTTTGAAAAAACCTAAAAACGGGTCATTGGCCCAGGTTCAGGCCATAAACTGGGACCGATGACTCTCGGAAGGTGGCGGCCCAGTAGCACCCCCCCTCCCCACCCAGGTCATTGTTCTCGGTTCATGCCACGAACCGGGACCGATGACTCTGGGCATGTGGCGGCCCAGCAACGCCCCCCACCCAGGTCATTGGTCTCGGTTCATGCCATCAACCGGTACCGTTGGATCAACGGTCCCGGTTCATGGCATGGACTGGGACCAATGATCGTGATGTATATTACTGTCAGCCTTCTTCCTCCCCACTTCCCCCCAAACTCTTGAAACGGCTAAGGAAAAGCACGGAAATCAGAGAACGACGTCGGCTGGCTGCCCGCCGACGATGTCCCCGGTCTCCGGTGATCTCTCCCACCGCCGCCTCGCCCTTCCTCCTCTCCCACCGCCGCCGCTTACCCAAGGTCTTCTCCTCTGTAGGTCTGTCGTCCCGCCCGTCGCTCCGCCACCGCCCGTCGATCATCGCTCCGCCGCCGCCACGCCGGAGGAGCTCCCCTGCAGCCCCCGTCCGTCGCGCCGTCGAGATCTTCTCCCCTGCAGCCCCTGTCCGTCGCGCCGTCCTGGAGGAGCTCCGCCGCGGCCACCGCTCTGGGTGAGCTCCTCGGGAGCTCTCTCTCGGTCATATATATTCTAATTTTTGCAAAAAAGTTGGTCAAAGTCTTCTTTTGTTTAATTAAGGCAAGAGTTAAAAATACACATATTTGAAGATGGAGGGAGTATGTTGGAAAAGGTCACCGACTAGATTGATGTATTAAGTTTGGAAATACACATATTTGATGCGGGAAAGCTTTTTCTAAGCGAGAAAACATGTCTGAAAACTAAAAAGGACTAGTTATTTACCGAGTAGTTTGACAAAAAAACACTCGATAAAGATTATTTGGTGGGAAGCCCACCTCTCGTATGGAAGAAATCGGCAAAAAATTCCAAAACTTTGTCTAGTGTCGTTAGGGAACACTCGACGAATGGCCTCTACTTTCACGACACCGTTAATTGCGCCCGCGGTGGTCAACTGTTTAGAGACCTTCCGAGAAAGCATTTATTTGCCTTGTTCCAAACTTACAACACTTGGCAAAAGTCTGGATACCAACCAAAAAGCGATTTTCTAGTAGCGTCTAGTGCATTTACATAGTAGACCAGTCCATATGGGAAGCCATAATGTATAGCCAAATCGACACATATCCTCCCTCTTCCTCCACCCCATATTGACACGTATCGACATATCGACACATACCCCCCTTCTTCCTCCACCCCATATCGACACATATCCTGCAACAATTAAGGATTCATAGGATTATTTGCATAGGCTTATTTGCATTTGATTATTTGCATTATAATAACTTGCAATTCTTAATTTGCAGATACTATGGATCCAGCACATGGCACAGTTCAAGATGATGAATACTTCCTCCAAGGAATGATCCATGAAAATGCAGATATCGATATCGATGTCACCAGGACGTTTCTGAACGATTCCAGTGAGGGAGATGAATCTCTCAACTGAGGAGACGGCTCCGGTGAGGTAGAAGCCGAAGCTTGGGACGGGGGAGAAGCCGATGAGGGAGAAGGCGACGGCTCCGGCGGAACCTTAAATCTCGCAAACTCCGGCGAGGTGTATATATGTATTTTAGTAATTAAAATGCTAATGTTTATATATATACATGCATATATTAACACTCTTTCTTCTTTTAGCCCTCCGAATCGAGAACTTCTTCCGTAAGAACGAAACGAAGCCCAACAAAAAAGATGGATGACACTGTGAGGTATAGGATCGAAGTGGTCGGTGTAGACGGCAAACCGCAAGCTCCTGACGATGTCACAAAAAAAATTGTCAAGCAATGCGGAGTTCTTGTGAGGGACTACATCCCGATCACCGTTCAAGAATGGAATCGGCCAAGCGGCGGTGGAGTCCCGTATGTCGGCAACATCGCCAAAGATAAGCTTTTTGCCAAGCTCATGATTAATTTCCTCCTGCCGAGGCCAGATGTGAATCCAGATGAGGAGGAGAGAGCAAAAAAGGAGCTTGTGCAAAGAATCAAGAAGTTTGCTCTCATCAAGATGGCCGAGGCATTCAAGAATTGGAAGAAGAAACTATATAATAACTTTTTCAAGGTAGAGAAGACTCCGGATTTCAATCAAGGCAGCTATGCTAAGTTAAGACACTAGTGGGATGATTTTGTGAAGTACAAGACATCGGAGAAAGCTTTGGAAAGGTCTAGAATAAATACAGAGAACGCTCCTAAGAAAGTGTACCATCATAATATGGGGTCTGCTGGCTACGCTGGTTGCATTCCTAAGTGGGATGCACTTGAGGTCAAGTATATTGCTGTCGGGATCAGACCAGAGCCCACAACATGGACACCACGGGCGAGAAACTGGTTTTATGACCATGGGGACACGTTGGACGAAGAAGGGAGGGTAATATATAATCAGAAACACAAAGATCATCCCCTACTGCCCATCGACGATAATAAAAATGCAGTACATGATGTTGCAGCGGGACGGTTCGTTCCTGATAGAGAGAACAACGAGCTCACATGTGCCCTTAAAAATCCTGAACACAAAGGATGAGCACGAGGCACACCAGGCTCCAAGTCATGGAATGTTGCCTTCCCCGCGGAAATGAAGAGATATTCCGATAAAAGCCATCAGAGGAGAAAGGAAAGGGAGTTAGCTGAGAAAGCGGCTGCTGCAGACCGGCTGCATAATGTAGAAGAAGCATGAAAGCGGCACCAGGATCAACTCGATAGACTTAGCCAGCAAGGTATTAGCGGCCAATCTCAGCGGCACATGGTAGAAGCTGCATTCGATGGTACCGGTGCCCTATCGAATAAGAAAAGCAGTGTCGCTTCCACGCAGCTCCAGGATGTTGATAATGATGCACCGACGACGGCTCCTCCTAAACGCTACCTAGTGGATGATTTCACAGAGAGCACAGCTTGTGACCTAAGGTGCAAGTTATGAACTTAAGGGTGACGGTGGCGGTCAGCATGGCCGTACCAATATCGCCTAACCCAACTTGGCATTGCAGACTGGTTCCAAAAGGGTACACTATCGTCACGGTGGATGATGTGAAGCAAGATTTTGAGGAGCTGAAGCTGGACCACCCTGTAGGGGAAGATATGGAGCTGACTGAACTAGGAGAAGCCAAAGGAGCCCATCGTGCTTCCAAATTATCTGCCGCTAAGGCCACCCACTCCTCAGAGCAGCAATCCACCTTCGCCGCCATCTCACCATTCTCCAGCACAACTGTCGCCTTCACTGCCTCACCACTCAGCGCAACTATCTCCACTGCCGCCTCAGCCGTCTCCGCCGCCACGTCAGCCGTCTGCATCCCCTGAGCCTCAGAGACAAAAGTGGAAGTATACTAAGAGGGGCAGCACCAACAGCAGCAGCAAGAGCACATTCCAATCACTGAAATGTAAGCTATCGCCCCTCCCAAGAGTACCTCATAAGAATATGAAGAAGCTACCTTGCGAGCAGACAGATGAGGAAATTATTGCGGCCGCAGATGCCCATTATGAAAAGTGGAAGATTGACATGGATAACGAGAAGAAGGCGATAGAGCCATTCTTCTCGGTCACCGCAGAAGATAAAGCCAAAGCAGTCGCGCTTAAGATTCAGCTTCACCAACCCATAGCACTCACACCAGACAATAATCGCTCTATTACCAAGTCGGCTGAGGCAAAAGAGCGGAGAGTCGGGAAAGAAGTTGCCCAGCTCGGACAACAAAAAAATCAACCGATCGAACCGCTCGAAGTGTACAATACCAATGAGTCGAGAGCCTAGGAGCTGCTTGATCCGAACATTGAGCCGAAGTTTATTCAACTGTACGGAGAAAAGGCCAAATTATATGGATTGTCTATTACTAAGTACATGATCCGTATGGATGAGTTCGAGGGGTACCAACAAATATCTTGCGTATACCGGCATGGGGCTGAAGGGGATCCGCAGCAGAAAACAAAAAAATTCCTACGTTGGAACCCTAAAAACTGCCTAGGATCTATCTATGTAGTAATGCGGTAACGGCTGATGCGTAGAGAATACATACCCTTGTAGACCGTACATGGTTAACGTTCCGCGGGGAACATGGTTGAAGTAGTCGTACTCGTAGCCGATCTCAAGGTCGCGAAGCTCCTCGTAGGTCACCCCCTGCTCCTTCTTCATCTTCATCGCGCAGCAGCTCTGGCTCACGACATTTAAGCGCCCCAAGTGTTGCGCCTCGTGTCTTCGTACACATCCGGTGCACGATGAGACCTCCGGCTCCCCGATCCCACCAGGAGTGCGGAAGTTGATATCCGGCTAGGAATCCCTACAGCGTAATGGCGTACTGCAGGTGTGCCTTGTTCGCACAGCCCAGACTTGGGGCCATGGTCACAAGGTATAGAGAGAGGGAGGGAGAAAGTAACCTAAAAGACTTCTCAAATTGTGTGTTTTAATCCCACCCATGGGCACCCCTTTATATAGGTGGAGGGGGTGTACCCTCCCCATTAGGTTAGCCATGTGGGACTAAAAGTAAAAGAAAAGGCAGCAGGATTTTCGTCCATCCGGATGGGCCAAAATCTAGCCCAAGAGGAAAAAGGGGAGCAGCAGCCAGCACAGCAGCCGGCTGGCTCGCGAGGCCGGGTAGGCCGCCAGCGCCCCCCACGGCCCAGCGCAGCAGCTGCTACCGCCAGCGCCCGGGTGGGCCGGCTCTCACCCGCGGCCCAGCAAGCCAGTGAGGCGAGGCGGCCAGCCCGGGTGGTCTGGATCCCACCAGCGGCCCAGTGGAGAGGCGAGGGGAGAGGCGGTCTGGGGTGGGCCGGCCTATTGACCACAGCCCGTCCGCACATGGCGCGTCACCTAGCTACCCGTAGCCCTGTGCGGCGGCTGTTATCTGCCGCCCATGTGGGCTGCAGCTGTTTTTCTTTTTCCTTTCCTTTTTTCTGCAGCTTTTCTTCTTAGGCTATTTTCCTCCGGGGATTTGGCCTAATATGAAAGTTGCTTTTATAAATCTTAATTTAAATATTATTTAGTATATGTTAATTCATAATTAACATATAAAAAATATATATTCAAATTCACATTTATCCGAAAACACTTTTTCGGTCTTTTCCTTTATTCTTTCTCCGAACAACTTCGGATCTCTCTGCGGAACATTTCTGGCTTTCACTTTCTCTACTGTGATTTCGTCTTACGAATGATCGCTCTCATCGTACCCTTAAGTGTATCCTCTCATGGCTTGGGAATGCTCTAGACATGATCTAAATCAATGATCAACAGAGGGACCAGGGATATCCATGTGACCCATATGCATTCCTGATGACAATGTCGTTTGAACCGCTAAATGTAGCATCCAATTCCTTTTGTTTCTTGATACGACTTATCCGAGATCCAATCATTGGTATCACATACCTTGTTCAATCTTGTTCACAACAAGTTATGTTTTCTTGTTACCGTGATATTACATCCTCATGACCGAGTCACATGTTGAAACATTTATGGATGTAATCTCACCAAGCCGGCCGTATCTATCTTTACCCGTCATGTGGGTGAACAAATCCTCTACTGTTCCTTTGGAATACCCAATGTATACCTTTATGGCCACCGTATTACCAGATGACGGTTGACGTAGTCTAAGCAGCCTCGGGAAACAGTGAGTAATATGAGCTCACGGTCTAAGGAAAAGGAGTCTAGGTATAGTTGTTGCAACAATGAACTTATATGACTTGATCGTGTTGCAATCCTTCGAGGAATGTCCATCACATCATTCTCCAATGATATGACCCCGTTGTCAATTGGCATAAATGCCCATGATCTTGAAACCCAGATCATCCTCATGACCAACGAACTAGTATGAATAGAGGGTACTAGGGACTTAGTTGTTTCATACCACACATGTACCAATGTTTCTACTTGGCATAGTTATAGCACAATATGAAACTATTATAAACTAATTGAGATATGAAAATAAAAAACCTATTTATTATTTGCCTCTAGGGCATATCTCCTTCAGTCTCCCACTTGCACTAGAGTACAAATAATCCAGCTCGCATTTTACTCATATAAACCATATACCATATGCGTTTACAGATCATGCATGATTATGGGAAACGTCATTTCCATGTTCTATTTTACCAGATCATTATGTCTTTCGCAAATCATTAATGTCTTCCTAATTTTGACATTCACACCATTATCGTATAATGGGCTAAAGCATTTGTTTGGCAACAAAGTGAGACTTTGTTTCTAGTGTTTATAATGACGGTCGTTTTTCACTTTTGTCATCTAAACTTCGAAAAACACTCTGCTATCCTTTGTGTATATACTGTAGTCATGGAAGCAGAACGAGGCCGGATTCCAGGAGCTTACAGTTACTTTAGATCAACCTCAAGGGCTTTCTCATGGGCACTGGGCCCTGGACACATCATTCTACGTTAAAGCGAACTAGCCCCACCATAACATTATACACCTTTATACTTATATATCTATGTAGATCCTAGTGCATGATATGCATCTATGCCACTTACATTGCTTCTTGCCATTTATGTACAAACTTAATTCTGGTTCAGTGATCAACTCAGGAATCATTTAAAGACACATTCTTATAGTTAAGACTTTGTCCTACCAACCAGAATCTCGGGTCACATTACGTCGAGTATACAACATGGTTGTATGGAAGAACCTATGACTGAGGCATAGGAGATGCTACGCATCTCTTTCTTTCAACCATAGTTGCAATACTAAGTCAATGCTTCATACAGCAAGAACATCTTTCTTACCTTGTTACATTCCGAGCTTCTTCAGAATCATGTCCAGGAAGCATTCGACATTTAGTGTTTATTGAACTCACCAATCTATCTTGATAGATCTTATTATTTAATAACTTCAACTTCATCCTAACTTAAATATTATTAACACCAGTCACATCATTCACATATGTCGTCCACATATCCCAGAATGATTTCATGCTCCCACTCAAATATGACATTCATGTTTGAGATCTAGCGATTTCACTTAGCTCCCACTCAAAATATGTCAGCTACATATTATGAATTAGCCAAACTGATTTGCTCCCACTCAAATCTAGGTCCTCTCTATAATCTTGGACATTCCAAAAATTCTTTGATCATCATCAAATCGAGAATTCCACTAACGAGATTTCACTGACCATTCATTTCTCGTACTTAGGTCCATCACACTTCTTTGTATATTGTAGGTATGTCTTGTTCAAAACATGACAAGTGAATCAACAATATAATTCCACAAACTTGTAGAATATATAGTTGAATCCTACTTTCTTTAGTAAAAGTATTCACTTGAAACTTTATGATCATTATCATTAGTTTCTCCTCTATTTGCAGAGTTTGGATTCATGAAACAAATTCCATTGCGCCACTCAACAATCAGGAGGTAAGGTCAAATACCTTGTTTTGATCTTTTACTTTCTTCCACATGTATCTTCATCAAGACACATCAACTTGGAACAACAGTAGGTTTGCCCCTTGTGGACGATGCATTCATAGCTTCATAAGAATGCTCTACAAAGACTTGTTTATTCGCCACGATTTCGACTTATCGAAATCTCCAGAAACTCGAACTTGCTATAACACTTATGGTGTTGTTTCCACGAATCTTTAGATGTTCCTTTGTATTTCAAATGAGTGTTTACTTATTTTGATCTCTAACTCTAAACGATAACTATAACCCCGATAAGAGATAATATTATACCATATGTATCTTAATACATAATGATTATGATGTTTAGACATTTCAACACAGTTTGAATTCGTCCAATTATCATAATTTGTAAAACATCTTTCACAAGTCCCTTTTATGCTAAACTTAACTTGAATACTTTAGTCATGTTGATCAAATCAAAGAGACTTGTTAATTCAATGTCCTCTTTAATGTGAACTCATTTGAACATTTCAAATCGTTTCAAACTCATGTTTCATTAAGTAAATACACTTATTCACTTAAGTCCATAATTAACTAATGATTTCCACTACTTGTTGAAAATACGATACATCACTATGTATAAGATTCAACATTTCTTCGCATATCACCGTTTTACCAGAATGCAGAGTTTTAGTCATTCTGCCACAGAGGCATGGTTTTGCAAAGTCTCTAGATCAATCATCTAGGACCCGATCTTCATTTACAATGAAGAACATGCAATAACCAAAATGACTTAAACTATAGTGGCATTTCATTATTAAACTTTGGATATCTTTTAGCATTCTAATCCTTTATAAATGTTTAAACTATTATCGTTAACATAGTGATGAGAATAACTTGTTTGTAATCGTAATGTGACCATAACGGTATCATTCATAAGAATAGTACAAACTGGCTTGTAGCTTGTTCATATGAATAATCGTCTCGCCAAAAGCAAGACACACAACCAAGGATTACAAATTATATTCAAGTCCACTAATCCAAATGACAAACTTTGAGAAAATAGGTGATGTCGACCATCAGCTGTTTTGCTTGCCGTCATCAAGTCACGTTGCCTCAAAACCAGCAATTTTTCAAGCAGATCCTCCTATTTTCACAAAACGGGACAAGTATAAAATACTTTGCAAACTGAACGAGTTTTGCAAGAACCACATTTATAATTTGTATATCTTACATATACCCTTTTCATTCATGACCTCCTATTGCAATCAAGCCCTTCTAAGAGTTCTCAACTCTAATGCAAGATCTCCAAGTGATTTTTCCAAACATTCCCTTTTCATCCATGATGGAGGAAAACCCATCCAATGGCTCATACTCTATGTGCCTTATTCTGTAGAATACAAAATGTAGCCTAACTCACCATCAAATGGAGAATGGCTTATTGGATGATTATGGAGAAAACACAAACATTCCAGAGTCATTGAATTACCTCCTAATGGTTATTGTATCAAGAAGAGAAGATCACCTTTTACGAGGATATCCCTCAGGCGTGGGTATTAATCTATGAAGTTGGACCCTTTTGCTAAGTTCCACATTAAGCAATATATTCCCATGGTCACAAAGGACCTCAATGGATAGGCCAAGATCTACTAAGATATTTGCAAATAGACATCTAGACTAAGTTCAGAATAAGAGATCAATTTATAATTGGTCTCCACTAAAATTGTCATCCCCTGGACGATTTTAGTGATCACATGATCCCTATCCTCTACACCTCCCCCAATCATCACGGCCATCAGTGCAGCCTCAAAGGTAGACATTCTCTAATGCCAATCACATCATCCATGTGACTCATGCTCGATCTTTCGATCTCTTGTGTTCCGAGGCCATGCCTGTACATGCTAGGCTTGCCAAATCTAACTTGTGTGTATTCGCTGTGCAACATGGCTTACACCCACTGTATGCAAACGTAGATATGTCTGACCCCCCGATCATCCCGCCTGGCCTCATAACGAAGAACTTTCTTGGTGGTGCACACACAAGGGGAACACGGAACATTGGAATTCAATAGGGATTATCTTATTTGCTACCCTTGAGTATCTAAATACTAGCACACAATAAGATGTAAAACAGGTATCAACATCATATGTATATTGTGATATGATATGGTCCTTCTTGCGCCTTGATCTCCATCGAGCGCTCCAGCATGATCTCCATCTTGCCCTTGGTTTGACGCCAAGTCCAGGACGCTTCCACTAGGTTGTTCATCGGAACGATGACTATTTCTATACTACTTAGTAATAGAACAGTAAACTACTTTACCTTTGCAATGACCAATGTCATATCATAATCACATGCCCCCTCCAAAATAAAGTTAGACGCCTCTACTTTATCTATTGCAAGTCTTACGTGGTTGTTTAGGGCTTTCGCAATAGAACCATTTCTAAACTATGAACTTTCCAACCACAACATGGATCCAGCAGTTTTCTCTACTACACCCCTTTCAGGGCCCTCCGTTGTAAATGCTATATCAACTATCGAATGAGAGACAGACACCCGCTAGCCACTTATACGATACAAGCCGTATGTTGAGCGTGGAACTAGTCTCGTGTACGAATACGCGTAAGGTCGGTCTGGGCCGCTTCGTCAAACAATACCGCGATATAAACAAGTACACGTTAGAGGGTAACAACTAAGGGATCAATGCCCGCACAATACATGTGCGTACTGGCCGTACAACACTCCTACGCATAGATCAGCTCTGATACCAATGAAGGGGATCCGCAGCAGAAAACAAAAAAATTCCTATGTTGGAACCCCAAAAACTTCCAAGGATCTATCTATGTAGTAATGCGGTGACAGCCGATACGTAGAGAATACATACCCTTGTAGACCGTACGCGGTTAATGTTCCGCGGGGAACGTGGTTGAAGTAGTCATACTCGTAGCCGACCTCAAGGTCGCGAAACTTCTCGCAGGTCACCCCTTGCTCCTTCTTCATCATCATCGTGCAGCAGCTCAGGCTCACGAAATTTAAGCGCCCTAAGTGTTGCACCTCGTGTCTTCATACACATCTGGTGCACGATGAGACCTCGGCTCCCCGATCCTGCCGGGAGTGCGGAAGTTGATATCTGGCTAGGAATCCCTGCAGCACAACGGCGTACTGCAGGTGTGCCTTGTTTGCACAGCCCAGACTTGGGGGCATGGTCACAAGGTATAGAGAGAGGGAGGGAGAAAGTCAACTAAAAGACTTCTCGGATTGTGTGTTTTAATCCCACCCATGGGCATCCCTTTATATAGGCGGAGGGGGTGTACCCTCCCCATTAGGTTAGCCATGTGGGACTAAAAGTAAAAGAAAAGGCAACAGGATTTTCGTCCATCCGGATGGGCCAAAATCCAGCCCAAGAGGAAAAAGGGGACCAGCAGCCAGCACAGCAGCCGGCTGGCTCGCGAGGCCGGGTGGGCCGCCAGCGCCCCCCACGGCCCAGCGCAGCAGCTGCTACCGCCAGCGCCCGGGTGGGTCGGCGCTTACTCGCGGACCAGCAAGCCAGCGAGGCGAGGCGGCCAGCCCGGGTGGGCCGGATCCCACTAGCGGCCCAGTGGCGAGGCGAGGGGAGAGGTGGCTCAGGGTAGGCCGGTCTGTCGACCACGGCCCGTCCGCGCGTGGCGCGTCACCTAGCTACTCGCAGCCCTGTGCGGCGGCTGTTATCCGCCGCCCACGTGGGCTGCAGCTGTTTTTCTTTTTCCTTTCCTTTTTTCTGCAGCTTTTCACAACAAGTTCTATTTTCTTGTTACCGTGATATTACATCCCCGTGACCGAGTCACATGTTGCAACATTTATGGATGTAATATCACCAAGCCGGCCATATGTATCTTTACCCGTCATGTGGGTGAACAAATCCCGGTCTTGCAGTCACGTGTCATCTAGTGTTCCTTTGGAATACCCAACGTACACCTTTATGGCCACCGTATTACCAGATGATGGTTGATGCAGTCTAAGCAGCCTCGAGAAATAGTGAGTTATATGAGCTCACGGTCTAAGGAAAAGGAGTCTAGGCATAGTTGTTGCAACAATGAACTTATATGACTTGATCGTGTTGCAATCCTTCGAGGAATGTCCATCATATCATTCTCCAATGATATGACCCCGTTGTCAATTGGCATAAATGCCCATGATCTTGAAACCCAAATCATCCTCATGACCAACAAACTAGTATGAATAGAGGCTACTAGGGACTTGGTTATTTCATACCACACCTATACCAATGTTTCTACTTGGCATAGTTATAGCACAATATGAAACTATTATAAACTAATTGAGATATGACAATAAAAACCTATTTATTATTTTACTCTAGGGCATATCTCCTTCAGGGGCTCCTCTTGTCAAATCCGAGTTAGTCAAAGATATACCAACAAAAATGTGAAGATTGCATAAGTGGTACATGCAAGCCTCTGCTGAATCCAAAAACTGGATCTATGTTGGATATAAACACCACCATTACGGTCATGGAGATGGCTTCCTACTAATTGAATTTTCAGAATTATTTCAGTTTTACCAACGAGACGCCGTCAACAAAACTATCGTTAGTGCCTATTGTTTGTAAGTATTATTAATTTCTATAATTAAGTCTTTCTAGCTCAGCTCATTCATTATTTGTATAATCTTACTCATCACTATACTAATTATATATGCAGAATGAAGATTCTCGAATGCAACAAACGACAAATCTATGACCTTGGGTTTGTTGACTGCAATTCTGTTCATGAAGTTACTCTAAAAACAAAACCCAAAGAGACAGAGGATAACTTGGTACAAGCCTTGACGTATTTTGGCAACAAAAGGAAAATACTATTTCCTTACAATGCTGGGTGAGTGTTACTGTCTTGTACACATTCTATTTTTGCTTACTCGATGTTAAGTGTACAGTTGACTCGTTTTATTCTGTTAGTGTGTCCAGCTTCCACTGTGTTCTGCTAATCATTGTTGTTGACCAAGGAGTAGTAAAAGTCATGGACTCGAACGCACACCTTTAGAAAAGTGGGCAAACATGCAGGAATATCTCCATAAGGCTTGGAAACGGTTCACCGCCAACACTGGGGGTGTTTAGAAGCCAGAGCTTACATTTCAACCATTGACTATAAGTACTACTTGTTGGAAATATGCCCTAGAGACAAATAGTTGTAAGGACTATTATCATATTTCATGTAGTTTATGATTAAGTTTTATATCATGCTATAACTGTGTTGAGTGGAAACATCAATACACGTGTGATATATAAACAAACCAGGGGTTCCTAGTGAAACTCTAGTCACTGGTTCATTGGTCAATAGATGATCATGTTTCCTGATCATGTGGCATTTATGCCAGTTGGAAATGAGGTCATCTCATTCTGAGAATGAGATGATGAACCAATACCCAACCTAAACATCATGATTCGATCATGTCACGAAGTTCAAGTTACGATGATTAGAAAAGGATCCTCGCAGACTATTCCTTAGACCGTGAGGCTATATCAATCACTATCTCCCGAGAGTGCTTAGATAGCATCAAACGCCATCTGGTAAAACGGTGGTTATAAAGGTGTGTTCACGTATTCGGAGGAAACCGTAGAGGCAATATATGTCAAGAGCGGGATTTGTCCGTCCATGTGACGGGAAGATACTCAAGGGCCCACTCGGAGAAGTTATATCCAATAGCTGCGCAGCGTGTGATTGGATCACAGGGATATCACTTGTCGGAACGAGTCAAATAGCATTGTTCAGTAACAAGATTGAACTCGACATGAAGATGTCATTGATCAGGTCTCGGGTAATGTAAGTATCGAATGACAAAGGGAATAAGACACGACTGTCACCGGTTCAAACGACGAAAGATCTTCGTGGAATGCACAAGGGTCACATGGCCATCCAGGTCCCTCTGTTGGTACGGGAGTGTCCCGACCATGTCTGGAGTGTTCCCGAACCATAGGGTATCACGCTTAAGGGCTTGATGATGCTTAGAGAGTGTTTATGGGATCGGTAGAATCACCGAAGAAAAGAAGGGAGAAAACCGGAAGGGTTTCGGTAAGTCCGGAGGATGTCCGGAGTGGAGGTGGAAGGTGTTCCATGGCCACGGAGATTAAATGATATGTGAACGAATGTTAAATATTGATTTAATCATTTATTCATAATTATTTAATAAAGAGAAAATAAATTAAAAGGTCAAAAGGCTTAATGGGCCAATTTTTGGAGGGAAAGGGCCCATGAGGGAAAGGAAAAGGGGAGAGGACCAAAGGGGGGTGGCCGGCTAGGCCTTGCCCCCCCTCCCCCGCGGGGCCCACTAGGGGTGGCCGGCAGCCTCCCCACCCCCTCCTCTCCTTTAGTCCCACCCCAGGACTTGAGGGGAGGTAGTACCTCCCCTCCCCCTATATATAGTGGGGTATATTGGCCTAGAAAACACACCCAATAATCAATAAAGGTGTCCCCACTTTTGGGAGGACCTCCAATTGATATTTTCTCTCTCCCCCTCTCTCTCTTGTGACCGTGGTCCCAAGTCTGGACTGCGCGAGCGAGAGACATCTTCACCGCGGAGCGCCGTCGTGCTGCGGGATTCGGATCCGGGAGCTCCACTTCCGCAACTGTTGCTGGATCGGGGAAGCGGGAGTCATCGTCAGGCATCGGACGTGTGTAACTCCCATGAGGTGTCACACTTGAGGCACTCAAGTCGTTGGAGCTAGAAGGAGTGCAAGGACTTCATCACGACCTTGAGGTCGGCTTCGGCTCATCTACATCAATCACGCTCTCCTGAGCGTTGACAACGCTTTTCGGTCTTCAAGGGTAAGTTCGTGAAAAGCCCCTCCCATTACAATATTACTAAAAGATAGGTCCTGGCAGCTTCAGGGGTTTAGGGGCATAGAGTAAAATTTATTGTTTTTATGCACGGAACCCCTACAGTGGTATCAGAGCTAGATCTATGTGTAGTAATGCTAGTATGGGTAGAACACACGAGATGTAGTGTGTGGGCGTTGATCTTTTAGTTGTTACCCTCCCACGTGTACTTGTGTATACCACAACAATTCTTGATGAAGCGGCCCCCAACCGACTTTACGCGTTCATTCGCGAGACTGGTACACGCTTGACATACGTCTTGTACCGTATAAAGTGGCTTAGGGGGTGTCTGTCTCTCTCGCATTAGTTGGTATACCATTTGCAACGGAGGGCCCCGAAAGGGGTGTAGTATAGACAACTACTTGATCAACGTTGTGCTGAAAGTTCGTAGGTAAGAACGGTTCTCGTACGAAAGCCCATTCAGCCATGTAAAACATGCAAAGATAAAGTAGAAGCGTCTAACTTTGTTTTGCATGGGGGCATTGCTTTGTGATATGGTTGTGGCAAAGGTAAAGTAATTACCTTTTGTTGCATAGTAGTAGATAGTCACGAAGGTGACAAACTACCACGCCGGAATGACACTGGTACCCTAGTGTCTACGGCGCCGGAACTCTAGCGCCGGAACCCGGTAATGACGGATGGAGATCACGACGTGAAGGACCATATCACATAGCATTTACATTCAATGTTATTGTTTGTATGTCTTATTGTGTGCTAGTATTAGATACTCGACGGTAGCCTAATAAGAAGATCCCTATTAAAATAACCAACGATTGTGTTCCCCCTTAGTGTGCACCACCAAGAAAGTTCTTCGGTGTGAGGCGACCAGGGTGACAGGCTTGGGTGTCAGACATATCTACGTTCACATACAGTGGTGTAAGCCATGTTGCACAGCAAATACACTAAGGTTGAGTTGGCGAGCCTAACATGCTAGAGAAGCGTGGCCTCGGAACGCGGATGGTCGAAAGATCGAGCACGAGTCGCATGAATGATGTGACCGACGTTTAGCGTCCACCCTAGAACCCACATTGATGGCCATGACGATCGGGGGAGATGTGGCTGATAGGGGTCGTGTTATCACTAGGAACCCTCACTGGGGATAGGTGTTTCTGAGTGGAGTTATTACTAACTCATTTAATTATGAACTTAGTCTAAATTCCTTTTGCAATTATAAATGTAGATGGCTCACCGTGAAGCTTACTTTGAGATTGAGGATTGGATAAAGGGTGAAAAACTTAGACTTGATGGATCCAACTTCCCTAGTTGGCTTGTGCGCCTAGATGATCTCCTTACTAGGAATCATGTGGTAGACTACATACGCCGCACGATGGATTTGACTGAGCCAGACTACTATGAGACCACACAAGAGCTGGCAGACCGCTACTATCGCCAGGAGATGTCCACCTACATTCAGATAATAATGCGTTATGGGATGGTGGATGAACTACATCCGCTCATGGGTGATCTTGACCCATATTCAATGGTGGATCAGCTGAGAGCAGAGTTCATAGGCCATGTGCGCATGTGGAAGCACGAGTTGCTTGGAGAGTTCCTTTCCATATAGATGGAGGAGCATACGTGTCTGAAGAGTCACTTGGAGCGCATGCTTGATGCACACACAAGACTGGTTCACTTCGTGGATTACTGGATGGCTGATCCATTTGTGATAGACGTACTGCTTCGGTCATTGCCTCCCAGCTACAAAGGACATGTCCAGAGTAGCATCATGAGTGGTGATACGGGAGCATTGGATTTCCATGAGTTCATATTACGTTTTCAGAATGTAAAAGTTGAACCAATCGCCGGAGAGGTCATTAATGACCAAGGTATATATTTGATATATAGTTTTATAAATGTTATAATCTTGCAAACACATTGCAGTGTTAAGTATATCTGATACATGTTCTGTTTTACTGAAAACAGGTCCTTCTGCACAGAGGTGCTTGCTGGAGAGGAGGTGACGTTGCGTGTTCATGGCGAGCATGATGATCACGGCCAACGACACTCTCCCTCAAAATTTATCATTTAGTTTATGTTTAGGATGATTAATGTAATCAAGAGATTGTGAACTTCTTTAGTATGTCTCACACTTTGTGAGACGGTTATTCATATCAGTTTGTAACAAACAGTTGTTCTGCTTTTATGAATGATTTATATTCGTGTTCATATCTTGTTTGATTATGTGTGAATTATCCTTGTTGTTTGAAACTAATTGATAATGAATGAACATTTGTAAAACATTAAAAATGCCTTGTTTAAAAATACCCAATTTAATGATATTTCATTAATGAATGAAACCATTGTTTAAATTCAAAGTTATGTGATAATATGTGAAAGTCATTCGATTTCTTCTCACATATAAATCATGCCTAAGTTCGGCGAAATAACTTGAACACCGTGTATTACTTGAATACAAAGTGTTTAAAGAATTGTTAAAAGTAAATACATATTCAATGTATTGGGTTTTAACGAAAAATGGTAATTATCATTAAATGATTGTTTAAATGTGTAAAGTAGTTTACCAAAGGAAACATAAATATGAAACTATTTGATTTGATCAAAGTGTTTCATCAACAAAGGGTATAAATATAAAAGAGAATCTAATTACTATGATTTGATCAATAGTAATGAAGTTCAAATTTATACGAATGGCATAAAAGACATTGTGGAATGCAAAGTGTTTTGAAACATCAAAGCATCACAATGCGATATTAGATATCAAAGGGGTTGAATAGAAGGCACCAAATAAATTGTTGTAGTATATGTAGAGACCATTAGTTTAGAAATAGTTAGCACTCAATTAGAATTAGTGAACCATTTGAATTCGTGAAAGTTTTGGGGTTATTCGATATAACCAAAACAATAGCGAATAAGTCCTTGTGGAGTATTAATTGGAAACTTTGAATACGAAACCCATAGCTCAAACCAAAAGGAAAGCAAAACTTGTATTTGCTTGGATTTGGTGCATTCTTGAGAAAGCTCACCTCTAGTGATGTTTCTCAATTATGGAGCAAATGGAAATTAGTGTAAAACACGATGAGGATTCAAAAACCCTGCATCAGAGTGTTGAGAAGCGCAACGGACAGCATTCCTGAACGATTCTCTTCACAGAAGGAAAGAATCAATGATTTTGATCATTGTGTTTTTCCCTCCACTACTGTTATTCACTATATAAAGTAGGATTCAAAATGTAAATCCATATCTTGTATGGAAACATTTGTGAATTACTTGTCATGATGTTTGGAACATGACATACCTACAAACTACAAAGGAAATGATGGTAAACTAGAATTATGAGAAATCTTGATAGCAAAATTCCCTTGAGATTAGAAAGCAATTCATTGCTGAATCTCACAAGTAAAAGGAGTTACTTGGAATTTTCCCAAATGACTGCAAAGCCATAGTAGAAAAAAGGGGGTGAATGACAAAAGCACAATTTGTCAAGTATTGAACAAGTTCAAATGAATTTGATTCAAGTGTGTGAAATGTCTAGTGGATTTAAAACTAGTAAAGTACTAGTATCTCATAATAAATCTCCAAGTTTGATATTTGATCAAAAAGGTTTTGAAATTATTCAAAATAGTAAAGGAGATATGCAATTTTCATAAAATTGAGTGGGAGCTATGTAAGTCTTCCTTAAACAATATGTGATTGACATATTTTAAGTGGGAGCAATATAAGACTCAAATTCAAATATGTAGGAACATAGTTTGAGTAAGAGTACTGACTCATACCAAAATATGTTAGCAACATTGTTTGAGTGGGAGCTTATAGGAGTAATTCTTAAAAGCAAGTTAAGGATGAAAGCGCAAATACTTATAAATAATGATTTATAAGATGTAGAAGTTGATAATATATGTATTATGATATTATGTAGTATTCCTTAAAGGATTCTGAAAGCTGTTTCAGGATAGAAGTTGATTAAGGAACCAGTCCTTAATAACTCAAATTAGGAATAGCATTAAGTTTAACATCAATGGTTGAAAGAAAGAAAAGGATGATCATCATCCACTATGTTAAGACATAGGTTCTATCTTAGAAAATCATGATGATAACTTAGCATAATAAGTGATCCAAATAAGGAACGTTCAAAAGTGATTAAGTTCGAATCACAGAACGTTGAGCTGAGTTTTGTCCGCAGTGCCTAACAGAGAACTGTGGACATATTTTCCAAATCCATAAAGGATAATATATCTTAAAGCATAAAGAGTTATGTTATAAGGGAATATGTTGGAAACTCCTGTAGATACCAATTAAAGTCAAATAGGAAGCGAGGTGAACAAAACATCGAAAGTTGCACATAGTGCACTAGTGTTTCGATGAATACATTTATAATAATAGATAAGGGTACCATCTAAAGTGTTGTATAATGTTATGGCGGGGCTAATTCGCTTTTAACGTAGAATGATGTGTCCCAGGGCATAGTGCCCATGAGAAAGCCCTCGAGGTTGATCTAACATCACTGTAGGCTCCTGGAATCAGGCCTCATTCTGCCGCCACAGCGGCGATGCATACACACAGATGCTATCATATGATGATAGAATATTAATGTCAATCAAAGTGACATTAATAAGTTGCAAAGGAACTGGGACTGTAAAGTACAGACCCAAGACTCAACCTCTTCCATGAGCAAGCATGTTCTAGGTACCAGTTATATGGTACCAATAATTAAGAACAAATGCAGCTAGTGTATTTGTACTCTAGTGCAAGTGGGAGACTGTTGGAAATATGCCCTAGAGACAAATAGTAGTAAGGACTATTATCATATTTCATATAGTTTATGATTAAGTTTTATATCATGCTATAACTGTGTTGAGTGGAAACATCAATACACGTGTGATATACAAACAAACCAGGGGTTCCCAGTGAAACTCTAGTCATTGGTTCATTGGTCAACAGATGATCATGTTTCCTGATCATGTGGCATTTATGCCAGTTGGAAATGAGGTCATCTCATTCTGAGAATGAGATGATGAACCAATACCCAACCTAAACATCGTGATTCAATCATGTCACGAAGTTCAAGTTATGATGATTAGAAAAGGATCCTCGTAGACTATTCCTTAGACCGTGAGGCTATATCAATCACTGTCTCCCGAGAGTGCTTAGATAGCATCAAACGCCATCTGGTAAAACGGTGGTTATAAAGGTGTGTTCAGGTATTCGGAGGAAATTGTAGAGGCAATATATGTCAAGAGCGGGATTTGTCTGTCCATGTGACGGGAAGATACTCAAGGGCCCACTCGGAGAAGTTATATCCAATAGCTGCGCAGCGTGTGATTGGATCACAGGGATATCACTTGTCAGAACAAGTCAAATAGCATTGTTCAGTAACGAGATTGAACTCGACATGAAGATGTCATTGCTCAGGTCTCGGGCAATGCAAGTATCGAATGACAAAGGGAATAAGACACGACTGTCACCGGTTCAAACGACGAAAGATCTTCGTGGAATGCACAGGGGTCACATGGCCATCCAGGTCCCTCTGTTGATCATTCGTACGGGAGTGTCCCGACCATGTCTGGAGTGTTCCCGAACCGTAGGGTATCACGCTTAAGGGCTTGATGATGCTTAGAGAGTGTTTATGGGATCGGTAGAATCACCGAAGAAAAGAAGGGAGAAAACCGGAAGGGTTTTGGTAAGTCCGGAGGATGTCCAGAGTGGAGGTGGAAGGTGTTCCATGGCCATGGAGATTAAATGACATGTGAATGAATGTTAAATATTGATTTAATCATTTATTCATAATTATTTAATAAAGAGAAAATAAATTAAAAGGTCAAAAGGCTTAATGGGCCAATTTCCGGAGGGAAAGGGCCCATGAGGGAAAGGAGAAGGGGAGAGGACCAAAGGGGGGTGGCCGGCTGGGACTTGCCCCCTGCGGGGCCCACTAGGGGTGGCCGGCAGCCTCCCCACCCCCTCCTCTCCTTTAGTCCCACCCTGGGACTTGAGGGGAGGTAGTACCTCCCCTCCCCCTATATATAGTGGGGTATATTGGCCTAGAAAACACACCCAATAATCAATAAAGGTCTCCGCACTTTTGGGAGGACCTCCAATTGATATTTTCTCTCTCTCGTGACTGTGGTCCCAAGTCTGGACTGCGCGAGCGAGAGACATCTTCACCGCGGAGCGCCGTCGCGCTGCGGGATTCGGATCCGGGAGCTCTACTTCCGCAACTGCTGCTGGATCAGGGAAGCGGGAGTCATCGTCAGGCACCGGACGTGTGTAACTCCCACAAGGTATCACAATTGAGGCACTCAAGTCGTTGGAGCCAGAAGGAGCGCAAGGACTTCATCACGACCTTGAGGTCAGCTTCGGCTCGTCTACATCAACCACGCTCTCTTGAGCGTTGACAATGCTTTTCGGTCTTCAAGGGTAAGTTCGCGAAAAGCCCCTCCCGTTACTGTATTACTAATAGATAGGTCCTGGCAGCTTCAGGGGTTCAGGGGCGTAGAGTAAAATTTATTGTGTTTATGCGCGGAACCCCTACAGTACTTGCTAGATCCACATATCTCTTTGATTCTAGTTTCAACACCATTATCATGCTTGATTATTATTTTGATTGAACTATGTTCTTGTAAAGTGCTTGAGGATGGAAGCTAGGAATAACTTATGTGGATACTATGTCTGCGAGTTCATTCGCCAGACGACCAAAGAGAAGGGCGCAGACCGGAACTTCAAAAAAACTGAAGTACGATAAACAATAATCACAACTTTATTTTATTACCACCAATTGTGTTTAGTTTCATTCATATATATTGATCCCCTTCTTTAAATTAGATCGAATGGATGCGGGACGGTCTTCTATCACAAGAACGCGTCCAAGCAATTCAAGAGGAAATTGCCGGATTCTTATTAGAACATGTCGTAGATCCGAAAGGAGAATACTATTACCCGGTTCATTTGGAAGGGTGAAGTGTAAAAAAAAGATGTAAATTAGATCAAATTCGTGTGAGTACCGTTTGTAATATGTTTCGACCAAGCACGATGGATGAGACGGTGTATAATATATTCGTGACCATGATGTGTAATATATATAGTGGTTCCTTCATTATTGCTGTATATATGTAGTACCATTAAATTGAATACAAAACACCAAATAAATAAATGGAAACAAACACAAAACCCTGTCGTGGTATAAAAATAGCCCGAAATGCAGAGACCAACGATCCCGGTTCGTGCCATGAACCGGGACCAATGATCCACCCCCCCCCCCCCCCCGGTTGCGCGTGTGCCCACATGGAGACCCATCGGTCCCGGTTCGTGCTAGAACCAGGACCGGCATTAGTCCCGAGTAATTGATCCCGGTTCGGCAACCGGGACCGATGGCCCGCACGAACCGGGATGAAAGTGGTGGTTTTGCACTAGTGCAACCGACAAAGGCTTTCATTGTATTAGGAAAGAGACTATGGACCGACATTGTGTTGGTATTGTAATTACGCGTGTATGAAACCTATCTGCATGCAGCTTTGAGACCCAAGACATCATACCAAACTTGTATACAAGGCAAAACTGTATATATAGAATGAGGAAAGAAACTCAAGTACGTTGCAAGAAGCTATCAACCAAACACGGAGAATAAGCTCTAGTATGGTGCAAGAAGCCATCAACCAAAGGTGAATAATAAGCTATAGTCCCAAAGATCAAGGTATACTAGATATTCATGACCTTGAGTTGGTAAGTGGTTCTTAAGCTACTTACCAAAAACCCTCCTAAAAAATACAAAAGCTCAAATGCTTTGTCCCAAGTTTATTAGAAGCAGACTAGGAACTCACATTTATGGGCTGGTCTAATGGATACAAAGAAACACTTCTTCAATTTGGATCATTTGTACTTAAGGATGCTCGAAAATAAAATTCTCTGAGGACAAGTGGCTAGAAAGCTACACTTCGAGAACAATACCAGCTCTATACAACACCGTTTATCACAAGGGCGATACCATCACTATAGGTTTGGAGTCATCTCCACAAGCGTGATGTTCAAAAGAGATTTAATTGGTCCCAGACTTGCATCTTGGAACATTTTGTTACAACATTTGGAAACAATGCAATTATCGCCGGGGGCCAATGAGCTTCGATGGAACCTACATGAGAATGATAAATTCTCGGTGGATACCATGTATAGAGCAATGGCCCAACCAACACTGTCAGTTGATAATAACAAAAAAATTGGAAAATGAAGATACCACTTATGATCAAAATCTTTGTTTAGTATCTTCATCGAGGAGTCATCCTCGCCATGGACAACCTTGTGAAACGAATTTGGTATGGAAATGCAAAGTATGATTTTTGTCAATGTACTAGTAATAGGGCGCGTGCAATGCACATTTTTTCCTTGGCAGCAAAAGAACATATTTGTTCAATATATATATCCCACACAATATTTAATTTCCATAAAATTATGTATAACTAACTTTTCGACTATGATAACCTTTTAAACCTTCTTAGTTTGTGAACTTAGTCCATCATGTGCAAATCAATACAGTATAAAATATGCTATAGTTGTAACTCTTTCATATATGTATACTATATGGAAGAAACTATTTCATCCATAAATTTAAAACTGTAAAGTTTACCCGGGCAAAATCTTGATAAATTGTAGGGTGAAGCTGTGTTTTTCCTTGTTGTGCTCAGAGTGCACACCTGTAGCTCAGTGAGCCCTAAATTCAAGAAATGTGAAGGAACAACAATAAACACCATATCATTACACAAAGGATCAGTAAATTATTAGGGGCTTTATTTACAACTTCAGTAGATGGAGAATAACCAAGGATTACCTTTTACGTAGATCTATTTTTAGATGGCAACCGATGAATGAAAAAAACTCTAAATCTTCACTAATTCTCCAAATCCCAATACCGTGCGTAGTCACTCCATTTCAATGGCTATAAAAACAAATGGTGTTTTGGAAGGATATGACATGCAAACCAAAAAGACCTGTTGTGAACATTCAATCTTATTGTCTTGGTTATCTAAGGTATCCTCAACATAATCAAAAACTTATGTGACTTGCAGGTTTAGAGACAGCTTAAAATGACATCGGACCGACTTTGTTTTTCGCAAAGAAAATAAAAATACAGCAAAAATCCCATAGAGAAAAGTGATTTCAGCATATGTAGCAACCATGTCAGTCATAGTACAACTTCATTAGAATATACATAATTTGAGTGAACTAAAGGTTCATACATGGGAACATTCACTAATTCCTTCCAACATCAGACCATGAACACCCGTATGAATATGCTTGAGCCGAATTTGCCGGGACATGAATGGAGAAGGAGAACTAACTAACCTCTTTGAAATCAACCACTTAGATAAGTCCTAGCTGAATAAATCTCGCAGGACTGATTTTGGTCTCGCTTCCCCTTACTATCTCATACCGTCCATCAATCTGCACCGGAGAGATCAGGATGAATCAAAATGAAATCACATGTAATTAACAACAAAATCAAATTAAGCTTTACAACTATCATAGAGAGGTAAAAAATAGAAAAGAAACAAAAAACTGTATATAGAACTAATTAAATCACATTTGAATATTCGATTTAATAAAACAAAAACATCCAAACTGTGAGTTGTTAAACAAACTGAAACAAATCATGATGCTTGAATCATATGTTCTGCTTGGGGGTCTGCAGCAAGAGAACTAGGCCATCCAAAAAAGCAAGCAATCGAATAACTCACGCAAATCTTGGAAGGAGACAGAAACAAATATGATGGGTCATGTTAGCTGCAGACGTTGTATCACCGGTCTCCCTTAGAATCAATGGAGAACCATCGGCAAAATCAGCGGAATTCCATCTCTGAATGTGATAACTGTTTTTTGATGTTGGGAAGGGCACAATTGAAGGAGAACTGACGGGTTTGTGATGAATTTGCCGTAGGATATTGCGAATCGTGGAAGGGTTTGTGATGAGGAGATCACCTATAGTGGCGGTGGCCTTAGATCGGGTGTACGGGACATGCTGGTGCAGTGGATTGTCGGGCGCAGTGGCCTTGGCATTGGACAACAAGTGCAGCGTAGGAGGCATCGAACAATAGGTGCAGCGGAGGAGACGTCTCCTCGCGTCGTGCATGGTGGTGGAGCCACGGAGACATGCATGTAGGGTCGCTGTGGTCGCTTCGGGAGCCGGAGTTTGGGAGAGGAGTGTGTCTCATGGGGCAGATGTGATTAGTGTCGGACAATGTTTTACCAATAATGATGGGAGACACTTGAAGCGTAGGATGATGGTTCATTGGCTCAGATATGTTGGATCTGCCTTCTCTGGCCCTTTTTACATTGGTATATATATATAGAGAGAGAGAGATGATGATATAATTAACCACCTATTCTTTTCATGCAAATTTTCTTGTTCCACATGGCCAGACATCCAAGTAGTTTCTAAGTTATATCCGTCATGCAGTATTGCTAATATTTTTGGCAATTGGCTACATGATGTTCATCACATGTTTAGAATCCTTATTAGGATGGGAGCACTTTTCGTTATTTGGTCAGTTTGGCTATGTAAAAATGTAAAGATTTTTAATGATAAAAAATATTCTCTTATGCAAATTATCTACCGGTGCACCAATATACTTCGTTTATGGCCATCTCTATAGCATATGTGGAGAATCGTTGACGTGTTTATGGAGCTATCTATAGGGTTGGATAATATGGCGATTGATATTTTTACCCAGCATGGATGACAATATGGTCTATGGATTGGTCCTCCATATCCCTAAGCATTATTCGGCTACTTGTATTTATCCATGTTTTCAGTTTTGGACATGTTGTGGATGCGTGTATCTTAGTTATGCAGAGGTTGATTGTAATACTTGAACCTTTTAACTAATAAAGCGCACCTATCGAAAAAATAATCTCTAGTGTGTTGCAAGACAACATGATGGACTCCATATAGTTTCATGATACGTCGTAAGCGTATCTATAATTTTTGATGTTCCATCCTTGTTTAGTACTACCTCCGTCCCAAGGCTTAAGGCCTATAGTTTTTTGAAAAATTCAAACTATGTAAAGTTTGACCAAGTTTTTAAAAAAACATATTAATATTTACAATATAAAATATATACCCTTTGATACATCATGAGACATATTTTCACATGATATCTATATACTATCATAGTTCTTTGTAGTTTTCCAAAAAGTTTGGTCAAACTTTCCGTAGCTTGACTTTTCAAAAAATATTTATGCCTTAAGCCTTGGGACGGAGGGATTATCTACTTTCTTATGTTTTGTTCACACTTTGGGGTATTTTTATACATTTTCTGAAACTAACCTATTAACAAGATGCCATAGTGCTAGTTGCCTGTTTTCTGCTATTTTTGGTTTCAAAAAAGCTAGTAAGGAAATATTCTCGGAATTGGACCGGACAAAACCCAAAGTCAATATTTTACCCGAAGCAGCACGGAGTCCGGAGGGGAGACAAAGTGGCGCACCAGGGCGGCCACACCTAGTGGCGGCATGGCCTAGGGGGGAAGCCACCAGGGGTGTGGGCCCCCTGGTGCTCCACCGGCATTGCCCCTTCGTCTATAAAAGCCTCCCGGGACGAAAACCCTAAGTACCCGAAAAAACACCCAATCAGAAATTCACAAAAGAGTTTGTAGCTGCCGCCATCTCGATCCTAGATCAGGGGGAGGGGGTCTGAAGCTCTTCTTGGCACCCTGCCGGAGGAGAGAGATCATCCTGAAGGCCTTCTTCATCACCACGACTGCCTCCGGTGTGATGCTTGAGTAGTTCATCCTTGGACTATGGGTCCATGTAGTAGCTAGATGGTTGGTTCTTCTCCTTTGTGCTATCATGTTTAGATCTTGTGAGCTCCGTTCATGATTAAGATCATCTATTTGTAATCTTTCATGTTGTGTTTGTGGGGATCGATGGATATTGAGATGCTATTTCAGATTGATTATTGATTCTATCATATCTATGTTATTTATGATCTTGCATGCTTTCCGTTGTTAGTAGCTATCTTGGCCAAGTAGATGCTTGCAACTCCAAGAGGGAGTATTTATCCTCGACAGTAGCTTCATGCCTCTAGTAATCTAGGGAAGTGACAGAAATCTCTAAGGTTGTAGATGTGTTGTTGCTACTAGGGAGAAAACATAAATCCTTTGTCCATGGGGAAATCGTATTGTTACTTTACACACTTTGCTTAATGCAATTATCTGTTGCTTGCAACTTAATACTGGAGGGGGTTCGGATGATAACCTGAAGGTGGATTATTAGTCATAGATGCAGTTAGATTACGGTCTATGTATAATGTTGTAATGCCCAATCAAATCTCATAAGAGTCAAGATGATTAGTATATGCATTGTATGCTTTCTCAAATCTGTCAATTGCCCAGCTGTAATTTGTTCACCCAACATGCTATTTATCTTAAGAAGAATCACCTCTAGTGAACTATGGACCCCGGTCCATTCCTTTTACCATTGATATACCATCTACTATTTACTGTTTATTGTTTACTTTCTACAAGCAATTACTATCTTCCACACAATCCATTTAATCCTTTGTTTTCAGCATAACCGGTGAGATTGACAACCTCTCTATAAGTTGGGGCAAAGTTCTGTGGTTGTGTTGTGCAGGATTCCAGCTTGGTAGCAACACCTTGGGGTTGTTTCCTTGCTCCTACTTTTTTCGATAACCTTGGTTTCATAACTCAGGGAAACTTGTTGTTGTACTCATCATACCTTCCTCTTGGGGTTCCCAACGAGCTCAACGTATCCTGAGCCATCAAGCCTTTTTCTGGTGCCGTTGCCGGGGAGTCAAGGACAGCTTTACAAGGGGAGTCCCTCATAACCAATCTCTTTACTTTGTTTTTTGTTTTGCTTAGTTTATTTTTGCTTTGTTTGCTTGTTTCTTTCCATCAAAAACACACAAAAATTAGTTCCTATTTTAGTTTTTATTTCTGTTGGCTTGCTTTAATCTAAAAAAAATGAATACTCCAGAAAACACTAAATTATGTGACTTCACCAGCACCAACAACAATGATTTCATGTGCACACCTATTGCTCCACCTGTTCCTGAATCTACTTTCTTTGAAATTAAACCTGTTTTGCTCAATCTTGTTAGAAAAATTCTCTCGTATTGGTACTGAAGATGTTGCTGCTCACCTTAATAACTTTGTTGAACTTTGTGAGATGCAAAAACATAGGGATATAGATGGAGATATTATTAAATTTAAATTGTTTCCTTCCTATTTGAGAGGAAAAGCTAAAGAATGGTTGCTATCCCTAACTAGAAATAGTACTCCCTCCATCCCAAAATATAAGGCGCCTAAGGATTAGTCAAAAGTCAATATTTTTTAAGTATGACCAAGATTATACACAAAAATATGAACATTTATAATACCGAATCAATATCAATAGATTCACCATAAAATATATTTTCTTAATGTGTCCATTGAATATTTAAGATGTAAATACCTTTTCTTAAATATTTAGTCAAAGTTTGTAAGATTTGACTTTTGACTAATCCTTAGGCGCCTTATATTTCGGGACGGAGGGAGTATTGATTCTTGGACTAAATGCAAAGATGCTTTCATTGGAAAATACTATCCTCCTGCTAAGATTATATCTATGAGAAGTGAAATAATGAAATTTAAACAATTTGATAATGAACATGTTGCTCAAGCTTGGGAAAGAATGAAATCTTTGGTAAAGAATTGTCCCACTCATGGACTAACTACTTGGATCATTATCCAACTTTTTATGCAGGATTGAATTGTTCTTCAAGAAATTTGTCAGATTCTGCTGCTGGAGGTACCTTTATGACCATTACTTTGGGTGCTGCAACAAAGCTTCTTGATAATATGATGGTTAACTATTCTGAATGGCACACAAAGAGAGCTCTACAAGGTAAGAAGGTAAATTCTATTGAAGAAACCTCCTCCTTGAGTGATAAAATTGATGTTTTATGTCTATGCTTGTTAATGGAAAAGCTCATGTTGATCCAAATCATGTTCCCTTCGCCTATTTGGTTGCTCAAGAAGAGCAAGTTGATGTGAACTTCATTAGAGACAATAATTTTAACAACAATGCCTATAGGAATAATTTTGGTAACATATCCTCCCAATAATGGTAATGCTTATGGAAATTCTGCGACAACAATAGAAGTGCACCCTCTGAACTTGAAGTCATGCTTAAGGATTTTATTAGTAAACAAACAACTTTCAATAAAACTGTTGAGGAAAAACTTTTGAATGCTGAAAAAAATATTATGTTTGTCGGAAGCACAATCCTCTTGGATTAATAAAATGGCTGCTAACTCTGAAACCATGGAAAATCCCTTTATTGCTACTAATGCCATACAAGTTAGAATTGATGAAAATGTTAGACTATTAGTTGAATTACATGCTAAGTGGGAAAGAGAAGATGAAATTTCTAGAAATAGTAGTATTTGTACTATCATCGCCACTAATGTTGATGCTAGCAAACCACATGAAGTCCCTATTCCTTTTGCAACAATGCCTAAAACCAATGGAACTTTTTCCAATAAAAATGTTGAAATTCTTCGAAATATGGGAAACAATAGCTCTACTACCTTGGATGGTAATTATGATTTTGATCTTGATGGTTGCAATATTTCTGAAGTAATTACATTCCTACAAAAGCTTGCTAAAAGTCCTAATGCTAGTGCTATGAATATGGCCTTTACAAAACACATTACTGATGCTCTCATAAAAATTAAAGAAGAAAAATTGAAACATAAAGCTTCTATTCCTATGAAATTAGAAGATGGTTGGGAACCCATCATTAATATGAAGGGAATGATTTTGATATAAAAGCTTTATGTGATCTTGGTGCTAGTGTCTCTATTATGTCTAGAAAGATTTATGAAATGCTTGATTTGCCACCATTAGGAGATTGTTATTTAGATGTACAACTTGATGATAATGCTAAAAAACTCATGGGGAATATTAATGATGTTCTTATTATGGTTAACAATACCTATGTCCCTGTTGATTTCTATGTTTTGGATGTTGAATGCAATGCTTCTTGTCCTATTATTTTGGGAAGACATTTTCTTATAATTGTTGGTGTCATTATTGATATGAAAGAATGCATCATTAAATATCAAATCTCACTCAAGAAAGGTATAAAACACATCCCTAAGAAGAGAGAGAAGATTCCTTTTGCCTCTCCTATTAAAACAAAATTTGCTCTTAATGCTTCTTCATTTGAGAATACTTGAATCTTGCTTCTTATGCCTAGCTCAAAAGCGTTAAAGAAAAGCACTAATTGGGAGATAACCCAAAAAATTTATTCAGTAAGTTTTTTTTGTGGAGTATTGAAAGTTATTGCTTCAGTAATAACCTCTCCTTATCATTTTTGTGTGGTTTTTGTACCAAGAATAACCTCTAATGAGAGAGAAGTAAGACTTGGGAAAGTTGTTGTTCCGAAACAGATTTTTTTTGCTTCACTATAAAAATTCGTGAAAAATCTCTGTACGTCGGATTGAGCTGTAATTTTTTGTGCTTCTGTCCCAGGTTGTTATCTAACTTTCATTGGATTAACACTTTTCGATTTGAGAAACAGAATGTCTTCGAAAAAATCGGTTTTTACCTGCTGGTCTGTTTTGACAGATTTCTGTCATTATTTGCATTTGCCTCTTAATCTCTTTCTCTTTGAGTTCTTGCCAAATACTTGAATTTTTAAAAGGAATTGCTACAGTAGCTTGTGTTTTAATGGAAGTTTTTCTTGTGTTGAAACTAGACTCAAAGACTTGTTATCTTGAGTACACTAATGTTGCTAATGAAGATTGTGTGAAAGGAAATTTTAAAGTGTAGAGAAGAATAATGTGATAAGATGAAGTATAGACAAAAGCTCAAGCTTGGGAATGCCACCCGTATCACCCCAAAAAATATTCAAGAACTACAAGCGTCAAAGATTGGGGATGCCCAAGGCATCCCCTTCTTCATCAATAAAAATCTCAGGTTTTCTTCCAAACACTTCATGTTTATTGTTTCATGCACAATTGTGTTGTTTTTGGAGCATCATCATTTTTGTTTTTAGTTTTATTTTGCTTAGTTTGCTTAAATAAATTGGTTGGACCCCCGCATTCATACATAGTTTCAAATACGTTGATTTGGATTGGAAAATAGTAGGAAAGTTCATGCTTATAAGTGGTATAAAAGGAGTCTTGTTTTAACTGTGGCCTAGACTTTATCATGTCATGTTTGATATTGATTTGACTTTATGCTTAGTGATTATTGCTGTAGCATGACTTGTTCCAAACAATTGAGATTGCTTAATGTGCCTTCAAAGAATCATGTGTTGTTTTAGCATACAAAAGCATAATATTGTGGTATTCTCCTTTGATGCTTTATTTAGGTTGACTTGGTGCATGCTCACACCATGTTAAGACTATACTAGTCACCATAGCCTCGACGTGTAATATCACTTGATGCTTTAATAAATAACGTTTTGTCGCTTTGCATGATTATGGCCATTATTGCTCTCTTAGTTAGTCGCACCCAGTCTTTTGGTAGCCTCCACATGTACCAAGCATGAGTTCCACTCATGCATCCAACTCCAAATAAAACCAAGTTATTCCAAAGAGTCCACCATACCTACCTATTAGCATTATTGCTATTCCAAGTATATTCATGTTTTGTCTACCTTCCGAATTAAACTTTTTCTGTTAAAATTAGTGATTAGAGCTCTCACAAACATGATGTCACACTTTACTTTCTAGCACTTAATAAACTTGAACCATTGTGCCCATCTATGTTGCGTGTATGCTTGCGCTTTATAAGTTGTGAATTAGCAGAACCATGTTACCATGGGGAACGCTTTCAATATTGCACATTATTTAGTTGATATCATGTTCTTTTGCTTATGGATCCCGGCCGTGTGAAATAAAAGGGGAGGTTGTAAGCTCATGGAGTTTGTATATATGTTAGAGAAATGCCTGGGCGGCTGATGACCCACAAGTATAGGGGTGTATCACATTATTTTTGATAAGTAAGAGTATCGAACCCAACGAGGAGCATAAGGTGTTGACAAGTGGTATAGGTCAGGAATTCTCTGTAAATACTTAGCAAACAGATTTTTAGGGGTTTTTGATAATGCAGATAAATAAAGTACGAGTAAATAAAGGACAATAATAATAATTGCAGCAAGTGGCCCAATCCTTTCTTTAGCAAAGGACAAGCCAGTTGTATTAATTAAGATGACTAAATGTTCTCGAGGACACATGGGAATATTGTCAAGTGCTTTCGCTTCATATAGTTGATTAATCTTCTTTGGTTGAATAAGTGTTGTGTGGGTGAACCTATGCTAATGTACTGACCTTCCTAGGACTAATACATACTTGTGATTATACCCCTTGCAAGTATCCGCAACTACAAGAAAGTAATTAAGATAAAAACCTAACCACAGCCTTAAACTTTGAGATCCTACACTCCCTTGTTCAAAGGTTTCCTGACGGGGGTTTAGGTTTCTATCACTCCGGCAACCCCACGATTAGTAGGAAAATACACAATGCATTCCCCTAGTCCCATAAAGGTGAAGTATCATGTAGTCGACGTTCACATGACACCACTAGAAGAATAACACCACAACTTAAATATCAAACCATTGAATCTTTCTCAACACAATTCCACTACTAACAACATGACTTCTCCCATGTCCTCAAGAACTAAACGAACTACTCACGAGACATCATATGGATCAAGATCAGAGATGAAATAATGATAAGTAGCAATCTGAACATAAACAATAATTCAATGGTTCCACTCAATAGCATCAACTACAATAAGTAATCAACATCGGGAAAGTTTCCCCTAAGAACTATGCAAGATTCAACCCAATTGTTACAGCGGTATGGAGTGGTGATGATGGTGCTGATGGAGAGCATGATGGAGATGATGATGATGATGATCCCAATGAAGTCTAGCTTGATGATGGTGTTGATGGTGATGATCTCCCCTCTCCGCGAAGGAATTTCTATGGCAGATTTCTGTCTGTCGGAGAGCTTTTTCTCTCTCTGTAGTTTCTGCCCCGTAGAGGCAGCAGAATCTTTCTATGGTTGCTCCCCGAGTCTTAGTGTTTCGAGGGGAATATATACACGGAAGGGCGATGCTAGAGGTGGGCCAGGGTGGCTACACCACCTGGTGGCACGGCCAAGGGTGGCCTGCGCCAGGGGGTGGTGTGGGCCCCCTGTGGCCCATCTCCACTTCCCCTTCTGGCTTCCTTCGTCTTCTGGAAAAATAGGATTTTCCGTATATTTTCCAAGATTTTCTGATCTTCGTGAATTTTCCACCTGGACAGTGCCTTTTTCATCAGAATCCTGACTTTAGTGGTTCATCCTCCAAAAGTCATCAACCATGCAAAAATAGATGAAATAACATAAGTATCATCTCTTAATATGAAATATATCAATGAATAACAGTAAATTATAATATAGAATAGTGATGCAAAATGAACGTATCAACTCCCCCAAGCTTAGACCTCACTTATCCCCAAGCGAAAACTGAGCTCAATAAACATGACCACGGGTTTATGGAGTGAAGTGTCGATAAAGAGAATACGGACAAGAAGCATCACATTCATCAATACACAAATCATAATAGAAGACAACTCACTATTATATAACTTAACTTGCAATGAGTAAAGGAAACACAATAAAGATACACAAAGTAAATCATAATTGGTAATGGAAAACTTTGTTCTTGGTCAAAGAATAGTTAATAATTTGCAGGAATTCAGACATATTGGGGTTTTCCATGATAGCTTTCAAAGTAATATTCACTAACATAAGAGCAGTGTGCAAAACAAGGAACATAAGAAACATGATTGAATAAATTATCATATGGATGATTGAATCACAACAACTCAAATGCTTGCTTAAGATAGAAAGGAATAGGTTTATTGACTCAACTAAAAGTAAAAGATAGACCCTTCATAGAGGGAAGCAGGGATTTCAAGTTTCATAAAGAGCTTCCAAAAATTATGGTACTTACTAGTTTTAAGCTCTCATTTCCCCTATCATAAGCATCTTGAGGTGATTAAGGTTAAAGTGACACAAATATGAGGATATGCTTGACAAGTTATAAGTTAAAAATCCCATGCCCCTTGCTTATGAGTATCGAACCTCATGCTACTCAACTTTAGTCACGAGTAAGTTCTTGTCATTGTAAGTACATGTGTATCATAGAAAACTGCCAACGGGGTACCCCTTGCCCCATGATACAGGAGCTATCCCATATCAAAATGACAAGGCAACAGACAATGAGCATCTCGGTGATCTTTTTATTTGCTATTTGCATAGATTTTTATTGAGGATGCTTCACATATTGCTCACTATGGTTATGCTGCAAGTTTCCACCATGATTAGGCATGGCTTAGGCTATCTGCCCAGGCGTTTATCTAACACATATACAAACTCCATGAGCTTACAAGCTCCCCTTTTATTTCACACCGCCGGGATCCATAAGCAAAAGAACATGATATCAACTAAATAAGTGCAATGTTGAAAGTGTTCCCCATGGTAACATGGTTCTGCTAATCCACAACTTATAAAGAGCAAGCATATACGCAACATAGATGGACACAATGGTTCAAGTTTATTAAGTGCAAGAAAATAAAGCATGCCATTAAGTTTGTGAGAGCTTTAATCACTAATTTTCACATAACAAGGTTAATTTGGAAGATAGATAAAAACATGAATTTACTTGGAATAGCAATAATGCTAGTAGGTAGGTATGGTGGACATAAATGGCATAGGTTTTGGTTTAAGGATTGGATGCACGAGAAGAATTCCCTCTCAGTACAGGTTTTTGGCTAGCAAGGCTGGGTAGCAAGCAATAAGAGTTGAAGGAAACAAACAAACATACAAGTGATAGAAACAAGCATGCAATCTTCCTTGGAAACACAAAAGATCCTAACTAGAGAATACAAAGCTTATGAGCCAAACAAGAAAGAAAGATGATGAAATTATATTTAAAAGTATTTTTCTCTTTTTCATTCAATCCTTAAATAGTGTTGCTAGTGACCAGAGCTAACTTTACCAAAACCAACTAAATTTACTTAATGATCCCAAAGTGATACCAATACTAACAACAAGATCAATCATATAACAGAAATTGCAAACCAAAATAAGATGTGCAAAGAGTAAATGATAGGACTCCTCATTAATATTCCATAACGGCAACTCACACCAAGGGATACATAGACAACTAGCTAGAGGAGAGATACTTCCACAATGCAAACCATCCTATATGATAACTTATCTATTCATGATATGACTCTACTAAGAAGGTAAAAAGATGAAAGATAATGATATGATACCGTGGCACTCCCCCAAGCTTGGAACAAACCAAGGGGATGCCAAAACCTGTTGATGAATTACTCCTTCGGTGGTGGTGGTATTCTCTCGATGATCTTTTCAATCAATTCCCTCAAATCCTCAATCTCGAAGGTGAGAGTACGAATCAACTCTGAATTGTGCTCAATGCGATTCACGATCATGTCGGGTTGTGAATCCTAGCTCTTGCAATTATTTCCCTGCTCTTCCTCCTTGAAGTATTCTTTTCCTGCATGGTTAGAACGAGGCATATCCCAATTGGAGGGTAGTTTTTCCTTGGGCATATTTTGGAATTGTTGCTCATGAATGAGGGTATGGAAGGGATTCTTGGTACATGGAGGAGGTGACTATGAAGCCAAGCAATGACACGGAACCTTCCCTCTAGTGGACATCTGTGCAGTCCTTTTGAACTTGGCAGGATTCGCCACCACTCCAATGCTTGCAATGGTGGTGTTGGTGTGCAGATGCTGGTCTTCCTTTGCCTCCTCTTCAAATTCATTTTCGATCTCCTCCTCCTGCTCAAGGTCTTGGAGATCATCTTCCGTAGGCTCCTTGCCCTTATCGTTGGCGAAGACCATTGTGCTTCTAAGAATAGTTCCTAACAGAAACAGATCAAAATGAAAACACGACGAGAACACGATATACAAACCTCGAGGGATCCGGGGGATTATATATTATGAAGTTTAACAACAATAGGAAAGTACTAGGAGAAAACGGGTCGGAGATGGGCTCCAGGGTGGCCACACCCCTGGTGGCGCGGCCAGGTGGGCCCGCGCCATGATACATTGCAAATGTATCTATAATTTTTTATGTTCCCTGCTTGGTTTTATCCACTTTCTTGTGTTTTGTCCACACTTTGGAGTAATTTTCATATGATTTCTTGGACTAACCTATTAACAAGAGCCACAGTGCCAGCTGCCTGTTTTCTGCTGTTTTTGGTTCCAGGAAAGTTAGAAAATGAATATTCTCGGAATTGGACGGGACAAAAGCTAAAGTGCCTATTTTTCCGGAAGTCATCAGACGCTAGAATACGAGACGGAGAGGAGCCAGGGGGCCACCACACCACCTGGCCGCGCAGGCCAGGCCTAGCCATGCCAGGGGGTGGTGTGGCCAGCCCATGCACCCCCTCGGCCTCTCCTTCCGCCTATAAGATGCCCTCGGGACAAAAACCCTAAGGACCCGATCAAAAATCCACGAAAGAATCTGTAGCCGCCGTCATCTCCATCCCTAGATCGGGAGGGATCTGAAGCTCTTCCCGGCACCCTGCCGGAGAGGGGAATTCACCCTGGAGGCCTTCTTCATCACCATGCAAGCCTCCGGTGTGATGCGTGAGTAGTTCATCCTTGGACTACGGATCCATGTAGTAGCTAGATGGCTGGTTCTCCTCCTTTGTGCTTTCATGTCTAGATCTTGTGAGCTCCGTTCATGATCAAGATCATCTATTTGTAATCATACATGTTGTGTTTGCGGGGATCCGATGGATATTGAGATGCTATTTCAGATTGATTATTGATTCTATCATGTCTTTGTTATTTGTGATCTTGCATGCTTTCCATTGTTAGTAGCTATCTTGGCCAAGTAGATGCTAGCAACTCCAAGAGTTAGTATTTATGCTCGATAGTGGGTTCATGCCTCTGGTAATCTAGGGAAGTGACAGAAATCTCTAAGGTACTAGATGTGTTGTTGCTACTAGGGCGAAAACAACAATCCTTTGTTCATAGAACAATCGTATTGTTTACATTACACGCAATTCATAAAGCAATAATCTGTTGCTTACAACTTAATACTGGAGGGGGTTTGGATGATAACCTGAAGGTGGATTATTAGCCATAGACACAGTTGGATGGCGGTCTATGTATAATGTTGTAATGCCCAATCAAGTCCCAAAGGAGTCAAGATGATTAGTATATGCATGTATTGCTTTCTCGATGTTTGTCAATTGCCCCGCTGTAATTTGTTCACCCAGCATGTTATCTATCAAGGAGAGCCACCTCTAGTGAACTATGGATCCCGGTCCTTTTTCTTTACATACAATCTACAAATTGTTTACTGCTTTGTGTTTACTTTCTACAAACTATTACTTCCTTCCATTCGATACGTTTAATCCTTTGTTTTCCGCAAAACACGGTGAGATTGACAACCTCATCGCAAGTTGGGGACAAAGTTCTGTGGTTGTGTTGTGCAGGTCTCCACGTTGCTACCAGCACCGGTAGTGTGCCCTACCAAGGCTCAGCTAGCAACACCTCTGGGGTGTTTCCTTGCTCCTACTGGTTCGATTAAACCTTGGTTTCATAACTGAGGGAAACTTGTTGCTGTGCTCATCATACCTTCCTCTTGCGGTTCCCAACGAGCTCTACATCAACACCGGGCCATCAATCATTTTTCTGGCGCCGTTGCCGGGGAGTCAAGGACATCTTCACAAGGGGAGTTCCTCATAACCAATCTCTTTACTTTGTTATTTTTGTTTTGCTTAGTTTCTTTTTGCTTTGTTTGCTTGTTTCTTTATCAAAAACACACAAAAAATTAGTTTTACAAGTTTGCTTTATTTATTGAAAACACAAAAAATTTAGTTCCTATCTTGAGTTGCTATTATGTCTAGCCTTGCTCCAGTCACTATGTCACCCGAGGAAATGTTTTTCACATTTAAACAAGGAATTGAGGAAAGTTTTAAAGAAACTTGGTCTAGAATCTCTGATCTACATGAAAAAACTGAGCCTATAGATATGATTTAGATGCTGTTGTGGGAGGAGATTTCCTCCAATGTAATGAGGATGATGCTATAAATGCTATAAAGAAATTGATCCTTACTTACAACTTGCCTAGCCAAACTGAAATTTCTTTCGCAAAAATATTTGCTAGATTGAATACTCTTGAGACTAGCACTGCTAGCTTAAAAGATTGCTATAATACGCTTAGGGAGCATCACAATTATGTTCCCACAAATTCTAAACCATCAAAGTGGCTCCCTGCAGTAAAGATTGAGATAAACACTGAAACTTTTCAAGCCCGCTGTGATATCATGTCTGAATTTTGTCTTATGCCCAAAGGTATTTATGAATCTTTGAATACTTGGGGGCTTACTGAAGGAGGAAAAGAAATATCTCTTGCTAATAATGCTACCATATTACCTATTGGAATAGCTGAAGGAGTGTTTATAAAGATCCTTGGGAAAATGATTTCTACTGATTATCTTGTTATTGAATGTGTAGGAAAAGGACAAATTACACTTGGAAGGTCCCTATTAGAACTTCTTGGAGCAATAATAGATGTGGGAAAGGGTACCATGCACCTTTCTTCTCCACCAAACAATCATATTTTCCCTAAGGTTAAGAATAAAAGTAAGAGAGGTAAGGGCAAGAAATTTGGTTTTAATGCTTCTTCGAACACTTGATTCTTTCTTGCTTCTTATGCCTAACTTAAAGGCGTTAAAGAAAAGTACTTATTGGGAGATAAACCCAAAAGTTTTAGATGAGTCTTGAAACTTATTACTTCAGTAATAACCGCTCCTTATCCTTTTTTTTCTTTTTGTGCCAAGAGTAACTTCTAATGAGAGAGAAGTAATGATTGGGAAAGTTGTTGTCCCGAAACAGATTCATGTGCTTCACCGTAAACATTCGTGTAAAATCTCTGAACGTCTTTTTGAGGCGTGAATTTTTGTGCTTCTGCCCCAGGTGGTTATCTAACTTTTGTTAGTTCAACACTTTTTGATTTGAGCAACATAAGGTCTTCTAAAAAATTCGTCTTTACCTGCTGGTCTGTTTTGACAGGTTCCTGCTATTTTCTGCATTTGCTTCTTGTTGGTTCCTTTTTGAGTTCTTTTGGGGAATTGAGATTTTGGAGGGAAGTGCTACAGTAGCTAGTGTTCTAATGGAAGTTTATTTGGTGTTAGAACTGAACCTTAATACCTTTTATCTTGATTGCACTAATGTTGCTAATAAAGATTGTGTGAAGTTTTGTATGAAGGAAATTTCAGGTGTATGGAAGGAATGAGTAATGAGATGAAGGATGGACTAAAGCTCAATCTTGGGGATGCCACGCGAGTCACCCCAAGAAATATCCAAGAAGTACAAGCGTCAAAGCTTGGGGATGCCCAAGGCATCCCCTTCTTCATCAGTAAAAATCCCAGGTTCCTTCCAAACGCTTCATTTTTATTGTTTCATGCACAGTTGTGTTGTTCTTGGAGCGTCTTCTTTTTCGTTTTCGTTTTGGTTTTTCGTTTGCTTTGGTTTTCTTAGTTTGCTGAAATAATTGGTTGGACCCCTTCTTTCATACTTTGGTTTGCAAATAGTTTGGTTTGGTTTGGAAAAGAGTAGGAAAGTTCATGCTTATGAGGTAAAAAGAGCTTGTTTTTGACTGTGGCCTATGCTCTGTCATGCCATGATTGATATTGTTTTGGCTTTATGCTTAGTATTCTTTGTTGTAGCATGACTTGTTATAAACAATTGAGATTGCTTAATGTGCCTTGGATGAATCATGCGTTGTTTTAGCATATTAAAGCATAGTATAGTGGTATTCTCCTTTGATGCTTTATTTGGGTTGACTTGGCGCATGCTCACACCATGTCATGACTATCTCAAGTCACCATAGCCTTTATGATCCTTTAGTTTTCAACTTGTAGTATCACTTTATGCTTTGATCAATGATGTTTTGTCGCTCTGCATGATTATGGCCATTATTTCTCTCTTAGTTTGTCGCTCCCAGTCTTTTGCTAGCCTCCACAACCAAGTATGAGTTCCACTCATGCATCCAACTCCCTAAACCAAGTTATTCCAAAGAGTCCACCATACCTACCTACTATCTTATGCTATTCCAAGTATATTCATGCTTTTGTTTACCTTCCAAATTAAACTTGTTATGAGAAAACTAGTGATTAAAGCTCTCATGAACTTGATGGCACACTTTACTTTTTTGCATCTATTAAACTTGAACCATTGGGTCCTTCTTTGTTGCGTATATGCTTACACTTTATAAGTTGAAATTTGCAGAACCATGTATCATGGGGAACGCTTTCAACATTGCACTTGTACTTTGTACCCCGTTGATATCAAGTTCTTTTGCTTATGGATCCCGACGGTGTGAAATAAAAGTGGAACTTGTAAGATCATGAAGTTTGTATGTGTGTTAGATAAACGCCTGGGCCGCTAGCCTAAGCCATGTCTAATCATGGTGGAATCTTACAGCACTACTATAATGAGCACTCTATGAAGCATCCTCAATAAAAACCTATGCAAATAGCAAATAAAAATATCGCTGAGATGATCATTGTCTGCTTGACTTGTTACTTTGATTATGGGATAGCTCCTGTATCATGTGCAAGGGGTACCCCGTTGGCGGTTCTTTATGATACACATGTACTTACAATGACAATATCTTACTCGTGACTAAAGTTGAGTAGCATGAGGTTCGTGGGGGGATACCCCCAAGTAGGGTCACACCATGGTATAAAGGCCGAGTTAGCCGAGGTTCGGCAAGGCCAAAGCGGATGCTGGCCGGGTCACCTAAAGGCAGGCCGAATCACGGGGTAACCCGGACCAAGGGGCGTTCACCTGACTAAGTATCGACCGACTTAAAGAGTAAGTCGGAGGTGTCTGTTTTACTTGTATGGAGGAACGGGTGTGGCCGGATCAACTATGATCCGGGTCACATCTAGCTTCTAGGAGAAGGAAGGAATCTCGCTGGTCAAAAGAAGCCCCGGTATGCATTACCTGAGCGAAGCAAGCAAGGGCAGGACCACCGGGGCGTGGCCGACAAGGGTGACGACGCCCATGTCGGCTGACGCGGGCGCCGTAGAGGCTCACGTAGCCTCTGCATGTGTGACGCTGGGGGAAAAGGACCCCGGTCGGCTTACTACTTTGGGAGAAGGCATATTCTTAGGAATATGCCTCCACGTATGCCCTAGGCAGAGACCGAGCTCCCTCTATAAAAGAGGGGCTAGAGTTTTAGTAGAAGGGGTTCCGCTATTCTGTTTTAGCTAGGGTTTTGAGGGTGATCTGTATGCGAGAGTAAGAGAGCTCCTTCTTCCTCCTCTCGCCAACATAGCTCTAGGAGCACTTGTAATCTTGGGAACAGAGCAATACAAAGAACTGTGTGGAGAATCACTTCACTATCCCTCCCTGGATTCCCCTAGCGTGTATTAGTCCCCACCTTTAGCCTATCCATGGCATCTGTTGTGACACCACCACGACAGTTGGCGCCCACCATGGGGCTAGCGGCGCTAGCAGGGGTCAAGACCCGGACGGGAAACTTCATCGGCACCGTCGAACGCATCGTCTCCGGGCTCGTTCAGCGCTTTGGAGCACTGGACTTCGTCAGCGACAACGCTGGCTGCTTCGGGGCTGCTTCGGCACGCGCCCTCTTCCGCGCAATGGCCTCTTCGTCAAGCTCAGCGCGCATAAGGTCTACGTTGCTGTTGACGTGACGTGTGTTCATCCGCGTCACGTCGTCGAGGCGGGGGAGCCACCTCTCACCGTGGTTCCCGGGACGCGTATCGCTCGCTCCCCTGACCATGCAGAGGTGATGATGACTGCGCCAGGTGCAGGCGCGAGCAAGGATCCGGCGCCAGATCCGGAGGTAACGCCTAAGGCACCTAGGAAAGGTAGAGGTCCTCCACTAGAGAGGCCGGAGAATGTGTTGAGGGAAGCGATGGATAGCTTGGCAAACCCTGTGGTAGCAGCAGTAGATCCGGCTCAAGCGCAGGCCGAGCTAGAAGAAACTAGGCAAAAGATACTGGAGGGTGCAAAAAAGATAGCCGCGGCTCAGCAGTCGTTGAATATGACGTTGCGTGAGTACGCAAAGGCGAACAAAGTTGACGTTGTAAAAGTGAAGGGGAGAAATCTCATGAGCGAGATGAACAGAGAAGGTGATACTGGAATTGAGGAATTAGAAAACTGTTTGTCCGTGGGGCTGCCGAGGTATAGTACCCCGGCAAAGAACCTCAGAGCAGTGGATGCATCTGCGTCTGAGTTAGAGGGTCTGACAGGAGAAGCCCGTCAAAGACAACAAGATAGGGTTAACGAGCTGGTTCGGATCGCGAACAAACAAAACGAAGAACTACTCAGAGCTAACCCGAAGAGAGCTGAATCCTCCAAGATCGTCCATTCAGCGATGGGTAACCCGGAGAAATCCGCTGGAGCCGCATCGTCTCCTCATGGTGGTCCAAGGAGAGAAGAGGTAGTAACCTCGGCCAGACGGAACAAACATATCGTCCCGTATGACCCAACACGGGTAGGGAAAGGAAAAGAAGCATAGAAAAATGATGATCGACGGAGTGTGAGCCAAGGTGAAGCTGGCCGAGGTAACCGCGACCAAGGCAATGCCGGTCAAGGGAATGCCGTCAACGGCAATGCCGGACAGCGAAACTCGGCTGGAGCAGGACAACCGTAGCAGCAGAATATACCAAGGCAAGAGCAAAGTGCCGGCCGAGGTATGCAACAGAAAGGTGCTCCGCGAGAGCAAGACAGGTATAATGATGGAGATTCGGAAATGGCAAACGCGGGATACCCAAGGCCGGACTATCATGTGATAGGGTCGAGATTGGGAAGCAGGGATTTGATGCCGGATGATGCCAGGTTGAAACTGGATCGACTGTATAGGTCGGAACAGATCGAATGTCAAGGTCCACCGGGTCCTGCGTGTTTTGGACCCCAGATCATGAAGGAGCCACCGCTACCCAACTTCCAGTTACCCAGGGGCATGAAGATGTATGGCGGCAGTACAAAGCCGGAGGATTGGTTGATAAACTATGCTACGGCTGTGAAAATTGCCACTGGCAACTTGAGATGGGTTGTACGATATGTACCCTAGATGTTGGAGGGGCCGGCAAGAGTATGGCTGAACAATTTGTCGCCCGGAAGCATCAATTGCTGGATAGATTTCGCGGAAATGTTCATCAGCAATTTCTCGAGTACGTATCAGAGGCCAAATAGGCCGCAGACCCTAGCTATGTGCAAGCAAAGACCAAATGAGACGGATCGGGAGTTTCTAACCCGGTGGTGTACTGTGAGAAACTCGTGTGAGGGCGTGATAGGATCACAGGCCATAGCATGGTTTGCACAGGGGTGCAGATATGCAAGCGAGCTGTGGCAGAAGTTGGAAAGGAAAATGCCAACTACGTTGGCAGAGATGATCCGGATTGCAGATTCATATGCTTTGGGTGATCCGACTCAACCTAGGCTCGTATCAAACGAGTCAAATGATGAGTACTACCAGAGAGATGGAGCCGGGTCATCCCGGAGGAATGACTACAGAGGGAAAAGGAGAGATGATAGACCAAATCATCGATACAGTTCGCAACAAGTTGCGGCTGTGAATCAAGATCAGCCCGGAGTAGGGGGCAGTCAGCGCCAGAAAACTAGAGGGCAGTGGACTACGAGAAACGATGGCAAGAAAACATGGACACCAGAGCAAAAGAAACAGTGGCAAGAAAGGAAAGACCGTCTTAGGTATACTTATGAATCAATGTTGGACTAGCCGTGTAAATTTCACACGCCAAATCCGAATAACCCAGCGGGTCATACGACGAGGCAATGTGAGTGGATGCGCAAGATTGAACAAAGTGGTTCGGGGAATGCTCAGGCACCCCGGAATGATCAGCCTCGGCAGGAGTTACCCCGGCAGCAATTGCTCTCCGGAGCGAACACGCAACAGCTAATGTTGTCTCCCCCTCCGCCGAGGTATGATAACAATGAGAGAAGGGATGCAGTGCATCAGGTGGAAAATCAGCACCAGCCGGATCCGAGGTACCCCGGAAATGAGGGGAGAAATGAGTACAGAGAGCACCATCAGAGCTATTGTGTGTTCACCACTGAGGAAACAGATAGAAAGAGCTTGCAGCGCCGACATATGGAGGTGAATGCAGTGATGCCTGCAGTGACGAGGTACATGCCTTGGTCCGATCAGGAAATCACCTGGAGCATCAGGGATCATCCCAAGCTTATGCCAAGCCCTGGTTCGTATGCGTTGGTGCTGGATCCGACATTCATTGGACCTAGCATTAATGTAAGGTTCTCAAAGGTACTGATCAACAATGGCAGCAGCATTAACATCATGTATGTGGACACAATGCGCAAGTTGGGTATCTCGGAGAACATGCTACAGGCCACGAGGAAAACTTTCCATGGTATTGTGCCCGGCATTTCTTGTGAGCCCATAGGCAAGGTCCGGGTTGACGTCTTGTTCGGCACGAGGGATAACTGCCGAACCGAAAATTTGGAGTTCGAGGTGGTGAACTTGGAAAGTGCGTACCATGCGTTACTCGGAAGGCCAGCCCTGAACAAGTTCATGGAAAGCTATCACATTAGCTATTTGAAGATGAAGTTGCCCGGACCAAACGGGGTGATCACCATTGCTGGGGATTTCCGACGTTCCATGGAGTGTGCGTCGGCCGGATCTAACTTAGCCAAGTCACTTGTGATTGCGCAGGAAAAAAGGAAAATTCAAGAGGTGGCGGCATTGGCTCAGTCCGCGCAGCAGTATATGCCGGCGCTGAGTAACCCGCACGGAAGTGTCTCTTTCCAGGCCACGAAAGATACCAAGAAGGTTCCTGTTGATGACATGTTCCTGGAGCACACCGTAACAATTGGTGCCGGGTTAAGTGATAAATGGGAAAGCGAGCTTGTCAGCTTCCTCCGTGAGAATCGGGACATTTTTGCTTGGTCCACACAGGACTTGCAAGGTGTTCCGAGGGAGTTGGCCAAGCACTCTTTGAATGTGAGACCCGGAGCTAAGCCGGTGAAGCAACCTCTCCGCCGCTTCGCCGAAGATAGGAGGAAAGTCATTGGGGATGAGATAGCTCGGTTGCTAGCTGCAGGATTTATCATGGAAATTCTTTACCCGGATTGGCTGTCTAATCCGGTGCTGGTGGAGAAGAAGAAGAAGGATGATCCGAATGTGGCAGTGGTTTCGCGAATGTGTATTGATTACACGAACCTGAACAAGGCGTGTCCAAAAGATCCAGTTCTGCTGCCAAGAATAGATCAAGTCATAGACTCAACTACTGGATGTGAATTTTTGTCATTCATTGATGCATATTCTGGTTTCCACCAGATACCTTTGAATCCGGATCATCAAATAAAGACTGCGTTTATTACCCCGTAAGGGGCTTATTGCTATCGCACCATGCCGTTTGGTTTACGTAATGCAGGGGCAACGTACCAAATGTATGCAAAAATGTTTGCACGACCAAATAGGTCAAAATGTACAAGTGTACGTGGAGGACGTGGTTATCAAGACCAAGGAAAGCAAAATGCTCCTTGACGATATCAGGCAAACGTTTGCGAACCTAAGGAGGTTCCGGATGAAACTTAACCCGGAAAAATGCACCTTCGGTGTCCCGGCTGGGAAATTGCTCGGTTTTCTTATTTCCAGCCGAGGTATCGAGGTCAATCCAACAAAAATCCGGGCCATCGAACGAATGGAACTGCCGAAGTGTCTTAACGATGTCCAGAAGTTCACAGGTTGCCTAGCCTTGTTAAGTCGGTTTGTATGTCGGTTGGGAGAGAAGGCATTGCCTCTTTACCAACTTATGAAAAAGTCGGATAAGTTCGTTTGGACACCGCAGGCCGATGAAGCCTTTGCCCACCTAAAGAAGATGTTAGCCACTGCACCAGTATTGGCCTCACCACTATCAAAGGAGCCAATGTTGCTCTATATAGCCGCAACCAACCGAGTTGTAAGTGCAGTGATAGTGGTGGAGCGCGACGAGGAAGGTAAGTCGGTGCAAAGGCCAGTGTATTACTTGAGCGAGGTATTGTCTGCCTCAAAGCAGAACTATCCACACTATCAAAAGGTGGCATATGGCGTGTACATGGCCGCTAAGAAGCTGAAGCACTACTTTGAGGAGCATCCCATCTGGGTCATATGTGAGGCCCCCATATCCGAGATAATGAGTAACAAGGATGTGAGTGGCAGAATTGCAAAATGGGCAATTGAGCTAGCTCCTTATGCTCCGCAATATGATAGAAGAGAAGCCATCAAATTTCAAGCTGTGGCGGACTTTTTCGTGGACTGGGCCGAGGTGCAATACGAACCGCCACTCCTAGATCCGAACTATTGGCGGATGCACTTTGACGGATCAAAAACCAAAACTGGGCTAGGTGCCGGAGTTGTACTTACCTCGCCAAAGAAGGGCTAGTTGAAATATGTGTTGTAGATCCATTTCGCGGCATCGAACAATGTCGCTGAGTATGAAGCGCTTGTGCACGGGCTCAAGGTGGCAAAAGAGATTGGGATACGTTGGATCATATGTTTTGGCGACTCAGATTTGGTGGTGCAACAAGTATCGGGACTGTGGGACGCCCTTGACCCAAACATGGCACTGTACAGATTTCATGTGCAGAAGATATCTGGTTACTTTGAGGGATGCGAATTTCACCATGTACCCCGGGTGGAAAATGAGGTTGCCCACATGCTGTCGAAGCTCGGGTCAACCCGACAAGCAATTCCACTGGGTGTAGCATTAGAGCACCTCAGGAAACCATCCATTAGGCCCTCCCTAGAAACCGACTCAATCTATGTCCCGGAGGACACGGAAGCCAGAGCTGTGCCCATGGACATTGACATGGGAAGTGGTGCGCGAAACCCGAGGACTGCCTCGGCAAACCCGGGGACTACTTCGGTAAACCCAGGGACTGCTTCACAAGACCCGGAGACTGCTCAGCGTGATCCGGTTGAAGTTATGCTGGTGGATCAGATGGAGATTTATGAGGATGTGTTCCTTGTGCGAACAATACCGGCTTGGGCACTACCTATATTTCAATTCCTGAAAGATGGGACGTTACCCACTGAGGAAGTGCTGTCCAGGCAAACACAGAGGAGGGCAAAGGCTTACACGATCATCAATTCCGAACTATACAAAAGAAGTGTGACCAATGTCCTCCAGCGATGTGTTGACCCGGAAGAAGGGCTTGAAATCATCCGAGATATACATCAGGGGGAATGCGGGCATCATGCCTCATCCCGAGCCTTGGTAGCAAAAGCTTTTCGACACGGATTCTACTGGCCAAGTGCCTTAGAGTAAGCAGAAGATCTGGTGAGAAAATGTAACGGTTGTCAGAGGTATGCTACCAAGACACATATGCCGATGTCGGAACTCAAGATCATACCAATTACTTGGCCATTTGCCATATGGTGTTTGGATATGGTCGGCCCGTTCAAACCAGCAAGGGGAAATATGACTCACATTTTGGTAATGGTGGACAAGTTTACCAAGTGGATTGAAGTAAAGCCTATAAGAAAATGTGATGGAGCTATGGCCGTAATGTTTCTCAAAGATATCATCTTGAGGTACGGATATCCTCATAGTATCATAACTGATAATGGCACAAATTTTGCGGAAGGAGCATTTGCGCGTTTTTGCCGGGATAAGAAGATCCGGCTAGACGTAGCCTCGGTAGCCCACCCCGCATCGAACGGACAAGTGGAAAGATCCAACGGATTAGTATTATCTGGGATAAAACCCCGGCTCATTGAGCCGCTGCAAAGATCAGTGGGGTGCTGGATAGAAGAACTACCAGTGGTACTGTGGAGTTTAAGAACAACTCCGAATCGATCAACAGGCTATACACCGTTTTTTCTGGTATATGGGGCAGAAGTTGTATTACCAGCCGACATAGAGCATGATTCGCCTAGGGTCACCCAATACACAGAAGCCGAAGTGCAAGAAGCCCGGCAAAATGATGTTGATCTGCTGGAAGAAGCGAGAGAACTGGCATTGTCCAGATCCGCCATATATCAGCAAAATCTCCGACGCTATCATAGCCGGAAAGTATGCCCCCGAGTCTTTCAGGAAGGCGATCTGGTGCTCCGGTTGGTACAACGTACTACTGGCATGCATAAATTATCCCCCCCATGGGAAGGGTCGTTCATCGTGACCAAGGCATTGCACAATGATTCTTATTATCTTATAGATGCAAAGCCACAGGAAAAGAACAAGGCAGACAGGTCCGGCGAGGAATCTAAGAGACCATGGAATATAGCTCTCCTTCGTCCTTTCTACACTTAGCTAAGAAGTGTATGTATCCGAGTCTTCTCATATGTCAGTATGTATGTCGGCAATGAGCTTATCAATGAAATGTTGGCACCTCGAGCAGTAACTCGGGGACTGCCTTAATAATATTTGTTGTCTTTTGTGCGTTAGCTGGAATAAGTTATTCTACTTAACTCGGATTAGTAATGTGTGAGCACTAAGAACCCAACTCTTCGACTTGTTGCTGCCCAACAAGAATTGGCTTCATGGCAAGCAAGAGAACAAGTTTGGAATTGCGTAGCACATGAAAAACGACTAAGGAAAAGAATTTATTCGAGCCGACATTTGTTTTTCGGACTAACCCTGTATTTATTTTCAAGTTATTATGCAATTTTATTCTTGAGCTAAGTCTAAAAGTTTCCCAGTATTGTTAAGACAATTTTTGAAGCTTGGATTCGTAAGTCGTAAAACCGAATCAAGGTAGACACGAACCGAGCCAAGAGATTGAACGAACAAGAAAAAGAAACTCAGGGACTATGCCCAAGTTAATCCGGCATAAGAACTTAGTAGCAAAATATCACATGTGTCTAGAATACAACTCCACCCGGCATACTGGGGATCTGATAAATTTTCAAGTTTTTTCGCTCAAGGAGCAACAGGAGGAGGAAGTTCGGCATCATCTTCGGTACCTTCAATATCCGAGGCGTCATCTTCCCCTTCACCGTACGAGCCATCTTCATCGTGCTCAACTTCCTCGTCCCCAGCGGCTTCCAGGAAGCTCGGCCCCTCAACCCATTCATGAATGGGAGCATATTCGATGAGGCTATGGGCGCAAGCCTGGCGCCGTGCCACCCACTCCGGATCATTGGTCCATCTGGATCCTGTGCGCAGACGTGTCAAGAGGTTGAGATCGATCTTTTCATACCACGTGAGTATGTTGTGAAGAATGGTATCAGCTGCGGCACGTCCAGCAGACTCTCTCTAGAGGTCGAGATGGGTCTCGGTTTCCATTAGCTTCTCAATGAGAAGTGCGGTGGTCTCCGGGGCATCTTCGCCGGGCCAGAACGTGTTGAAGATGCGAGCTGCAGCGTCGAGGATGTCCTTGCCGTAATTTTTGATGAGCTCCACGCGAGATGACAAGCTGACCAACAGGTCCTTCAGGTCATAAGGAATCCCTTCACCATCAGGAGCGGCCGGAGTACCCCTTTCTCCGCGGAAGTTGGCAACTGTTGCGCTCGCAATAGCAGTGCCCTCTAGAAATTTGCCTAGAAACGAGGCAAAGGAGGAAGGTCAAGAAAAGACATATGAAGTAACCCGGAGAAGTAGGTCGGAAAAGGGAAAGGAACTTACGTGATATATGGCTGAGGATCCGGGTCAACTCCCTGGTGCAGTCATCACGTCTCTTCCGAAGCTGCTCAAGCTCAGCATTCGCCGACCCAAGCTGGATGCCGGACTCCTTGAGTAGATCCTGGTCCTTGGCGATCTGGAGATTGAGGCGCTCGTGCTCTTCTGTGTAATTCTGACCAACCTTTTGGAGTTCAGATTGGTGTTGGACCTTCATTTTCTCCATTTCAGCCTTGAGCCTGGCGATCTCATCGTCCTTGGTCCGGAGGAGGGCGAGCTCATCATCTTTCTTCTTAAGCTCGGCTTGGTGCTGCCCTGCTTGTTCGAGAAAATGCAGCATCATATCAGGCACGGGCACACTATCTTCAAGCGATGCTGAAATAGTGTGTTGACCCGGCAGAGCTGAGGTATGAATGTTTGCCGAGCCAAGGAGAAAAGGAAGTGGAAAGCACTGTAAGGTCGGACAGAAATGACTTACCCTTGATCTGCTCCAGATTTTTCCACATAATTGTGTTCTCAGCCTCCACCCCATCTACGGAAACCAAATGATGAGATTAGTTCGGCCGAAGAAGATGAAGAAAAACGAAGAAGCGATAAGGAAGAAATTTACCCCTTTTCTCATATTCCGTGATAAGTGCAGCCTGCTTTGCACGTAGCATCTTGTGGGTATCCAGCAAGCATTGGAATTCAGCACTCCGGCGATTGGTGGTCACCTGAAAGGGATACAGAAACATAAGTTAGCCCGACTCTAGGTGTGTGCATATTTGAAGTGTACTAAAATCCGGGCCAAGTGGAACTTAACCCGGATCTAGGTGTGTGCATATTCGAAGTGTACTAAAATCCGGGCCAAGTGGAACTTAACCCGGCTCTAGGTGTGTGCATATTCGAAGTGTACTAAAATCCGGGCCAAGTGGAACTTAACCCGGCTCTAGGTGTGTGCATATTCGAAGTGTACTAAAATCCGGGCCAAGTGGAACTTAACCCGGCTCTAGGTGTGTGCATATTCGAAGTTCTCATGGAGCTACGTTAGTTTTCTACAGAGCATCCGACCGAGTAACAAGTTACTCCCCCGGAGGCTCGGGGACTAATGGTTATTATCTACAGCATGTAAAGGGGAAGCGACGTACCTCCATCATCCGCCCGACGAGGTTAATTGCCTTAGCGGCTGTGTTCATTTGGGCGGAAACTCGGAGGGGCCGAACTTCTCCGGAAGATGGTCGTTCTGGACGAACTCCACCTTGTTCCAATTTATGACAAATTCAATCAAGCTCGGAGGGTACCGTTCACCGGTGGGCATATGGGGCGCCACCAAGCCCTTCGCGTGCGCTTCTTTCCTCTCAATCAAGGCAAGGGCTGGGCTGGTGTGCAGAACCATCTGCTGTGCATCAGTTGGCTCGGCAGGGGCGTCCTTCGCTGCTGGAGTTTTCTTGGGAAGCATTGATGCGAGGGTACGCTGCCCAGCCTCGACGAATGTTGACTTGGTAGCGTCTGGAGCCTTTTTGCCCTTGGCTTGTTGGGAAGAAGAAGTCGTCGCAGCGGATTTCCCCTTAGGAGCTGCCGGAGTAGTTCCTCGTCGAGGTTGAGAAGACTCGGACAAGGTAGAGGAGCTAGGCGCTGGTCCTCTTGTTGCTAGACTTGGTGTCGCTACTGATGTTTTTGTAGCCGAAGTTGGTGCTGATGCCGGAGTTGGTAATGGTGCTGGTTTAATTGCTGGTACTGGAGCTGGAGCTGGTGCCGAGGTAGTTTCGGTGGTTGCTGGTTGCGGCGAAGCCGAAGTTGTGGATGTCGTCGCCTCGGCTAGACCAGCCTCCCCCGCTCCAAGGTTGCCCTCCTCTTGACGAGGTGGACCAGAACCCGGAGCAGCCGCAGAACCCTCTGGAATAGGGCTCAGCGGACGTGACTCGTCGTCACGACGGGGAGAAGGGCTAGGTCGGAGCGGTGAAGAGATGCTAGATCCACTTTGAGGGACCTCCACCGGAGCCCTGCAAAATCAAGTAATGTCAGAAGAGAAATTACAACGATGCAAGGAAGAGCAAGTTACAGAAGAAAAAATGACTTACGCATCCGAGGTTTGGGTCTCCTTGGGTTTCCGAGCCCTTCGTGCTGGGGCCTTGCCTGCTGGCTTGGAGGCAGTCTTATCCCCGGACTTGTTTCGCCTTTTAGCGGGCTGAGAAGGTCCGGAGGAAGAACTTGGAGCAGCCTCATGCTTGTTCTTCGGTGCCACCAGAACAGGTTCGCCCGTAGCAAGGGGAGGGTCCTCGTAGATGTGCCCACCGGGATTAGCTGATGCCGGAAAAGCAAAAGAAAGGGGGACAGCCTCAATAGGTTCAATCACCTCGACATCCGAGTCATCTTCATCATCGGGCCAATCTCTAATAGAAGAGGATTTACCCGTGGGTCGCTTTGTAGCGTCGGTCATCGGGAGGAACATCTCTTGGCCCGGCTCTTCCTCGTCCGAGGTCTCCCGGTCCGGCGCCCACTTAAGGGTCGGATCCGTGCCGTCCTCGAGGGTCTGCTGAAGGAATTGCTGAAAAAAGGAACGAACAACAGAGTCAAAAATGCCACAATAACCGACATGTAGTTAGTCCGGGGTAAGTTTGCAACCTGAAGCTTACCGCGGGAGGAAGCCTATCCCGGCAATAATGCTCAATTCCCCAAGTCCACTCAGAGGAGAAGTCCTTGTGGGTGGTGAAGAGAGCCTTAACTCGGCGATATATCTCCGTGTTGCTTAGCTCGAAGGATGAGGTCTGGTTGGGGTCGCGGCCGAAGCTCATGTGGCACACCTTGTGGGTGCGCTTCTGGAGGGGAGAAATTCGGTTGCGCACGAAAGTGATCATAGCATCCTCGTTGCACAGTCCGAGCTTCTTCAGCTCCGCGAACCTCTTGTTGACCTGGTTGGCCCAGGCCGTGGGCTTCTTGGGGACGGCATCCCACAGTTCCGGGTTAGGTGGACCCGGAGTATAGGGAAGCAGCCGAATTAAGTCTTCGGTGCCGGTATTCCGGACGTAAAAGAAAGTCCGGGCCCACCCTTTGCAGGACTCTAGCCCGGTGACCCGGGGGAAAACGGAAAACCTCCGGGGTGAGATGGAAGCAGCTCCGAATTGAGTGAGCTGCTTGTCCTCCGGATCGATGTGGATGTTTGGGATGACGTTACGACAAAGGCCGAAAAACCGAATCCATAGCTCCTTCGTGGGCCACAATCCGGAATAGTCTTCGATCGTAGAAGCAAAGGCGGAAAGAGAGGTGATGGCGTTGGTAGGAAGATGGTGTGGCTAAAGTTGGTAGGTACTAAGCCAGTCCCGGAAAAAGTCGCTCACCGGAAAACCGAAGCCCCGTTGGAAGTGGGACAAGAACACGACGTACTCACCCGGATTTGGTTAGGGGGCCAATTCGGAGGAGGCAAGACGAGCCGCAACATCGGCGGGGATGCGCCTGGTGCGGTAGAGCCAATCCAGGTCGTCTTCACCGACCCAGGACCTGGCCCACGCACCGCGGTGCGCCATCACGGAGTCCTCCTCCATCTCCTGCTCAGCAACGATGAGCTCCTCCTCCGTCATCTGGTCTTCGCTGCCCTCGCTGGCGCTAGCGGCGGCGGGGGGCAGAGGCCTGGATTGGTGAGGACCCGTGGCGAGAGAGTTGCGTAGCGGTGGCTACGATGTAGAGGTGTGAGGGAAAAGTGTGGCGGCGACGCTGCTACTTGGAAGCACTGGCGGCAGCGCGGTCGCGAGGAAGACGAAGGAGAAGACCAACGGGCAGAGGGGCACGGAAGGGGGAAAATCCTAAGGGATGTGCCCCTCCGCTATTTAACCACACCCTCAAGGGGTGAGTGGGATCGCATCCTGTGGATCAGCCACACGCAGTGGCCATGTATCACCTGCCTCGGCCAATCAGTGGGGAGCCACACGGAGGGCCACAGAGTGGAGATGATCCCATGACGTGACGCAGTGATGCGGTAAACGAGGAGACAGGCATGACGTGACCCGTGCACAGTGATAACTGACAATTACTGCGGCGGTTACTGTGCTGGCCCTTAAAATAAGACAACATAATGATTACCCTCCACATGGGTTGGCGTACGAGAGAAGGAAACAAGACCTGGATGGAACCATGGTAACCTGGCCAGCAAGTGAAAACTTGGAATGTGCAGAGGGAAAGTAAAACCATGAGGTCCGAATTAAAATGGTAACCCGGCCGGCAAGTGAAAACTTGGAATGTGCGAAGGGAACATAAATCCATATAATCCGAGGTAAAGAGGTAACTTGGAAATAATGACCAGAGCTCAGAATTGAACCTGATGTGGCCTTAGCGGCCAAGGCAGCTAAGACCACACCAGCTTCGGGGACCAATGTTGGGGGGATACTCCCGGGTAGGGTCACGCCGTGGTATAAAGGCCGAGTTAGCCGAGGTTCGGCAAGGCCAAAGCGGATGTTGTTAGTATGAAATCTTTGGACACCATTATTGCTAATGCTATGGAAAAGTCTAAGCTTGGGGAAGCTGGTTTTGATGAGAATGATCTTTTTAGTTCCCCAAGCACGGAGGAGAAAATTTACTTTGATGATACTATGCCTCCAATATATGATGATTATAATGATGAGTATGATATTTTCAGTCCACCTACTATTGAGGAGAAAGCTAATTATGATTACAATATGCCTCCTATATTTGATGATTATGGTGATGAGAGTATTAATGATAGCTATTTTGTTGAATTTGCTCCCACTACAATTAATAAGAAAGACTATGCTTATGTGGAGAGTATTAATTCTTTTATGCATGTGGCTCATGATAAGAATGTTTTATGTGATAGTTATATTGTTAATTTTATTCATGATGCTACTAAAAGTTATTATGAGAGAGGGAAACATGGTTTTATGTATCTTAATAATATTAAGTTTCCCCTCTTTATGTTGAAAGTTTTGAAGTTACACTTGTTTTTCTTTCCTATGCTTGTTGCTTTGTGCTTTCATGACTTGTTTCTTTACAAGATTCCTATGCATAGGAAGTGGGTCAGACTTAAATGTGTTTTGAATTTGCTTCTTTATGCTCTCTTTTACTTCAATTCATATGTCTTATGTGAGCATCTTCTCAAACCATCATGCCTAACTTAAAGGCGTTAAAGAAAAGTACTTATTGGGAGATAACCCAAAAGTTTTAGATGAGTCTTGGAAGTTATTACTTCTGTAATAACCGCTCCTTATCCTGTTTATTTGTTTTTTGTGCCAAGAGTAACCTCTAATGAGAGAGAAGTAATGATTGGGAAAGTTGCTGTACCGAAACAGATTTCTATGCTTCACCGTACAAATACGTGTAAAATCTCTGAACGTCTTTTTGAGGCGCGAATTTTTGTGCTTCTGCCCCAGGTTGTTATCTAACTTTCGTTAGTTCAACACTTTTCGATTTGAGCAACAGAAGGTCTTCAAAAAAATTCGTCTTTCCCTGCTGGTCTGTTTTGACAGATTTCTGCCATTATTTGCATTTGCTTATTGTTGGTTCTTTTTTGAGTTCTTTTGTGGAATTGAGATTTTTTAGGAAAGTGCTACAGTAGCCTGTGTTTTAATGGAAGATTTATTGGTGTTGAAACTGAACCTAAATACTTATTATCTTGAGTGCACTAATGTTGTTAATAAAGATTGTGTGAAGTTTTGTATGAAGGAAAAATTTTAGGTGTATGGAAGGAATGAGTAATGAGATGAAGGATGGACTAAAGCTCAAGCTTGGGTATGCCACGCGTGTCACCCCAAGAAATATCCAAGAAGTACAAGCATCAAAGCTTGGGGATGCCCAAGGCATCACCTTCTTCATCAATAAAAACCCTAGGTTTCTTCTAAATGCTTCATTTTTATTGTTTCATGCACAATTGTGTTGTTCTTGGAGTGTCTTCTTTTTCGTTTTAGTTTTGGTTTTTCATTTGCTTGGTTTGATTAGTTTGCTAAATAAATTTGTTGGACCCCCTCTTTCATACATTGGTTTTCAAATAGTTGGTTTGGATTGGAAAAGAGTAGGAAAGTTCATGCTTAAGTGGTAAAGAGAGCTTGTTTTTGACTGTGGCCTATGCTTTGTCATGCCATGATTGATATATTTTTTTGGCTTTATGCTTAGTATTCTTTGATGTAGCATGACTTGTTATAAACAATTGAGATTGCTTAATGTGCCTTGGATGAATCATGCGTTGTTTTAGTATATTAAAGCATAGTATTGTGGTATTCTCCTTTGATGCTTTATTTGGGTTGACTTGGCACATGCTCACACCATGTTATGACTATCTCAAGTCACCATAGCCTTTATGATCCTTTAGTTTTCAACTTGTAGTATCACTTTATGCTTTGATCAATGATGTTTTGTCGCTCTGCATGATTATGGCCATTATTGCTCTCTTAGTTTGTCGCTCCCAGTCTTTTGCTAGCCTCCACAACCAAGTATGAGTTCCACTCATGCATCCAACTCCCTAAACCAAGTTATTCCAAAGAGTCCACCATACCTACCTACTAGCTTATGCTATTCCAAGTATATTCATGTTTTTGTTTACCTTCCAAATTAAACTTCTTATGAGAAAACTAGTGATTAAAGCTCTCACGAACTTGATGGCACACTTTACTTTTTTTGCATCTAATAAACTTGAACCATTGCGTCCATCTTTGTTGCATATATGCTTGCGCTTTATAAGTTGAAATTAGCAGAACCATGTATCATGGGGAACGCTTTCAACATTGCACTTGTACTTTGTACCCCGTTGATATCATGTTCTTTTGCTTATGGATCCCAGCGGTTTGAAATAAAAGTGGAACTTGTAAGATCATGGAGTTTGTATGTGTGTTAGAGAAACGCCTGAGCTGCTAGCCTAAGCCATGCCTAATCATGGTGGAAACTTGCAGCATAACCATAATGAGCACTCTATGAAGCATCCTCAATAAAAACCTATGCAAATAGCAAATAAAAAGATCACTGAGATGCTCGTTATCTGCTTGCCTTGTCATTTCGATTATGGGATAGCTCCTGTATCATGTGCAAGGGGTACCCCGTTGGCGGTTCTTTATGATACACATGTACTTACAATGACAAGAGCTTACTCGTGACTAAATTTGAGTAGCATGAGGATCGGTCTTCGTAAGTAAGGGGCATGAGATTTCGGTTTATAACTTGTCAAGCACATCCTCTTAGTTGTGTCACTTTAACCTTAATCACCTTAAAGATGCTTATGATAGGGGCAATGAGAGCTGAAAGCTACAAGTACCATAATTTTTGGAAGCTCTTTATGAGACTTGAATCCCTACTTCCTTTTACAAAGGCTTTTGTTCCACCATTACATTGAGTCTCCACCTTCTATCTTTATGCACTTATTTTGAGAGCATAGTGGCCATTCTTAGTTCTATGTGCATTGTCCCAAGACTAGTTGATTGATGCACACTTTGATATTGCTTGTTTTAAACTATTGTATCTAGTCACTCTTATGAACTTTGAAGGTGTCCTATGCATTTATATTTGCTACTCTATTGAGGGACAATCTGAATACTATTATGCTATGTTTTCTTTATGTGAAACAAACAAACGTCTTGCAAAGCATTGTTATTCATGAATCTTTTGTTTGTGCCTTTTCATGTTGCATCATAGTTTCTTTGCTTATTGCTAGAACTTTGTCTTTCATGCTATGATTGAAGTACTATGATCCTAGCTTTGAATGTTTTACAAATACTTTGATCAAGTCTTTGATGGTGCATGTCACCTCAAAAATTATTATTTCTTTTTATCACTTACCTACTCGAGGACGAGCAGGAGTTAAGCTTGGGGATGTTGATTGATGTCTACGCACTTCTATTCTTGTAGACAGTTGTTGGGCCTCCGAGTGCAGAGGTTTGTAGAACAGCAGCAAGTTTTCCCTTAAGTGGATCACCCAAGGTTTATCGAACTCATGGAGGAAGTGGTCAAAGGTATTCCCTCTCAAGCAACCCTGCAATCAAGATACAAGAAGTCTCTTGTGTCCCCAACACACCCAATACACTTGACAGGTGTATAGGTGCACTAGTTCAGCGAAGAGATAGTGAAATACAAGTGGTAAAGATAATTATAAGTGGTAACGGTGCTAGAAAATAACTTGATGGCGTGGAAGAAACTAAAGGCAAACTGAAATAAAGATGGAAGCAAGCAAACATGTAACAGATCTAATTGCAAACGGTGTATCAATGCTTATAAACAAGGCCTAGGGATCATACTTTCACTAGTGAACACTCTCTCATATAAATATCTTCTCTTTATGATACTACTCTAAACTACTCCCCGGTTGGACACTCTAATCCATGGTAGGGCTATAACAGCACACCTCAAAGTAAGCCTTTCCCATCTAGATAACCCCACACTGTCACCTTGAGCTCTAGATGGTTCCAACAAACACCACAATTTCATAGAAACATCCCACTCCAAATATAACTCATAACAAGTATTTGTAATCTCTAGCCTAAGTGCCACCATGGTTGTAACTACCTCGGTGAATTACGCTCTTAGTTAATGCCTGGATGAACGAAAGTGGTTAAAATAGTACGGTGGGGCCCAGGGCCACTCACGGTAGACCTTTCGGCCGTCCTAACCACTTTCAGACAACGGGACAAGAACGAGCGGCGTAATCGGCAGGCGAAGGGATCAACTACATACACAAATGAGTATGTATGCAAGCCACATACAACAGTCCTCAGAGCCATTCCATCTAAAAGAAATAGAAATATTGCAACGCCATACGGCAAGATCCAAATGTCCTAGATAGATATAATAATTTAGGCTAGCTCCTCATACATCACACATCAGAGTATCAGGCGGAAGCGGAAAACAAGATCTGAGTACGGATAAGAAGCAAATTGGCATAAGATGCCCCATAAATAAACACATCCCGCCCACAGATCACACGGATCCCCGTTCCCGGAATCTCTACACCGAATGATCGTTGCCAACATCCTCTGTCTCTTCCACCCAGTATCCATCTTGCGGGTACACCTGTTCATCTGAATCAAACAATTTATCGTGTGAGACCCTAGGGGTACTCAGCAAGTCTTTATGTCGCTAGAGGGGACACAACCTGGGGTGACGCAATTGCAGCAAAAGATAATACCTAACAATTCTACAGATACTCGCTAACCTTCCGCCTAACCACTGATAGACGGAAGTCCGTGAATTAAGAACAACAGTTATAACAGTATAATTAACAGATCCATCCTCCTCCTCGCTTACCAACGAGGAAGCGGACGAACATCCCCCATCATCTGTTGGCAGTTTTGTTAACCATTCCATGAGTATTGCACTATTTACTAGTCAAGTACTTAGTCAATTTAAAAGCGGTACTTTAGTTATACTTGTCTATGATCGAGAAACTGTGCTCCAAGTCGTCCATAACCGCGGACACGCCTTTTAGAAAGATTTACCCTGCAGGGGTGCACGAATAGCAACACACACTCGATCAACCTCGGAAAAACCAACTCAAAACCCAACGAGGCATTCACGACAAAGCAATCACAGGATTCAGAAATATTTCAGGGGGCCACCCTATTAAGCTACCCGCCACGAAGTTGGCCAGCTCCAAGACAGAGCCAAGGTTTGTGTGGACGGCGGTAAACGACTGGGAACCCGAAAATGTGACTGGGCTTGTCGATACAACGAAAACGTGTCACGATCCAAAACAGTACAAGTGCTCCTCGCACAATCATAATAAAGCAGTAACATGGCATAAGTACAGGATAGTAATAAAGCCCCAAACTAATTGTGGCCCCAAGAAATAAGAATGAATCAAGCTCTGGCTCAGGGGGGTCCATAAGGCCTCCCGGATGTGGATAGTGCGAATAAACAAGGAACAGGAATCAAGTACTCGGGGTCCTACGGGACACAAGTGAGCATGAAAAACCAAATAGCAGATATTGCTCACCGGTGCCTCTTTCATTAGTTATCCCATTACTACCTAGGTTAAGTTGTTTAGTACCTCGTTATTCATCAGACACTCACATACCCTACACATGCTTTTCTACGACTCGCATGGCCCAAACGACTCCTGTAGTAATGGCTCATGGGATGGAGGAACAAGCTTCGGTGGGGTTTAAAAGTAAAGGCTATGCAGTACTTGGGATTCAATTTAATGCAATCGCGACTCGATGATGCAAGAATAAGATAGAGGCAATAGGTACTGTATGTATGCAAGCATGTGGTAGTGCTTGCCTGGCAGCTCAGTTGAAGCGAGGGATGGATCTGGGTAGTACTCCTGTGATTCCTGATAATTCTCCTGCTGGGCGTCTATTTGACAAAGAACCAAACAAACAAGGGCCAACATAATTAAAGGGCACAAGCATAGGAAATGAAATGCGACAAACAAACAAGCATGCCATGATGAATGATGCACAATTTACATGGCATTAAAGTAGCATGGCAAAGGTGAGGTGTGGATACAAGAAATAAGCATTTTGTCATTTATTAAACCAAGTTTTATTGTCATAAACAGTTCAGATTTTTAATACCAACATGATGCATGCTTCAATTTAGAACAAGGACTGCATGGATAGAACGGGCTCGTCGCGCTGATCGATTTAGACATATTATTTGTCAAATTTGGAGTTATAGAACAAAAGTTATTAATTAATTAAGGAAAAAGGGCATTTTATTGTAATTTTAATCATCTCGAAATTTAAAGTGTTCAAAACATATTTTGAAGGGCATATTTGAATTCCTCACATTTTTCTGATTCCAAAACATATATTACTTGTATTATTTGGATTTGTATTTGAAAAATTATTTAAATCTGATTTGAATTCGAATTTAAATCAATTTGAAAAAGGTTTAAGTAAAATCAGACTCAGGAAAATACTTTTGTTACCCAGGCAATTCTAGCCTCAGCCGCTGACGGGTGGGCCTTGCGCTGACTGGGGCCACGCGCGCGAAAACACTTTTGTTACCGGGTTCTGGCTAACCCACTGAGGCTGACAGGCGGGGCCAGCGGCTTCGGGCCCACGCGACAATGGGGATGCCCCCAGAGGCCGACAGGTGGGGCTAGGGCTGGAGCGCGGGTTACGCCCGAGAAAGCAGGGAGGCCTCCCTGCAAAAATACTAGTGCGGCTGGCTAGTGGGGTCGCTAGGAGCGCGGGTTGCGAGCGAAAACAAAAAGGGGGCTTAATGCAAATCTACCACGGCCCTGGTACTGTTCTTCGTCTCCACGGTCTGACGGCCAGTGTGCGCGCGGCGCGGAGCGGGGGTTCGAACCCAGGCCGCGGACGTGCGCGCTGAGGAGGCTAACCAATGCGGTAGGGCGAGGGGAGTTGACAGGTGAGGGGCTGGGGCCTAGTTAGGGTTCTGCGCGGTGCGGGGAGGCTGCAGACGCCGGCGAGCCTGGCGCACGAAGAGCGTTCGACGAAACAAACGGCGGCGCTAAACATAGACGGCGAGGCGGAGCATGTCAGAGAGGGAGAGAGGCTCACCGCGGGCTCGACGGCGGGCTCGGATCGGAGCGAGGAGCGGCGGAGCGGCGAGATCGCTGGCGCTCTAGCGGCTAGGGTTTCGTCGGGACGGCGAGGATCTGGCGGTGCTGGGGCTCCCTTCTTCGCGTTGGCGTGGACAGGGTGGTGTAGTGGAGCGTCCTCAGTCTTCCCGGCCTCTTCCACGACGAGCACGCCGGCTAGAACGACGAGGAGTAGAGGTAGACGGCGGCGAGCGGCGGCAGGAGCTGGGCGTCGGGGAGGAAGAAGGGGAAGAAGAGGGCCGGCTTGGGGCGGATCTGGCGATGCAGGAGAGCCGTGTGAGAGGAGGAAAAAGGAGGGAGAGGGAGGAGGGTTGCCGTGTGGGCACGGCCAGGTAAAGGTGGCTCGGCCCCTTCTCCCTTTCGCTCGGGCACGTACTAGCTCGGCTGGCAGGGAGGCTGCAGGTGGGCCAGGGGAGGGAGAGACGCCGCAGCTGAGGTGGGCCAGGGAGAGGGCATAGCAGGAGAGCGAAGAGAGAGAGGAGAGAGGTTAGCTCGGGCTATGTTTAGATGGGACTCGGGTTAGGGCTTGCTTAGGTTAGATAGAGGGTTAGGGTTAGCTGAGGTGGCCAAGGAGAGAGAGGGTCAGGTGGTGCTCATGGGAGAGAGAGAGATAGAGAGAGAGAGGAGAGATCAAAGTTAGGGTTTAGGAGAATTAGGGTTATGAGGAGAATTAAGAGAGTAGCTAGGTTTGATTTTATTAGGTCTTAGATTGTTAAAGCTTGTGAGAAAGGCCAACCCAAGTGGAACATGATGAATGCTTGAATTATCATGAGATGAAGGTGAAAGAGAATTCCAAGAAAGAAAAAGAAAAGAGTTATGGAATAGGCCTCATATGGTTCATGCATGGAGAAATAAAAATAAGAGAAAATGATATGGTTGAGACTATGAGGATGGTGGAATGTAGGAGATGGTTCCCCAAGATAGGATCCATTAAATCAAAAGAAAAACCAATTGAGTAAAAGGTGGTGAAGGAGTTTGCATGGCCCATGCAAAATAATAATGCCATGATTTATTTTGTGAAAACAATAATAATATTATGGCATTATTCTCATGCATTTCCAAGAAATGGAATAAAGCCAAGCAAAAGAATTTAAAGGACTAGATCCACCCTATTATCCATGAGCTAGATAAAACCAAAATAAAGACAAACAAGCTCATGAACTAGTAGGATGGTGGAATTATAAAGTGGTGGAAAAGAAAGGTGATGGAATGGAAATAAAAGATATGCCCCCAACTCAACTTGGGCATTTAAACAATATATCAATAACCAAATACAATATCAAGAGGCAAATACAATTAATAATGCATATGAGAGAAAAACCAAAAGAAGGAGGGTTTTATATGATGCTCAAATGCAAGGTGGCATGATGACATGAGCATGATATAATTATGATGCAACAATAATATATATGAAGTAGCCAATGTCTTACTAGGACAGGTAGCATTACAATTGTTAGACAATTGGGAATCTACAACTCTCCCCCACTAAACAGGAATCTCGCCCCGAGATTCTAGGAAGAAGAAGACTCAAAGAGGGTAGGATACTTGGCACGGAGCTCATCTTCACGTTCCCAGGTGGCTTCATCAACGGAATGGTGCGACCACTGCACCTTACAGAACTTGATGGACTTGTTGCGAGTCCTTCTTTCTGCGACTTCAAGAATTTTTGTGGGGTGTTCTTGATAAGAAAGGTCTTCTTGGAGATTGATGAGTTCATGGTCCACGGTCCTGCCGGGATCCTTGAAGCACTTCTTGAGTTGAGAGATGTGGAAAATATCATGGACTTTGAGTTGTTCAGGGAGCTCAAGAGCATAAGCAACTTCTCCTCTTCTTCCACGAATTTTGAAAGGACCGATGTATCTAGGAGCCAGCTTTCCTTTGATAACAAAGCGGTGCATGCCTCTCATGGGAGTGACACGAAGGTAAACGAGATCACCAGGGACATACTCCATATCCGTGTTCTTTCTGTCATAATTGCTCTTCTGGCGACTTTGAGCAATCTTCAGATTTTCAAGAATGATGTGAACTTTCTCCTCCGCTTGAGTTACAATGTTGGGGCCAAACAATATTCTTTCACCTGCGCCCGACCAACCAATCGGAGTTCTGCATTTGCGACCATAGAGAGCCTCAAATGGTGCCATCTTTAGACTTTTCTGGAAACTGTTGTTGTAAGAGAATTCAGCATAAGGAAGACATTCTTCCCACTTCATGCCGAAAGAGATAACGCAAGCACGGAGCATATCTTCTAGAATTTGATTGATCCTTTCAACTTGTCCTTGCAACTGAGGGTGGTAAGCTGTGATGAAGTTTAATTTGGTTCCCAAAGCATTTTGGAAACTTCCCCAGAACTTGGAAGTGAAGATGCTTCCATGGTCTGAGCTGATCTCAAGAGGAACTCCATACAGAGAGACAATTCTGTTGATATATAGCTCAGCCAACTGAATTGTAGAAATTGTTTCCTTGACTGGAAAGAAGTGAGCTACTTTGGAAAGCCTGTCAATGACAACAAAGATTGCATTGTTGCCCTTCTGGGACCTTGGGAAACCAAATGAAGTCCATCTCTACTTTCTCCCATTTCCATTCCGGAGGCTTCAATGGTTGTAGAAGACCGGAAGGTTTCTGATGGACAGCTTTAACTCTGCGACAAACATCACACTCCGAGACATACTTGGCACAATATCGTTTCAAACCAGGCCACCAATATTGTGTTTTCAAGTCCATGTACATCTTAGTGCTGCCAGGGTGGATAGAAAGAACAGAATCATGCGCCTCCTTGAGAACTTGCTCTCTTAAACCCGGGTAGTTCGGAACAAACATCCGGTGCTCAAAGAAAAGAGTGCCTTGGTCGTCTACGTGAAAAGACTCATACTTCGGAAATTGAATGTTGGAAATGATCTTTTTAGTGTAAGGATCACCAAGCTGAATGGAACGGACCTTTTCTTCCAAAAGAGGTGTTGCTAGAAGGTTCAGAAGATAACCTTTATCCACAATTTCAAGGTTAAGCTTACGGAATTCCTCGCACAAGAGAGGCTGTTGTTCTTCCACCATGAGGTTGTTGACATAAGCTTTTCGGCTGAGAGCATCTGCCATGACATTAGCTTTGCCCAGGGTGTAGTTGATGGTCAAATCGAAATCATTGATTGTTTCAATCCACCTCCTCTGACGAAGGTTGAGGTCAGGCTATGTGAAGATATACTTCAGACTCTTGTGATCAGAAAAGATCTCACAACGGTTGCCAAGCAAGTAATGCCTCCATACTTTCAAAGCAAAGACAACTGCTGCGAGTTCGAGGTCATGTGTAGGATAGTTGATCTCATGCATCTTCAGCTGACGAGATGCATAAGCAACAACTTGTTTTTCTTGCATAAGGACCGCACCCAATCCTTGCAATGAAGCATCACAGAAAATCTGGAAAGGCTTTGATGTATCAGGAGGACTAAGACTGGTGTGGAAGTGAGCTTCTCTTTGAGTGTTTAAAAGCTTGCTTGACATGCAGGAGTCCAAAGGTATTTCTTGCCTTTCTTGAGGAGATCGGTAAGAGGCTTCGCAATCTTCGAGAAATTTTGAACGAAGCGACGGCAGTAACTGGCCAAACCAAGGAAACTCCGGACTTCTTTGACATTTATGGGTGGAAGCCAGTCCATAATTGTCTTAATAGTTTCTGGGTTGACGGCAATGCCCTTGGCAGATATGACGTGACCAAGGTACATGACTTGAGGCAGCCAAAACTCACACTTGGAGAACTTTGCATACAGGCGGTTCTCACGAAGCTTGTTTAGGACACACCGAAGGTGTTCTTCATGTTCTTCCTTTGACTTAGAATAGACTACAATGTCATCCAGATAGACCACAACGAACTTATCAAGATACTCCATGAAAACCGAGTTCATAAGCCTCGAGATGGTGGCAGGTGCGTTGGTGAGACCGAAAGACATGACCGTGTACTCATACAGGCCATAGCCGGTGGTGAAAGCTGTTTTGGGAACATCTTCCTTGCGGATCTTGATTTGATGATAACCACTTCTCAAATCAAGCTTAGAGAATACCACAGCTCCAGCTAGCTGATCGAAGAGATCATTAATCCGCGGAAGGGGATATTTATTCTTGATGGTTTTAGCATTGAGTGCCCGATAGTCAACACAAAGTCTACCAGTCTTGTCTCGCTTCTTCACAAAGATGGTTGGGCTACCCCAAGAAGAAGTACTGTGCTGAATGAAATCCAACTTCTCTTGTTCATCCAACTGATGTTTGAGTTCAGCCAACTCAGCAGGACCCATTTTATAAGGCCGCTTGGAAATAGGAGCGGTACCAGGTTCAAGTTCAATGACAAACTCAACCTCATGATCCAGAGGCATACCTGGCAACTCTTCAGGAAAGATATCTGGGAACTCACAGACTACAGGAACACTCTGAATACCTTCCATAGCATCCTCATTCAGAGCCGCCAAAGAATAAAGTTGAATTGCAGGAGTCAGACTTGGAGAATAGACTATATGGCCTTCAGGAATTTTCAGAGAAACCGAACGTTCAGCACAATCAATCACAGCTGCATTTGCTGTCAACCAATCCATGCCCAAGGTAACATCAATGTCAGAATTGCCCAGAATAATTAAGGAAGCCGGAAACGAAGAGCCACCAATCTCAATTTGATTGCCATGGCTGATATGAGCAGCCCTCATGTTTAACCCAGGAGATTATACCACAAGACGGTGTAATAAAGGAACCATAGCCAGATCTTTCTCATGAGCAAACTTGTGAGAAACAAAAGAATGCGAAGCACCAGAATCAAACAAAACACGTGCAGGAACTGAGTTAACAGGAAGCATACCCATGACAACTCTAGGTGCATGCTCAGCTTGAGCAGCGTTGACACAGTTGGCACGAGCAACCGTAGACCTCGGCTTAGTGTTGATGTTGAGAGCCCGAGGTGGAGGTGCACGAATCATAGGAGCAGTTGCCGCAGGTCTTGGAGGTGGTGGTGGAAGAGCTTTGTTGTTCATTGGACAATTCCAGTGCTGATGCCCAGTGTTTCCACAAGTATAGCAAGCACCAGGTGGACGTGGAGCAATGTAGCCAGGGACTCCGCCAGGCGCTCCAGGGTAGTTGTGGTTGTAGCCCCTGGGAGCCACAGTGAAGGAGTTTGGTGGCCTTGGTGCGTAGCTTGACAGTCTTGGTGGAGCAGGGAGCGACGGTGGGGTGTTAGGAACCCAGACACGACGCTTAGAAGGAGCTGTCATAGCAGAAGAGCTTGTTGTATCACGGCTGTGTTTCTTTGACTCCTCAAACACTTGCCTACTTGCTTCTTCCTGCAGAGCTATGTGTTGAAGTTCTAGAAAAGATGCCGGCCTTGCATGAGTGATTGCATATTTGATGGAAGCATTGAGGCCTTGCCGAAACCTCTTTTGCTTCTTCTTGTCATCAGAGATCTCATCGCCACCGTAACGAGAAAGGTTCATGAAGTTTCTGATGTAGGTGTTGACATTGTCAGTGCCCTGCTTGAGGTTGAGAAACACTTCCTTCATCCGTTCCATGACAATTTCTGACAGATATTGCTCTTTGAAAGCAGCAGTGAACCGCTCCCAAGTAGGCTAAAAACCAGAAAGATCTGCCTTGAGGTAATTTTCCCACCAGAGACCTGCATCTCCCTTCAGAAGGTGAGTAGCACACTTGACCCATTCTTGCTCGGGAACATCCGCAGTCATCAGCAACCTTGACACTTCACGAAGCCAATCATCCGCATCAAGTGGCTGATCAGACACCTCAAATTGGCGTGGGTTGAACTTGAGAAAACTCTTGATGTCTCCTCGTTTGGGAGGTGGAGGTAGCGGAGCAAACTCATTCGTCCTCACGCTTTCCTCGAAGCGCTGCTGGTTCTGCTGCATAGTGCCCAAAGCATTTGCAATACTTGCCAAAGCAGCCCCGAGTTCAGGTGGTATATCCTCCTCAGAACGGCGTGGTGGTGCCATTCTGTGATTGATATAAAACACAAGTCAGTACTATAATGGAGAATGATAATAATCCAAAATAGTACCAAAATGGAATTAATCAAGATTAAAGAATGCAATTCACTGAGATGATATTAAAATATCAACAAACTTCAAGGCAACTAGGAGATATTAAGCATAACGCACACGACTGAACAACGAGTGTGGTACACAACTAACAAATAAAAAAATTCCGCAAATTTCGGCACTAAAATACCACTATATGCGCAAAACCACATAACGAATCAAGATTAGTAACTCTACTAGTTCAATATACAAAAGCAAATGACAAAAGTAGTGGTATGGTCGTGACTCCATCCCGCACTCCAATCATTACTCCGCACATGAATCAGTAAAACACATATCCCAACACATTCTTCTTAAGATGAACCTAAAGATTGGTAACTACGAAAAAGAACACCCCAACAAGATAACGTCGGATAACAAAGAGTAAGATAGATCGCATCGGTATACAACGAATCAGAGTAGATCGCATCGGTTTACCAAGGCCTGTCGGTATGGAATGTACCAACAGTTGATAACCAAAAGGCAGATAGTGATAACATTTGGATGCAACAGATAGACAAGGAATTGACACACACTCACACACATACACACAACCTATGGCACTACGGAACCCAGAACACGTGAATCCTAGTTTGAATTTTAAGAAGAGCATTGAAAACGTTACACTTCCTTACCAGAAAAGGGTGGGTGGGTGGGTAAGAACAAAAATGGAAGCAGTCCTACTCTCACGTTTTGTTTTTCCCTAATATACATAACTACCAAAATATTTGCTAGACTGACAACGACCATTTTGGCTGAGATCCTGAAGGGCGGGATGGCTCTGATACAATTGTAACTACCTCGGTGAATTACGCTCTTAGTTAATGCCTGGATGAACAAAAGTGGTTAAAATAGTACGGTGGGGCCCAGGGCCACTCACGGTAGACCTTTCGGCCGTCCTAACCACTTTCAGACAACGGGACAAGAACGAGCGGCATAATCGGCAGGCGAAGGGATCAACTACATACACAAATGAGTATGTATGCAAGCCACATACAACAGTCCTCAGAGCCATTCCATCTAAAAGAAATAGAAATATTGCAACGCCATACGGCAAGATCCAAATGTCCTAGATAGATATAATAATTTAGGCTAGCTCCTCATACATCACACATCAGAGTATCAGGCGGAAGCGGAAAACAAGATCTGAGTACGGATAAGAAGCAAATTGGCATAAGATGCCCCATAAATAAACACATCCCGCCCACAGATCACACGGATCCCCGTTCCTGGAATCTCTACACCGAATGATCGTTGCCAACATCCTCTGTCTCTTCCACCCAGTATCCATCTTGCGGGTACACCTGTTCATCTGAATCAAACAATTTATCGTGTGAGACCCTAGGGGTACTCAGCAAGTCTTTATGTTGCTAGAGGGGACACAACCTGGGGTGACGCAATTGCAGCAAAAGATAATACCTAACAATTCTACAGATACTCGCTAACCTTCCGCCTAACCACTGATAGACGGAAGTCCGTGAATTAAGAACAACAGTTATAACAGTATAATTAACAGATCAATCCTCCTCCTCGCTTACCAACGAGGAAGCGGACGAACATCCCCCATCATCCGTTGGCAGTTTTGTTAACCATTCCATGAGTATTGCACTATTTACTAGTCAAGTACTTAGTCAATTTAAAAGCGGTACTTTAGTTATACTTGTCTATGATCGAGAAACTGTGCTCCAAGTCGTCCATAACCGCGGACACGCCTTTTAGAAAGATTTACCCTGCAGGGGTGCACGAATAGCAACACACACTCGATCAACCTCGGAAAAACCAACTCAAAACCCAACGAGGCATTCACGACAAAGCAATCACAGGATTCAGAAATATTTCAGGGGGCCACCCTATTAAGCTACCCGCCACGAAGTTGGCCAGCTCCGAGACAGACCCAAGGTTTGTGTGGACGGCGGTAAACGACTGGGAACCCGAAAATGTGACTGGGCTTGTCGATACAGCGAAAACGTGTCACGATCCAAAACAGTACAGGTGCTCCTCGCACAATCATAATAAAGCAGTAACATGGCATAAGTACAGGATAGTAATAAAGCCCCAAACTAATTGTGGCCCCAAGAAATAAGAATGAATCAAGCTCTGGCTCAGGGGGGTCCATAAGGCCTCCCGGATGTGGATAGTGCGAATAAACAAGGAACAGGAATCAAGTACTCGGGGTCCTACGGGACACAAGTGAGCATGAAAAACCAAATAGCGGATATTGCTCACCGGTGCCTCTTTCATTAGTTATCCCATTACTACTCAGGTTAAGTTGTTTAGTACCTCTTTATTCATCAGACACTCACATACCCTACACATGCTTTTCTACGACTCGCATGGCCCAAACGACTCCTGTAGTAATGGCTCATGGGATGGAGGAACAAGCTTCGGTGGGGTTTAAAAGTAAAGGCTATGCAGTACTTGGGATTCAATTTAATGCAATCGCGACTCGATGATGCAAGAATAAGATAGAGGCAATGGGTACTGTATGTATGCAAGCATGTGGTAGTGCTTGCCTGGCAACTCAGTTGAAGCGAGGGATGGATCTGGGTAGTACTCCTGTGATTCCTGATAATTCTCCTGCTGGGCGTCTATTCGACAAAGAACCAAACAAACAAGGGCCAACATAATTAAAGGGCACAAGCATAGGAAATGAAATGCGACAGGCAAACAAGCATGCCATGATGAATGATGCACAATTTACATGGCATTAAAGTAGCATGGCAAAGGTGAGGTGTGGATACAAGAAATAAGCATTTTGTCATTTATTAAACCAAGTTTTATTGTCATAAACAGTTCAGATTTTTAATACCAACATGATGCATGCTTCAATTCAGAACAAGGACTGCATGGATAGAACGGGCTCGTCGCGCTGATCGATTTAGACATATTATTTGTCAAATTTGGAGTTATAGAACAAAAGTTATTAATTAATTAAGGAAAAAGGGCATTTTATTGTAATTTTAATCACCTCGAAATTTAAAGTGTTCAAAACATATTTTGAAGGGCATATTTGAATTCCTCACATTTTTCTGATTCCAAAACATATATTACTTGTATTATTTGGATTTGTATTTGAAAAATTATTTAAATCTGATTTGAATTCGAATTTAAATCAATTTGAAAAAGGTTTAAGTAAAATCAGACTCAGGAAAATACTTTTGTTACCCAGGCAATTCTAGCCTCAGCCGCTGACGGGTGGGCCTTGCGCTGACTGGGGCCACGCGCGCGAAAACACTTTTGTTACCGGGTTCTGGCTAACCCACTGAGGCTGACAGGCGGGGCCAGCGGCTTCGGGCCCACGCGACAATGGGGATGCCCCCAGAGGCCGACAGGTGGGGCTAGGGCTGGAGCGCGGGTTACGCCCGAGAAAGCAGGGAGGCCTCCCTGCAAAAATACTAGTGCGGCTGGCTAGTGGGGTCGCTAGGAGCGCGGGTTGCGAGCGAAAACAAAAAGGGGGCTTAATGCAAATCTACCACGGCCCTGGTACTGTTCTTCGTCTCCACGGTCTGACGGCCAGTGTGCGCGCGGCGCGGAGCGGGGGTTCGAACCCAGGCCACGGACGTGCGCGCTGAGGAGGCTAACCAATGCGGTAGGGCGAGGGGAGTTGACAGGTGAGGGGCTGGGGCCTAGTTAGGGTTCTGCGCGGTGCGGGGAGGCTGCAGACGCCGGCGAGCCTGGCGCACGAAGAGCGTTCGACGAAACAAACGGCGGCGCTAAACATAGACGGCGAGGCGGAGCATGTCAGAGAGGGAGAGAGGCTCACCGCGGGCTCGACGGCGGGCTCGGATCGGAGCGAGGAGCGACGGAGCGGCGAGATCGCTGGCGCTCTAGCGGCTAGGGTTTCGTCGGGACGGCGAGGATCTGGCGGTGCTGGGGCTCCCTTCTTCGCGTTGGCGTGGACAGGGTGGTGTAGTGGAGCGTCCTCAGTCTTCCCGGCCTCTTCCACGACGAGCACGCCGGCTAGAACGACGAGGAGTAGAGGTAGACGGCGGCGAGCGGCGGCAGGAGCTGGGCGTCGGGGAGGAAGAAGGGGAAGAAGAGGGCCGGCTTGGGGCGGATCTGGCGATGCAGGAGAGCCGTGTGAGAGGAGGAAAAAGGAGGGAGAGGGAGGAGGGTTGCCGTGTGGGCACGGCCAGGTAAAGGTGGCTCGGCCCCTTCTCCCTTTCGCTCGGGCACGTACTAGCTCGGCTGGCAGGGAGGCTGCAGGTGGGCCAGGGGAGGGAGAGACGCCGCAGCTGAGGTGGGCCAGGGAGAGGGCATAGCAGGAGAGCGAAGAGAGAGAGGAGAGAGGTTAGCTCGGGCTATGTTTAGATGGGACTCGGGTTAGGGCTTGCTTAGGTTAGATAGAGGGTTAGGGTTAGCTGAGGTGGCCAAGGAGAGAGAGGGTCAGGTGGTGCTCATGGGAGAGAGAGAGATAGAGAGAGAGAGGAGAGATCAAAGTTAGGGTTTAGGAGAATTAGGGTTATGAGGAGAATTAAGAGAGTAGCTAGGTTTGATTTTATTAGGTCTTAGATTGTTAAAGCTTGTGAGAAAGGCCAACCCAAGTGGAACATGATGAATGCTTGAATTATCATGAGATGAAGGTGAAAGAGAATTCCAAGAAAGAAAAAGAAAAGAGTTATGGAATAGGCCTCATATGGTTCATGCATGGAGAAATAAAAATAAGAGAAAATGATATGGATGAGACTATGAGGATGGTGGAATGTAGGAGATGGTTCCCCAAGATAGGATCCATTAAATCAAAAGAAAAACCAATTGAGTAAAAGGTGGTGAAGGAGTTTGCATGGCCCATGCAAAATAATAATGCCATGATTTATTTTGTGAAAACAATAATAATATTATGGCATTATTCTCATGCATTTCCAAGAAATGGAATAAAGCCAAGCAAAAGAATTTAAAGGACTAGATCCACCCTATTATCCATGAGCTAGATAAAACCAAAATAAAGACAAACAAGCTCATGAACTAGTAGGATGGTGGAATTATAAAGTGGTGGAAAAGAAAGGTGATGGAATGGAAATAAAAGATATGCCCCCAACTCAACTTGGGCATTTAAACAATATATCAATAACCAAATACAATATCAAGAGGCAAATACAATTAATAATGCATATGAGAGAAAAACCAAAAGAAGGAGGGTTTTATATGATGCTCAAATGCAAGGTGGCATGATGACATGAGCATGATATAATTATGATGCAACAATAATATATATGAAGTAGCCAATGTCTTACTAGGACAGGTAGCATTACAATTGTTAGACAATTGGGATGCTACAATGGTGTGCACGCTGTCACTTTCACACACATGGGGAAAGCAGAGATCTATTAAAGCACTTGAGTAGCAAGGTAGATCTATTTGATTACAAAGCTCATGATCACAATATGATCATGCATAGAAAGAGAGATGAACACATAGCTGCCGGTAGAACCCTTAGCGTTGAGAGAGAACTACTCCCTCCTCATCATGGGAATCAGCAATGGTGATGGAGATGGTGGTGGAGATCGATGGAGATGGATTCGAGGGCACTTCCCCGTCCCGGCAGGGTGCCGGAACAGAGACTTTCTGTCCCCCGAATCTCCCGTTTGGTGGCGTCGGCGTTGTGGAACTTTTCGTGGATTTCTGATTGGGCACTTAGGGTGTAGGGAGCGGCCACACCACTCCCTGGCACGGGCCAGGCCTGGCCGCGCGGCCAGGTGGTGTGGTGGGCCCCTGGCCTCTCCCCGTCTCGTATTCTGGCACTTGATGACATCCAGAAAAATAGGCACATTAGCTTTTGTCCCGTCCAATTCCGAGAATATTCATTTTCTGACTTTCCTGGAACCAAAAACAGCAGAAAACAGGCAGCTGGCACTGTGACTCTTGTTAATAGGTTAGTCCAAGAAATCATATGAAAAGTACTCCAAAGTTGGAACAAAACACAAGAAAGTGGATAAAACCAAGCATGGAACATCAAAAATTATCGATACATTTGCAATGTATCAACATCCCCAAGCTTAACTCCTGCTCATCCTCGAGTAGGTAAGTGATAAAAAGAAAGAATAATTTTTGAGGTGACATGCACCATCAAAGACTTGATCAAAGTATTTGTAAAACATTCAAAGCTGGGATCAAAGTACTTCAATCATAGCATGAAAGACAAAGTTCTAGAAATAAGCAAAGAAACTATGATGCAACATGAAAAGGCACAAACAAAAGATTCATGAATAACAATGCTTTGCAAGACGTTTGTTTGTTTCACATAAAGAAAACATAGCATAATAGTATTCAGATTGTCCCTCAATAGAGTAGCAAATATAAATGCATAGGACACCTTCAAAGTTCATAAGAGTGACTAGATACAATAGTTTAAAACAAGCAATATCAAAGTGTGCATCAATCAACTAGTCTTGGGACAATGCACATAGAACTAAGAATGCCACTATGCTCTCAAAATAAGTGCATAAAGATAGAAGGTGGAGACTCAATGTAATGGTGGAACAAAAGCCTTTGTAAAAGGAAGTAGGGATTCAAGTCTCATAAAGAGCTTCCAAAAATTATGGTACTTGTAGCTTTCAGCTCTCATTGCCCCTATCATAAGCATCTTTAAGGTGATTAAGGTTAAAGTGACACAACTAAGAGGATGTGCTTGACAAGTTATAAACCGAAATCTCATGCCCCTTACTTACGAAGACCGATCCTCATGCTACTCAAATTTAGTCACGAGTAAGCTCTTGTCATTGTAAGTACATGTGTATCATAAAGAACCGCCAACGGGGTACCCCTTGCACATGATACAGGAGCTATCCCATAATCGAAATGACAAGGCAAGCAGATAACGAGCATCTCAGTGATCTTTTTATTTGCTATTTGCATAGGTTTTTATTGAGGATGCTTCATAGAGTGCTCATTATGGTTATGCTGCAAGTTTCCACCATGATTAGGCATGGCTTAGGCTAGCAGCTCAGGCGTTTCTCTAACACACATACAAACTCCATGATCTTACAAGTTCCACTTTTATTTCAAACCGCTGGGATCCATAAGCAAAAGAACATGATATCAACGGGGTACAAAGTACAAGTGCAATGTTGAAAGCGTTCCCCATGATACATGGTTCTGCTAATTTCAACTTATAAAGCGCAAGCATATATGCAACAAAGATGGACACAATGGTTCAAGTTTATTAGATGCAAAAAAAGTAAAGTGTGCCATCAAGTTCGTGAGAGCTTTAATCACTAGTTTTCTCATAACAAGTTTAATTTGGAAGGTAAACAAAAACATGAATATACTTGGAATAACCTAAGCTAGTAGGTAGGTATGGTGGACTCTTTGGAATAACTTGGTTTAGGGAGTTGGATGCATGAGTGGAACTCATACTTGGTTGTGGAGGCTAGCAAAAGACTGGGAGCGACAAACTAAGAGAGCAATAATGGCTATAATCATGCAGAGCGACAAAACATCATTGATCAAAGCATAAAGTGATACTACAAGTTGAAAACTAAAGGATCATAAAGGCTATGGTGACTTGAGATAGTCATAACATGGTGTGAGCATGTGCCAAGTCAACCCAAATAAAGCATCAAAGGAGAATACCACAATACTATGCTTTAATATGCTAAAACAACGCATGATTCATCCAAGGCACATTAAGCAATCTCAATTGTTTATAACAAGTCATGCTATAGCAAAGAATACTAAGCATAAAGCCAAAAAAAATATCAATCATGGCATGACAAAGCATAGGCCACAGTCAAAAACAAGCTCTCTTTACCACTTAAGCATGAACTTTCCTACTCTTTTCCAATCCAAACCAACTATTTGAAAACCAATGTATGAAAGAGGGGGTCCAACAAATTTATTTAGCAAACTAATCAAACCAAGCAAATGAAAAACCAAAACGAAAACGAAAAAGAAGACACTCCAAGAACAACACAACTGTGCATGAAACAATAAAAATGAAGCATTTAGAAGAAACCTAGGGTTTTTATTGATGAAGAAGGTGATGCCTTGGGCATCCCCAAGCTTTGACGCTTGTACTTCTTGGATATTTCTTGGGGTGACACGCGTGGCATACCCAAGCTTGAGTTTTAGTACATCCTTCATCTCATTACTCATTCCTTCCATACACCTAAAATTTTTCCTTCATACAAAACTTCACACAATCTTTATTAACAACATTAGTGCACTCAAGATAATAAGTCTTTAGGTTCAGTTTCAATACCAATAAAACTTCCATTAAAACACAGGCTACTGTAGCACTTTCTTAAAAAAATCTCAATTCCCCAAAAAAACTCAAAAAAGAACCAACAATAAGCAAATGCAAATAATGGCAGAAATCTGTCAAAACAGACCAGCAGGGAAAGACGAATTTTTTCGAAGACCTTCTGTTGCTCAAATCGAAAAGTGTTGAACTAACGAAAGTTAGATAACAACCTGGGGCAGAAGCACAAAAAGTCGTGCCTCAAAAAGACGTTCAGAGATTTTACACGAATTTTTACGGTGAAGCATAGAAATCTGTTTCGGTACAGCAACTTTCCCAATCATTACTTCTCTCTCATTAGAGGTTACTCTTGGCACAAAAAACAAATAAAAAGGATAAGGAGTGGTTATTACATAAGTATTAACTTCCAAGACTCATCTAAAACTTTTGGGTTATCTCCCAATAAGTACTTTTCTTTAACGCCTTTAAGTTAGGCATGATGGTTTGAGAAGATGCTCACATAAGACATATGAATTGAAGTAAAAGAGAGCATAAAAAAGCAAATTCAAAACACATTTAAGTCTGACCCACTTCCTATGCATAGGAATCTTGTAAAGAAACAAGTCATGAAAGCACAAAGCAACAAGCATAGGAAAGAAAAACAAGTGTAACTTCAAAACTTTCAACATAAAGAGGGGAAACTTAATATTATTAAGATACATAAAACCATGTTTCCCTCTCTCATAATAACTTTTAGTAGCATCATGAATAAAATTAACAATATAACTATCACATAAAACATTCTTATCATGAGCCATATGCATAAAAGAATTAATACTCTCCACATAAGCATAGTCTTTCTTATTAATTGTAGTGGGAGCAAATTCAACAAAATAGCTATCATTACTACTCTCATCACCATAATCATCAAATATAGGAGGCATATTGTAATCATAATTAGCTTTCTCCTCAATAGTAGGTGGATTGAAAATATCATACTCATCATTATAATCATCATATATTGGAGGCATAGTATCATCAAAGTAAATTTTCTCCTCCGTGCTTGGGGAACTAAAAAGATCATTCTCATCAAAACCAGCTTCCCCAAGCTTAGAATTTTCCATAGCATTAGCAATAATGGTGTCCAAAGAATTCATACTAACAACATTGCTATTAGCATGTAAATAAAGTTCCATAGGTTTTTTAATTTTCTCTTCAAACACTTCATGTCTTAACTCAAGATAAATACTATAAAGCTCTCTAATTTTGTTGTTGTTTTCCACTAAGCCTAACTAGTGAAAACAAGAAACAAAAAGACAAAATTGCAGAATCTAAAGGAAATAACTTCGAGCACTCACATCGGAGGCTGTGAGTACCTTTTACCTTACCTCCCCGGCAACGGCGCCAGAAAATAGGCGTTTGCCGTGGGAGGTTCTTCTTCTTTAATCCTCCGGTGTGAATACATTTTACCTTACCTCCCCGGCAACGGCGCCAGAAAATAGCTTGATGTCTACGCACTTGTAGATAGTTGTTGGGCCTCCAAGTCTAGAGGTTTGTAGAACAGAGCAAGTTTTCCCTTAAGTGGATCACCCAAGGTTTATCGAACTCAGGGAGGAAGTGGTCAAAGGTATTCCCTCTCAAGCAACCCTGCAATCAAGATACAAGAAGTCTCTTGTGTCCCCAACACACCCAATACACTTGACAGGTGTATAGGTGCACTAGTTCAGCGAAGAGATAGTGAAATACAAGAGATAGTCACCTTGAGCTCTAGACGGTTCCAACAAACACCACAATTTCATAGAAACATCCAACTCCAAATATAACTCATAATAAGTATTTGTAATCTCTAGCCTAAGTGCCACCATGGTGTGCATGCTGTCACTTTCACACACATGGGGAGAGCAGAGATCTATTAAAGCACTTGAGTAGCAAGGTAGATCTACTTGATTACAAAGCTCATGATCACAATATGATCATGCATAGAAAGAGAGATGAACACATAGCTACCGGTAGAACCCTTAGCCTTGAGAGAGAACTACTTCCTCCTCATCATGGGAATCAGCAATGGTGATGGAGATGGTGGTGGAGATCGATGGACATGGATTCGGGGGCACTTCCCCGTCCCGGCAGGGTGCCGGAACAGAGACTTTCTGTTCCCCGAATCTCCCCTTTGGTGGCGGCGGCGTTGCGGAACTTTTCGTGGATTTCTGATTGGGCACTTAGAGTTTTCGTCCCGAGGGCAATATATAGGCGGAAGGAGAGGCCGAGGAGGTGCCGGGATCGGCCACACCACTACCTGGCACGGGCAAGGCCTAGCCGTGCGGCCAGGTGGTGTGGTGGGCCCCTGGCCCCTCTCCGTCTCGTATTCTGGCACTTGATGACATCCGGAAAAATAGGCACTTTAGCTTTTGTCCCGTCCAATTCCGAGAATATTCATTTTCTGACTTTCCTGGAACCAGAAACAGCAGAAAACAGGCAGTTGGCACTGTGGCTCTTGTTAATAGGTTAGTCCAAGAAATCATATAAAAAGTACTCCAAAGTGTGGTTTTGATGTTCCATGCTTGTTTTTATCCACTTTCTTGTGTTTTGTTCCAACTTTGGAGTACTTTTCATATGATTTCTTGGACTAACCTACCAACAAGAGCCACAGTGCCAGCTGCCTGTTTTCTGCTGTTTTTGGTTCCAGGAAAGTCAGAAAATGAATATTCTCGGAATTGGACGGGACAAAAGCCAAAGTGCCTATTTTTCCAGAAGTCATCAGATGCCAGAATACGAGACGAAGAAGGGTCGGGGGCCGGCCACACCACCTAGCCGCGCGGCAAGGCCTGGCCCATGCCAGGGGTGGTCTGGCCGACCCTAGCACCCCCTCGGCCTCTCCTTCCGCCTATAAGATGCCCTCGGGACAAAAACCCTAAGGACCTAATCAAAAATCCACAAAAGAGTCTGTAGCCGCCGTCATCTCCATCCCTAGATCGGGAGGGATCTGAAGCTCTTCCTGGCACCCTGCTGGAGAGGGGAATTCACCCTGGAGGCCTTCTTCATCACCATGCAAGCCTCTGGTGTGATGTGTGAGTAGTTCATCCTTGGACTACGGATCCATGTAGCAGTTAGATGGTTGGTTCTCCTCCTTTCTGCTTTCATGTCTAGACCTTGTGAGCTCCGTTCATGATCAAGATCATCTATTTGTAATCATACATGTTGTGTTTGCGGGGATCCGATGGATATTGAGATGCTATTTCAGATTTATTATTGATTCTATCATGTCTTTGCTATTTGTGATCTTGCATGCTTTCCGTTGTTAGTAGCTATCTTGGCCAAGTAGATGTTAGCAACTCCAAGAGTTAGTATTTATGCTCGATAGTGGGTTCATGCCTCTGGTAATCTGGGGAAGTGACAGAAATCTCTAAGGTACTAGATGTGTTGTTGCTACTAGGGAGAAAACAACAATCCTTTGTTCATATAACAATCGTATTGTTTACATTACACGCAATTCGTAAAGCAATAATCTGTTGCTTACAACTTAATACTGGAGGGGGTTCGGATGATAACCTGAAGGTGGATTATTAGTCATAGATGCAGTTGGATGGCGGTCTATGTATAATGTTGTAATGCCCAATCAAGTCCCAAAGGAGTCAAGATGATTAGTATATGCATGTATTGCTTTCTCGATGTTTGTCAATTTCCCCGCTGTAATTTGTTCACCTAGCATGTTATCTATCAAGGAGAGCCACCTCTAGTGAACTATCGATCCCGGTCCTTTTTCTTTACACACAATCTACAAACCGTTTACTGCTTTGTGTTTACTTTCTACAAACTATTACTTCCTTCCATTCGATACGTTTAATCCTTTGTTTTCCGCAAAACACGGTGAGATTGACTACCTCATCGCAAGTTGGGGACAAAGTTCTGTGGTTGTGTTGTGCAGGTCTCCACATTGCTACTAGAACCGGTAGTGCGCCCTGCCAAGGCTCAGCTAGCAACACATTTGGGGTGTTTCCTTGCTCCTACTGGTTCGATTAAACCTTGGTTTCATAACTGAGGGAAACTTGCTACTGTGCTCATCATACCTTCCACGTGGGGTTCCCAACGAGCTCTACATCAACACCGAGCCATCACGCCACGGGGTGGTGTGAGCCACTCGGGCTCCGTTTCTATCCCTCTTTCGACTCATTGCTTTCCATGTTAGGAAAAAACTACAAAAATATAAACTGACAAGTTTTTCGCGAACCTTTCCTTACTAGAACTGTTACCTATTCGAAAATGGACTCTGCAGGTCTCTGAATTTGCCCTTTAATAAATTCTTCTGGAGTCCCCACTTGAATAACATCAATATCCTCATCTTCATAAACATATTTCTTGAGTCTTCTGACCATTCACCATTTTATTAAACCATTTTCTCCTACATCTTGAAAATTTCTTTCACACAAAACTTCACACAATTCTCATTAGCAACATTAGTGCATGCAAGATAATAAACCTTTGGGTTCAATTTCAACTGAAATCCATCAAATACATAAGCTACTGAAGTAACTCCGTTTGAAAGCCCAAAAGAATTCAAAAAGGAAATCGATTTAAGAGGCAAATGCAAAAATGGCAGAAATCTATCAAAATAGACCAGAAGGTAAAGAACAATTTTTTCGAAAATCTTCTGTTGCTCAAATCAAAAAGTGTAAAACTAACGAAAGTTAAATAATAACCTGGGACATTCAAACAAAAAATTATAGATCAGTACGACGTTCTGGGATTTTTCACGATTTTTTACAGTGAAGCACAAAAATCTGTTTCGGGACAACAACTTCCCCAAATCTTACTTATCTCTCATTAGAGGTCGATCTTGACACAAAAACCAAACAAAAAGGATAAGGAGAGGTTATTACAGAAGCAATAACTTCCAAGACTCAAATAAATAAAAATAAACTGAAAGCAAAAATATATTGGGTTGTCTCCCAAAAAGCTCTTTCTTTATAGCCATTAAGATAGGCATGCTAAATTTCAATGATGCTCACATAAGAATATGAATTGAAGTAAAATAGAGCATCAAGAAGCAAATATACACATATTTAAGTCTAACCCACTTCCTATGCAAGGGAAATTTATAAGAAAATAAATTATTGAAACCAGAGGCTAGTAGCATAGGAAAACAAGTGTAATATAAAGACTTTCAGCATAAAGCGAGGAAACTTAATATTATTGAGATGCATAAGAACAATTTTCCCTCTCTCATAATAACTTTTAGTATCATGCATAAATTTAACGATATAACTATCACATGAACCATTGTAGCAATGATCACTAATTCTGATAGAAAACACAGGGACACTAGCTTTCCTAGTTCCATTAGGATGTGAAACAATATTAGAAGTATCCTTACAAAGGATAATGTGCTCATCTTCTACATTTTTAGTGACAAAGTCTTTCATATTTGCTATTGCAGGTTCAATATCTATTTGTTCATTAGGTTCTACAGCTTTCTTTGTACTTTCATTAACCATACTAGCTGTCATAGAATATTCCTTTACCTTAATCGGGAAAGGTATTCTCTCGATGTAAGGCTCAGGTAAAATATGATCCATAGTATAAACTTCAGTATTTCTAGTAGGAACACTATTAACAATATCTTTATAGGGTGCATGATATTTGTTCCATTTCTTTTTAGGAATTTCAATATAAGAGGCAAAAGCCTTAAAATAATTTGCAATACTTTGAGAATCAAGACCATAAGCATTACTAATATTATGAAAGTCATCAGTTCCTATAAAAGATTTAATGCATTCATAATCATAATTTATACCTGACTTTCTTCCTTTATCATTCTCCCATGCTTCAGCATTGTCTTGAATATGGTCTAGAATATCCCATTTGGCTTCTTCTTCTATACGTGTAAATGATCCAGCACAAGAAGCATCCAATAGATCCTTATCATGAAGAGAAAGCCTTGCATAAAAGTTATTGATAATAATATTGTTAGGGAGCTCATGGATAGGACATTTGAGCATTAATAACTTCAATCTCCCCAAGCTTGAGCGGTACTCTCTCCATCACGAGGCCAAAAGTTATATATTTGATTCCGATCTTTATGAATCTCACTAGGAGGATAAAATTTGGAATAAAAGAGAGGTAAAATTTCCTCCCATTCAAGAGATTGGCCATTCTTTAGCATCTTATACCATTCCTCGGCTCTTCCTTTCAATGATAACGAGAATAACTTCTTCTTGACTTGATCTGTTGTAATACCTACACACTTGAACAACCTGCATAATTCGTGTATAAAGAGCAAATGATCATTGGGATGGACAGTTCCATCTCCAAAATAGTAGTTATCCATAACACGATCAATAATTCTTGTAGGTATCTTAAAAGTATCATTTTCAGTAGGTGGAGGTTCATTTACTACCTTAGCAGTGGTAGTAGCATTACGAAATAAGAAACTAAGAGAATTATCCATATTGAGAATAAAATAACAAGCAGAAATAAACAATACTCATAGTAGAAGTTTCCTTTACCAGTTCCACTCTTCAATAGAGCCTCACTCCCCGGCAACGGTGCTAGAAAATAGTCTTGATGACCCACAAGTATATGGGGATGTATCGCAGTATTTTCGATAAGTAAGAGTGTCGAACCCAACGAGGAGCAGAAGGTGTTGACAAGTGGTATGGATCGGGAATTCTCTATAAATACTTAGCAAACAGATTTTTAGGGGTTTTTGATAATGCAGATAAATAAAGTATGAGTAAATAAAGGACAATAATAATAATTGCAGCAAGTGGCCCAATCCTTTCTTTAGCAAAGGACAAGCTGGTTGTATTAATTAAGATGACTAAACGTTCTCGAGGACACATGGGAATACTATCAAGTGCTTTCGCTTCATATAGTTGATTAATCTTCTTTAGTTGAATAAGTGTTGTGTGGGTGAACCTATGCTAATGTAATGACCTTCCTAGGACTAATACATACTTGTGATTATACCCCTTGCAAGCATCCGCAACTACAAGAAAGTAATTAAGATAAAAACCTAACCACAACCTTAAACTTTGAGATCCTACACCTAACGGGGGTTTAGGTTTCTATCACTCCGGCAACCCCACGATTAGTAGGCAAATACACAATGCATTCCCCTACGCCCATAAAGGTGAAGTATCATGTAGTCGACGTTCACATGACACCACTAGAAGAATAACACCACAACTTAAATATCAAACCATTGAATCTTTCTCAACACAATTCCACTACTAACAACATGGCTTCTCCCATGTCCTCAAGAACTAAACGAACTACTCACGAGACATCATATGGATCAAGATCAGAGATGAAATAATGATAAGTAACAATCTGAACATAAATAATAATTCAATGGTTCCACTCAATAGCATCAACTACAATAAGTAATCAACACCGGGAAAGTTTCCCCTAAGAACTATGCAAGATTCAACCCAATTGTTACAACGGTATGGAGTAGTGATGATGGTGCTGATTGAGAGCATGATGGAGATGATCCCAATGAAGTCTAGCTTGATGATGGTGTTGATGGTGATGATCTCCCCTCTCCAGGAAGGAATTTCCGTGGCAGATTTCTGTCTATCGGAGAGCTCTTTCTCTCTTTGTAGTTTCCGCCTCGTAGAGGTGGCGGAATATTTCTGTGGTCGCTCCCCGAGTCTTAGGGTTTTGAGGGGAATATATATGCGGAAGGGTGATGCTGGAGGTGGGCCAGGGTGGCCACACCACCTGGTGGCGTGGCCAAGGGTGGCCCACGCCAGGGGGGTGGTATGGGCCCCCTGTGGCCCATCTCTAGTTCCCCTTCTGGCTTCCTTCATTTTCTTGAAAAATAGGATTTTCTGATCTTCGTGAATTTTCCACCTAGACAGTGCCTTTTCCACCAGAATCCTGACTTTAGTGGTCCATCCTCCAAAAGTCATCAACCATGCAAAAGTAGATGAAATAACATAAGTATCATCTCTTAATATGAAATATATCAATGAATAACAGTAAATTATAATATAGAATAGCGATGCAAAATGAGCGTATCAGCGGCTAGCCTAAGCCATGCCTAATCATGGTGGAAACTTGTAGCATAACCATAGTGAGCAATATGTGAAGCATCCTCAATAAAAACCTATGCAAATAGTAAATAAAAAGATCGCTGAGATGCTCATTGTCTGTTGCCTTGTTATTTTGATATGGGATAACTCCTGTATCATGGGGCAAGGGGTACTCCGTTGGTGGTTCTCTATGATACACATGTACTTACAATAACAAGAACTTACTCGTGACTAAAGTTGAGTAGCATGAGGTTCGGTACTCGTAAGCAAGGGGCATGATATTTTCAACTTATAACTTGTCAATCATATCCTCATATTTGTGTCACTTTAACCTTAATCACCTAAAGATGCTTATGATAGGGGCAATGAGAGATAAAAGCTAAGAAGTACCATAATTTTTGGAAGCTCTTTATGAGACTTGAATCCCTGCTTCCTTCTATAAAGGGCATTTCTTTTACTTTTATATTGAGTCTCCATCTTCTATCTTTATGCACCAATTGAGAGAGCATAGTGGTCATTCTTAGTTTAATGTGCATTGTCCCAAAACTTGTTGATTGATTCATAACTTTGATATTGCTTGTTCTTAAATTATTTATATCTAGTCACCCTTATGAACTTTGAAGGTGTCCTATGCATTTATGTTTTGCTATACCATGAGGGACAAGCTGAATACCACTCTTATTATGTTTTCTATATGTGAAACAGACAAACGTCTTTCAATGCATTGTTATTCATGATCTTTTTATTTGTACCTTTTCATGTTGCAACATAGTTGCTATATCTTATTGTTAGAACTCTATCTTTCATGCTCATGTTTAGAGTACTTTGATCCCAACTATTAATGCTTTACAAATACCTTAACCAAGATTGTGATGGTGCATGTCAATTAAAAAATTATTCTTTTTATCACTTACCTACTCGAGGACGAGCAAGAGTTAAGCTTGGGGATTCTTGATACGTCATAAACGTATCTATAATTTTTGATGCTACATGCTTGTTTTATGTCAACTTTCTTATGTTTTGTTTACACTTTGAGGTATTTTAATAAATTTTCTGGAACTAACCTATTAACAAGATGCCGTAGTGCCAGTTGCCTGTTTTCTGCTGTTTTTGGTTTCAGAAAAGCTAGTAAGGAAATATTCTCGGAATTGGACCGGAGAAAAGCCAAAGTCAATATTTTACCCGAAGCAACACGGAGTCCGGAGGGGAGACGAAGTGGCGCACCAGGGCGGCCACACCTGGTGGCGGCGCGGCTTGGGGAGGGGCACGCCACCAGGGGGTGTGGGCCCCTGGTGCTCCACCGACCTTGCCCCTTCGCCTATAAAAGCCTCCCGGGACAAAAACCCTAAGTACCTGAAAAAAGACCCAATCAGAAATCCACGAAAGAGTCTGTAGCCTCCGCTATCTCGATCCCTAGATCAGGGGGATCCGAAGCTCTTCCCGGCACCCTACCGGAGGGGAGAGATCACCCTGGAGGCCTTCTTCATCACCATGACTTCCTCCGGTGTGATGCGTGAGTAGTTCATCCTTGGACTATGGGTCCATGTAGTAGCTAGATGGTTGGTTCTTCTCCTTTGTGCTATCATGTTTAGATCTTGTGAGCTCCGTTCATGATCAAGATCATCTATTTGTAATCTTACATGTTGTGTTTGCGGGGATCTGATGGATATTGAGATGCTATTTCAGATTGATTATTGATTCTATCATGTCTATGTTATTTGTGATCTTGCATGTTTTCCATTGTTAGTAGCTATCTTGGCCAAGTAGATGCTTGCAACTTCAAGAGGGAGTATTTATGCTCGATAGTGGGTTCATGCCTCTAGTAATCTGGGAAAGTGACAGAAATCTCTAAGGTTGTAGATGTGTTGTTGCTACTAGGGACAATAATCCTTTGTCCATGGGGCAATCGTATTGTTTACTTTACACACTTTGCTTAATGCAATTATCTGTTGCTTGTAACTTAATACTGGAGGGGGTTCGGATGATAACCTGAAGGTGGATTATTATTTATAGATGCAGTTGGATTACAGTCTATGTATAATGTTGTAATGCCCAATCAAATCTCATAGGAATCAAGATGATTAGTATATGCATTGTATGCTTTCTCAAATCTGTCAATTGTCCCGCTGTAATTTATTCACCCAATATGCTATTTATCTTAAGGAGAATCACCTCTAGTGAACTATGGACCCCGCTCCATTCCTTTTACCATTGATATATCATCAACTATTTACTGTTTACTGTTTACTTTCTACAAGCAATTACTATCTTTCACACAATACGTTTAATTCTTTGTTTTCAGTATAACCGGTGAGATTGGCAACCTCACTGTAAGGTGGGGCAAAGTTTTGTGATTGTGTTGTGCAAGATTCCAAGTTGGTAGCAACATCTTGGGGTTATTTTCTTGCTCCTACTGGTTCGATAACCTTGGTTTTATAACTCAGAGAAACTTGCTGTTTTGCTCATCATACCTTCCTCTTGAGGTTCCCAATGAACTCAACGTATCCTAAGCCATCATTTTACATCTAGGTTGATCTCCTACTGCCTTGTCCTCTTCTTCATCATTACCAAAAAAACCAACAAAACTAGATCCATCACCACGTGAATCAAATAATGTAGCATCACCATGTATTGAATAAAGGGTGATCGAGCGAGGGTGGGATCGAGGAAGAGATTGAGCTGACTTAGCCACCACATGACACTTTCTTCCTCCTCTTCATTGCGCAAAACGATATTTACCACCGAGCGCGGGTTGGCATGGAGTTCATGGAGTCACGTGACGTGGTGGTCTTCCTTCGTCTTGGAGCGACAGTGGAACTTGATGATGCCATTGACACCATTGGGACATTGAAGTAGCACGGGACCTTGGCTACAAAGGGCAACATTTGGACATAATGCAACATGCGGTAGTGGTGATGGCGAGAGGACGCTGTGTGGCAGTAATAAGGGAAATTAGCACGTGTGGGGGCCGTTTACACGAAAATGGTGATAGTAGGGTCTCGGCAGTTCATTTTGTGGGAAAATGTTGGGCCACGTAGAGATAAACAAAAACTTTTCCCCTACACGGAGATCCCAAGATCTAGCCGAGGTAGAAGGCCACGACGCGCGGTTGCGGATTACTGACGAAACATGTCAGTTAATGTAGTGCGGTCCTCATGGTTCGATCCAATCCCATGATCGTCGAAATGCTGAACATACAGCACCTCTGCCAGTATCCACACATACGAGGAGGAGCTCCAACAACGGACTACTAGGTCCGGTGCGGCGGTTGGACTGAATGAGGCTAGGGTTTCTAACGCATGGAGTGGTTTAATAGTGTCCTTTATGCATCCTATGCCCCATTATATATAGGGAGTGAAAGTGAGCTCCACTCACTTGTGGCCCATCCACCAAAGCCTATACGAGTCACTGCGAGTCCAACTCACTGACTCAGTCCGTGTCTGATTCGGATCCAACCCAAACGACTTGTCCCCGCTCTTAAGTGTGTGACCCCGCAGGCTCATGGCAACTTGGACACGATTGGAGTTCGACTTGTAATCGATCAATCGATAGCGGCTCCTAGCAGAATGTGCCAATTCCCAAGTACCAAAGAGTCATGACGACATACCTTCCAATATGACTTACGTTCGAGTCCCTTTTGTCTCACGATATACCTTGTCGAATTATAGACGAATAAACGTCATCCCTTAAATAGTCTGACTCTCTTCTCGATCCGTGATATGTGATTCATCTAACTAACTCTTAGTCGATGCCTCGATTAACACTTAACTGAGTCGTGCATGACCATGCTTTCCAAATCATATCATACAAGGGAGCTTAGAGAATATCTCTCTAGTTAGAGGGGCAAAATCCCATCTTGGTTATCCACATCACGCAGCTTGATTCTCATTCGCCCCGAACTCTGCCTTTATAATTTCCCTATGACGGAACAACGTTTGACAGAATCTAAGTCGGTGATCCACAACTCGAATTGTGCAATAACCTCAACTCTAAGGATTATATTGATTGAGACATACAAATAAGTACTTATCTTATTCGCTGTATCTCAATATGGGTCAATCCAACTCGCTAAACTTTTTAGTCGAATCCGTATAGGTCGAAATAACATCACCATGCCCATGGCAAGTGGAACTAAGTCATCAGCCGACTTTCATATTAGTCTAAGTTGTGTATTCAGCACAACCTCAATGACCAAGGATATTTAGTATGAATAACATGAATGTATAGTTCCACAACTGAATCATAATGATATACATCAGATATTCATATAAGGACAACTTAACAACATTATGAATACATTGAATTACATCATACATGATTGCCTTTAGAGCATATTCCTAATATAAAAAGGGTGTGAGAAGTTTTTTCGGCATGGTTCGTTAGTGGAGTTGTATCATTCTATAAGTACGAGTTATCAGATCCATATAATTAAGGGCGATGATTATTATTAGAAGAGATAAGTTGTACACCCCTGAAGAACTATGACGAGATGTCTATAATTGAACAGATCATTATATTTTAATCTAGCCAAACTGGTGTTGTCGATATGAGTGGATGCGTGTTCTTTCTCACACAAGGTGTGTGTTGTCCTACCGAAACACTAGCCATTGATATGTTTGCTTGTATCATCTGATTTGCTTTTTGTATGTGCTATGTTTTTCAAGTCAACTTTTAGATATATTGCTTATTTTGTACCACAAGATAATTCGGGTTCGCCAAAGAACCGATGTGCTATGTTTTTCCAATCAGTTTTTAGATATGTTGCTTATTTTCTACGGGTTCGCCAAAGAATTGAAATAATTCGGTGAATTTAATTTGGTTTCTGTTTCCTAGAAAACCTATTTGATGGAAACCGAATTTTCAAAAACCGTCTAAATCGAGCTGCCAAATAAATCCAAACTAATAACACCGAATAAACCGCACCTGCACAAAAATTTCGCCTACTTCGACTCAAACTAGCCAACGGGCCGGCCCGGCCCGACACACTTCGGCCCGTCTAGCTCACGTGCCGGCATAGGTGCCTGCATTTCAGGCCCGGACACGGCACCGACGCACGTCAAACACGCATGCCTCTTTGTTGAATTCAGCTGACCCATCAAATTAACCTATAATAAGTGCTAAATACCCTCCATATCACGAATGCTTGCTTGGTCTGCTGGTTAGGCGGAGGGAGTTCAGGGGGCAGGTTGCGAGTTTGACCCGTGCGCTCATCTTTTTGCGCCTATATTAGTCGATTTTCCCGTGGTGGCAGCCTTGATGGGCCAGCACCCGTGCCTCAGGCCATGGCCCCACTCCTTTACGGGCTGGCACGAGCCCGGCACACCACGGGCCGAGTCATGCCGGTGCCGGGCTTTTTCCGCGTGTCAGGGGCCGGCCCGCTGGCCAGGTTTGCTTCGACTGCTGCTTGACGCGAGGTGCGCGGGTCGCGTCGCGTTCCCATTTCCTTCCCCTTTCCATTTTCTAAACCCCGCAAACCCCCTCTTCCTCCTCTCCCCCCATCTCCGCCCCCGCCCATGTCCTCCGCCTCCGCGGCCCCACCCAAACCCTAGCTCCTCTCCTCTCATCGCCGGCGGCGGCGGCCTCTGCGGCTGCGATGGCCACCTCGCGCGACGTGGAGGAGGTCATCCAGAAGCTCTCCTCCGACCGCGCCAGGGCCCGCGATGTGAGTACCGCTACTCTGAAATCAATCCGTGAGCTCCCCTCCCCTTCCTCCGATCGTGCGCCTAACCAGCCCCCATCCGCCCACCCCCCGGTGGCCGTCTCGTCCGTGTGCTGTTGCAGGAAGGGGTGAAGCTGCTCGGGACGTGGCTGCAGGGCGACCGAGCCCCCACCTTCTGCCGCCTCCTCGCCCGCTACACCGCCAGGGCCAAGCCCGGCCAACTCTCCTCCTGTGAGCTCCGCAGCCTCCTCTGTTTTGCTTATCATCCAGCCCGATTCTATCTCCTGTGCACTGTCGCACGCGCGTGCACGCTGATTGACTGTAACGCGCTGCTGTTTTGCAGCGGCCACGTGGCCGTTCCTCATCATGGCGCTCGCCAAGTGTGTCCTCACGGACATTGCGGGTAAGAAGCGCGGCCCCACCAAGAGCGCCGCCGCGGGGATGCTCCGCGTTGCCATCCGGTGTGCGGAGGACGTGAGGTTGTCAGGTAAGCTAATACTCAAAGTTCTTCGCCCTGCTACTTTTAAATCATGTGGAAGAAATTTTCTGTGGGTTACTGGTTGCTCATATATCCAACCCGTTCTGTGAAGTTTGAAACAACCTGCAACTTGAAAAGTCATATTGACTAGTTAATATGTGATATCCAATTCGTGATAATATGTGGCCTGGAATTCTCATCCGAATACTCTTGATTTGTTGACCATAGCTTAGCATTGGAGTCATGCTAAATGTGATACATTTGTTGCCATCTATTCTTACTCATAAATGTTTATGTTCGAGATGTAGTAACTGTAAGCTAGACAGTTGGTGTTACTGGTTATTATGATATATCCATTTCGGGATAATATTTCGAAAGCAAGTGGCCTGGAATTCTCATCCAATACTCTATTATGGGTGTTACATGCTATTTTTGTGGTTTCAGCATTTTGTGATTTAGCGAGTTGATGTATTATGGTAGTTTCCACTTGCTTTTGCTAGCATTACATTTCTTGTTTATGTATACAGTTCTGTGCAAGTAGTTTATCAATTGATTTCTTATGGTTTATAATGCTGCACATTGCATGCCATTAAAGAAGGTTCATTGTTGTTGCAGGGCATTCCTTACTTTTGATTTCAGTTGCTAAGCAACTTTTTAGTCATATATTGGAGGTCATAAAAGATGCTCCCATTTTTCAGTTAGAATACAGCCCAATTCTTCGGCAGCTTTTAACTGTTAAGGAATACCGGTATCAGATGAAGCCTCGAACATATAGCAGTGAGTTGCCATATCAATGGCCCTTGTTTTCATATAACAGCACCCTTTCGTTCCATTCTTAGATTTCATATCTTTGCCAGATCTTGTAGTGCTCTATATGAAGAAGGTTGCAACTGGTTTTGATGCAAACTTCAGCAATCAAGCTGGCTCAAAGGAGGAATCCTTCCGCTGTACATGGACACTTCATGTTCTACTTGAAAACCCACCTGGTGATTATCCTGACACCATGAGGGAGGAGGTTCTTAATGGCTTTTGTACAATATTCTCACATATTAGGAGGCAAGTAGTCTGTGATCAAGTCCTTTCAACTCTCCTGCTGAACCCCTCTAATTCCTAAGAAGAGAGGCCTATTTATAGCATCTACCGCTACTTCTTTGAGTGAAAATTATACATTAATTTTGTGGAATCAGGGAGGATGGAAAGCTGACCAGCAAACTTATGGAATGCATCAACACGTTTTTACTGATGGATGGGCCTAACCTTGGAGACAAATCTGTGGAGATCCATAAGGCTGTTCAAGATTTTGTATTGCATTCGTGGCTGATGACTCGTGATCCCCAACTGAAGGTTCTTATGGCCTGTCTTGCACTGTTCTAGCTTCGTTACATGTTTTCTTTTGTTTGATTCATTGTGAAGTTATATTTGCTTTCAGAGTTTGTTCATCACATATGCAAAAATTCAGCTGAAGCTTGCTAGGGCTATTTCAGAAGTTTTGGAAAAACTTTTTGATGTCATCATTAAGGAATTGGACCAATATGGTAGCACCGGAACAGGTTCATTATGGTAAAGGCTACTGCTCTGCTATTGATAGTGCATTGATTTTGAGTTCATCATTGACGATCCAATAAATGTAGGTGCGACGCATCTCGGGATGCGAAAGCTGTGTCATTGAGATGCTTCCAGGAAGAATTAATGGATCTATCTGCTACTGTTTTTTATCTGGTATTCCCTCTGTCCTGAATTACTTGTCACAGATTTGTCTAGATACACATTTTAGTTTATAGATACGTGCGAATCTAGACAAATCTGCGACATCTAATTTGGACTAGAGGGAGTATTAGATATGTACGCATAACTTTAACTTAACACTTTTGAGTCTTGTAAAAATCAGTATTTCGTGTATAATAGAGCTGACTTGTTATAACCGTCTAGGCATATAAATGCACGCCAAAGAGACTAAATAAGGAGAAAAGGTTAAAGACGGAGGATGTTACTACCCTCATCATGGATGGCCTACTGAAAGGATCTCTATGTTGGTAAACTATACATGACACCTTTTTATCCTTTTGAGAAAGCATCTTTTGTATATATAGAAAATCTCAAATGCGTACCCTGAATATGGTACCTCCCAGACTTGAATCCTCTTACAACTGCAGTTACTTAGTCAAGATTCAGTAACTTCTCCTATCTGACATGCTTCATTTTTTGTATTTTTCTGTGCCCTTAGTTGTTGCTCCCTAATCTGAGCAAATTAAACAAAAAATACATGTTCAACTTGATATTAGGACATAACTATAATAGTTAGTTTGGATTTCTTGTTTTATAGTATGCCACTACTTATCAGGGTCAGTGTTACCACTTACATATTTTGAACAATCAATAGCTGGTATGGTCTGTCGAACTACGTGGAGTTTGTGTGGTGAGTAGCTTATTCCAATGCCAAAGAGTTGAGAAGTCGAGGGAGTTGCTGGGGCACCGACTCACTGACTAGTTGACATTTCCAGTTGGAAAGCCAGGTATTGACCGTTAGACTAGTTGAGCCACTCTTAATCACTGGCTTATTATGACACAGAAAGTTCTGTTACCTCCTGAATGTTATCGGGATTCAGGTTTAGTATTCTCTTATGGACTAGAGATTTAGTATTTTGAAGGGTGGTAGGGAGAGGGAAGTGTTATGTTGGTGCAGTGTTACAACTGTTCTATATGGTGGGATGCAAACGGTACACAGTATTCTTTGGTACACACACAGACCATTGATCCTTTATTGGCTAGCGTTTGATGTTGTGTACATGTTCTAATTTTTTATTTTTTGCCCAGGAGTGGTACCATGTGTTTTCTTGTTCACAAGTATGGATATCGAGTGGACAAGTCTTCATTGACCAGTTGGTTCGTAGCAAGCTGTAAATGTTTGAAAAGGTAACGATACTGCCAATCGGCCATAGTTTTTATTAATATCATTATTATCACAACATCTCAGTTATGTAGAACACGATTTGCTTTAGTTTCTGCTGTCTCGTGCTTGCTGTTTGATAAGTACGAATGCTTTCATGTTATTGTGTTTTTCAGACATATAATACTCAGATTCAAGGTATGCAGTATTTGGAGTGCCCCTATAATAAGCATGCATGGAAGATCTTCTAATATAAAATTATGCCCATAATTTGATATAAAAATAGATATTGGTCTGAACATTAGTAAGTTATATGCACGATCAACAAGTTGGTTGGGGCTTGGTCATTGTAAATATTAGAAGGGTAAGACGCAAGGTATATCAACATACAAAAGTAGGATTATGGATTCTAGATAGGTGTGTGGATACTTTTCCTTTGCTATTAAATCTGGAGGGAACAGCATTACACCTTACATATTAAGATTATTTTTGTTTTGCTCAACACTCAGGTAAAATATTCATGCAGGTGGGCACTGTCAACTTCTTGTGTTAAACTTATAGGAATTTGTTTTTGAAATTGGACCATCATTAACATATTTGATTCCCCTATTCTTGAAATGTCAACATATTTTTGTATTTACTAGTGTTCCATTAGTAGCTACTCATGTTCTCTTGTTTATTTCTTGATAGAAGAATGTTAGTCATTTTGTTACGAGTATTCCTTTGCTGTGACATATGATTCGTTGACTTTGTTATGCTTGTCCAGTGCTTTGAGCAATGCAAAGGCCATTCGTTTTCAGGATTCACTGCTTTGGCTTATCAGGTTTGTTTTGGTGGTACTGAGTTTTTTCTGGAGTTTAGTGGTGTCACAAAAAACCTAGTGTATAGGGCATAGTAGATATACTATTGTTACCAGATATGGAATATAAGTGAGCACCAAGTTATATGATGCTGAATTTGATTCCTTCAGTCACTGTGGGAATCTTTTCTACTCTGTATCTTTTATGGCTTATCAATGATTTTGACAGGGCACTCAAGGAGTTCTCTGCGGTGCTCATAGTGAATACTAGGGATGAATCGCATTGTTCATTAACAGCAGGCGAGGTTGTTTTTCCAATCCATATTATCTTTCTGTTTATGCCATTTTATTTCAGTAGTTTTTGTAAGTAATTGTTGGTTAACTGGATCGCGACCACCAAAGATGATCCACCTCTATCTCATGTCATTTTGATATCACTATAGGCATGCTCTAGAATAATGTGGACTCACTTCTCTCCAGCTTGTACCTATCAAAATTGAAAATGTTAAAAAGTTGGAGTAGTAGGTAAACAAGACAACAAGTAATTCCGGATGAAATCGCACGTATCTGCAGCATTCTTTACTTGATGTAGCTCTTTTGGTATATGAAACATACTGAGTTTATAGTCTTCTGCGAGTGCCTCATTTCAATTCTTAGCAACTATTATATATCAGTTTTTAGTATGTCTACACTTTTTCCAACTCTTACATACTCCCTCCGATCTAAGTGCATGAATGGATCCATATTCGTCTAGATTCCGATGTATCCAGCATTAAAACATGACTAGATATATCTGAATCTAGACAAATCCGAGTCCATTAATTTGGATCGGAGGGAGTAGCTTTTGTCAGTATTATTTTGCTCTTGCTTATCAGATTGTCAAAATCCAGAACATGGCATCACTTTATTTTCGACGTTTAACAATTTTGCTAACCAAGTTTTGCCACTTCTGTACGAATAAACTTATGATGTTGATAGTTCTATTCAATATGTGCAATTATCTTTTTATGTGCAGATGTCAACTGTTAAAGGTTATTGGCAAGATATCTGGAACTCCCTTATTCATGCACTTCCTTTGTTTAGCACCACAGCTTTAGTGGTGAGGTTTCTTCATGTAAACCTTCTCCTATAGTATAGTAAAACTTGCACAATTTTTATGCCAGTTCTTATTGGGAAAAGGTTCCTTAATTATCCATCTGTTAGCTGTGTGACGTTTCTTCAAGTACCATTTTTCACTGCTAAATTGAATAATTACATATTTTCATACAAAGTAGTCTCAGACAACTTCTTTAACTCAGATGTTACTGGTGTTTGCATTCCTTTCCATATTTCTAGTTCTCTCTGTCCCCACATTTATGGACATTTGAACACTTCAAGTGTGGTGATGTCATACTCAGTACACTAGATTTTCTACCCTGCACTAATAGCTTACCTTAGCTGACAATATCTCAATAAAACATCACCATAGTAATAGAATGCTATTAAATTCACCAATTATTGAATTTTTGTTAATTATTATTTGGGGGTCCAGAAATTTACTTGAAAACTTGGGCTTCGGGAAAATTGTGCATGACTTCGAAACTGAATTTGGAGCAGATCTTAACCTGATTCATCCAAGGTTCAATACATCAAGAAATAAAAGACATTCGTTGTTTATCACTGGTGACTTGATCCTTGTACTAATTTTTTTCTTATATTTTCATTTGCTGTTAGATGACTGCAAAGATATTAGGGCATAGTGACTCTCCCCAACATATTTGAGTGCATATTAACCTTGAATATTCAAGTCTGTCATTACTCCCCAAGATTTGAGTGCTGTTCATACTGGGTCTAGAAATAGCAGTGCAGTCTGCATGCAAAACTCTGCCTTTGTGTATAGTAGCAGTATTTTGCTTTGTGTTCTTATGAGTAGTGGGAGCCTGGGAGGTGTTACTTGCCCTTGCAAATATAAGTTTTCTACCTGTTACATTACACTACCTCTATCTACTTTACACTCTGATAGTATGTGCTGTGCACTTTTGTAGTCTGATTCAGCTCTGAGCCTGTTGGGTGAAATGATCATGCGGGTGAGCTTCTCAGCCGTGGCTATTTTTGCGAACATCTTCTATCATATCCTGGGTATGACCTATAGCTGGCATTAGTTGTTTAAATATCTATGTTTATCTTGCTTTCTTTCTTTCAGGAACAAGTTCATACTTCATTTGTGTCAGAAGATACATGGGACCTGCAAACTTTTAAACAATCACCATCATCGTATGCCTTCTTTTCCATATTTGTCTGTCAATTCAAATTCTGCATCTGTTTCTTCCATAGCAACATTTCGGGTGGCTTATTAGTGCTATTACATAATTTATTTTATTTATTATTCTCTTGTGTCCTCAGCATTGCTGCCTAGTCTTGAATATCCCTTACCTTGAATTTTTTTTATAGTTATTTTTAGGTCTGTCATTCTTTCTAATTGTGACTTGTTAGTCAAATTCTTAGAAAAGTCAATCTGGTTATTGTCGGAGTTATGCACTTATGCTTATACTCTACTACTGACTCCCTCTCTAGGTCTGCTTTGTATTTCATTGCTTGTTACTTCTCAAGGATAGGGTTGCAGGTATGTTTTCTATCATGTAATACTTTTACTACTTAGGCCCTCTATGATTTTTTTTTAAAGGAGGCCCTCTATGAATATGGTGCACTTGACAACATATATTTTGAAAACTAAAACAGCTTTAGGTTTTGAAATAAACTCTACCCTTATCTTTTCTTTTATTTAAGGATCCTTAATTCGTAACACCAAATTAAGGTATACTCAGAATAATCAGATATACAAAGGACATTATGAGATAATTTCCCCAGTTCACTGCTTGCGCTTGGTGTCCAAATTCAACTTGTTCTTGTAGATTTGGTGCTTTTCTGTCCAAATGGAGTTCTAGTTGTGTAAGCAATCTTGTTTATACACTACTAATCATTCTGAAAGTTATTATGCGCATGTTGTTTCAACCAACACAAAATAAAATCAGCTTAGGTTTGATATACTAGTCATAATCATATTAACTACTTAGTAAAACAGCCATTACTAGATAAAGCAGGTGGTGTCTTATTTTATATATTTCAAAGGATACTTTTGTTCATTGACATCATGCTATGCAGGGTGATTTATCCAATTCTATCTTTGTCCGAAAGAATCTGCTAAGATCAGTTTTGGAGTTAATTCACTCAAAGGTGGTCCTGTATTTAAACCTTTTTCTTTTGTTTGTATTCATTTTAAACTTTTGTTCAAGTTCTGTATACATCTCAAATCCCCAAATACATACCAAACATTGCAACCTCTCCGTTTTGTTGAATCCTGGTTTACTGCACTTTTGTTCTAGAATGTGAACACATGTATAATTTGCTCCGCTATGTCCATTTTTTTAACTTCCTGTCTGGAAACGAGTCATCCATTTTAATTAGCAATTGAGATATTCAAGCTCAGTTACTGATATGTTTTCTATGGCAGAGATTCTCTCTTTTAAATGAGAAAACTGTCGTGATGATTCCTGAAGCCATTTTTTCTATCTGTGCTGGTTTTTCATCATCAGCCATTAACTCAGTAGACACGTCACAGTTGTTTGGTGAATGCAAGAACTTTACCAAGGTATGTTATAGGTTTTTGCAGAAACTTACATTTTACTAAATGTTTTTATCTTGTTTGCTCTACTAATTTGGTATTTTAGTTGTTGCTCGAGGATGAAAACTGGGTTATCAAAGACGAACTAGGTTACTCTGTGGAGGCTTTATCAGAAGTCAGTACTGAAAGTTCTTTCAAGGTGATCTATTCGTTCTTGATTGTTTTGCTTCTTTTCTCACAACAGCCTTAGCCTGCTAGTATGTGGTCATGTACTTTATATGTGAAGGCATGTGTAGGAACAATGGATTCTTTGTTATGAATTCATCCTATTTCTTGGGCAATTGAAAGTCATTTTGACTTGACAGGTACTGCAAACCTATATATAATTATAATACGTTTTAAATTTATCTCTTCTCATTGTGAATACCCAAATGAGGAAAATGATACTCCCTCCGGTCCATATTAATGTTCTCGACTTTGTCTAGATACGAATGAATTTAGTCTAGGTACATCCGAATCTAGATAAAGTTGAGAACAATAATATGGACCGGAGGGAGTATATGAAATTACTGAAACTTCAACATTTTTGTAACAGTTGCATGTTAGACAACAAAAGCTGTTTTATGTATCCCTTTGCTGCATGTTTTTATTTATGGTTGATAATGGGGTTACTGGGACGAAAAATCTATGTGCTCATATGTAACATGTGCATTTGGGTTTCAAACTCTGGAACTTAAGTGTGAGATGCAGTGTTACTGGCTACATAACTTACTATATCAAAATCTTCTCAGCATTACAATTGACGATTTTTTTCAAGGACAGAATAATTAAGTTTATCAAAATCTTCTCAGCATTACAATTGGAAGGATAGAAATAGCGAAAGCTGTAAAATCACTTATATTATTGGTGTTACCAAATTCGATAGACTAGCATCACTTAGTTCTGTAGGTTTGACTTTTATTTCACTGCTTGTATGTATTCTAATACTTACAAAAGGTTACTCATTTGTAAGCAGGTTATGTCTGATAAATGCAACCGAACACACCTTCCTGGGCATATCCAACAACCATTGGTTCTTGAGCTTACAGAGTTCATCAAAGGATTACTGACCTCAAATGAACAGTTTGAGAAAGTGGACTTATGTACTCTTATATACCTTTGTTCTCTTTTCTGCAATCTAATTCATTGTGCACTGTTGTCAAGGTATTGCTTTCTGTTCATTTATACCTGTTTTAATCAGTTGGTGGCATCTCCACATGTGTGTCATTTGTTTTTGACTAAAGATGGAATATCTAAATCTTGATAATTAGTTGTCTTGAGCCGGTGATAAAGTGTTAGTTAGTTACATAGTAATCTATAGCAAATCCAGTAAAATAACAGCTGAGTCATTAAAAATGACTAGTCCATGTCCTCGGAAGAAAATGACTAGCCTATGCCAACTGAATCCTTGGAAGTATTTGGACCTGTTGCCATGTTCACAGAATTATATATTTTCCCTCAGTGCCAATCAGTCTTATATTGATAAATCTATGCTTAATATGATCATGTTATTCTGTTTCAGGGCCATAGAAGAAAAATCTCCATTTCTCCAAGCACTATTTGATCATGTTACTAACATTATAAAGTATATGGTATCCGTGGTTATGAAAAAGCATGATGAACTATCTCACGGTCTTATTAGTGTAGGTTCTGCATTTGAGACAACTGGCTCCATTTTATCCTCGTTTCAGACCTTCCTCTCCGCTCCAATTTTTAGACTGCAGAGTATTAGTAACAAAGTCAGTTCTGTGCTTATCAAAGGTGTCACTGGATTACTTGATGAACTACTGGTGGCTTTCTCTCAGCTGTTTTCTCGTCTTTGTAGTCCTGCAAACACTTCTGATAGTGAGAACACTAGTAAAATGTTTCCTATATCTTCTGTCAACTTATCAGAAGATCTACATCCTGTTGTTGAGCACAAAAGTATTGTTGATATGGATTTTGATGTGGACTCTGGTGAAGTTGATTCTAACACAGCTAGTGTAAGTGGGAGTATTGGTATCTCGTCACGACCTTTGGAGTGGAAGCTAGAACTAGTTTCTGTTATTTCAACCTTTTTTTCAGTGTCACCAACCCATACATGGGAAGTCTTGTACAATTTAGTGGAGAAAGAGAGTGATGTGAAGGTACAAAATTGCAATAAAATCTGCTTAATTTCTTTTTATTGCTGTTCTTTTACTTGTATAATATCATTTACATTTTATTGTTCCTTTGTAGGTTTGCCAGGATATCCTGCTTAGTCTTTGCCAAAATGTATCTGCTTCATCGAAAAGTTTCTCTTCTTTGGTACTGTCTGACACATATTTGAATTATACTCTGATTTGTACTTAAGTTTGAACTCAGGAATTTTATCCACTCTAGCTTTCATGCGGTTTAACCCTATTGGTTTTGGTCATGCAGGTCCATTTGATTTTCGATATGAGGGAAAAATATGCATGCTCACTACTTGGTTCTGCTGACTGCTTAACACATTTACATGCCTTGTTAAGAACCTTGATAGCTACACGTGATGTTGGACAAAATGCTGATGGAAAATCACAAGCCTGTAATGTGGTTTCAAAAGAGGTTGATATTTTATTAAATCTAGCATGTCTTGTTAGCTTTCTGCCAAAAGTTGCTCTTAATTTTCTAGCCTTTTCTTGCAATACCTTGAGTTTAGGGCTTAGAATTTTAATATGCAGACATCCATTTCTCTTTGGTACGGTTGTTGTCTTCGATGAAAAATATACTAACTGAATTCCTCAACTAGAGCTATTGAAAGCTTGACAATCAGTCAACACTGTTATTGAATAAACTGTTACATTTTTAATTAAAATCCATGCTGATTAAAGACATTAGGACCAACTATGTATTTATATAAGGTGATTAATTGTGTATCCGTATAAGGTTGAATTTCAGAGCATGTTTTCCCCCCTTCCAAATTTTACCGGTGATCTTTTAGAAAACATGCATTTTTTTCTGGTGATCTGTAAATATGGTCAATATTTTTGTTGATGTTTGTATGTCATTTTTGTTAGCAGTGGCGCTTGATTTCACTTATGTCGTGCTCTGTATGCTTTGCCCCTACACTTCCTTATATAGTCATTTTCCATGATTATTTGTTTTTAGTGGTTCAAACTACTGAATATACTCAATTGGGCCACAGTAAGGATTTAGAGTACTATGTTCAAACTTTGTTTTCTTTTGAATCCCACAAATCAATGGGATCGAATTGGGCAGAGTCCCTCATTAATGATAGTAACACAGAATAAATCGGAGTAAATAGGCTGACCTAACATGTTTCACTAGGAACCAGCCGGTTGCATAATGGTTTCATAATCCTTATTGGTCCATTGATCCAAACTAGACCTGTTATAGTCCTTGGTCTGCATCTCTTATCTACTACTGGAACTTGGAAGTAACAGCTGCTACATATGTTCTCTATCTGCAGAACCAGGACAATCTATTAGACCTGGTGATTAAAGGTACTGAGATCAGTATCACAGATTGGTTTTTCCGCATCAAGCTCATCGATTGCATCTCCCACTTTATTTACTTGTTCCCTGATGTTGCCCAGGTAATTTATTTTTCTCTGTTCGGTTATCACGTACGATCATTTCTAGTTACGTGTATCATGTATTGATTATTCTCATCGCAGGATATGACTGGACATTTGCTCAATATGCTGCATGATACTGATTATCGTGTTAGGTTGTATCTTGCTAGGAAAATTGTTGTGCTATTCCAAACATGGGAAGGACATAATGAATTGTTTCATGATGTTCGGTAAGTATTTGATGACGTTAAAATGTTTTAACTTTTGTTGGGTACACCAGCTAGTCATCTCCTACTTCCCTGTAGACAACCTCTACAGCTCAAATCATGGCTTTAGTACATAAATCATGGTTGGTATTGAGATTGCCAACCTCTAATTGTGAGAATTAGCTTACCAGTGTTCTATTAATATCAGCTCAAATATTGGTGTCAAGTTGGTACAGTTCTCCAATGAGATTCCAGTTAAATCGAGAGAAGTCTTAGCTGTTGGTCAACAATCTGTTCCTGTTATTGAAACTGTCCTCATCACACTAGCTCATTTGTCTGTGCATAGCGAGGAGGTTGAAGTTGAGGTATGTTAGTACTTCACCAACTACCCCCCCCCCCCCCCCCCCCCCCCTCTTTATGATTTTTGAAGCTTAGACTAGCATCTCTGTTTTCGCTAATGCTGTTGCATTATAAATGTACCATACTGTTTATTGTGCCGGGTTTGTGGTTTTTTAATGGCCGCCTGTTTTACTGGAATTGGTGGACCTCATATATATTGGTTAAGAGCATCTCTAGCAGATCCCCCAAACCGCAAACCCCATATCCGCCTATCCAGGCCACCCCAAACGCGTTTTGGAGGTCGAAAAACGGTCGCGCAGTCCAGACACGCCAAACGCGGCCCGCATAACAGCATATTCTGCGCGGCTGTTTTTCGGCCCGCAAACAAAACCGGATGCAAAGGGTTTATCCGAATTATTCGATAATTCTCAAATGCAGCAACGTAATCATGCAAAATAGATTGTTCAAAGTACTCAGTCATACATGAAACACGGCACCAAAAGAAGATCGAACATCACATCGTGAAAGAGGGAAGTGATCACGCTTCACCGCCGCTTGCCGGCGCATCGACATGGCCGCCGCCGCTCGCCGTAGCGTCACCACCTCCGGCAGTCATCGCGGCAGCCATGGCAGCGCGTGCAGCTTCCCTCCTCTGCGCCAAGATCTGCTTCTTCGTGAGCTTCCACCACTCAAGGGTCACGGCATCCATTGAAACCGCCTCCCAAGCATGGATCAAGATCACGTCTTCGAATTCGGAGTAGTTGCCGGTCCTGATCGCTCTCCCCTTCGCCTTGGCCACCGCCCCATCGAACGCCCCCTCCTTGATCTCTTCCAATTCATCTTCTCCGTCGCCGCCGGCGTCTTCTTCCTCAAACTCCTCCCCTTCGAGCCCCTCCAATCCGTCGTTGTAGTCACCGTAGTCCGCAAGCGGCGGCGTGTTGATGTCCACGGCAGCATCGTTGAGCACGTCAACGAATGACTCCGGCGCGTCATCAACCGTGGGACTTTCATCGACCACCTTGCGCGCATCGGACGGCTCCGTCGGTGTAGGCACCAACGCCGCTGTCAAGGCAGTCAGCGACGCCATCTTTGCCGCCGGTGGCTTCTTTGCAGCCTTCTTCGGTCCACCGTTCGCCGCGGCCGCCACCTTGCTGCTCGGCCGCTTCACCCGCTTGGCCGGGACGGCAGGTACAGCTGCAGCGGGAAGCGCTGGGCCAGCGGGATGCGCGGGGACGACGTGCTGCCCCAGCCGCTTCCGCTTTCCGGCAGCTGCAGCAGCGAGAGGCGCGGCGACCATGGCGCCTTCGGTGGTGGCTTCCGCGGCGGTGCTGGATCCAGATGTGGTCGCTGCAGCTGGTCCGCGCGGTGCGGCCTGGCCCTGGAGCGGCGGAGGGGCGACTGCGTCCATGTCGGGGCTCCGGTGGCCGGAGATGGGTGGGGGCGGCGGAATCAGGAGCGGCGGGTGGAGCGGAAGCGGGAAAGGGAGGAGCTGAAACTTCCTTCGCGCCAAGGGGGGAAATGGATGGAGGCCGGCCTCGCACAGCCCCTCCGACCTGGGAACTTGGGGGTCGCGCGGCGTGAATCGGGGCGGCCCGGATTTTTTTTTAGAAATGGGGGTCTGATGCGGGATCTGAACGGGCCCTTTTTTGCTCTTCGAACCGGAAATCGGCGGTTATTATGCGGATGCGGGTCGGATGAGGGGTCTGTTAGAGATGCTCTAAAAACCTCATACATTACTATGCGAACCCTACAAAATTTTGATAGTTAGCTCTAAATAATATTTTATTCACATTTTCTACTGGTAACCTGATTGTGGGCTGCAAAAGCATACATTGATTGTATGTATGACACATGGCGATCTTACTCCTATTTGTGGCCCCTTTCCTCGTGGTCCCTCAGTTCGTATAACCCTTAGGCACCGAACCAGCTTATCCATGTGGGATCCATTTGCCCTTCCACCTGACTGGCTGAACCTGCCTTTAACTTTACAGCATGTGGTCTGTGCATTGTTAAGTTGTTTTAGTTCCAAGTATTTCTTGGACATGTCTCACCATTATGTGTTTGCAGTTTTGCCTACTGATGTCTCATCGAGGTTGAGAAAAATATTAGTCCGATTCTGCACACTTAAGTTATTCTTATTTGACACAATTTTGTCCTCTGATGTTGCAGTGTGCATTCATGATTTCTGCTGTTGCTGCTATAGAGCCTTCTCAGCGGTACTTTCACAACAAATGAACTACTTCTTGGTTTATTGAAATATGAGTGTGCTTACTCCTTTTCATGCTATTTCCTTGTCAGAGAATTAGCTTATGCTCTATTTGATTCTATCTCAAGAAAGCTCAGCTACCCTTCACGAAGCAAGGTGAGTGGTCACTCAGAGTTTGGTGAATATGTTAATTTAAATCCGGAGACTATACAGTTTATATTGTAAAAGAGAATGACTTGATCATGCAATTTAAAATTTGCATATTGTTCCCCCTTCATATCCAGTATTTGGACCAACTGATGGGTCCAATTCTCTTCCGGTGGGTTGCTTGCGAAGTGAGCCTAGTTTCGCTTATTGAGGTAATCATCTGCTCTGCTGCCTTTTATATTTTGATAATTGATTCTGAATATGATTTCAATGTTTCCACATAGCGCCCCAAAATGATGCCATTGACATGTTAAGCAAACTTAACTTGGCTTAAATGATTGATTAACTAGATCAGTAGGTCATCAACCGCAGCTGCTGCTGAATCTTAGCCCATTGGGTTACTGGGATGGGATCTTTATAAATCTACCATCCAGTTCTGAAAGGGTATTTCTCTCACGAGAGAAGGCAATTTAGAATATCTGTGTCCTGACAGTATACATCTAGGGTTCACAATTCCAGCGGGAATCTGCTCTTCTGGCTTGGGGACATAAGCTACAGTACTTTGGAGAAAACACGTGAAACCTTCTTTTGTTGTTGCCAAAACAGTTCTGTATACCTTGAAAACAGTACAGTTGCTTTATCCTACATGTGAAACTTAGCTCCGTTCGGTCTGCTGGAATTTTGCAGGATTTTTATGGGCTCAGTTTCCACCGGAAACTTTTCCTACATCTGCGTTCGCTTCAAAGGAAACCTCCCAGCCGATTCCTCCGGAAAGTCTCCCTCACCCGTACTTTTTACGGGAAAACTAACATCTACTCAAACCGGAGGAAAGGCGAGGCAGAATCTTTCCTCTGAACAGAACGGACTACTTTTTCCAATTCCCTTGTTTTTTATTCCCGCATGTTTGCTGCTTCCACCCAACTCGATTCCTGTGCAGTTTTCTTTTCTTCTGGTTTCCATACCCCTGGTCCGAACGGGGCCTTAGCTATTTCCTTTCGTCTCCTGTTTTCTGCTCCACTCCTTGCTGTATCCTCCATCTGTTCATCCACAGAGCCTCCTGATTCTACCAGTCACTTCTTTCTCAACACCATCTCCCTCCTCTTGTCATGCGTCCCCTCTCCACTTCTAGCTTCTGTCCAAGAGCCCCAAAACAATTTTATCTCCTTTGCTTGCATCTGCAAAACTGAAACTCTAGAATTTGGCCTAGGAGCCATGAGCTCCTTAGCCCTGTCAATGACCCAAGACCAAAAGATCTGCTTGCGTTAATCGGTGAAGTAGGCTTGCAGCAAAAACCCTTTTGTTTCTCTTCCCAAAACTGCCAAGTGACCAAAATAATAAGGCTGTCCATAATCTTCCTTCTTTGTGTCCCTAGACCTTACCCTTACTTTACCGAAATCGATGGCCGCAATCGGATCGCAATGCCCCAAACACTTAGTAATCCTTTCCTAGACCTCTTGCTCATCCGTAGCTTGCAGGAGCTGCACACATTTTGCCCTGTTTCGGCCACCAATGCTACAGAGTCCTGTCGTGGTATCTGTTCGCACCACCATGACTCAATTGGAGGCGTGGAGTACCTAGCGATGTGAAGTACAACAGTAGCTTTCTTGGCCCTTCCGTTGCTCTCATACTGGCCTCATCAGATCACTGCTACTCTTGAGATGTATGCCAGGGCTAGATGGTGTTGTGGGCTACTGTTAGGGAAAGCAGCATCATAATAGGCAGAGCTGGAGTTGCCTAGGAGTCTGAGTCAAGAGAGGGAGTTTGCTAGCTGTTTTGGTTGTCTAAGTCAGTTTAGAAGGGAGTTCATATGAGGAAATGTCCATCGAGTCAAATTGTATTAGGAAACGTTAAGAGGCAAAACATCCAATATATAAGGATGCATTGTATCTCAATTCAATTAAGCAAGAAAAAATCAATCTATTTGTAGATTATGTGGAGCAAGGGGTTTTACCTGTAGCTAGGTTACCCCTGGCGGCTGTGGCTGGGAGCTGCTAGTGCTCTCTGCCTCTCTACACCACTTTTAGGTCACAGAGACCAGCCTTATATACATGGCTTATATGGGCCTGGGCCACATGGGCCTCACATACAACACTCCCCCTCAAGAGGGGTGATAGATATCTATCATTCCCATCTTGACACACGCCAGGCTACATTCCTTAGTTGCCAATCCTTTAGTTAAGCAGTCTGCAATTTGTTGCCCTGAACTCACATGCTCTATCTTGATAATCCTAGCATCCAGTTTTTCTTTGATGAAAAACCTGTCTATCTCCACATGCTTGGTTCTATCATGCTGCACTGGATTGTTTGCTATGCTGATTGCTGATTTGTTATCACACCACACATTCACACAACTAGTCTTCAATATCTTCAATTCTTCAAGTAAATTCCTTGTCCACAACATCTCACTTAGCCCTTGAGCCATAGCTCTATATTCCGCCTCAGCGGTCGACCTGGACACAACAGCCCGCTTCTTACTCCTCCACGATACCAAGTTCCCACCCACAAAGACACAAAAACCTGAGGTGGATCTACGATCATCTAGGCAACTTGCCCAATCTGCATCACAGTACCCATCTATCACGAGATGCTTGTTACTTTCAAATAACAGCCCCCTTCCTGGAGTCCCTTTCAAGTATCTCAAAATTCTATACACTGCTTCAAGATGATCACTCCTAGGTTCATGCATGTATCTGCTTACCACACTAACTGCAAAAGCAATGTCTGGGCGAGTATGACATAAGTACAGCAACCTCCTAACTAATCTTTGATATCTCTCTTTATCTACCAGTTCTCCTGACTGAGCTGTTACTTTTTGGTTTTGATCAATTGGGGTTGAGGTTGCCCGACACCCTAGCATTCCTACATCACTTAGAAGATCTAAAGTATACTTCCTCTGGGATAGCGCAATCCCTTTGGCAGACCTGGCCACTTCTATGCCCAGGAAGTATTTGAGTCGGCCAAGATCTTTGACTTCAAATGCTTTTCCCAAGCACTCTTTCAGTCTTGCTATTTCTTTATCATCTCCTGTGATAATAATATCATCCACATATACAGCAAGTATAGTGATTTTCCCCTTTCTATGCATGTAGAACAGTGTATGATCACCATTACACTGCCCATACCCCATACTGCATACAACACGTCTGAACTTGTCGAACCATGCTCGGAGATTGTTTCAGACCATAAAGAGCTTTCTTTAACCTGCATACTTTGCCAGTGGTCTCAGAAGTGGAGAACCTAGGTGGGATCTCCATGTAGACCTCCTCCTGTAAGTCCCCATGCAAGAAAGCATTCTTCACATCAAGTTGATGTAAAGACCACCCAAAATTTGCTGCACAAGAGATGAGAATCCTCACCGTGCTCATCTTTGCTACTGGGGCAAAGGTCTCATCATAGTCAATGCCGTAGGTCTGGCTGTACCCCCTCGCCACAAGCCTTGCTTTGTACCTTTCAATCTTCCCTTCTGCATTCTGCTTCACAGTGTATACCCACTTGCAGCTGACTGCCTTTTTCCCTGTTGGAAGAGGAGTTAGTACCCATGTCTTGTTCTTACACAGAGCTTCCAACTCTTCCACCATGGCCATGCGCCATTTTGAGTCCTCCTTTGCCTTCTTCCAGTCAGTCGGAATTACCACGGACTGAAGAGAAGCAACAAATGCTTTGTAGGATGGAGATAATGATTCATAGGAGACATAATTTCCAATATCATTCACATTGAATCCGTAACGGTCAACTGGTCTTGTTGTTGCTGCTCGAGAGCCTTTTCTCAAAGCAATTGGCAAATCAATTGACCCTTCTATAGCCACCGACTCACGTTCAGCCTGATCCCCATCTGAGGAAACTGATATCACATCAGTACTACCCTGCGGTTCTATATGTGGCTGTTCCAGTTGCTCCCCCTGATGTGCAACACAAACGCCTTGCTTCCGTGTATACACCTTTAACTGTTCTTCTTGAGCTGCTGTCCATCTCGGGACGCTACCAATTTTAGCTGGTGCATCAATTTGAGTGGGTGCACTAGGTGCACCAACATGCACATCAATGTGAGAGCCACATGAGTTCTAAAGTAGTGTCTTCTCCCCCTCTTGACCAATTTCATCAGCAGGAGATTGGTCAAGTACCTCAAACATGGCACTAAGATCAGTTTTCTCACCATAAAATGGTTCCGATTCACGAAATGTAACATCCATGCTCACGAATGTCCTCTCAGACAGAACATTTGTACCCTCTTTGTCCTGAAGAGTACCCAATAAAGATACACTTGACTGCCCGAGGATCCAGTTTATTGACCGATGGCCTATGATCACGAACAAAACAAACACAACCGAACACCTTGGGAGGGACTAGAAATTTATTTTCTGTGAAAATCAACTCACATGGTGATTTCATACCTGTCACCCGAGATGGCGTGCGATTGATCAAGAAGGTGGCCATCATGACAGCTTCACTCCACATGAACTTGGGCATGTTCATGGTGAATATCAATGCCCGAGCCACCTCTAGTACGATTTTTCCTCTCCGCCACCCCATTTTGAGGAGGTGTGTCCGGACAAGATGTTTGATGCAGGATGCCCTTGTCAGACATAAAAGAACCCATGTCCTTATTAACATACTCAGTGCCATTGTCTGATCTGAGTGCTTGAATTTTCACACTAAATTGAGTTTCAACAAGTGCATAAAATGTTTTGAAACACAGAAACACTTCATCTTTATGTCTCATAAGATAGACCCAAGTCATTCAAGAATGGCAGTCAATGAATGTAACGAAGTACTTCATACCACTGATAGATACCACTGGACATGTCCATACATCAGAATGAATTAAAACAAAGGGAGATATACTCCTGATCCCCTTGGTTACGTATGAGCTTCTGGTATGTTTAGCAAACTCACACGCATCACAACACAACTTACTCTTGTCCACACCACTCATTACATCAGGAAATACTTGATACATTTTGTCAAAAGACACATGTCCCATCCTACAGTGATGGATTAGGGCTATAGTCTCCTTATCCTTAGCAACTGCAGCTAGCATGTGCATTCCCTCATGTCCTGTCATGCTGCGGTCCATGTACCACAGCCCCCTACGCCTTATTCCAGTCCCAAGACTCCTGCTCGTCGACCTCTCCTGGATCATGAACACAAACCGGTCAATAACGAGTCTACAATCAATTTGATCAACCAAAGCACTCAAGGACAGTAAGTTGACGGGAAAAGATGGCACATGTAACACTGAGGATAATTTTATACTTGGTGTGCAGCTGACTGTCCCAACACCTGTGATGGGCTGGGCTGTGCCATCTGTTGTCTGAATGGTTTTCGGATGGGAAAAAGAGTGTGGAGTATATGATGTGAACTCACAAAAGTCTCCAGCAACATGTTGAGATGCTCTAGAGTCTAGCACCCATTCAGAATTAATTTTATGGGCTGCTATTGATGCGTGTTCAGTATTACCTTCATTTGTGTCGACAAAGTTGGCATAGCTAGTAGCAGCTTCCTGCCCTCCTGCTGTTTGCTTCCCTTCAACTGCAGCAGCTATATTAGCCTTGGGAGCATGCCAGGGACCACTACCTCCCTGCCAAGGACCACCACTGCCATTCCAAGAACCACCACTGCCATTCCGACCACCTCTATTGCTGCTGCCAGCACCATACCCTCTGCCTCTGCCTCTTCTAGGTGCTGTGCAAGAACGGCTAAGATGCCCTTGTTGGCCACAATTAAAACAGTCCCTAGAATCTTGCTGCTCAGCCACTCTGTAGGCAGATTCATTTTCAATTCCCCTTTTAAGTTGCAGGCGAACCTCTTCTTGGGACATCGCAGCAATTGCTTCATCTAGAGATGCAAGCTTTGGCAGATGTAGCAGGTTAGCATGCCTACTCTCAAAACCTGTACTGAGACCTTTTAGAAACTTCATTACACGCCTGCGCTCAATCCAATTGGTGGCAAGCTCCATGGACTCAGCATGTGGTAGTTCAAGGGGATCACACTCATTTAGCTCAGCCCAAAGGCGTTGCAACTCATTCACATATACCGTCACGCTTCTGTCGCCTTGACGAACAGCGTATATCTTGTCTTCAGTTTGAGACATGAGCATCAGGTTTCCCTTGCCTGAATACCTTTTGGACAGTAAGCTCCACACCGCAGAAGCACTTGGCACGGACGCTGCAATTGCTGGTGCGAGGGAGTTCAACATCCAGGCCAATATGAGGGAGTCAGTAACACTCCACTTCTTCCATTCTGAACTCCCCTTGTCATCCGGTTCTTCAACTGTCCCAAGAACATATTTCGTCAGACCCTTTGTCTTCAAGATCAACAGGGCCCTCCTGGACCAGCTCAGGTAGTTGCTCACGCCATTCAACTTGACATCATTGGGCATGAGCTCAAGCTTCAGAACCTGATCTGCTTGGGACACTACAAGTGCACCATTTGCTGAAGATGACCCCTCAGCGGTTTTCGTGGTCAAGAGCTGTGCCAATTTCTCTAGAGCAGATGCAAGTTGAGTTTCCATGGCAACCTCCTTCCTGTTTCTCGTCTCTCCTCCTCAAGTAGCTGCAGTGAAACACTATCTGCAATCAGCAGACACACAACAGCTTCCTCTTCACCTCCCTTGCAAGCAGCAACAACAGCCCAACCCGAGCTTCTTCTTCCCTGACGCGCAGCCGCCTGACGCGCTGCCGCCTCTTCTCCGTCACCCTGCCGCTGGTAGCTAGGCCAGCACCTCCACCGCCGCCGCCATGGAACCTGGCTCTGATACCATGCAGATTATGTGGAGCAAGGGGTTTTACCTGTAGCTAGGTTACCCCTGGCGGCTGTGGCTGGGAGCTGCTAGTGCTGTCTGCCTCTCTACACAACTTTTAGATCACAGAGACCAGCCTTATATACATGGCTTATATGGGCCTGGGCCACATGGGCCTCACATACAACACTATTCATCCTGAGTTATTCTCTCATCTCAACCTGTGTCTACTCAATACCTCACAGCACGCCATCTACCTATCTTCAGCACACTAGTTTTCTTGTTCTCGGTCAGGATTCACAACAGATGGCGTCTGTGGAGATGAGCAGGCTGGAGTTGAGCTGGTGGTAGGCCACCTACATCTGCAGGATGGTGGAGTCGACACAGAACTTCGTCCTCCATGAGAGCTCGCTCGCTGGCGGTGCCGAAGCGGGAGACACGAGGCAGAAGTGTGCATTGTCGAGAGGAGGCAGGTCACTGCCACCCATAGTCATATGGAAAGGTGGTTCTTTAACGAGTGGCAGGGAGAAGATTACAAGCAGGGAGTGGTCGCGGAGGGAGGAAGGAGCAAGCCTATGGTTGGCACCTTGTCTGGGAACGATAGGAAGGGTGAAGAAGAAAATCAAATGGTGGAATGCCACTGCCATATCGGCCTATGCTAGGTCATTTCCACATCAGCAAGACATGTCATCTGCCACAGGAAAGGATAAGGGGGTTAAATGAATGTATTGTAGACTTAAGGGGGTACTATACTTGGTTTTATGGAAGTGGAGTTTAAGTAGTCGAAGTGCTAAATGTTTTGTGGTGTGATTTTAATTTTTTACTAATTAGATCCATCCTTTTGTCCATAGCCTGTAAACTTTCCAGCAGTTATCATATTACTCTCATTCATGTGTTAATGCAATTATTTCTCATGCAAATTTTTTGCAGGTGCAACAGATCTTTGGTTTTAATTTGGCTAAGCCAAAGGACTTCATTGAACATATCTGCCCATGGCTTCTCCCGTTCCTTATTCTCAGGGGTGATGCTGCTGATCTTAATTGGATATCCAAGGTGACTGTTCACTAAAAGATAATACTCCCTCCGTTTGGTCAAATATGCGCTACATATGGAAATGGAGGGAGTCATAGCTTTACTGTTGTTTCTTGTTCTCTTTGCTGCTGTACTGTTTCATTCTATATATACGAAACTTATAATCTACGAAAATTACAAATAAAATTCAAAATTTTCCTTGTAAATTAACTTCCCCACAAAGAAAAGCATATCAAACACTGCAGTGTTTTTAACTCCAAAAGTTCTTTGATTATTTAACTATTTGATTGTACTGTGTACATATACTTTGTGTAAAGCGTTCTCTCTAGTCTTCACTCCCCAGTACTTACATGCCTGATGTCTTCGATCTAATAGTTATTTTCAATATGCACTTATCAGGTCTTGTTGCAACCTTTATCTGCTGTTATCAAGGGATATTTTGTTCCGATCTTTGGATTGTGTATTGCTGCCAGATGTGGCACTGGGCCAGAGAAGGACTTGGCAGAAACTGTCTTATATGAATCACTTTTGCAGCTTGGTGAAATTTCTGAGTTTGAGCGTGATGATCTCATAAGAAAACATATGGTATGCTTCCTGAGGAAACATCTCCCCTTCAATCTGTATGCAATGTTAGATGTTCCTTTGTGTCTTGTAATATCTTTCTTTTGTTTACCATCCAATGCATTTACATTTACACATCCAAGTGTTGTTGTTTGGGCTCCTTTTTACGGTTGACTATTTGTGGTGTTGTGTTGTGTGGTAGTGATGGTCTTATGGGCTAGATCTGAGCCTTTCCGGTCCATGCTAGCTCTCGGGTCTGGATGAGCCAGTTTTGCCATATTTCCACATTTGAAGTATGGGTAGACTGCCAACCTTTATCTAATAGCTCAAGGTTTTTGTTGAACTGGTCAATCTATGCAATTCAACATGTTAATAGACCAGACCACTGATCAGTTGTGATCGAAATAACTGTAACATCACCTGCTAGGTGACATATAATTTTGAACTCTTCTATGCAATGAAAAGAAATGCAATGTCATCGCGTTTTCCGAAAGAAAAAAGGTATTCGCAGGGACTTGTTTGGAGCAATTTAAAGGAACAACAGATAAAATTGCGAGGAAATTAATAACAATTGCTATGTGGTTTAAACAAATTGTTATCGAAGCCAATTGGTGGAGTGAAGTGGTGACTGGTGTGCCTTAAGAGTTGCACCATCTCGACTCTCCGTGCCAGGCCTAGCTGAACCTATGAGCGGTGGGGAGTGCTGAATTATTAAGAACCACCCACTTTTTCCTAACAGATTAAGCAGGTCAGCTGGTTGGGTGCATCAAACTAAATAGTTGATAGGCAATGGATCACGTGACAATATGACATGTTTTGGGCAACCTACAGGAGTGTGTTCCTTATATACCACCAGATAACTCCCCATAGAGCAATCTGCCACTTGAATAGTTTCTCGCCCTAATTTGCTGTTAGGTTTCAAAGCCATACCCTTTTAGGCTTCTACCAACCAATGTATGCTACTCAATGGTGAATTTTGGCATGAAAAGATCATTTTGCCGGTTTTCTTCCTATTCACACCTGGTTACCAGTTGCCATCATCCTACTCCACAGCTGCTGCTTGATAAAGCAGTGTTGCCATTTTGAGTAGCATCAGTTGCTGGAAATATGGTAGATGGAGATCGAGAGTTTCATTCAGACAAGTGCTTCATACCTCACAAAAGAAAGGGGATGACCAAGAAGCAACCTCCCAGACTTCTCATTCTTACTTAATTATGCTGGAGATTGGGACGCAATTACAGAACCCGATTCAGAAGATTTTGAGGAATACTATCCCTAGCCTAACTCCATGGAGAATTGTGCAACTGGCGATGTCAAGCAAGGCCACTTGACGCTGTTGTGGACCGTCTGCACGCTGTGGTGTTCGCCTTGGAATACCCAGCTGTTCCATTCCTGCCAAATTTACTAGATCATGAAGATCACCATGGTGTCTATCTTGGTCTTTGAGAGCGTGCTTGTGCCTAGACATCCACCACTCCTCCACAGAGTAAGAGGCTGAGGAGATGCTGCTGCCATGTCCTGCCGAAGGAAAAGAAACAATCATGTCCAGTGCTAAACTGCTAATAGATTCCTATTTCTGATTCTTAATTATGATATTTTGCTTTTCTATTCTGTCTGAATTGCCTGGAGTAGTTTATTTTATAATGTGGATGCTCTAAAGCTGTTATGATTTTTTGTTCATTATTACACCCATTCTGCTCCTATTTTTAGGTTTCCGTTGTTGGCCTTTTGCTATCAGTTTCGTCCACTGCTTGCCAGCCCGAATTCCCGTACTTTTCCAGGGAGATTATAGCATTCTCAATCAAAACAGTGGTTGATGGTTTTGTGGATACAACGTATGTCCTTATTTTTCCTATATCCTACACAATTCTGATGATTAACTGTTGATGCAACACAATCATTGATGCGCCTCTTACATTTTAGGGATGACGATTTGGCTGATACAGTTGTTATTGACAAAATTAATATATTCCGTGCTGACAGAGTTTTCAAGGTATTTTGTTTTGTCACATGTTTGATGTTTATGTAATTTCTGAACTCGCAAACTGCAAACTGGAATGTCTTACTGGCAATTATCAACTGCATTGCCAGCTGATCTGATGGATGAATTAGTCAGGATATTATTGTTAGAAAATATGCAACTTTTATTCCCTGGGGGCCAAAGGCCAGTACATACATGTACATGTGGTAACTATGCAGGAAACAGCTTATAGAACGGGGAAAATGCACAGGAAGTATATGCAATTCTAATAGTTATCTGCCAGCCAAACTGTCCCCTTAATTTTTATAATATTTTTTTTTATGTTGTATGTATATAGACTTTTAGGGTTCTTCTACTTCAAGTTTAAAATCTCGTTCTCTACTAGAAGGATAAAGGAATCAGTTTATTTTACTCCGTGAATACCTGCTGAACTTGCACTTGTGACCCTGATCTTGCCATGCCAGATCACTCCCCCTTGTGGCTGGCAGGCCGTCCTGTTTATTGCCACTGTGCCCACTGCATCATGCCTTCTACATGCAGCTCCCACTCTCCTGCCTCTAGCTTGCTCTCTACTCCCACTTCAGGGATTACGCCTAAGCTAGCGGTTAGGTCCAAGATCACCTGTCTCAAAGGCTCAACCATGACGCAGCCCCCAGCTGCCATGGCTTGTACCTGAGGCTAGAGAGAGAAAAACTCGGATCTAAGTAGATAGGTTGGCTAGAGGGAGAGGGATGGAGGGAGGTAGAGAGTGATGCTAGAGGTAGGAGGGAGAGGAGTGCAGTGTGCTAGAAGTTAACAAGGTGACAAACATGGGTCACATGGTGCGATGGCCAAACCACAGTCGAGACTGACCCCAGTGGGTGGAGTGAGCTGGTATCATGAGCTCAGGGGTTCAAGTGAACCAAATGAATGTTCACCTTCCCCACAAACATGTGCATTACGAATTGTGATGCTCAGCCAAAAGAGAATATCAAGAGTTCAATAGCATGAAAAGAGTATTCATTAAGGCCTTGTTTTGATGAGTGGGGATTAGTCCCTGCCTATCCAATTAAGCCTTTTCAAACGATAAAGTGTTTTGTGCAAGTCTGCAGGTGTTCATGGACAATATAGCGACCAATGAACATTTATTTTGTCTAATATATATTTTAGTTCTTGTTATGTGGTTTTGACCAAGTTTCCATGGAATCACTCTTATTTGGTCGCAGTTCCTGTTGGCAATACATCAACAAGTTACAGATGCAGGCCATCCTAGGCACATGAGTCATCGGCTTTGTGCGATTGAGGTTTTAATAGATGTACTTGGGCACAGAGTGGTACATTATAGCACATGCTTGTGAGTGTTTTTCCTGTTCTCTTTCTTGTCATTGTTGTACCAGATAGTTCTTAGATGTCTGTCAGTTTAGAATGGATTTTGTTGCTGTCATGTAGCCCCCCTCAAATATTTCAATGATCCAACTTTAGACATCTTTGGAGAGAAAATTGTATTACTCACGGCACCTGTTTGCTTTATGCCTGCAGTATTCTTTTGTAGGTGTTCAAATCCTATTTTCAGTTTGATGTTTAGTGCCTTTGTGTCAATGCCATTGTCTGATCTTTAGTTTAAGCATCAATTATTATGTATTTCTTACAATTAGCGTTCATCAGCAATAGTCTAATTTTGTTTTTCATGATCATAGATCTTGACCTTTGCTCTGTGCGCAGGCCTTCATTTAAGTACATCTGCAGTTCTAAATTACTCAATTTTTACTCCATGCTTGGAGAAAATTTGTGTATTTTTTGATATCTTGCCTTGTATTATTAATCTAAATTGTACTGGATGCATGTCTCAACTGCAGCTATATTATTTGTATAGTGGGGAATTATATCTGGAGGCATGCATTGCAAGGCCAGTGCTGCAACATTTTGTCTAAATTGTTGGCTGCTTTCAATGCAAACTCCTCTACAGAAACTGTTGCTGTGCTTGGGATGCAGCTCCAGGTTAATTTCACAAATAGTGTCCTATACTTTACTTCTTGTACTTCTGTCTACTTACTCTTCTCAAATGGACTGGTACAGCTTTTAGTCCCTAAATTGGTCACCTGTTGCCTACCTGATGATAAAGGAGGACATGCTAATGGAGATTCATCGAAAGTTCTATCTTTGCTTCGTCAGTTAACAGTTGATGCTGAACCCTTGCTTTATGATTACATAAGAGTATTCTTCGTCTCCACTGATCTTTTATGTATCTAATTGCATTCTGACAGGCTGCAGCATGTTTTCCTTTTGATTATCGTTGTGATCTTTTCTTAATGGTCTTACAGGATTTGGAACCACTTCCTGGTCTTGATTGCTTGAAAGATATACAAGTTTTCCAAGCCTCACTTTCTGACTCCTATGCTCCAAGAGACCAGTTTCTGAAGGTTGCTATTTTAATTTTCTTTTTTTATAATTATAATTGTATATTTTTTATAAAATAACTTATTGCTTTTGACTTCCTTTAGTTTGTTAACAGGGCGCCTCACTTGCCTCCAGAACTGTTTTTGCTGAGGTATGCTCTTATTTGTATCTGAAATGCCTCCCCGTTAACTATCCGTATGGTATATGTGAATTCATCATGCTTTCATTGTTCTAACATTACTTCGTTCATTTTGTTCTTGTACTTTTAAGTCTTCGTACCCATCACAAGAAGTTATTATTGGGAGAAATCATCTGTAGAGGCGATGTATCTGTGGGTAATGTAGACACAGTTAGTTGCTGGCGCAGCGACCCGGATGTTGTTTCGGCTGTATGGACTCTTGTTGACCTTTGCAGCTCATCATCTGTTGCAAATGAAGCATCTTCAGTGCTTGCAGATTTTATCTCTAGGGTGTGCTTTCTGTCTCGATCCTTTGTCATGATCTACTATGTTTTCAATGTGAATTTTTCTTGCTATTACATATTTCCTTAACAAAAATGCAGGCTGGTATATCTGATGCACACCAAGTAATATTCCATGTTCCAAATCTTCCTCAAAAGCACTCCTTACAACTTCAAAGTGGCTGTACTTCCAAGGAAGATAAATTGTGCTCAGACTATAGTATTTCTGTTGATATCTTGGATGGTCTTCTGAAACTCTTGAAGACTTATTTATCTGACAAGTCTGTTGAAATAATCGATGTTACTTCACGAACATTGAGGGTAAGTTTTTGTAGCTGTGTTTTTTGTGAAGAATTTGTAACCATCCTTATGGTGTTAATTACCAGGCACATTTTCCATGGACTAATAAGGACTTGTTTGGTTGTTAAATTTGTTTGCTCTGGTATCATAATTCCATAATATCTTGATTCTTTAAGCATGGATGTTTTTCTTCAACATAAGATGTATCTCATCTCTTTTGTGTAATTGTAGAGTTTTTCCACTAAAACTACTCCCTCCGTCCATAAATAACTGACTTGGGTTTGTCTAGATTTGAATGTATCTATATGCTAAAATGCGCCTAGATACATTCGAATCTAGACAAACCCAAGTCAGTTATTTCTGGACGGAGGGAGTACTACAATTGGAGGCATATCTAAAATTCAATTCAGAGAATACTGCTACATTTAATAAGCCATATAAAGTCGTAAACACTTCTGATCAGCTTGCATCATGAATTTGTGTGTAAGTTTGAAATGCTTTTCTGCCCTTCCGATGTTTGATCCTGTTTCTGTTTTCTTAACAATTTGAGTGATTAAATAAAATTTGGTGTAGGTATACATTGTATTTTTTTTTTTGAGAAAACGCAAAAGCTTTGCGTTTCATTATATTGCAAAGGTAGAGTTTGTTACAACCCTCGAAGGAGGTTCACACTCAAGTTACAAACAAAACGGAGGGAGTTCAATGGATGTCCCATGTCGTCGGCATTATGTCGCCAAGCCCTTTGGCTCCCGCAAGAACCCAGGCTGAGGCTTCGTCTTTGATCTTGGCGATGAGGAGCAGGGTTAAAAGCTGGGCTCTCTCGAAGACGCAGTCGTTACGTAGCTTCCAGAGCATCCAGGGTACCAGGAGCGTGGTCATGGCCAGGCCCTTGTGCATTGGCTTGGGCGTTTGCCGTGTCGCTGTTGTCCACCAATCGAAGAGAGAAGGCTCGTCATGGGGTGGGGTGCAGGACAGGCGCAGCCAGGCCAGGATCTCCCGCCAGATCTGCCTGGAGAAGGGGCAGGTGATCATCAGGTGGTGCATTGTCTCCATGGCCTGATCGCAGAGCATGCATCTGGGGTGGTGTTGTAGCTGGCGCCTTGCGAGCCGCTCTGCCGTCCAGCAACGGTCCAAAATTGCCAACCAGTGGAAGAACTTGACGCGGTTGGGCGCCCAAGTTTTCCAGATCAGCTTCCAAGCCGTGCATCTATTGGATCCTTGGAAAGCTGCCATGTATGCTGATTTGGCCGTGTACTCGCCGTCAGCCGTCCATTTCCAGACCCACTTGTCATCGTCAGTGGTGAGTAGTGGGTAGGATACGCTGCCCAAGTTGTAGGTATTCCCCCACTTCCTGATATCCCAAAACCCCCTGAATGTCACGGGCCCATTTGTTTTCAGCAAGTCCGTCGGCCATGGTTCTCCTGTTGTGATGTCCTTGTGGGATGCAAGAATAAAGGGCCGGTGCGATCTCGTGGACAGAGTGTCCATTGATCCAGCGGTCCTCCCAAAAGCGTGCAGCCCGGCCATTTCCCAGCACAATGTGTGTGGAGGCGAAGAACAGGTCTTGCTCAGACCTTGTGAATTGCAGATCGAGGCTGCTCCAGGCCCTGTTACTGTCCGTCTTGCTGAGCCAGAGCCATCTTAGCCGTAGCGCAATGCAGGAGAGTTGTATGTCTTGGATTCCGAGGCCGCCCAGCTTGGTTGGCCTGTTAACAAGGTGCCAATTGACATGGCAATTGCCTCCTTTGGCCTCTTTTTTCCCTTCCCAGAGGAAACCTCTCTCGATCCTCTCCATCGTTCTGATGGTTTTGGTGGAAGGTGCCAGTACACGCAGCTGGTGTATGGGGATAGCTCCCAGGACGGACTTGATCAGGGGCAGCCTGCCAGGTTTTTGCATTAGGCGTGATTTCCATGTAGGTAGTCTGGTGGCCATCTTCTCGACTAAGGGTTCCATCTGCGCGGATGTTGGCTTGCGGATCGTGAGTGGAATCCCAAGATAGGTGATAGGGAACTCGACGATTGGGCAGCCCAGGGGTTGCAGCAGAGTAGTGGCCTCCCCAGTCTCGCATCGAATCAGTGTGGCTGAGCTTTTGGTGTAGTTCACCTGTAGGCCCGAGGCTCGTCCAAAAAGCTGTAGAATTGCCTTTACTGCCGCGACGTCGCCAGCACTGACATGGCAGAACAGGATCACGTCGTCTGCGTAGAGAGAGATGGACAGGACCGTGCGCCTGGGGTGTAGCTGCTGCAAGATCCCGAGGTTGATGGCACGTTTGAAAATCTTGCCGAGGACATCGACCGTGATGATGAATTGCTGAGGCGACAAGGGGTCGCCGTGGCGCAGCCCACGCCGGTGCCAGATAGGCGGTCCAGGCTCCCCATTGATCAGCACCTTGGTGCTGGCCGATGAGAACAGGATGGCCAGCCACCCAATGAAGCGGTCACTGAAGCCCATGTTTTGCAGAACCTCCAGGAGGAATGGCCAAGAGAGGGAGTCAAAGGCACGCGCCAGGTCCAGTTTGAGCAGTGCTGGAGGTGCCCCAAGTTGGTGCAGCAGGCGTGCTGACTGTCGGATGAGCACAAAGTTGTCGTGTAAGCTCCTTCCGGGGATGAATGCATTCTGTACCGGGCTAACCAGAGTGGCGAGTTTAGGGGCAAGGCGGAGCGATATCATCTTGGCAAAGATCTTTGCCACCAGATGAATCAAGCTGATGGGCCGGTAGTCACCTAGTTGGCTTGCCTCGGCATGTTTAGGCAGCAGTGTCAGGAGTGCCTGATTGAGCTTCCTGAATCCTCTGCCGCGCAGCTCATAAAGTCGTTGAAAGACCGCAACGAAATCCTCCTTGACGATGCCCCAGCAGGCCCTGAGAAATTCAGCCGTGAATCCGTCTGGCCCTGGTGCCTTGCACGCCGGCAGTCGCTTGACAGTGCCCCATATCTCATCGGCCCCAAATGGGCCGTCCAGGTCAGATAGATCGTCGGCCCGCTCAATGAACTGGGCCAGGTCAAGTGTGTGGGCACGATCGATTCCAGTGCCCAGCAGCCCGTCGTAGTGCAGGAACGCGGCCTCTGCCATATCACCTTGGTCCGTGAGTAATCTGTCCTCCGCCAACAGGCTTTGAATGTGATTTTTTTGCCGGCGATACGAGCATTGGCGGTGGAAGAAAGACGTTTTGGCGTCACCGTCTTTGAGCACAGCGATGCGAGCCCGTTGTCGTGCGATGGTGCGTTCAAGCGAGGCGAGGCCCAGGTAGGTCACCTTGATTCTCTTGCGTAGCCACTCGCTGGCAGTTAGCAGTTCTCTGGAGTTCCTGTGCCTGAGTTCCTGTGCCTTGTCAAAGCGCAGCAGCAGTTCTCTGGAGATCGCCATTCTATGCTTCACGTTTCCAATTGATTTTGCACTCCAGCTGGTAAGTTTGCGAGCTGTGGCTTGGAGTCTGAGCATTAGCTGGGTGAATGGATCGTTGTCTTGTACAGACAGCCACGCCTCTGAAACCGTTTCCTGGAAGCCATCTTGCCTGATCCAGTAGTCCTCAAAGTGAAATCGTTTGTGCAACGGGAGAGCAATCCAACAGGAGGGGGCGACCTTGGCCGTAATCGTGTTAGCGGTGAACTCAGGTTCAGTGATGGCCAGTTCGTGGCTCTTCCAGGCCAAGAGGATACCTCCGTGGGTGCCATCAGCCAGGAGGTAGACGTAATCGTTGAAGTCAGGGCTGAGCGTCTCGAGGACAATCCTGGAGTGGACCAACTCCATTTTAGTCTCCTAGAAGCAGACGATGGAGGCATCTGCGGTGTTAACCAACGAGCGGATAGCGATTCGACGAGCGCGAGAGTTAAGGCCACACACGTTCCAAATGATTATTCGAAGTTTTCTATAATCCATTAACAAGTTTCGTCTGGAGGAGAACATCACACAGCTAGACCTCGGCAGTGCTCCCAGCAGTGCCCGCATGCAGCAGCTCGTCAGGCAGTGTGTGCCCGAGCAGAGCGGCAATGGCTGCCAGGATGGGGAGGGAGATTGGCATGGCGAAAACGTCCGCTAACGCCTTCATCTCCACCTCCGTGATTTCCTGGTAGGCACCCAAGATTCCCGAAGTGCGCATGAGTTGAACCTGTGCACGACGTTCAGCAGTGGGGGGTGCAGCAGATTTCATCGCAGAGCGGCCGCGGCGGGGGGTGAAGTTGATCGGTCTCTTTCTCTGCTTCTTCCCGGGGGTGGGGAGGACGGCGTCGAGCTGCTTCGTTGCCGCGGCAAGGAAGGTGCCCAGCGTCCAAGGCCCAGCGGCGGGGTTGGATGCATGCTGAGGCCGCTTATAGACTAAGCGCGGGGAAGGCCTGGCTGGCGTTGTAGTGGCCGGCGGGCAGCGGCCCGTGATCGGAGTGGTCGCGGAGGTGTTCGTGGGCCGTGGCGAGCTGCTGCATGCGGGCACTGCGGGCACTGCTGTTACAACTTAAATACATGTCATAACTTTTAAGCCATGAGCATTCTTTTTATTGGTTCCTGTAATATTGTTTCTTTACTGAATTGCTTTGTATTGTATCTTGCATAAGTTTTCTGGTTCTTGGCTGCTCTCAGTTGACTGATAATTGTGTAGTAATCATGTTCCATCTATTGATCTTATTACTGAAACACTCTCCTTATTTTGAGCAAATGATATTTTATTACTTTAAACATTTGTTGATTTTGGAAATGAGTCTTTTTGAGTGTGGGCATGGCACATGGTCACATTTGCGAACTATTCCCTGGACGTCTGTTTCGACTCATATGTGGATGCAACACACAAATTGCAGTTTTATAAGTATCCTAGTTTGAAATTGCAAGTGTCTCGAGTGTTTTAGATTTCAGCTATATTATTAATGGCAGTACAATTCGTTAATATTTGTTTTTGTGTCAATAAACAGGGGATTCTGTCAACATCAAAGGGCCTGAATTCTCTGCAGTGTCTTGATTCTCTTGATAGGTCTTTACTGATGGTATTTAGTGCTCAATGTTGTCTGTGTCTATGTTCTTTTTTCATGCCTTTCTTCTTATCTTTTCAACCGCTCAATGTTTTCTTTCATAGGTTCATTCGAGGGGAATAAATAATCAGTTAGTTGAGCAGACACTTTTGGGCATGGATAAGTATTCTACTGGTGAGTGATAGGTTGTAATTTTTGATAAATTGGTGATTTGTGTGTTTTCCTTATCAATTGCACGGCTTCTAATTCCACAGCTTTAAATTGGTATTTGTATGTTCAGAAAATCAGAAGTAACTTTATTCTGTTTTAAATTATTCTAAATTATCACTTGGGGAAAAGCGGCCTGTTTAAATAGTTTGCTTTTGCGATTCAATGTGTTTTATAGTTCAGGGTTGAAAAGTTAACTTTTGTCTGTGTATGATGAAAATAGTTCGGGTATTGGTTTGGGGTTTAGGGTTAGATGGCACCCATGTCCTTTTATCACCATATCATATCTCAGTTGGAGACTAAAGTTCTATTATTGGCAATACATTGGGATGAGTTCAAAATTTTGAATAATTACTTTGTCATCCGGTTGATCTCCAATTCATAAATAGTAGGATATTTTGTGATTTCAGTGTCGGAAATTACCAGGTTGCTTTGGAAAACTCGTGAGATCTTGTAAAAATGAGAGTGAAGTGCATGATGGACCACTCCAAACATTTATGGAAGTAATGTATCCAATGTCATCTTAGGTAGTTGAACTCTTTCATGCTGAGCACCAAAGAACAAACATTATATTATATCGTGCATTTTTGTTTTGTGGTCCCACACTAACTTGAAAAATTAGATCATGAGATTTTGTTTGTGCGTAGCATAATTCTTGAATATTTTGATATTTGATAGTGCACCATGTAAAATTTTAAAATGAGGGTCCGTATACACTGTTAATTGCATATTAAATTAATCACATTTTTGGTTAAACTTGGTTTTGTAGTTTCACTTGAAGATTCAGACATCTGGCAGACTGATGGCCGGCCTTATGAGCAATGGTTATGCACCTTAGTGAGCTCTCTCATTTGTCATTGTAACGACATCATCTTAAGGTACAATTTTCAACAGAAAATAGCAGTTAACATTAGTCATTGTGATTGTGACTTTTATAGAGCTTGACAATGTTGTTCTTTTTCTAGACTTTGTAGAAGTCTTGTTTTTCTCAAAGTTGAGGCTGCTGAGCTTTTGCTTGCAAGTGCTCTGGTAAACATCGCTGGCAATATGGACTCCAATAACAGCATCTGTGGATTAATTTCGTCAAAGGTTTGTTGCACATCAAGTTATTTGATTGTTTGAAGATTGTGAATTGATATCCTTTGATATGCTTGTAGGTCGAGAAAATAATTTTTAGTGACTCCAACCATTCAATGAAATCAGTTAAGCTATTTTTGGATGCACTGAATGTTATCAGATCTTTTTATGTTACTGAAAAAGCCAGAGATCCCCCTTCTAATACACTTAAGGTACGTTCTTAATGGCAGTCCGGTAGTTACTTCCTCCTTTCCATAATTCTTGTTGTGGTTCTAAAACCATGATACGAATTATGGAACAGGGCAGTAGTTTCTAATTAAGTGCATCATGACCACGGTTGGCGTCCTCCATTGTTTTCTCATACCATAGTTGCATGATAGATGATTGAAGGTTTTTTGCTCCTCTCAGTTGTATATCTCCCAAGATATCACCCAGCACTTAGTTTTTCGTGGGAAGTGCTTAAGTTATTGACATCTTTATACTAAAAAGCTACTCTTGCATGGAACTCAATTAGCTTAGAAACATTCTCTTGTTTTTTTACTGAAAATTCTCTTGGTTGCGTGATGCTTCACAATGTAATTTTGAGTTGCTGACCATGTGGTCAATATATAACTTTTTTCTCGAGAGTTCCATTTGATAAGATTCTGTGATTGCAACATATCGAAGAGTAATGTACCATTCCACTGTCTTCCAGCTTTCTTGTCTTTTGCTTTGAATAATTTGACCCAGATGCTGCATGTGAAATGTGCATGAATCAAGCAATCAGCACACAAAAGCCACTTGGCAGGCCTCCTTGATTATTTGCTAGCATACTGTAGCTTCTACTAATCCTACCTATCAGGAAATGAACATTTCATGAGTGAAAGCTCAATACCCAGATGTTATTTGTAATATTGTGCCACGTACTTAATTACTGTTTTTCTTCAATAGTAATGTGATGTACTTTTGAACTGCCTATGTAACTTCCGTAGGATGGTAGATCCGCTAGATCCAAAAGCAGGTCACCAGCAGCAACCCCCTCTTCTTCATGGAAGAAGGTACCTTATTCTGTTACCTCTTTAAAAATGAGTATCTTTTGCTATTCTATTATTTTCATACGAATTCCTGTCAGTTGTGGTAGACAAGAGGTTATATGTCGAGAATCTTACATTCCATTGCTCTAACAAGCTCGTAAACATGCCACAATGTCTGACCGCATCCTAAAATTTAAGGCCACCCTGTAGGGGTGTGCGTGTGTGTTTTTCCATATCGGTGCAGTCACATTTACTGGTCATACTGAATAATTGGATCTTTTTCCATATCACTTGTTGGTCTATTATTTAGCCTTTTGTGAATAGTTAACCCAGGTGTTATTTCAGTTATGCTGCTAACTATTAAATGTATTATTGTGTGTCATGATTTAAATTCTTATTCTTTGCTAAGACGATTGGCTATTCGCTATAGGTCAATTTTTTTTTGGGATAACTGCAGGTGAGATCCTGTAAGTATATATTTTCATTAATTATATAGTGAGAGGAATGAGAGTGCGATGGTTACTCTGGAAAGAAATAGCTTAGCTTTTTGTACCATGATACTACTAACAAACAAATACTTGTTGGACATCCTTGTTACTAAAAACTCATTTTGTTGGCTCCAGCCCATAGCATCAGTATATCGCCTTTGGGTCTTAGTACAGGTCTTCGCAATGATCGATTGGAGAGATTGTTACTACCGTTTGGTATTATCTCTCCTCTTGGTAATGAATTATGTAATGAATTATTGGAGAGGCTATCAGATTCCACCTGACCACCTTAAATTATTAGCTCTGCAGGAGCATGTCTTTTTGAAACAGAAGCTCCAAAGATTGGAAGCTTGCAGTAACATTATAAAGATTTGAAATTCCTTTTTAGTTTTTCTTCTATGCTTCTATGTTCTTGTGTAGTTGCCATATGCGGACTTCTCACATGAGTATATTGCAGATGTTTGAGTGCATTGCTTGTAGCTAGGGAGAATCTCTACAGCTGCTATCCCTTTACTTACGAGTCATTAATTCTCCAGGTGTACTGGCTTTCAGTTGATTATCTTGTAGCTGCCCGAGCTGCTAAGGTAAGTGTGGCAACTTTCCAGCAATTAAAAAAGTATTTTATGTACATCGGTCATTATGTTGTTTGTTTCATTTTTCATTTGCCAGTCTTGATATTATAGTTCTCTAAGATGTCTAGTTACTTTCCATCCAAATATCCCTATTCTTATTCTGGTTTCAACCCCATGGCTGGCTATTGTAAAAAGGAACATGGATGGAGTAATAGGATCGATGTGCTATTTTTCATGGATTATGGGATCATCTCAAGATTATCAGGGGGCACGATTTTTGCCCTGCAGTGGTATTTGTTAGAGATAATATATATTTGTTTCCTATATAGGATGTGCCATTCCCATTGTTTTAAGGGGTTTTGTGTATATTTCCACCTTTACTTTGTATATTTGTAATGGCCCTTGGCCTCGGAAATACAAGTGACATATTTCCTTATAGAGCTGTATGCAATCTTGTTCCCATTGTATCCTGTCACTTATAGTGGTATCTAACAAAAAATGTAACTTGATCCCACTATTCAAACCATGAATATTTCTTGGCCATGGAAACGCTTCCTGCGCCATATGTTTCTTCTGCATGCAATGTTTTCCACCTTGCACCTCTTGTGATTAATTGTCTTAGTGCCTCAAGAGTGCCTTTTCCCTTCGATGGTAATGATTGTGCTTTCTACTGGATTTTTGTAGCGTTGCTCATGTGACTTTGCTACGCTTATGTATGTTGAACTTTGGTGTGAAGAACAATTCAATCAGCTGGCACTAGGACCTCCAGATTTTTCACAGCAAGAGTCGGTCAGTCCACTTTTCATTTCTTCAGTTGTTGCTTTAGGTCTTGTCTGTGCTTTAGCTCTGTTGTTATGTCTTGTGTCAGCTTATGTTTCTTTCTCTTTCCAGTTGCCACCGCATATTGGTCTATTGGTTGCTGCATTTACTCACATAAATGAGCCGGACAGCATTTATGGAATTACACTGGCCAACGAGGTTATTCACACAACTATTATTTGTATTTATTATTGATTATTTTGTGCATGTTCTTATGTATGTATGAACTCCGGTTGTTCTTAAAATGACATTTTACTGTCACTGTTGTGTGCGAAAACAGTAATAGGAATAATCTCCGTCCATCGCCACGTAGGCAAATAATCTGCCATAATTGTAACTTCCAAGTTAATTAAACAATTATTGGTCCAAAAATTTGCATCAGATTTATTATTTTAGATATGACAGGTTTGCTGTTATGGTCTGAAAGTTATGCATCTTTGATTGCTTCTTGTTCTTGCTGTGTCTTGAACAGATAACTTCTCAAATCATCAGATATGAGCATGAGCGTGACTGGAGTAGTGCTCTTGAATATTATGATTTACTTGTAAGATCAACACCAAAGGAGAACCATGGAGATTTCTCTGGGACAGTGTTGACTGGACCATCTGATGTATCTTCTAAAGCACAAGAGAAGACACTGAACTGGAAAACGCACAAAGGTCTGATGAGGTCCTTGCAGAAAACTGGATGTAGTCATGTGCTTGATTTCTACAGCCAAGGGTTAACCAACCAAAATGCGTGCCTTCAACAGGATTCAGAGTTTATTGACATACAAGTTCGTATTGCATATTCCAGAAAATCACAGATATTGCTATATTTTTGGGTAGTTTTGTTTGACTATCTGTTTTGCAGTACGAAGCTGCTTGGAGGGCAGGAAACTGGGATTTCTCTTTTTTCATTCCATATTCTTCGCAGGCTTCCAGCCGCTCCCGCAATTATTGTCTTTTCAATCAAAGTTTGCACAGGTCAATATTCTCCATTTATTCTTACATGCATATCGATATGTATCATACGTTCCTAATTTTTTCGACAAGTGGCATGGTTAGTAATTGAGTAAATTGCACTTTAGACCACTTATTATTACAGTTGTTGCCAGCCACACCATCTATAGTTGAATCTGGCACAGAATACCTGTACACCTCAGCTAATTTTGCACTTTACACTAGTTAAGGATGGTTCAAAGAAAATCAGCCCCATGAGCAGCTACATGGGCTCACCCGTCAATGGCATGTGGAGGACGCCACATTCTCACTCGTCCATGAGTGTGCCACCTCACATGGTTGGACACTGTTTTTTCTGGAAGGAAAGCAGTAGGGGAGGACACTGTCTTCACCCCACCCCACCCAAATCTAGTTAATGATCAGCTAGGTTAAAATTGAATTTGAGGGATCAGTTATGATATTTGTATAAAATATAGCTGTACCTTGCCATATATGGCATGCCTTTTCTTCTCGGGAAATTAAATTTTAGGCATCAAGTTCCACTGGCTATTTCAGAAAGTATGTGCCAGGCAGGGGCCAAAGGGTTTAGGGATGTAGTGCCAACGACATGGGATGTGCATTAAACCTTGTAATGTTTGACTGTAGCCTCTTAGGAGGAATGCAACAAAAACCTACTTTTTCAATGAAATGAAACGCAAAGGAAGTTTTCTCAAAAAAGAATGTATGTAGTGCCGCGACATGGGATGTGCATTAAACCTTGTAATGTTTGACAGTAGCCTCTTAGGAGGAATGTAACAAAAACCTACCTTTTCAATTAAATGAAACACAAAGCTTCCTTTGTGTTTTCTCAAAAAAGATAGTATGTGCCAGGTCGGTACATTTACTTTTTTTTTGTAGTGATACACCCATTCCAATTTAAGGACTCGATCCTTGTTTCCATTTGTAGGAAAGTGTTCTTTGAATATACATAATGAAATGCAATTAGTTGATTATTATTTCCACGGGATACTTGTAGTTACTTGTTTAATATGAGGTAAATTGCACCCTTGGTCCCTTAACTTCCATGTCCTTTAGGTCTGTCCTCCTACTCTTTTTCGAGAAAACGCAAAGGTCACGCAAAGGATCTTTGCGTTTCATTTCATGGAAAGAGTTTGGTACAATCCTCCTAGGAGGTGAGTTTACAGGGCAAAAACTGAAAATTAATGTACATCCCAAGTCTGTGGTAAGATGGCTCGTAGGACAAGGGCTCCTGCCTGTGCCCATAGGGCGGCCTCGTCTATGATATTGGCAGCCATGAGGTTTGTCGATGGCTGAACATTATCGAAGACGCAGGCGTTGCGGTGCTTCCAGATCATCCAGGAGATGAGCAAGGTAGAAGATGCAAGGCCTTTGCGCATGGGCTTTGGAGTGCATTGCCTTACTGCACGCCACCAATCAGTGAGCGTGGTGATGTCTTCGACCATGAGGCTCAAGGGGCACACTAAAGGTCCAAACCTTTCGCCACCTTAAGCCTCATGTGCAGAGTCCTCCTACTCTCAAAGTGCACATCTGCCCCTGAGGCTTAAGGGGCACACTAAAGGTCCAAACCTGCTTATAATGGTGCTGACTGTTTAGGTGGCATGTTGACTATGCGCACTTGGCATCCTCGTAAGCAGAGGCCCACATGTCACTCATTTCTCTCCTAAGCACAACGTGTTGGGCTGGCGAGGCTGCCTGACTGCGACCTGAACCTTGCTGGTGAGGCTGGTCGATGTTATGGCATGTGCCACGTCGAGCATATTCGTGGTGGAGGTAGTGTCTGATCTCTTCCTGATGAGTCAATGCCAAGCTGTACGGTGCAATGGTCGCACCGATATGTGTGGTGAAGGTGCTCCTGGCAGCCATAAATTGTGTTGTTTATCTCATCCAATCTCGTATTGCCAGCCCCATCCACTGGGATATGCCCTAAACCCTAGTCCAGAAGGCAAGAGCTACCAATACGGCAACACCATAGCTGAGAAGGAGCACAAGTATTGCAGCTGAAGGAGGCATGCTGGGCATAGGAAGTGGATGTCAATGGGTATCTGACACCAATTAGATCCCTCCATGCCATCGACCTCTTGGTGGACAACTAAAGTGGCAATGGTGGAAAAGCAATGGGAGCACCATCGCAGGCAATGCATCCACAGACTTCATGGCTATGTCACAGAGATTGCCCAAGCTCTGCCGCTACGTACCCTGTTCATCCCTGCCACTGCCGCGGTAATAGGTGTCCCGCCCCTGTCCACGGGACAGTGATATGTGGGTGCTCTGACTAGGATGCGAAGCAGGCAAGGTCAACATGCCACATAAACATTTACTTCTCTGTACGCAAGTTTGGATCTCCAGTGGACTCCCCTAAGCAAGTTTAGGGGGCTAAATGTGTTCTTATGAGTAGGATTACCAAAGTGAGTGCAACCTACATGTTAAAAGGCCTGAACACCAGAGGATACATTTTACTCTTTAGTTCTATTGCTGTGAGGTTTAGAAGCAGACTGGGTCGTGAAAAGGCATTACACAATTAATTTAGCGACAAAAGGGAACAGAACTTCTGTTTAAACAGCTCTAAGTTAAAATAATAATTAATTCTCCATTTTTCCCTTACCTTTTGGAACTTGTTTCCCTACTTCTGATATATTGTTAAATTTGTTCTGCTTGCTTCAGTTGCCTAAGAGCCCTGGAGAATGGTGATTTTGAGCAGTTCCATGGGAAACTTTCTCATTCCAAGATGGTAGTGTTCACATTAATATCTCAGGGTCACTTATCTCGGTAACTTCTCTCAATTGGGTTTACTGAGACTAACTTATTTACTTTGTCTTCTTTTAGGATCTTGTGTTGGCTCTTTCAAATGCTAGCAAGGAGAGCACGAAATATATCCACTCTACCGTTCTTAAATTACAAGTACTCACAATGATCTTACGATAATCTTCTTGTTTTTTGTTATTGTTTGGCATATTATTCCTTACATTTTTTTGATATTTAGATGCTAGATCATCTTTCCGTGGTTTGGGAGTTGCGGTGGAAACTTGGTCTCAATCAAGCTCCAAAATCTTATGTTGGAACGGAGGAGTTCTCTCTTGTGCCTGCCGTTCCTACGAGCAATCAGGTTCTGACACTTTCCTAATCATGTATATTCAATCTCATACAATAGGTTTGGAACCATCTATATATTATATCTGCTTATATGACTTCTTGAGTGACGTATCGAGATTCGAGAATAGAAGAAACTAGAATTCCTTGTCTATCGCCATGGTGATGCTTTTGACATGCAAGATATTTTTGGGTAGTTCTTTAACTTGCTAAAATGCTTTGGTTCATTTCTCAAATAAAGATATTGAATACTTTTCTTCTATGTAAAGTAAATGGAAAGCACTACTTAATATCCATTCTTTTTATACTTGATTTTTCCTGTTTGACTACTCATTTCCTTACCATTTTTTGGCAGCTGGAGTTGTTGAATAAAGAGTGGAACTTCATCATGTGTCAAACAGAGCGTAATCTTGATCTTTTTGAACCTTTTTTAGCATTCAGACGTGCCCTCCTTAAGATCTTAGGTTGCGGAGAACATCTTGTAGAACATTTATTTCAATCTGCTTCTGCACTTCGGAAGGTTGTCTCACTGTTTTTACTTTAACTGTGGCCACAGTTTGTTTTCGTCTGCTGAGTACATTGTGATACTTTTCTGGATTCAGGGTTTAAGGTTTTCTCTGGCTGCGGCTTCTTTATATGAACTCAAAGAACTTTGCTGTCACAGAGATCAGCAAACTGTGCCAAATAATTATTTTCTGTCAAAGGTACATGTTTTATCTCTAAGTTATCCTACTGCTGATTCCATATCGCTGTTACTTGAGCTGTCCCAACTTCCATGTCCATGCACACAACATTATCTTTCAGCACCATTTAAGGAGGAAATTCTGCATTTTAGCTTATTTGTTATGGTATAAAACTATTTTCAATCCATGAGCACTTACATGATTCTACCACAGATCATTTGCGAGAGCTGTCATCAAATTATCAATTTCCAATCTATTTTTAGAAAACCGAAGTAGGTCATGATATTATTTCTAAGTCCTACGAGTCTTTTGAGTACATGGTACTAAATATATATCATGACAGAGAAAATAAACACATGAGAAAAATACACTGCTGGTCATTGTGTGCTTATTGCAGTGGTACAACATTGCAACTTTAAATGACCTACTGTACATGCAGGATGCGGCCTTTCCAGTACTTGTGTGGGCCCTTTGGAAAGGCAAGGCAACACTTGTTGTGGCAATACAATGTTTATTTTTAAGAAACGAAAATATAATTTATAATATCCTGATAACAGTGGAACATAATATGATTTCAAAGTTTTTGGTACTGTGGTCTTTGTTGAGCTGAACTCGCCAAGAAACTACTTTGCTTCTACTCCGCCTTTAACCATCCGAGTTTAATCAATTACTATCAAATCTGAAGTTCTGACTTTCTATCGTTTCTAATCTTCTTTTGCATTAGCATGACAGCATGTTAGTTTTCACGTGATCAATTGAAGTCCATATCCTGATTATCCTACATTCACTCTCCAGCTTGAAGAAGCTAAACTGCTGAGAGCTCAGGGGCAGCATGATATGGCTATTGGTCTTGGTAAATACATACTGCAGAACCATACTGATAAGAAAGACATATCAGATGTCTACCGATTGGTTGGCAAGTGGTTGGCTGAAACAAGATCGAGCAAGTAATCCTTTATATTTAATGGCCCACATATGGTTTTTCTATGGCAAATTGAGAACTCTTTTTACTTTCTGTATGTGTTAACAGAGCATTCTTAATAATTATTTTGTAGCTCAAGAACTATCATTGAAGACTACTTAAGACACTCTGTAGATCTTACTGAATTTCACAAGAACTCAGACAAAAAGTACATGTCCAGGCAGTGCCGTACATATTTTCATTTAGCACATTACACAGATAACTTGTTCAAAAGCTACGAGGAAAGACTTTCATCCAATGAATGGCAAGCAGCTCTGCGACTAAGGAAATACAAGGTAACGGAATTGACAATACCATTGATATTTGACTTTGAACTGTGTTTATCTTAATCCAATTGCTATTTAATGCAGACTAGGGAGTTGGAGACACTGATGAAAAGACTCAAAAGTTCATCCAAGGCACATATATAACTGCAACTTTTTAGGGTTGCTAGAAATGCAAGATCTTTTATTCATGCTAACTCATATACTAAGTCTTCATTCAAATTTCAGGGTGAGAAGACTGATTACTCTTCAAAAATCCAAGAGTTGCAGAAACAACTTACACTTGACAGTGAAGAAGCCCAGAAGATTCAGGTGTGCATATGCTGTTTATCCAAGTTTCATATTAAATGTACAAGTTCATGGTCGAAATATAGCAAATATACTAGTTAAAGCTCTGTCCATGACAATATATCCAAAAAAGGTGCTGCTAAATGGAAAAATCTTTTAAAAAAACTACTCCCTCTGTTTCATAATATAAGATGTTTTAGGTTTGTGAAGATAGTGCATCTAGACGCCTTTTAGTGTGTAGGTTCGGAGTGAACCTCTCCGAACCTACACACTAAAAGGCATCTAGATACATTACCTTCACAAAGCTAAAACATCTTATATTTCGAACGGAGGGAGTATTTGACAGTGCATGAAGCAATATTATACTCCTAATTTATAGAAAGATGTACTCCCTCCGTTCACTAATGTAAGACCTTTTAGATATTTCAAAGTGGACTAGATACACTCTAAAATGAGTAAACCTACACGCTAAAACATGTCCAGGTACATGTGTTTCAGAAAAAGGCTAGAATGACTTACATTAGTGCACGGAGGGAGTATTTCATTTCATGCTGTGCATATATGCCAAATCTAGTAAGTTCATCTGAGCTGTAGAGTGCCCAAAAGAGACAAGCATTGCATCATACACTATTCTCTGTTACTGCTTTTCATTGGGCCTTCAGTTTGCTCATTGGTGTATAGCACTACATGTTGTACATGCAGGGGCTTTGCAAAATTTATACAAACCACTATTGTTTGGCAGAGCTAAGCTCATAAATTAGTGGATCTGACCCCATCTACATCCATCAAATATCTTGATTGAACCAGCATTGTCATGTGATTTTCATAAGTGGGCACAAAATACTCTCATTAGTGTTAAATAGGAGCCCATATCATAATTTTTGCTTCATAGTTAGTTGGGCATGTTGACTGTTACACAATGAATTCCATGCAAAGTTAATTCTCTCTGTTTGAATAAACATTTTGTAAACTTAAACCTTTTACCAGGATGATCGAGACAGGTTCTTGAGTCTGGCACTTCAGGGGTACCAACGTTCTCTAGTTGTTGGTGGCAAATATGACCTACAAGTGGTATGCACTATCTATTTGAAGATCCCAGTCTTTTCTATTTGCAGTTGTCATCTTTGTCTAATGACTTAAATGTATTCCCTCTGGCCATATGAAAGAACGCCCACCATTTCTGTTTATTGCGCATCAGTATAGAGTACACACAATCATTTTACAAACCTAAACCAACTTTCAAAGTCCTTGAAACTTCAGAGATTATAATTGTAGAAACTCTCTATTTTTATTTTATTTCTAGTGTTTCCAGTAGAACTCATGATATCATGTTATTGCTATTTTTATCTGTTATATGCCATTGTTGGGAATATTCTTGTTTTTTCAGTCATAATATGGTTGCCACTATAAATTGTTTTCTTAAGTGTGAAGTGTCCATCTGCTAATTGTCGCCTGTGTTACCACAATTATATCTTTGTTGTGAATGTGCTTGTTGTTTAGATCACAATGTATCTCGTACTGTAAATGGTTTATCTCATACTGTAAATGGTTTACCTTCAGTACTGTAAATGGCTTATGTCAGTACTCAACATCTTATATTCAGGTTTTCCGGTTGGTATCACTGTGGTTTAGTCTTTTCTCAAGGGAACAGGTTGTGAAATCAATGATTAAAACAACCAAAGAGGTCATTTTTTTAGTTCCATTTCATGATTCCCTTCGGTATTTTTTGTCTGTTTCATGATAAAAGAACTTTCTTTTTGGCTGGATAGGTCCAAACCTACAAGTTCATACCATTGGTCTATCAGATTGCTTCTAGACTTGGGAGCTCAAAAGATGCTCAGGGGTCAACAAACTTCCAGGTATGCACATCATTGAGAACTTCTATATGTTGTTTCCATGGGTGAACATGAATATGAATCTGTCAAGTCAGAGCATTGTTTTCCCTAGCAGAATGCATTAGCTTCTCTCTTGAAGAAAATGGCTATTGATCATCCGTATCATACAATATTTCAGGTACGAAAGTTGCAATCTTTTTTATATTGGAAGAATTATGATCAAATTCTGTTTTCATGTTTTTTCACTTTGCTCTTATTGTTATAATATTGAACTGATGATATATTGATTAGTGAACTATATCTAGTCAGCTGAATGCTGAATGCATGTAAAACTATCATATAACATGGTCAGTACTGTATCAACTAATACGAATACCAAACAGTCTGCCAAACATGAGCAAACCTTTTACTAGATGTTTGTTGGGGTTCTACAACCTTAATGCTCTTACAAGCACTAAGGAGAACAAGGTTGGATTCATATGACTAGGAGATGGACTCGTAAATATGTCCAGACTGGCATAAAAGTACCAAAACACACAGCCCAGTACACTCACTTGGATGCAACTCAATATTATTTTGGAGAATCCCCACATGACTTTCACCAGTAGGTCTAGTCGACCTATGGAGCAACTCCAGCACATACTAGTTATTCTCAGATCCTTTCAGGCCAGTGGACTTTGCTGTTTTAAGTTCGTGACATTCTTTGGCCCCAGCTTTTTGCTCTAGCAAACGGTGACCGTGTCAAAGACAAGCAAAGGAGCAGAAGTTCTTTTGTTGTAGATATGGACAAGAAGCTTGCTGCTGAGAATCTATTAAAGGAGCTATCTTCTTTTCACGGAGCTTTAATTCGTCAGGTTTGCCACTTCTTACAATCATCATTTTATCGCATTGTTCTTACCCCTGAAGGAGGTCATGGAACATATCCTTTGTGATGCTCATCCCCACATCTTATAGATGAAACAAATGGTTGAGATCTACATTAAGTTAGCTGAACTAGAGACTAAGAAGGAGGTCAGTTACCGATTCAAATAGCGACTTGTAAGATTTGTATACATACATTCTAGTTACATGTTAACATATTCTTTTTATCCATCTGATCGTCAGGACACCAACAAAAAAATCCCACTACCCAGGGAGCTCCGCAGCATTTGCCAGCTTGAACTTGCAAAGGTACTTCTTTATGAAATTTACTTTTACAAATTCCTTTCGCTGTTTCGAGCTGAAAAATAACCAAAAGATTAGGAAACTAAGCAGTCTTTGCTTGGTGGTAGACCTTCTGATTTTTTTGATTAATAACCTGGGTCAGCGATTTCTCAACCGTAAGTGTTTTAAATGATTTATGGAAATTTCATTTCACTAATCTGCCTTTTTGTTTCTTTGCTTGCCTTCATCAGGTTCCTGTTGTGACTGCTAATATTCCAGTTGACCCTAATTGTCGGTATGAAGAGGGTACTTTTCCACATTTCAGCGGGCTAGTGGATTCTATTACGTAAGTTGGGTTTTTTGTTTAACACCATTGTTTGTCACTGATATATTCCTTTATCTTTATTGACTCTTGGAAGTCTTCCTCTATGGTAGTGTAATGAATGGAATTAATGCTCCCAAAGTTATCGTATGTATTGGCTCGGACGGTAACAAATACCGCCAACTTGCAAAATCTGGAAATGATGACCTGCGACAAGATGCTGTATGTTCTCTTTCACTTTAGAAATTTCACAATTTATTTGGCTTATACCGTTTAACTTACTCCTGATTAAGCTATACCTAGATGTGAATTTTTTTTGTTGAGATTTAGATGTGAATTATTTAGTTGTCATTCAAACTGGTGTACATCACTGTTACACACAATTATATATTGAGGTCTGTCTAATTATATACCACTAGGGCCATTGATATTGTTGTCTTCATTAGCAAGATTGTTCATTCATATTAATCTTACGTTATTAAACAGCCAAACTGAAGAAATTGATAGGAGGTCAAATAACCCTAAAAGCTGGCTTCGATACTATGCTACAAACTCAACTTGTGTATTCCCATGAAGATCTATATGTACGTTGCTAGTAATACAATAATCGATTTTCGTCAAGATGGAAATAGACAAGGTTCAGTTTGTGGTTGCTGTGTTGCGCACATTTGTGAAGTTATAAAGTTTATTATCTATTTGCTAAATCAACTAGAAACTAAATAAATCCTGTTATCCAATGCTTATCCTCTCACACTGCTTTCATATGTTTTAGAACTGCATTTACAATGTGATAGAAAAAAGTGGATAACCTAATACCCATATATCCATAAGTTTTCAACCATACAAGAATATCATAACACACTGCAATGCCACATGGAGCCTGAGAAACACTGTTGTGTAAATTTCAGGTAATGGAGCAATTTTTTGGTTTGGTAAACATGTTCTTGCAAAATCACAGAGATACTTCTGAAAGGAGATTGAGAATACGAACATATAAGGTAGCAGTGAATGCCATTAATTTGATTTCTGTTCTTACATTTCTCCATTCTTACTTTGTAACCTATGGCAAATCTAACTACTTTCTCAAATTTAGGTTGTTCCTTTTACCCCAAGTGCTGGTGTTGTTGAATGGGTAAATGGCACTGTTCCACTTGGCGACTATCTCTTAGGGAGGTAATTCTGTACACGATTCCAGTTATTATACTATATAAAATAAGTTCTTTTGAATGCTTTATGTTAATAAAATATATCTTCATTGGTTCGGACAGCACTAGAGCTGGCGGAGCGCATGCACGATATGGAACTGGAGACTGGACATTTTTTCAATGCAGAGAGCACCTGGCGAGTGTATGTTCACATGAGGAGCTTCACTTCTATATATTCTAATAAACGATGATTAGCGTCCTTTCTAAAGCATTTATGTTTTGTAGGAGAAAGACAAAAGGAAGGCGTTTCTCAAAATCTGCAACAACTATAGGTCTTGTGTTTTCTGTTACTTTCAGCTATTAATAGACCAATATGTAGACAGATTGGAACATGCAGAGGAAGCAAAGTTGCTTGTTTTGCTTACATTTTTCCTTGTCCTGCAATAATCAGGCCTGTGATGCACCACTTCTTTCTCGAGAGATTCTTGCAGCCTGCAGACTGGTTCCAAAGTAGACTTGCGTACACAAGAAGTGTGGCAGCAAGCTCAATGGTAATGTATTTTAGTTAATGACATATTACTGAAGTCATTTGTCTTGGTCTATATCCACTACTGAGGAAAGCTATGTTATTAATTTTGCGGGTTCAGGTAGGATATATTGTTGGGCTTGGAGATCGTCATTCCATGAATGTTCTCCTTGATCAAGACACAGCCGAGGTTGTGCACATTGATCTTGGTGTTGCATTTGAACAGGGTCTCATGCTTAAAACACCTGAACGGGTATGTCGTCATAATCATCCCTCTATTCTCTTACTATTCCCTCCGTCCTAAAAAGGATGTCGCAAATTTGTCTAAATTTGGATGTATCTATATTCTAAATAGTGTCCAGATACATCCGAATTTAGAAAAAAATCTGTGACATCCTTTTCAGGACGGAGGGAGTACTACTTTCATGGGGCATAATATATTCGTAAAGCCAACTATAAATGACTATATGGACTAAGTTTCTGTTTTGTACTTAAAAGGTTCCATTTCGGCTGACAAGGGACATCATAGACGGCATGGGTGTTACTGGTGTTGAAGGCGTGTTTAGAAGATGCTGTGAGAAAACACTTTCTGTTATGAGAGAAAATAAAGAGGCATTGCTAACCATTATCGAAGTATGTCTGTTGCCAAAAGGTTTTTTCATAAATTCATCAGGCAGGTTGACATTACAGTTTATCCTGATAATTGATCTAATATGTCAGGTCTTCATCCATGATCCTCTTTATAAATGGGCCCTTTCGCCACTGAAAGCTTTACAGCGTCAAAAGGTAAGAAGTTTATTTTTGACTCAAACTTAAAAGACACACTTAATGTTCAGGTTACATGAGTGTGTCTAGAAGGCCCTTTTTTATCAAAGTTATGTGGAACTAAATATTGACCATGTTCAACTACTGCTGGCAGTGCTAAAGACACAACATCATACATATCTCTGGTTTTTGTTTTTCTCTTAGTTTCCCTTTGAGAGATTCAGAATCCCAAGTCATGCAGCAAACCATTGAAGTAATATTTGGTTTTCAGGAAACTGATTACACCGACTCGTGCCTGGACGACTCCCAAGAGGCATACGATGGCAACAAAGATGCTGCCCGTGCTATACTCCGCGTTAAACAGAAGTTGGATGGATACGAGGACGGGGAAATGAGAAGTGTAGAGGGGCAGGTCCGACAACTCATACAAGATGCGGTAGATGTTGACCGGCTGTGCCAAATGTTTCCAGGGTGGGGGCCTTGGTTGTAAGCACAACACTAGAAATAGATGGAACTTCTGAACCTAAGGTAAAAGCAATTTTGTGACTGCTAGTTAAGCTTTTACTTTCAGAGCCTCGTGCTTGTTTTTGTGCGCGAAGGCATACCTGACTAGTGGAAGGGGAAGTCATCATCAAACATGGGTTTGTAGTTGTATATATGATCGGTGTGCACTTGTATCTGTTCAGTATAGGGCCTTTACGCAAAGTCTATGTGTGGGCCTCTTGTGGATCTGCCAAAGTTGCAGTTGGAGGGATGCCATTTTATCCCAGGTACATATGCTGAAGAAACAGAAGAACATGTGGTGCCTAGACTTGACATGCGCAGTGCAGAGGGCTCAGTTCATCTTTTTTTTTTGAACGGGAAGAGGCCCGAAGGCCTCAGAAGCTCCATTAAACGGTGGGCACAACTTGGGGGAGTGTTTTTGTGGCCACAACTTCTTTTGTGTTTAGTTGGTCTTGGAGCGCAAAGCATTGTGCTTTGATTTTCATGGAATTTGCACTTGCATATTTTTGAAATCGACTTTGCACTTCCATAATGTAGAACAATTTTGTGTGTGTTTTTTTCCTTGTTGGTTTGCTGACTTTACTGCCACTTAGGCCCTTGCATGGGTAACAAACACTCTCAAGTTGCAAGACAGGACAAAACAATTGATATGGACGTAATGTGCCTGGTATTAGAAACTTTGGGTGAAATATGCACTAACGCGAAGTTCAAGTGTGAAACTTTAGTAGGCACACTTGGCCATGGATGCCCTTTGGCTGCAATGTTAGTCTCGGTTGATCTGTGCCGTTTGGTTGCGGTGACTTTACGCGTTGCAGCAAGGGTCTGCTTTGTGAGGTGTTCTTCAACTCCGACAGTACATTGCTGTTGTGTGGGAGGTCCTGGTTGTGCGTAGCATTTGGACTATGTCAACAATACATGTGGTGTTGTGGCATTCTCTTGGTCGTGCATTACCCTTGACTATGGCATACATGAACGGCCAATCCAATAATTAGACGTGGCGTCAAACTATATACCCGCTGTGTGGTATGTTCCTTACATGCAAGGAGGTGAAAAAGTTCCCAGCTGGAAAATGTGAGAAGTGCACTAGTGAATGTTGGCTCACTGTTGGAGATTCTGGAGTATATCTTTAACTTAGAAGAGACAACCAAACTGAAAACAGTATGTCTGCTGTGGATGTGGTGGACTGAAAGGAACAGACTAAACCACAATGAAAGGTGAATGAGTGCCGATGAGCTGCAGCACCAACTAGATCGCCATGTGGGAGAATGGCCCAAGTTCTTTAAACCTAAGTTTCAGCTCCAAGTAGAATTCATCGAGTACCGATTAGAACTTTGTCCTCGTTTATATGTAATGAACTGGCTTATGTGGTGGTTAGTATGGGTGCTCGGGAAATCCATACAAACCATTCCATGTGGTTGACGGATCCTTCCGGATGATGTATCCTATGCAGTGACCGACGATATTGTCACGACCACAAGTTAATGGAATGCTATGTTGGTTATACTCCCTCCATCTCGAATTAGATGTCGGAGATTTGTCTAGATTCGCATTCAAGCGAATCTAGACAAATCTCCGACATCTAATTCGAGACGGTACTTATAGATCACTTTGTTCGAACTCCATTGTATCTAGAAATAATTGTGATGCATCTGAAGTCAAACTGTTTTTAGAGAGTGCACAAGAAAATCTGCAAATGAACAGTAAGGCCCCAAGTAATCTGCATTTGTATGGAGTGGTTGACTATAGGACTGATATCACAAAAAAAAAAAATCCACCTTGGTGTGCTGTCTTTCCCGTCTTGGTCCCGGTTCTCAAAGTTTGGTCTTTCGGTGTGTTTTTTATGCCCACCCCTAAGTATGAACGACCACTACGAAAATGTCTCATCCCATGCACATTCAGATACGTGTAGATCTCAAGCAACATTATAATATTCCTCTCCTTATGGCCTCAACTTTATCTAGATTCATATATATCTAGATTAGATGCATTCATACCTAGACAAAGTTGAGGTATTAATATGGACGAAAAAGTTGAGGCTATTAATATGGACCGGAGGAAGTAATAAATTTAGCAAATCAACGTAAGCAAGTATTATTTCAAAAGCTGCATTTCATAACTTAAATTTGCAGAGAGAAGATCAAAACCATGAAGGAAAGTACATAATAAGTACTTGATACTTGAATGAATTGCACGGTTATTCCTAGAGCTGGCATATTTTCGCGAAAAAAAGGACCGAAGTTACTTAATATTGTGCGTTCAGCCATCCAAGAATCATCTAACACAAGCGAATCAATCTCGAAATGGCAAGTATTCTAGCAATTCAATTCTAAATCTCGTAAAAGTATCATATTCCATTACCATGAACAATTAGTGAGAGAACAAATCAAAGTAAACTTTGGTCAATCCGTAGATCGTGTTGTTCGCTGCCTCCTAGTCCTGTTGGGCGTCCTTGCCGTGAAGATCATCTATAAGCCGACTCTGCTCGCATCGCTGTCAACTCCGTGCACATGGACTACCTCCCCTATGACGGCTCGAGGATGTATGTCCAGCTCTCTCTTGGTGTGGTCGCGGAGAACCGCAACCCGTGGACGGCCGTCACCTTAGCCTTAGCATGGCCTTTCACGACAGGGTCATCACCACCGTGGCTGAAGCAGCTTGGCAAATTGGTAATAACATGAAAAGAGCTTTGCAGTGTCACTTACTACCGAAACGAGCAAATTGAAGATTCGGCGAGTTGGCAATCTCGGACGAGCGCTCCTGTTTCGTTTAGAGGGCATCCCGGGGTATACGATGTTCTTGGTTCCTAGTTGATGGGAGGTTTTCGAGTTTTCAGGGCATAAGGCCCTGCTGACATGATCTTCACCCATTGTCAGGTTTGTACGTGTTGAGTGGTAGCTTCATGTTTTTGGATGTAAGCTCTTTGTCAGTCCTTTGTTGAATAATTTAATAAAGAGCGTTGTATGCATCTCGTCGATGCAAAGGCCAGAGGTCTCATCCTCCGTTTCAAAAAAAGCGAGTTGGCAATCTGAATGCAGGCATAATTTACTCTAGCTCTATGATTTTTTTTGCAGGTAAGCTCTACAGTTGTCATCACTAAAAAAGTAAACAATTGGAGGATGTCACAGGAATAACCAAAAGAACATTTATTAAAAAAATCAATGTTGATGCAATGCGATAATTTATATCCTTGAATGCGTGAGTTCACAACTTCAGGATTCAAAAAGGATTGAGCATGTGAAAATATCACATATCTTCCCCTCTTGAGCACCATCAACATAAGCTCTTTTATTATATACATACACATATGTCACAAGTCATCCGTTTCAAATTTTGTGACACATTTGTCAGAACACACCGCATGCCCAAAAAGAAAAGTTTGACACATTTCTTTCAAAACCGGTCTCATCCTCCGTTTCAAATATAGTTAGGGAAAATTTGATACAGGACACAATCTTGCCAAGTACTATTACAATTTGGTGATACATTTGTCAGAACACACCACATGCCCAAAAAGAAAAGTTTGACATATTTTCTTCAAAACCGGTCATAGCATGGTCATCCCAGGCAAAAGAGAGAGGGATGTGAGAACGACCCAAAAAATCTTAGGGGCGAACTCTTACAAAGCCTTCCATATGTATGATTAGGCCTCGACAAGACGATAAATTGTTGTAGTAGCCTCATGGCGCAATAGGTGCATGGAATACTGGTTTGACGTGTGCAGATTGGTGTGACTCTCGAGTGGCGGCCTAACTAGCAGTAAGACGAGGATGGAGACAATGAGAGGGAGGGAACAATGAGAGGGAGGGAAGTAATCTAGAGGCCCGCTCCAAAGCCCAGTTTTAGCCACGCCCTGTTAACTTGGCATCGAAGCGGTGGGAATGAAAAGGTGATGGAACATGGAGGTATAGATTGAGTACAAAACAAAGGGTGGGTAGTGCAACAAGCTATATATCTGTTTCTTGCGAAAAGGCCATCAATGTATTCATAATCCCCAACAACAGTACAAGAAAATCCAAAAGTTTTAAAAGTTACAAATCTTTGGGGTTTTGCCTTCTCACGAGTCAGACTATTATCACACATATAATTAGTAAAAGGTTTTGCTAATTCTTGGTCAACTGAGGATTAAGTTAGAGCTCAGTTGGATCCTAAGCCATTGGATTTGCATTGTGATTTGGTTGCAGTAGTGGTCTTTCAATTGTAAGTGAGGTTGCAACTGAGCCTTCGGTTGTAAGTGGAGTTGCAAATGAGGTTGTAGCTAAGATTGAATGACACAACCAATTAGTAATTCAAGAAAAATTGCATCCTCCAACATGGTAAAATCCCAATAGGAGGAGTGGACCCCCTTCAAAATCTCACTTTCTTGCCCCATCCGCCCTGCTGACTTTGGCGTCGAATGGAAGACAATATGAATGAAAATGTGGTGTAAAGTACGAAGAAAGAAGGAGGACAACTAAGGATGTCAATTTTATCCATGGACTCGAGTATCCACGGATATTCAGCCCGCTGGGAAAGGGTCGCTAACTCATGGAGTGGGCACATGTAGAGGTTTCGCCCCGTGGATATCCAACATGTAAGCGAGACATGAGATTTTTTTGCCTAGGCCCATTTCTCCCTGTCCCTAAGGTCGTATCCAACTCACACAAAGGCCCACCTAATTGCTAATCCAAACCCCTTACACCCACCCATGCATGAATTGACCCAAGCGTAAGCAACCGCCTTGTGTCCTTGTCTCCTCGACCAAACATCCTTGTGAACGACGCCTGGGCAACTAACCTCCTCACATGTAGCATGATGTTGCGACATCACCGCCGCGGGTGGCGGCCGTCCTTGCCACCCCTGCTCTCCCTCGGCTAGAAGACACACTTGTGGGTGTCGACCCTTGTTCTCACATTGTCACCTGCCCTCTTGTCGCTATGCTAAAACGTTATGTTGTAGCCTTGTTATGTTGATGTACATAGCGCGTAAACCCATGATATCCAGATATCCAACATATTTGGATCTAGTGCGACATTTGTGACACCCCCACGATCAGGGTTAAACAAATCCATACCTTAGCCTACCATAAGCTTAACCTAGAGCTCGAGGATATCAAGCGAGAAATCGGTAACACAACAGTAACCCTACGACACAAAAATTATTACAGCAAGCTCAACTGAGCAAAGAACCAAAATATTACAAGCAGAGGTCAATGACCACAAACATCAAACAAAGGAAGGGAAATTATGCTATTAAGTATAGAAAACTTAACAAATGGCCTAAGAGGTCTGAAGCATAATGATGACGTCCCAGCCCATAGATTTTAGGCTACCGGTCGGGAACCCCAAGCTACTCGTCGGTGTCGGTGTCGTACAGAACTCATCTTCAAGGGAACACTTACTCTGCTATAAAAAGTATCAACAAAGCAAGCGTGAGTACAGGGTGTACTCCGCAAGACTTATGGCTGGTGGGGTTGTTTTGCATAAAGCCATCTTTGTTTATAAAACAAGAGGGAGAAGAAGCTCGTCTAGTCAGAACATTTTAAAAGGTAATAAGAGAGCGACATCTCCAATGGATTGATCATCATCTTTTGATATCCACCAAAACATCATCCTCATCTCACAACTAGGATCACCCCCTCGTACCCATGAGGAAGCATCCTTAAGCACACGTTGATCTGCCAAGTTTTACGATTAGGTTAATGTTCTCTATAATCTTAGAATTCGGTCACCAAGCATTCATAACCGTGAACACGGATTTTCAAAAAGATTTAACCCTGTAGGGGTGCACAACTTTACCCACACATACCAATCGACTCTTAGCGCCACTTGACACACTTACTTGGTGTGCTGGTAGAGGGTGATTGGACACGACCATTTTACCTTGCTTTCGTCGAGACCATGAGTCACACCCTAAGGATGGTTCCGCGGTAACGGGTCAAATACCGAAGCCGATCCCTAGAGATGTGGGCGAGGTTGGTTTATCAGGGGCGCCATCGACCCCAAGCAACCCGGTCCATGCTTCCCTACCTGTTATGATTCACCTCCTTCACCACCTTCGAGAACAACCAGATATGCATATGTTGAATGGAATGCCCGAACTAGGTGACTCGTGGAATCTACTAGGCAAGTTAGTTAATCGTGAGGTCTCCATAAGCCCCGTGTGGCTGTACGCTCGTCTTGGTCCAAAGGCAAGAACCCGGTTCCTAGTGGTGGCGAGCATGGAACTACAAAAACCACATCCCACCGTGGCCTCCCATACAAGCCTTAGCATGTCTAACCTTTACCACATCTTACCTCATTAGTATACCTCGTTCTCCTGTCATACTAGATTCTCAACATCCGATACATCATCTGGATGAACCAGAACTGATAGCTATGCATGGCTAAGCAAGACACAGATATACGCTCTAGCAGTACACACAAGCCAAACCTAGTTATGCTAGGAGCATTGGATCAGGTAATATAAGCTCAAAGGGAGTAATGCAACATATATGATACTCTATCTATCGATGAAAGACCACAATAGAATTGTGTGCATCGTGGCAGAATTGAAATACTTTGAAAGCATGGGATTCTTTTATGTGTGGGGTTATGCTTGACTTGTTTGTTGATAACCAATAAGCAAAGCTTCGGATATCTTGTACTTGACTTGGTTACAGTTGATCAAGTATTGTTCGTCGATCTTCGATGGTATTGATCTCGATCTTTGATCTCGATCTCGATCTCGATCTCGATATCGTATTCTACCGGGAAGAAGCAAACACCGGAAAGAAAGAGAAACAATCAACACATGGCATGAATGCAATGCTCAAACAAGTATGATGATATGATAAGTTACTTTGTATTGAAATGAAACCCTATAGCATGCTTGGCAATTTAAGCTGTCGGAGGGGTGCAAACCCTAATATAGTGGAGACCCTGGAATCACCTACGGAGGTTCACTTCATTCTCTAATTTGACTTGTAACTAAATTTTTTGAACAATGAATGATTTTGACGCTAATAGATAGATTTCATTTTTCAGAACATTTTGATATATTATACATATTTTTCTGACTTATAAATATTAAGTTATTGAATTTGTAAGATTGTATCAATTTCTAAAATTATTAAACCATATTAAAAGCTTTACTGCGTCACTATGACATCATTATTATGGCCAGGTATTTTGTTACTGCACCTAAACCTACCCTTAGACACTGACAAAACGGGCCTAGGGCCACGTCATCAAGCCACGCAAGCGGTCAGCGATCAACAAGACCCACGGACACGTCAGCGCCACATTGGCACGACGTCACCGTGACGCCATGTCACCGGCCACCTACATATGGTCATTGGGGCCAGCGATTTTGAGCATGCGCGCGCGAGCTGGGTATGTGGTTTGAACCGGGGCTGCAAGGCGAGCTTTCTAGTGGCGGCACCGCTGCGATTTGACCACCGGAACAGTGGCTGTGACGGCGTGCAGCGGCAGAACTTGCAGATCAGCGTGGCGGCAATGGCACAAAGCGAGAGGGAGCGAGTGGAGGGGCGCCTGAGCACTAGATGTTCACCGTGAAGGGAATGGGCGTGACGGCGAGGACGGAGGTGGACTAGAACGGCGAGAAGGTCGACGTCGACGCTTGTCGGTGTTGGGGAAGATGACCTCGATTCCGACGATTGAGGGCACGCGCGCTTCCGTGGATTGTCTAGGAAGGACCAGGAGGACGAGGTGGAGCACGCGGCATCGTCAACGGGGCTCGGGGCGGCCTGCAACAGCGGCGATGGACGACGGTAGAGGCGACTAGGGTTCGGCCCTGCCGGTACAGAGAGGGAGAGAGAGCGTGCAAGGATGAGAAGATAGGGATGAGGCCGTGTGTCATGGCGGTCTTATCCTCCTCCAAAGTAGGATAGATGGCGATGCGCAAGCAGCGTGGATCGACGATGGCGGCAGTGACACGGAGCAGCTTGCTCATCGTCGATGATGGAGATGAAGGGGAAAAGAGGCCGAACCGGTATTGGGCCAGGTGGTCTACTAGCTGGGCCACTCTGCACGGTGCTGAGTGGTGGTTAGCGGGGAAAGAAGGTGGGCTACGAGGCCTAGTTGATCTGGAGCCATTTTTTAGCTAAAACATTTTTCAATTCATTTCTCCTTTTCTCTTTCATAAAACCATTTCAAATCTGTGTTTTTCCCAATTCAATAAAAATAGAAGAAGGTTTTTTTGGAATAAGGAAATATAGCAAGGACCCTTAACAATTTGTGTTCCATGTATTTTGTAATTTTCAAAATTCAAAAGCATTCGAATGGATTTTTCAAGAGATAGACGGGAAAATAGCTAGGGTTTAGGGTTTTGCTTAATTTTCTTTACATGCACTTTTAAGAAATGATGCTCATGAATGCACAATCAAACCCTAATTAGGATTAGCTAAAACTGGGGTGTTACAACATCCATACCCATTGTTTCCTTCGTGGGCGGTCCATAGTGAAAACGATGGACATGGATATAGATCTAGATCTTGTCTACCCGCCTAAACCTGCCCCATTGCAACAAGCTATATATGCATGGCTCAAAGGCACAAGAGCTATGTAGACGTAGGTTGTATCACTAGTAGAAACCAGGCTATTAGCCCCGATTCGTAAGGACCTTTAGTCCCGAAATGCGAACCGGGACTGCCAAAGTGGGACTAAAGATCCTTCTTTTAGTCCTGGTTTTGTTACGAACCGGGACTAGACGTCCACCACGTGGCCCCACGAGCCGCGCTAGGCTGGAGGACATTTAGTCCCGGTTTGTAACATGAACTGGGACTAAAGGTTCCCTCCACGGCAATGTTTTGGGCCATTTGGCTACCGCGGCAGGAGATGGGGGTTTAGGGTTTTGTGTTTTTCTTTTCATTTTGTGTTTTGTGTTCAATTATTTTCCATTCTGTGTTTTCATTAGAAACAAGTTTTCGTATACATACAGAATGCTACTACATAGTACTTGTACACATTGATGCAATATATAATATAATTTCTCTTACAAGCATACATGGAGTCCCAACCGGATCCAGAGCCTGTCTATTTGATTACATGGAGATCATTACATGGATGCTTTAGGGTCTATCTAGAGAGTATTCTCCGCATGGGTCTATGACCTCGTCGACATAAAATCCAGCAAATTCCTCTTGGATTGCTATTAGGCGGTCCTCTGGTAGGAGCTTGTCCCACATCGCGCCCAACTATAAAGAAGGAGATCGTATGAATTAGACTCAACACAACTTTTTGTAATAAAAATAAAGGGTGAATATATTGTTTACTTACTCGAACATTTTCCAAGGGCTTCTCAATAGTGATGCGAATGAACTCGCACACGTAGAATCCACATAGATTAGTCCCCCGTGGCTGCCTCGCGCACTTTACAAGAATATACTTTAATCAAATAATAACTCTAGAATGATAAATGCACATAAACTAGAATTAAATAGATGCGCGGACTTAGCTCGTACTACTTACCGAGACCGATTTGAAAAATAGCTCCTCACGCCATTGACCGCGGACCTTGTTCTTGAAGCGTGTCCAAACCCTACCCGACAAAGAAAATGAATGTATGAGTTAATAACTACTTGATATCCCAGAAAATGAGCGAAAGAAACCGATATAGTGCGATAATGGTTGAAATTACCTCTGGAGCATATCGATAATGCTGCGGTAGTCTTCAATGTCTTTGTTTAGTGAGTCCATGATGTCAACTCTTCCCAAGTGAACTGAAATGCTTAAAAGAATCCAGTGGTACCCACGCAAGGTTTACATACGTTAGTAACTCATTATTTACACTGAACATCGAGTAAGCAAAAGTTAATGTGTACAAGAACTCACTTGCCGTCGTGGTAAGGAAATAGTATTTCATTACGGAAATGCTAGTTCGTGAGAAACCAGAGCAGGTTTTGCTCGGTCTCTAGTGGCTTATCCTTTAGCATAGCTCCATTAACTCGATGTGGGTCAATGAACCCAAATCCATTCATAGCCTTTCTTTTACATTCGAGAATCTTCATTCTGCATCATTATATATAGCGTACAAAAGAATATAGTGAGTATACTTACCGGCAATGAATTGAACAAGTTGAGATAGAGACTTAATGACATAAATAAAGTAATCACTTACAGACAATAGCAACTGAGGATAGATTTGTCGAGTTCCTTTAGATTGAATAACTGAAATAATTCTATAAATTCAACAGGGACCTCGTATTTAGCGAAGTAATGTGATTTTCGAACTTTCAGTATGAGCCAATATCGCTCTTCTTTTGATGCTTTCATGTACCATTCATGGAATCGTCACATTTTTGTTGGCATATCCTGAAGCCTCTCAGAACTGACCAGAGGCTCCCCGTGAACAAATTTGGGTGCTACCTCAGCCTTGGGCATATCACCGTGAATAATGTCATGAGTAGACATATTACATTGCTTGGCCAATATCTTAGCCGTTTCCGGATCCATAGGTTCTCCCTCATATAGTTGAGGTTCGGGTATGTGCACCTAGAGCGCGGGGGGGGGGGGGGGGGGGAGCGATTGATTTGCTTGTTTCCCTAGATGGGGAACGTCTCTTTTGGTTCTTAGGCTACCACTCGATTGTTTTGCTTGTTTCCCCAGCTGGGGGACGTCCGTTCTGATGCTTTCGTTGATTGTTTTGCTTGTTCCCCTGCTGGGGAACCTCTTTTGTGATGCTTCCTCTACCGCTTGATCTCTTCTGTTTCAGTGTCTTCTGAAGACATCGTGTATAGTCATCTGGCGCATTTAACTGAGCTTGGGATGGCTGTGTCAGTAATTTCCTAAAGTGCTCCTTGGTTTTCGGTTTTATTTGGACCTCTGGCTCAGGTTGTTTCTTTTTAAAATGAGCATCCACTTCGGCCCGTGCGACCGCATCGGTGTCCACATCGGTCAGGTCGTAAGTCCTCTTGGGAGGAACCGGCGGTACTCTTGGGAGGGGCGATAACTATCGCTTTGGGCGTCGGTTATCGCTCGACGGAGCGGTGCTATTCTTCCACTTTTGGCCCTTAGTGGGTGGAGGCGGCTACGTAGATTGAGATGGACTCGTGTTGGGGTCATGGATTGGACTTGGAGGTGGTGGACTTTTACTGGGAGGAGATGGTGCCATTGGAGGTGGACTTTTACTAGGAGGAGACGGTGGCCTTGGAGGTGATGGATTGTTTCTCAGTGGAGAAGGTGGCCTTGGTGTCGAGCCTAGAAACTTGATATATTCTTTTTTCCAAAGAATGAAGCCACCCGTGACTTCTCCCAGTTCCGTTTCCCCTTTACCTCCAGGGATGTCAAGCTATAGTGACTGACACATCGGTTGAAATTCATCCACACCGACACGAGCATAGCCAGCTGGAATCGGATTGCAATGGTAGGTCGCTCCCGGTGCAGAAGGTAAAGCAAAGCCGACTGCCACCTTCATGGATATGTTCTTCAGTTCAACATGCAACTCACAACTAGTCTTCTCCTTAATTGCATCCACGGGATACACATCCATCGTTGCATCATTACCGTGGCCCTCCATGGAAGCCATGCTGCTTTTCCATTGTGATGGGACGACCGTACTGTCTGGTGCAGGATCTTGCTATCAGAGTCCTTTAAGTTCATTAAGCTCCTAGCGATGCTCCTGTAGCATGGCTTCAAACCTCGCGAACCGCTCCGCATCCTCCTCTTTTTGCCACTTTGTTTTTATCGATCGGCTTCTGTACATGTCAAGGTCCTCGGGAAACCCGATAACCCATGGACAAGAAGGTCCAAACCCTCTTGTTTCTCCAGCCTTTTCAGGATTCCCGAGAGCCTTTGTCAGCTCATCGTTCTCTCTGTCGGGAACAAACTTTCCCTCTTCAACCTCTATTATCACTTTAATAAGTTCATTCTTGGGTGAAGAAACTTCTTTGGCTGCAACAATCTCGCCTGTTTTTGGGTCATACGATGCCCCATGCCCGAGTACCCAATTTCTTGACCTCCTGGGCCAACGAGACATAGCTGGAGTGACCCCTTTAGCCTCCAGGTCAGCCTCAACTTTATCCCACTTAGGCATGGCACTCCTGTAGCCACCTATGCCCATATGATGATGATATTTATTTTTGGCTGCATTTATCTTATTTTTTTTGACATTGCCACAGCTGGTGCCGAGTTCTTGTATTCCACAAATGCGGCCCAGTTATCCTGCTGCATCTCTAGTGGGCCAGTGAATGGAGGAGTTTTTTTCTTCAAGACATACTTGTCGTACAATCTTTTCTTCCATTCCTTGAATAGTTCGCCCATCTTCTTAAGAGCAAAGTGCTTGACTTTCCTTGTCATTTGTTGTGTGACCTCATCAGTCTCCAAGACTGGTAGGGTGAAATGTGTCATGAGAGAATTCCACATCACATATCTCGCTCTGTCATCTACAAAACTAGCCCTAGCTAGATCCTTTTTTTTCCTGGCTTATTCCAATTTCGCGTGGTGATCGGGATGGTGTCTCTAACAATCACTCCACATTTAGTTATAAATGCATTCATAGATTCTTTGGACTCCAACGATTGACCCAGCGGAGAGATTAAGTCAATGTTGAAACGGACATCAGCGGGCAGCTTTTGTGTCGGACCTCTTGTCCTTGTAGAAGATTGGCCGGAAGCGGAGGTCTAAGAGAAGAAACATTCGGCAGTACATATATACGAATCAATTAGTGCATCTATACTAGTGATCAATCGGTAGAGGCTTTATATACCTCGACGGAGTTTGTTATTATTATGGTGTCTTCACCATGGTCTCCACCATGGCCAACACCATCGTCTCCACCCTCGTGTCCTCCAGACAAATTAAGATACTCGGAACCATCGTAATAAGAACCCCCAGTACCCTCATCTATCATATTGAGAAGCTCCTCTTCATTCTGTCTACCGTCCATAGCTTAACTAATACAGAAAAATAATATTGCATTAAGTAAAAGAATATTACAATTGCGACAACTCGGATACAGAAAAAAGTTTACATACTAATAATGAAACAATTTTGCATTCAGATATATAAAGTACAATAATATAAGAGAAAGTATATTATTAATACATGTCGCTCATATCTCGCTCATAAGATAAAGTACATTATTAATACATCTCGCTCATATCAAACTAGTGAACTCGGCTACCGTATTCTATGTTACGGCAGCTCTACAGCCAGAGAAGAGGAACCATCACTGGAGAATAGCTCGGGTGAGATCCGTGAACTTGCCAGATATTGGAGAACCTAGTCTCCAAAAGATACATATATCGCCATACGTGCTCGTCCTCCTCCCTAATACAACGACGTACCACCTCCTCTGGGCCCGGCTCCCTCTGAACCGTTCCTGAACCTCGTGGACGCCAGCAAAGAAGCTCCGGGTCGACGATGATACCCGGATTCCTCACCAAGGTACGAGTCCCGACAGGTAGCACCTCCCAGTGCCAACCCGGCGGAGCCCAGGCTCGGACATCCCTGGAACCGATGGAGTCCAGTAGGCTCGGACGAGGAGGACGCGACATAACTAAATAATAGGAATAAACAATCATAAAACATAAACAGTAACTAAATCACTAAGTATTGCCCTAATAACACTAACTCTAAACCTAACACTAACTAAACTAAACCTAATTAACTAAGTATTCTAACTAACCCTAGATAAATACTAATACTAATACTAACTAAATACTAATACTACTAACACTAACCCTAAACCTAACACTAACTAAACTAAACTAATTAACTAAGTATTCTAATTAACCCTAACTAAACTAAACTAATTAACTAAGTATTCTAATTAACCCTAACTAACCCTAGATAAATACTAATACTAATACTAACTAACACTAACTAACACTAACTAAATACTAATACTACTAACACTAACACTAAGTACTATTGCGCCGGACGGGCGGCGGCGCGGGTGGACGGATGGCGCGGCGTAAACGAAAATTAACCCTAAACTAACCCTAGAGTTTTCACCTAATAAACTAAACATACCCTAAACTAAACTAACCCTAAACAAACTAAACTAACCCTAAACTAACCATAAACGAAAATTAATCCTAAACTAATCCTATACTAACCCTATACTAATACTACTAACACTAACTAAATACTAATAGTAACCAAAATTAACTATCCCTAACCAAAATTAACGGGGCTGCACGACGATCACCTGAAGACGGCGAGGCGGCACGGCGCGGAGACGGTGCGGGCGGTGATCTCCACGGGCGCGGGCGGCGGCGGGACGGACGACGCGAGCTCCACTCCACGGGCGTGACGGCGGGGCGGATGGCGTGGGTGGCGAGCTCCTCTGGGAGAAGGTGAAAACGGGCCCTCCGGGTCGTGGCATGACCCGGGGTGGGGGTGGGGTATTTATATCCCACCACATTTAGCCCTGGGTTGTAAAACAAACCGGGACTGAAGGTCCCCCTTTAGCCCGGGTTTGTATTACAACCCGAGGCTAAAGGTGTTTTCGCTCGTCGTTCTTCCCGCGCACGTACACCCTTTAGCCCCGGTTTGTAAACCAGGGCTAAAGGGGGACCTTTAGTACCAGTTTGTTTTACAACCAGGGTCTAAAGGTGGTTTTTGGCGCCAAAAATAAAAATGGTTTATAGTTTTCAAAAAATTATGTATTATATATCAAAATTTTCAGAAAAAGAAGATCTATAATTTAAATCTATTATCATACTTTATTATACAACTTAAATGAAATTATCTATTGTTTAACAAGTATTATATTTAGTACAAATGTTGGAAAAATATAGTTTATTATTTAAAAACAGGAAAATACATATAATATACCAAAATATTCACAAAAAATAATATACTCATTAGAAATATAATATTTAATACTAAAACTAGTAACTAGGACTAAAATATATTTCCCGCCATTTCCCCCGCTTCCTGCCATGTTTTCGCGTCATTTCCCCCGCTTCCCGCCATGTTTTCCCACCATTTCCCCAGCTTTCCGCCATGTTTTCCCGCCATTTCCCCCGCTCCCGCCATGTTTTCCCGCCATTTCCCCCGCTTCCCGCCATGTTCTCCCGCTATTTCCCTCTATATCTAGGGTGACCGCCATGTCCATCCACACATCCACACGTTCTCTCTCACAACAATGGACACCGCTTACTGGGCCTTTCTGACGGTCGAGGAGACCGAGGCGCTGTGCGCCTCCAGCTACCCATGCCCGCCGGGGTACCGGCTTCCTGCCGGCTGGATGCTGAGCGCTGGAGGGGTTCCTGTTCCTCTTGTGCCTCAAGGTTCGGCCCGCCAGGCAGCCATCACGAACCCCTTCTATCTCGAGCTCACGTCGGAGCAGCGGATGGATCCCCATTGGGATCCCGACAACCTCGACACCTAGAATGCCTTCTTCGCAAACCGGCGGGAAAGGGAGCTCGCGAGGTATGAGGGTGACGGCGCACCCCCAGTGAACCACAACGAGGCCGCTCGCCGCCTGTGGTGGGTGAACTGGACTATCGCCAGCGTGATGCGCTACATCACCATGGGAGACCATCCTCGCCTAAGGTACCCGCACTTTCACCAGCCGCATAGCCACAAGAATGGTGGTGGTGGTGAAGGCCTAGGGCGTATTGGGGTCATCATCCGAGAGCCCCCTCCCCCGCGTCGTGAATCCGAGGCCGGAGTGGCAGGTGCCCCCTCCCCTGTTCCCCCGTGCACAAGTTGGGGAAGGGATGAGGATCCAGCTGCGTGCTACGAGTGACGACGATGACGATGACGATTCCGAAGACGACCCTGAAGCTATGTACTACAGGGCTAAATATGATTATGACTAATTTTTACGTTTTAATATTAATAAATGTCTGGCCACAGCAAGTTGCAATACTACCTATTGAGATCGAGATAGTTCATATCCATATATATATAAGCAGATCATTAAAAATAAAGGTTTAATAATATTGTACATCACCAACATCCACACATCTCTATTGTTAGGGTTTTCTTCTAATCCGTAACCATGGGTCATCTTCCTTACTTAACGGGATGCTTGGGTCATCCTTCACAGCGAAGGGCGGAATTTCATGAAACTTATCATAATCTTCTGACATGTCTATCTTATCCTCCACCCCCATGATGTTTCTTTTTCCTGAAAGAACTATGTGGCGCTTTGGCTCATCGTATGTTGTATTCTTTTGCTTATCTTTCCTTTTTCTCGGTTTGGTAGATATGTCCTTCACATAAAAAACCTGAGCCACATCATTGGCTACGACAAATGGTTCATTTCTATACGCAAGGTTGTTGAGATCCACTTTTGTCATTCCGTATTTCTTGTCTACCTCAACCCCGCCTCCTGTCAGCTTGATCCATTTGCACCGAAACAAAGGGACCTTATAATAAGGTCCATAGTTAAGTTCCCATATCTCCTCTATGTAACCATAATATGTATCCTTTTCCCCATTCTCGTCTATTGCATCAAATCGGACACCACTGTTTTGATTGGTGCTCTTTTTATCTTGGGCGATCGTGTAAAATGTATTCCCATTTATCTCGTACCCTTGGAAAGTCAATATAGTCGAAGATGGTGACCTGGCCAACAAGTACAACTGGTCTCCAACATTTATGTCATTCATGAGATGTGTCTGCAACCAACCGCCAAAAGTCCTCATGTGTTCATCTCTAATCCAGGAGCCAGGCTTCCCCGGGTTGTTGGAGTCTACAATATTCTTATGTTCCTCGATATACGGAGCCACCGAGGTGGAACTTTGCAGAACTGTGTAATGTGCTTTAGTGAGAGAATGTATGTCCATACATATCCTTGCTTTCTTTCCTAGCGTTCCTTTTCCACCAAGTCTACCCTCATGACATGATTCAGGAACACCGATGGGCTTAAGGTCAGGAATAAAGTCAACAGAAAACTCAATGACCTCCTCTGTTACATATCCCTTTGAGATGCTTCCTTCTGGCCTAGCACGGTTATGAACATATTTCTTTAACACTCCCATGAACCTCTCAAAGGGGAACATATTGTGTAGAAATACAGGACCGAGAATGTTAATCTCTTCGACTAGGTGAACTAGGAGGTGCGTCATAATATTGAAGAAGGATGGTGGGAACACCAACTCGAAGCTGACAAGACATTGGACCACATATTTCTGTAACCTTGGTAGACTATCTAGACTGATTACCTTCTGAGAAATTGCATTGAGATACGCACATAGCTTCACAATGGGTACTCGAACATTTTCTGGCAGGAGTCCCCTCAATGCAATCGGAAGCAGCTGGGTCATAAGCACGTGACAGTCATGAGACTTTAGGTTTTGAAATTTTTCTCTGCCATATTTATTATTCCCTTTATGTTTGACAAGAAACCAGACGGGACCTTGATACTATAAAGGACTTCAAAAAAGATTTCCTTCTCTTCTTTGGTATGAGCGTAACTAGTAGTACCTTCAAACAACTCTGGATGCATGCCGTCTCAGTCTTTCATACGTTGTTGGTCCTGCCATGCTTCAGGTGTATCTTTGGTCTTCCCATACACGCCCAAGAAGCCTAGCAGCATCACGGAAAGATTCTTCATCAGGTGCATCACGTCAATTGCAAAGCGGACCTCTAGGACTTTCCAATAGGGTAGCTCCCAAAATATAGATTTCTTTTTCCACATGGGTGCGTGTCCGACATCGTCCTTCGGAACAAATTGTCTACCAGGACCCTTTCCAAAGATTACTTTTAAATCCTTCACCATATCAAATACATCATCACCAGTACGGCGGATAGGCTTACACCGGCTGTCTGCCTCACCATTGAAATGCTTACCTTTCTTTCTTAGGGTGTGCATGGGTGGAAGAAAACGACGATTCCCCGGGTACACATTCTTCTTACATTTATCCAAATATATACTTTTAGTCTCATTTAAACAATGTGTGCATGCATTGTATCCCTTGTTTGTCTATCCTGAAATGTTACTAAGAGCAGGCCAATCATTGGTTGTTATGAACAACAACGCTTGTAGGTCAAATTCCTCCTGCTTGTTCTCATCCCACACACGTACACCTTATTCGTGCCACAACTGTAAGAGTTCTTCAACTAATGGCCTTAGGTACACATGAATATCGTTGCCGGGTTGCTTCGGGCCTTGGATGAGCACTAGCATCATAATTAACTTCCGCTTCATGCACAACCAAGGAGGAAGGTTTTAGATACACATAGTCATAGGCCAGGGTCTATGACTGCAGCTCTGCTCCCCAAAAGGATTCATTCCATCTATACTTAGACCAAACCATAAGTTCCTCGCATCACCTGCAAAGTCCGAAAACTCTGTCTCGATTTTTCTCCACTGCGACCCATCAGCGGGGTGTCTCAACAACTCATCTTTCTTACGGTCTTCCATGTACCATCACAACAACTTTGCATGCTCTTTCTTCCTGAACAAACATTTCAACCATGGTATTATAGGAGCATACCACATCACCTTGGATAGGAGCATACCGCAATGCAGTGCATACTGGGCATGCATCCAAATTCTCGTACTCCTCGCCGTGGTAGAGGATGCAGTCATTAATGCATGCATGTATCTTCTGCACCTCTAATCCTAGAGGGCAGACAACCTTCTTTGCTTCGTAGGTACTGGCGGGCAGTTTGTTATCCTTTGGAAGCAACTTCTTCATTATTTTCAGCAACTTTTCAAATCCTTTGTCAGTCACACCATTCTCTGCCTTCCATTGCAGCAATTCCAATGTGCTACCTAGTTTTTTGTGCCCATCTTCACAATTTGGGTACAACAATTTGTTGTGATCCTTTAACATCTGCTCGAACTTTAACCTCTCCCTTTCAGTTACGCATTCTTCCTGGGCATCAGCAATGGCTCGACTAAGATCATCATCAGGCAGATCTGATGCCCGTTCTTCATCTTTTTCTTCATCAATGTCTTCCATTGTAGTTCCATCGTATTCAGGGGACATAGTAGGGTAGTCGTTATCATTCTCTTATTCTTTGTTGTCTTCCATCATAACCCCTCTTTCTCCATGCTTGGTCCAACAATTATAGCCGGTCATGAAACTGGACCGAAACAGGTGGCTGTGCAGGACTCTTGAGGAATAGTATTCCTTATGATTCCGACAGACACCACATGGACAAGACATAAAACCATTCCACTTGTTTGCCTCGGCCACAAGGAGAAAAGAATGCATGCCTTTAATGAACTCGCTAGAGAGTCGATCAGCATACATCCATTCCCGGCTCATCTGCATTATATAATTAATTAAGTACATCAAACATAATCATAATTAATTAGTACTAATCTAAAAAACAAAATTAAAGCCAGCAACCGGGACTAATGATATGATGAACCTTTAGTCCCGGTTGGAGGCACCAACCGGGACTAAATGTGGATGTGGCAACAACATGTCGAAACTATGTCCTTAGTGGGCAGCACTAAGCCAGTAAATGACGACACTATTTTGGGTGGGTGGCAGCACTATGCCAGGGGTGAGTGTGTCGACATTATGTCATCAGTGCCCGACACTATGTTGTGCTGCTTAATCTATAAATAGGTATGCATTCTTGTGAATAACCGCAAGATGGTGTGCGAGACCAGGGACACCACTACGGCGGAGCTTCTCGAAGATTTCTTAGGACCTCGTCCTCAGACATCTTCAAGGAGCTCGCCGTAGAGGCACTCTCTAATATGTGAAATTAGTTAGCTCCACCAGCATACTGATCTAGCTAGAGAATATATAAACTAAAAGATGGTGTGCAAGAGAAGAGACACCACTACGCAGAGCTTCTCAAAGATGTCTTAGGATCCCGTACTCAGACATCTTCGAGGAGCTCGCCATAGAGGCACTCCCTAATATGTGAATTGTTTTAGTTACCTGGCGTATTAATCTATAGCTAGAGAAGTTATTAACTCCAAGATGGTGCGAGAGGGACACCACTACGGTGGAGCTTCTCTCGAAGATGTCTGAGGATCCTAGGAGCTCGCCATAGAGGAGCTTCTCGAAGATGTACTGTGATGTCTTCTTATCAAGCTTTTATGAATTAACCCTATCTTTGTTACAATTTTTCCAGTTTGTTGACGCAGGTAGACGGAGAAGGATATTTTTCCCAGCTAGTTAGAATGATGAACTCACGCATGTGTGTGCTTCTAAAATCAAATTTCGAGACTATGTGCCAAAACAAGATGTATAGATAGAATCCACATATTGTGATATTTACCTTAGAGTTCCTTACATTAATACAAGATAGACATAATCTAAACATCGATCTCATGTTATCATTGTAAAAATTACTACCAAACTAAATCCACAAATCCATCTACAAGATAGAGCATGAAATGAGCTAATGTAGCAATGAGAGTTCAAAGGATGAAGTTACTCACCTTTTAGAACCTTTGGATAGATGGGGCACCACAAAATATAGACAAATCTTGAAAGAAAATTGGGTATGAACTCGAGCTTGAAGCAAGAAAGAGAGAGAGGAGCCACCAGCTTGAAATGGTGGCTCGAGCAGGTGGGGGAAGAAGATATAGCTAGACCTTTAGTCCTGGTTCGTGTCTAGAACTGGGACTAAAGGTCCACCTTTAGTACCGGTTCGTATAACAAACCGAGACTAAAGGGTCTGGCGACCGACCCAGCCTGCCTGAAACCCTTTACTCCCGGTTTGTTACACGAACCGAAACTAAAGGTCCCGTTCGAATCGGGGCTAGTGCCTGCCACCCCCTAGGGCCAGATCTAGCCGTTGGGAACGGGGCATTAGTCCCGGTTTGTAGCAAAACCGGGACTAATACCCCTAGACCGAAGGTCCGTTTTCTACTAGTGTATGCTCGTTTGGGAGCTATTTCTAACTATTTCTACTAGACGTTAATAGAAAATTCTGCCACATGTGAACTATCACTATAGGAGAAGCTAAAAACGCCGACGGCCAAAGGTCAGGGCCGTCGATGAAGGTTCCCGGGCTCGTCAACCGGGCAAAGAGGCTTTCGGTGTAGAAACACCGTCGGCGTAGAGCTAACACCCTTAACGGTTGCTATCGACGTAACTATGCCGTCGGTGTATGCCTATTATAGCCCGACAGTTGCTGTTGGCCCACGCTATACCGTCGGTGCAGGAGGACACGTGGCCCTAGTTAACGGCCCACCTGACGGGGTGGTCTGCGGCGTTAGGCGCGTAGCTATGCTGACGGCCAGACCGTCGGCCTAGCGAGGCTACCACCTCTACGCCGACGGCAGTGCCGTCGTCTTAGGGTTATTTTTTCTAGGTATAGTTGGTTTATTTTTTCCCACTAAACTTTTAATGTATATGTAATTTATAAATAAATTGGTGATTGTAAAATAACCACGTGAATCTTTGGCATCCTGCCACACCCACATAGAATAACAACGCGCACATGCCGATAGTAATATATTAGAATCATATTTAGCATCCACAATCAAGATATTAGTTATCTTATTTCAAGTTCTGGACTAATACATCTCGATCATATCACTAATACATCTCGCTCAATCAAACTGGACACCAGCTTCCGGGTACTGAGCCGCGGGCGCTGAAAACTGATGGCTCAAGATATGTCGAGCTCGTTGGGAACCCCAAGAGAAAGGTATGATGAGCACAACAGCAAGTTTCCCTCAGTTATGAAACCAAGGTTATCGAACCAGTAGGAGCAAGGAAACAACTCCAAGGTGTTGCTAACAACTTAGAATTCTGCACAACACAACCACATAACTTTGCCTCAACTTAAAGTGAGGTTATCAATCTCACTGGTTTTGCTGAAAACAAAAGATTAAACGTATAGTGTGGAAGATAGTAATTGCTTGCAGAAAGTAAACAGTAAACAATAGATGGTATATCGATGGTAAAGGAATGGACTGGGGTGCACAGTTCACTAGAGGTGTTTCTCCTTAAGATAAATAGCATGTTGGGTGAAAAAATTACAGCGGGGCAATTGTCAGATCGAGAAAGCATAACAATGCATATACTACACATCTTGACTCCTATCAGATTTGATTGGGCATTACAACATTATACATAGACCATAATCCCACTACATCTATGACTAATAATCCACCTTCCGGTTATCGTCCGAACCTCTTTCAGTATTAAGTTGCAAGCAAAGGATAATAGCATTAGACAAAGTGTGTAAAGTAAACAATACAATTGCCCCAGGGACAAAGGATTGATGTTTTCTCCCTAGTAGCAACATCGCATCTACAACCTTAGAGATTTTTGTCACTTCCCCAGATTACTAGGGACATGAACCTACTATCGAGCATAAATACTCCCTCTTGGAGTTGCAAGCATCTACTTGGCAAAGATAGCTACTAACAACGGAGAGCATGCAAGATCACAAATAACATAGACATGATAGAATCAATAATCAATCTGAAATAGTATCTCAATATCCATCAGATCCCCACAAACACAACATGTAAGATTACAAATATATTATCTTGATCATGAACGGAGCTCACAAGATCTAAACATGATAGCACAAAGGAGGAGAACCAACCATCTAGCTAATGTATGGACCCATAGTCTAAGGGTGAACTACTAACACATCACTCTGGAGGCAGGCATGATGATGAAGAAGGCCTCCAGGGTGATCTCTCCCCTCCGACAGGGTGCAGGGAAGAGCTTCGGATCCCCCCAATCTAGGGATGGAGATGGCGGTGGCTACAAACTCTTTCGTGGATTTCTGATCGTGTACTTAGGGTTTTCGTCCTGGGAGGCTTTTATAGGCGAAGGGGCAAGGTCGGTGGAGCACCAGGGGTCCCACACCCCCTAGTGGTGCGCCCCTAGCTACGCGGCCACCAGGTGTGGCTGCCTTATACATTGCAAATGTATCTACAATTTTTGATGTTCCATGCTTGGTTTTATCCACTTTCTTGTGTTTTGTTCCAACTTTGGAGTACTTTTCATATGATTTATTGGACTAACCTATTAACAAGAGCCACAGTGCCAGCTGCCTGTTTTCTGCTGTTTTTGGTTCCAGGAAAGTCAGAAAATGAATATTCTCGGAATTGGATGGGACAAAAGCCAAAGTGCCTATTTTTCTGGAAGTGATCAAGTGCCAGAATACGAGACGGAGAAGGGCCAGGGAGCCACCACACCACCTGGCCGCGCGGCCAGGCCTGGCCCACGCCAGGGGGTGGTGTGGCCGCTCCCGACACCCCCTCGGCCTCCCCTTCCGACTATAAGTTGCCCTCGGGACGAAAACCCTAGGTACCCGATCAAAAATCCACGAAAGAGTTCGTAGCCGTCCTCGTCTCTGTCGCTAGATCGGGGGGATCTGAAGCTCTTCCCAGCACCCTGCCGAAGAGGGGAATTCACCCCGGAGGCCTTCTTCATCACCATGCAAGCCTCCGGTGTGATGCGTGAGTAGTTCATCCTTGGACTACAGATCCATGTACTAGCTAGATGGCTGGCTTCTCCTCCTTTGTGCTTTCATGTTTAGATCTTCTGAGCTCCGTTCATGATCAAGATCATCTATTTGTAATCCATACATGTTGTGTTTGCGGGGATCCGATGGATATTGAGATGCTATTTTCAGATTGATTATTGATTCTATCATGTCTTTGTTATTTGAGATCTTGCATGCTTTCTGTTGTTAGTAGCTATCTTGGCCAAGTAGATGATAGCAACTCCAAGAGTTAGTATTTATGCTCGATAGTGGGTTCATGCCTCTGGTAATCTGGGGAAGTGACCGAAATCTCTAAGGTACTAGATGTGCTGTTGCTACTAGGGAGAAAACAACAATCCTTTGTTCATAGAACAATCGTATTGTTTACTTTACACGCAGTTCGTAAAGCAATAATCTGTTGCTTGCAACTTAATACTGGAGGGGGTTTGGATGATAACCTGAAGGTGGATTATTAGTCATAGATGAAGTTGGATGGCGGTCTATGTATTATGTTGTAATGCCCAATCAAGTCTTAGAGGAGTCAAGATGATTAGTATATGCATGTATTGCTTTCTCGGTGTTTGTCAATTGCCCCACTGTAATTTGTTCACCCATCATGTTATCTATCTAAGGAGAGCCACCTCTAGTGAACTATGGATCCCGGTCCTTTTTCTTTACATACAATCTACAACTGTTTACTGTTTTGTGTTTACTTTCTGCAAACTTTTACTTCTTTCCATTTGATACGTTTAATCCTTTGTTTTCCGCAAAACACGGTGAGATTGAAAACCTCATCGCAAGTTGGGGACAAAGTTCTGTGGTTGTGTTGTGCAGGTCTCCACGTTGCTACTAGCACCGGTAGTGCGCCCTGCCAAAGCTCAGCTAGTAACACCTTTGAGGTGTTTCCTTGCTCCTACTGGTTCGATTAAACCTTGGTTTCATAACTGAGGGAAACTTGCTGCTGTGCTCATCATACCTTCCTCTTGGGGTTCCCAACGAGCTCTACATCAACACCACGCACCAAACACTTTTCTGGGCGCCGTGTATTGAGCCATCAAGCGATTTTCTGGCGCCGTTGCTGGGGAGTCAAGGACATCTTCACATGGGGAGTCCCTCACAACCAATCTCTTTACTTTGTTGTTTTTGTTTTGCTTAGTTTCTTTTTGCTTTGTTCGCTTGTTTTGTTCTTCAAAAACCCAAAAAAAATTGTTCCTTTCTTAAGTTGCCTTTATGACTAGCTTTGCTCCAATCACTATTTCATTATGGATAGCTCACTCAGTTTCCTATTTGGGAACAGTTTTATGACTGCTAAGGTAATAGATGAACCACCGCCTGCTAGAACCTCCATGGAAGAAGAAATTGCTGAACCTGAAAGCTCATTAGATGAAAAAGAGGAGGAGAGTGATGGAAAAAAGGAGGAAGAATGGATCTACCCATGCCTACCTTCTAATGAGAGTAACTCTTTATCCCTTACATTATTTGATTGTCCCCCATGCTTATCAAAGGAGGGTGAATGTTATGTTCCCGAGGATTCTTTTGAAAATATTTATAAGAAAGCTCCAGTGCTTGTAGATCATGAGAAGCATGCCTTATGTGATAGTTATATTGTTGAGTTTATTCATGAGGCTACTGAAAATTATTATGAGAAAGGAAATTATGGTTGTAGAAGTTTTTATGGTAATGAAACACCTCTCTATGTGCTGAAAGTTTTGAAGTTACTTTTGTTTTATCTTCCTATGCCTGTCACTTTGTTCTTTGTGCATTTATTTGCATACAAGATTCCTATGCATAGGAAGTGGGTTAGACTTAAATGTGTTTTGAATTTGCTTCTTGATGCTCTCTTTTACTTCAATTCATATTTCCTATGAGAGCATCTTCTCAAATTTTCATGCCTAACTTAAAGGCGTTAAAGAAAAGTACTTGTTGTGAGATAACCCAAGAGTTTTAGTTGAGTCTTGGAAGTTATTACCTCTGTGATAACCTCTCCTTATCCTTTTTATTTGCTTTTTGTGCCAAGAGTAACCTCTAATGAGAGTGAAGTAATGATTGGGAAAGTTGCTATCCTGAAATAGATTTATGGGCTTCACCGTAAAAATTCTGAGAGATCTCTGTACGTCGGATTGATCTGTAATGTTTTATGCTTCTGCCCCAGGTTGTTATCTAACTTTCATTAGTTCAACACTTTTTTATTGGAGCAACAGAAGGTCTTCGAAAAAATTCGTCTTTACCTGCTGGTCTGTTTTGACAGATTTCTGCCATTTTCTGCATTTGCTTCTTGTTGGTTCCTTTTTGAGTTCTTTTGGGGAATTGAGATTTTTGAGGGAAGTTCTACAGTAGCTAGTGTTCTAATGGAAGTTTATTTGGTGTTAGAACTGAACCTTAAGACTTATTTATCTTGAGTGTACTAATGTTGCTAATAAAGATTGTGTGAAGTTTTGTATGAAGGAAAAATTTCAGGTGTATGGAAGGAATGAGTAATGAGATGAAGGATGGACTAAGGCTCAAGCTTGGGGATGCCACGCGTGGCATCCAAGAAATATCCAAGAAGTACAAGCGTCAAAGCTTGGGGATGCCCAAGGCTTCCCCTTCTTCATCAATAAAAATCCCAGGTTTCTTCCAAACGCTTCATTTTTATTGTTTCATGCACAGTTGTGTTCTTCTTGGAGCGTCTTATTTTTCGTTTTTGTTTTAGTTTTTAGTTAGCTTGGTTTGCTTAGTGTTCTGAATAAATTGGTTGGACCCCCTCTTTCACACTTTGGTTTGCAAATAGTTTGGTTTGGTATGGAAAAGAGTAGGAAAGTTCATGCTTATGTGGTAAAAAGAGCTTGTTTTTGACTGTGGCCTATGCTTTGTCATGACATGCTTGATATTGTTTTGGCTTTATGCTTAGTATTCTTTGATGTAGCATGGCTTGTTATAAACAAGTGAGATTGCTTAATGTGCCTTGGATGAATCATGCGTTGTTTTAGCATATTAAAGCATAGTATAGTGGTATTCTCCTTTGATGCTTTCTTTGGGTTGACTTGGCGCATGCTCACACCATGTTATGACTATCTCAAGTCACCTTAGCCTTTATGATACTTTAGTTTTCAACTTGTAGTATCACTTTATGCTTTGATCAATGATGTTTTGTCGCTCTGCATGATTATGGCCATTATTGCTCTCTTAGTTTGTCGCTCCCAGTCTTTTGCTAGCCTCCACAACAAAGTATGAGTTCCACTCATGCATCCAACTCCCTAAACCAAGTTATTCCAAAGAGTCCACCATACCTACCTACTAGCTTATGCTATTCCAAGTATATTCATGCTTTTGTTTACCTTCCACTTGTTATGAAAAAACTAGTGATTAAAGCTCTCACGAACTTGATGGCACACTTTACTTTACTTGCCCTTAATAAACTTGAACCATTGTGTCTTCTATGTTGTATATGCTTGCACTTATTTGTCGGGAATTAGCAGAACCATGCTTTCATGGGGAACGCTTTCAACATTGCACTTGGTACTTGTACCTAGTTGATATCATGCTCTTTTGTATATGGATGTCGTCGGTGTGAAATGAAAGGGGAGCTTGTAAGTCCATGGAGTTATGTATATGTGTTAGAGAACCGCCTAGGCCGCTGGTCTAATCCATGCTGACATGGTGGAAACCTGTAGCGTAACCATAATGAGCTGTCTATGAAGCATTCTTCTTATAAAAAAGAGTCTTATGCTGAAAAAAAGAGAGAGAAAAAGAGAAAAAAAGAGATACTATGAAAAGAGGAAAGAGAGAAAAAAGCACCATATTCCCATGGTAAATAATAAGAATGCTGAGATGCTCATTGTCTGCTTGCCTTGTCATTTTGATATGGGTATTCTTCTGTATCATCGGGCAAGGGGTACCCCGCTGGCGGTTCTCAATGATACACATGTACTTACGATGACAAGAACTTACCGGTGACTAAACTTGAGTAGCATGAGGAGCGGCCCTCGTATACAAGGGACATGAGATTTCTGACTTATACTTCGTCAAGCATGTACACCATAGTTTGTTCACTTTAACTTTGATCACTTCAAGATGCTTATGATAGGGGCAATGAGAACTGAAAGCTATGAGTACCATAATTTTTGGAAGCTCTTTATGAGACTTGAATCCTTACTTCCTTTTACAAAAGGCCTTTCTTCCACCATTATATTGAGTCTCCACCTTCTATCTTTATGCACCTACTTTGAGAGCATAGTGGCCATTCTTAGTTCTATGTGCATTGTCCCAAGACTAGTTGATTGATGCATAACTTGTTATTGCTTGTTTGAAACTATTGTATCTAGTCACTCTTATGAACTTTGAAGGTGTCCTATGCATTTATATTTGCTACTCTATTGAGGGACAAGCTAAATACTCTTATGCTATGTTTTCTTTATGTGAAACAAACAAACGTCTTGCAAAGCATTGTTATTCATGAATCTTTTGTTTGTGCCTTTTCATGTTGCATCATAGTTTCTTTGCTTATTGCTAGAACTTTGTCTTTCATGTTATGATTGAAGTACTATGATCCCAGCTTTGAATGTTTTGCAAATACTCTGATCAAGTCTTTGATGGTGCATGTCACCTCAAAAATTATTTTCTTTTTATCACTTACCTACTCGAGGACGAGCAGGAGTTAAGCTTGGGGATGTTGATACATTGCAAATGTATCTATAATTTTTGATGTTCCATGCTTGGTTTTATCCACTTTCTTGTGTTTTGTTCCAACTTTGGAGTACTTTTCATATGATTTCTTGGACTAACCTATTAACAAGAGCCACAGTGCCAGCTGCCTGTTTTCTGCTGTTTTTGGTTCCAAGAAAGTCAGAAAATGAATATTCTCGGAATTGGACGGGACAAAAGCCAAAGTGCCTATTTTTTGGAAGTGATCAAGTGCCAGAATACGAGACGGAGAAGGGCCAAGGAGCCACCACACCACCTGGCCGCGCGGCCAGGCCTGGCCCGCGCTAGGGGGTGGTGTGGCCGCTCCCGGCACCCCCTCGGCCTCCCCTTCCGACTATAAGTTGCCCTCGGGACGAAAACCCTAGGTACCCGATCAAAAATCCACGAAAGAGTTTGTAGCCGCCGTCGTCTCTGTCCCTAGATCGGGGGGATCTGAAGCTCTTCCCGGCACCCTGCCGGAGAGGGGAATTCACCCTGGAGGCCTTCTTCATCACCATGCAAGCCTCCGGTGTGATGCGTGAGTAGTTCATCCTTGGACTACGGATCCATGTACTAGCTAGATGGCTGGTTTCTCCTCCTTTGTGCTTTCATGTTTAGATCTTGTGAGCTCCGTTCATGATCAAGATCATCTTTTTGTAATCCATACATGTTGTGTTTGCGGGGATCCGATGGATATTGAGATGCTATTTTCAGATTGATTATTGATTCTATCATGTCTTTGTTATTTGAGATCTTGCATGCTTTCCGTTGTTAGTAGCTATCTTGGCCAAGTAGATGCTAGCAACTCCAAGAGTTAGTATTTATGCTCGATAGTGGGTTCATGCCTCTGGTAATCTGGGGAAGTGACCGGAATCTCTAAGGTACTAGATGTGCTGTTGCTACTAGGGAGAAAACAACAATCCTTTGTTCATAGAACAATCATATTGTTTACTTTACACGCAGTTCGTAAAGCAATAATCTGTTACTTGCAACTTAATACTGGAGGGGGTTTGCATGATAACCTGAAGGTGGATTATTAGTCATAGATGCAGTTGGATGGCGGTCTATTGTATTATGTTGTAATGCCCAATCAAGTCTTAGAGGAGTCAAGATGATTAGTATATGCATGTATTGCTTTCTCGGTGTTTGTCAATTGCCCCGCTGTAATTTGTTCACCCAGCATGTTATCTATCTAAGGAGAGCCACCTCTAGTGAACTATGGATCCCGGTCATTTTTCTTTACATACAATCTACAACTGTTTACTGTTTTGTGTTTACTTTCTGCAAACTTTTACTTCTTTCCATTTGATACGTTTAATCCTTTGTTTTCCGCAAAACACGGTGAGATTGACAACCTCATCGCAAGTTGGGGACAAAGTTCTGTGGTTGTGTTGTGCAGGTCTACACGTTGCTACTAGCACCGGTAGTGCGCCCTGCCAAAGCTCAGCTAGTAACACCTTTGAGGTGTTTCCTTGCTCCTACTGGTTCGATTAAACCTTGGTTTCATAACTGAGGGAAACTTGCTGTTGTGCTCATCATACCTTCCTCTTGGGGTTCCCAACGAGCTCTACATCAACACCACGCACCAAGCACTTTTTTGGGTGCCGTGTATTGAGCCATCACTGCCCTGGTGCGCCACTTCGTCTCCCCTTCGGTCTCCGTGTTGCTTCGGGTAAAATATTGACTTTAGCTTTTGTCCTGTCCAATTCCGAGAATATTTCTTTACTAGCTTTTCTGAAACCAAAAACAGCAAAATAGGCAAGTGGCACTGTGGCATCTTGCTAATAGGTTAGTTCCAGAAAATGTATAAAAATACCTCAAAGTGTGAACAAAACATAAGAAAGTAGATATAAAACAAGCATGTAACATCAAAAATTATAGATAGGTTTACGACGTATCAAGCATCCCCAAGCTTAACTCCTGCTCGTCCTCGAGTAGGTAAGTGATAAAAAGAATAATTTTTAAGGTGACATGCGCCATCATAATCTAGATCAAGGTATTTGTAAAGCATTGATAGCTGGGATCAAAGTACTCTAAACATAAGCATGAAAGATAGAGTTCTAACAATAAGACATAGCAACTATGTTGTAACATGAAAAGGTACTAACAAAAGATCATGAATAACAATGCATTGAAAGACGTGTGTTTGTTTCACACACAGAAAACATAATAAGAATGGTATTCAGCTTGTCCCTCATGGTATAGCAAAACATAAATGCATAGGACACCTTCAAAGTTCATAAGGGTGACTAGATACAAATAATTTAAGAGCAAGCAATATCAAAGTTATGAATCAATCAACAAGTTTTGGGACAATACACATTAAACTAAGAATGACCACTATGCTCTCTCAATTGGTGCATAAAGATAGAAGGTGGAGACTCAACATAAAAGTAAATAAAAAGGCCCTTCGAAGAGGGAAGCAGGGATTCAAGTTTCATAAAGAGCTTCCAAAAATTATGGTACTTATTAGCTTTCAACTCTCATTGCCCCTATCATAAGCATCTTGAGGTTATTAAGGTTAAAGTGACACAAATATGAGGATATGCTTGACAAGTTATAAGTTGAAAATCTCATGCCCCTTGCTTACGAGTACCGAGCCTCATGCTACTCAACTTTAGTCACAAGTAAGTTCTTGTCATTGTAAGTACATGTGTATCATAGAGAACCGCCAATGGGGTACCCCTTGCCCCATGATACAGGAGCTATCCCATATCAAAATGACAAGGCAACTGACAATGAGCATCTCAGCGATCTTTTTATTTGCTATTTTCATAGGTTTTTATTGAGGATGCTTCATAGAATGCTCACTATGGTTATGCTGCAAGTTTCCACCATGATTAGGTATGGCTTAGTCTAGCCGCCCAGGCGTTTCTCTAAAACACATACAAACTCCATGAGCTTACAAGCTCCCTTTTATTTCACACCGCCAGGATCCATAAACAAAAGAAGATGATATCAACTGAATAATAAGTGCAATGTTGAAAGCGTTCCCCATGGTACATGGTTCTGGTAATTCACAACATATAAAGTGCAAGCATATAAGCAACATAGATGGACACAATGGTTCAAGTTAATTAAGTGCAAGAAAGTAAAGTGCGCCATCAAGTTTGTGAGAGATTTAATCACTAATTTTCACATAACAAAAGTTTAGTTTGGAAGGTAGATAAAAGCATGAATATACTTGAAATGGTGTAACACACCATGCATAGGAATTTATAGAGGACTCTTTGTAATAACTTCGTTTCATTTGGAGTTGGATTCATGAGTGGAACTCATACTTGGTACAGGTGGAGGCTAGCAAAATACTGGGAGCGACCAACTAAGAGAGCAAACATGGCCATAATCATGCAAAGTGACAAAACATTATTAATTAAAGCATAAAGTGATATTACAAGTCATAAAATAAATGATCATAGAGGCTAAGGTGACTGGTTCATAGTTTTAACATGGTGTAAGCATGTGCCAAGTCAACCCAAATAAAGCATCAAAGGAGAATACCACAATATTATGCTTTTGTATGCTAAAACAATGCATGATTCTTTCAAGGCACATTAAGCAATCTCAATTGTTTGGAACAAGTCATGCTATACAATAATCACTAAGCATAAAGTCAAAGCAATATCAAACATGACATGATAAAGTCTAGGCCACAGTCTAAACAAGCTCCTTATGTACCACTTATAAGCATGAAGCTTCCTACTCTTTTCCAATCTCCAATCAACTTATTTGAAAGCACATATGAATGCAGGGGTCCAGCCAATTTATTTAAGCAAACCAAAAAAAGAAAACTAAAAAAACAAAGACGCTCCAAGAACAACACAATTGTGCATGAATCAATAAAAATGAAGTGTTTGGAAGAAAACTTGAGATTTTTATTGATGAAGAAGGGGATGCCTTGGGCATCCCAAGCTTTGACGCTTGTACTTCTTGAATATTTCTTGGGGTGACACGGGTGGCATCCCCAAGCTTTACATTTTGTCCATACTTCATCTCATCACATTATTCTTCCCTACACTTCAAAATTTCCTTCATACAAAACTTCACACAATCTTCATTAGCAACATTAGTGTATTCAAGATAATAGGTCCTTGGGTTTAGTTTCAACACAAGTAGAACTTCCATTAAAAAACAAGATACTTTAGCAATTCCTTCTAAAAGCTCAAGTGATCAAACAGAACTCAAAGAGAAAGAGATTAAGAGGCAAATGTAAATAATGGCAGAAATGTGTCAAAACAGACCAGCAGGTAAAAACCGATTTTTTTGAAGACCTTGTATTGCTCAAATCTAAAAGTGCTAAACTAAAAAAACTTATATAATAACATGGGGCATAAGCACAAAAAATCCAGCTCAATCCGACGTACAGGGATGTTTCACGATTTTTTATAGTGAAGCACAAAAAATCTGTTTCGGGACAACAACTTTCCCAAGTCTTACTTCTCTCTTATTAGAGGTTATTCTTGGCACAAAAACCACACAAAAAGGATAAGTATAGGTTATTACGGAGGCCATAACTTCCAAGACTCAACAAAAGAAAACCTTACTGAATAAAAATTCGGGTTATCTCCCAATAGTGCTTTTCTTTAACGCCTTTCAGCTTGGCATAGGAACAAGATTCAAGTATTCTCAAATGAAGAGGCATTAAGAGCAAACTTTGTTTTAATAGGATAGGCAAAAGGTATATTCTCTATCTTCTTAGGGAAGTGTTCTATACCTTTCTTGAATGGGAATTGATATTTAATGGTGCCTTTCTTCATATCAATAATGGCACGAACAGTTCTAAGAAAAGGTCTTCCCAAAATAATAGGACAAGAAGAATTGCATTCAACATCCAAAACATAGAAATCAACGGGGACATAGGTGTTGTTATCCATAATAAGAACATCATTAATACTCCCCATGAGTTTCTTTTTAGCATTATCATCAAGTTGGACATCTAAATAACAATCTCCTAATGGTGGAAAATCAAGCATTTCATAAATCTTTCTAGGCATAATAGAGACACTAGCACCAAGATCACATAAATCTTTGAGATAAAAATTATTCACTTTCATATTAATGATGGGTTCCAACCATCTTCTAATTTCATAGGAATAGAAGCTTTATGTTTCAATTTTTCTTCTTTAATTTTTATGAGAGCATTTGTAATGTGTTTTGTAAAAGACATATTCATAGCACTAGCATTAGGACTTTTAGCAAGCTTTTGTAGGAACATAATTACTTCAGAAATGTTGCAACCATCAATATCAAAATCATAATTACCATCCAAGGTAGTAGAGCTATTTTTTCCCCATATTTCGATGAATTTCAGCATTTTTATTGGAAAAGGTTCCATTGGTTTTAGGCATTGTTGCAAACGGAATGGGGACTTCATGTGGTTTGCTAGCATCAACATTGGTGGTGATAATAGTACAAATACTACTATTTCTAGCAATTTCATCTTCTCTTTCCCACTTAGCATGTAATTCAGCTAACAGTCTAACATTTTCATCGATTCTAACTTGTATGGCATTAGTAGCAGCAAAGGGGTTTTCCATAGTTTCAGGTTTAGCAGCCATTTTATTAATCAAAGAGGATTGTGCTTCAGACAAAGATGATATATTTTTTCAGCATTCGAAATTTTTCCTCAGCAGTTTTATTGATAGTAGTTTGTTTACTAATAAAATCTTTAAGCGTGACTTCAAGTTCAGAGGGTGCACTTTTATTGTTGTTGTAGGAATTTCCATAAGCATTACCATTATTGGAAGGATATGGCCTATAATTATTACTACCAAAATTATTCCTATAGGCATTGTTGCTAAAATTATTGTTTCTAATGAAGTTCACATCAACTTGCTCTTCTTGAGCAACCAAAGAGGCTAAGGTAACATGATTTGGATCAATATGAGCTTTTCCATTAACAAACATAGACATAATAACATCAATTTTATCACTCAAGGAGGAAGTTTCTTCAACAAAATTTACCTTCTTACCTTGTAGAGCTCTCTCAGTGTGCCATTCAGAATAGTTAACCATCATATTATCAAGGAGCTTTGTTGTAGCACCCAAAGTAATGGCCATAAAGGTGCCTCCAACAGCAGAATCCAACAGATTTCTTGAAGAATAATTCAGTCCTGCATAAAAGTTTTGGATAATCATCCAAGCAGTCAGTCCATGAGTGGGACAATTCTTTACCAAATATTTCATTCTTTCCCAAGCTTGAGCAACATGTTCATTATCAAATTGTTTAAATTTCATTATTTCACTTCTCATAGATATAATCTTAGAAGGAGCATAGTATTTTCCAATGAAAGCATATTTGCATTTAATCCAAGAATCAATACTATTTCTAGGTAGGGATAGCAACCATTCTTTAGATTTTCCTCTCAAAGAGAAAGGAAACAATTTTAAGATTAATAATATCTCCATCTATATCCCTATGTTTTTGCATCTCACAAAGTTCAACAAAGTTATTAAGGTGAGTAGTAGCATCATCACTACCAGCACTAGAGAATTGTTCTTTCATAACAAGATCGAGCAAAGCAGGTTTAATTTCAAAGAAAGCAGCTTCAGTAACATGTGGAGCAATGGGTGTGCACACGAAATCATTGTTGTTTGTGCTAGTGAAGTCACATAACTTAGTGTTTTCAAGAGTAGTCTTTTTTTAAGATTAAAGCAAACCAACAGAAATAGAAACTAGAATAGGAACTAATGTTTTGTGTGTTTTTGATAAGGGAAGCAAACCAGTATAACTACTTTTTTGTATTTTTGATAAAAAGAAACAAGCAACAAAGCAAAAATAAACTAAGGAAAACAAAAACAAAGTAAAGGGATTGACTGTGAGAGACTCCCCTTGTGAAGCTGTCCTTAACTCCCCGGCAACGGCACCAGAAAAAGGCTTGATGGCTCAAGATATGTCGAGCTCGTTGGGAACCCCAAGAGGAAGGTATGATGAGCACAACAAAAAGTTTCCCTCAGTTATGAAACCAAGGTTATCGAACCAGTAGGAGCAAGTAAACAACTCCAAGGTGTTGCTAACAACTTGGAATCCTGCACAACACAACCACAGAACTTTGCCCCAACTTACAGTGATGTTGTCAATCTCACTAGTTTTGCTGAAAACAAAGGATTAAATGTACAGTGTGGAAGATAGTAATTGCTTGCAGAAAGTAAACAGTAAACAGTAGATGGTATATCGATGGTAAAGTAATGGACTGGGGTCCATAGTTCACTAGAGGTGTTTCTCCTTAAGATAAATAGCATGTTGGGTGAACAAATTACAGCGGGGCAATTGTCAGATTGAGAAAGCATAACAATTCATATACTAGACATCTTGACTCCTATGAGATTTGATTGGGTATTACAACGTTATACATAGACCATAATCCAACTGCATCTATGACTAATAATCCACCTTCCGGTTATCATCCGAACCCCTTTCAGTATTAAGTTGCAAGCAACGGATAATTGCATTAGGCAAAGGGTGTAAAGTAAACAATACAATTGCCCCATGGACAAAGGATTGCTGCTTTCCCTAGTAGCAACAACACATCTACAACCTTAGAGATTTCTGTCACTTCCCCAGATTACTAGAGGCATGAACCTACTATCGAGCATAAATACTCCCTCTTGGAGTTGCAAGCATCTACTTGGCCAAGATAGCTACTAACAACGGAGAGCATGTAAGATCACAAATAACATAGACATGATAGAATCAATAATCAATCTGAAATAGTATCTCAATATCCATCGGATCCCCGCAAACACAACATGTAAGATTACAAATAGATGATCTGGATCATGAACGGAGCTCACAAGATCTAAACATGATAGCACAAAGGAGGAGAACCAACCATATAGCTACTATATGGACCCATAGTCCAAGGGTGAACTACTCACGCATCACTCCGGAGGCAGGCATGGTGATGAAGAAGGCCTCCAAGGTGATATGTCCCCTCCGACAGGTTGCAGGGAAGAGCTTCGGATCCCCCCGATCTAGGGATGGAGATGGCGGCGGCCACAGACTCTTTCGTGGATTTCTGATCGGGTACTTAGGGTTTTCATCCGGGGAGGCTTTTATAGGCGAAGGGGGAAGGTCGGTGGAGCACCAGGGGGCCCACACCCCCTAGTGGCGTGCCCCTGGCCGCGCGGCCACCAGGTGTGGCTGCCCTGGTGTGCCACTTTGTCTCCCCTTCGGTCTCCGTGTTGCTTCGGGTAAAATATTGACTTTAGCTTTTGTCCCATCCAATTCCAAGAATATTTATTTACTAGCATTTCTGAAACCAAAAACAGTAGAAAATAGGCAACTAGCACCGTGGCATCTTGTTAATAGGTTAGTTCCAGAAAATGTATAAAAATACCTCAAAATGTGAAAAAAACATAAGAAAGTAGATATAAAACAAGCATCTAACATCAAAAATTATAGATACGTTTACGACGTATTGAACACCCAAAGAGAAGGAACCATCACAAGAGCATAGCTCGGGTGAGATCCCATAGAACCTGCCAGGTATCAGAGAACCTGACCTCCAACATAGCCATATAATGGTGGACGTGCTCGTCCTCCTGCCTGACACGCCTCTGTACCACCTGCTCGGGAGCCGACTCCCTCTGCACCACTAGAGGACCATGTGACCACCACCAAAGAAGCTCTGGGTCCATGATGGGACCTGGATTCCTCACCAAGCTATGGTTCATGGAAGGTAGCACCTCCTAGTGCCAGCCCAGTGGAGCCCAGGCTCGGACATCCTCGGCCCCGACGGAGCCTAGCAGTCCTATGGCATTGCTGCCAAGTTGAGGACAAGCACACGGGTTGGGCATCCTAAAGTATGCATTTAATCGAAAGAACAAATTTCTAATTGTGGTAGCTCTAGAACGCATCTAATTAACAAAAAAATGGGTTTGGAGATTACCTGCGGGTGGCGACGGTGGGCAGCTTCGGGTGGTGGTGGCTTCAAGTCGGCAAGGGGCTCCGGGTGGGCGGTGGCTTTGGGTGGCGGCTGCTTTAGACGAGCAGTGGCGGCGGCTGCTTTGGGCAGGAGGAGGAGGAGGCAGCAGAGTGGAATGAGAGAGGAGGGGGTATTTAACCTAAACAAACCTAACCCACAAGATATACATGGGCCGAGCCTAGGTTTTCTTGGGCTAACCCTTGGTTTTCTTAGGCTGAGCCATGGTTTTCTTAGGCCGAGATAGAGCATAGGAATTGGGGCCTAGACTATGGAAAAGTTGGCCCAACCTTTGCTTTCCATGCATATATGTCCTAAACAAACCAAAACAAATAGAAAGGTACGTTGGTGGAACCTCATACGGAGCTTCGGAATCACATGAAAACTTGCATGTGCCACTAGCATATGTGTGTGAGAGTGGTGCAAGGTTGGTAGGAGCCATGTGTAGGCCCGAGGTGTGACCCCCTTCCCGGACATGCGTTAACACTTAGTAAAATCCTGGATCTGTACGTGGAAACTCCCGCCACGGGACAACCAGGGCCTAGAATGTGGCAAAGTTGGCCCAACCTTTGCTTTCCATGTACATATGTCCTAAAGAAACCAAAATAAATAGAAAGGTCCACCGGGATACCCTCGTACGGAGATAGCTATAGGGGTAGACGATCCGGGGGCCCGGTCTAGGGTTTCATCGGAGGAAAACCACCGGAGCGTCGGAATCACATGAAAACTTGCATGTGCCCCTAGCATATGTGTGTGAGAGTGGTGCAAGGTTGGGAGGTGCCATGTGTTGGCCCCAGGTGTGAACCATTCTCGGACATGCATTAACGCTTTGTAAAATCCTGGATATGTACATGGAAACTCCCGCCGCGAGACAATCAGGGCCTAGAATGTGACAACGTTATCCCAACCTTTGCTTTACATTTACATATGTCCTAAACAAACCCAAACAAATAGAAAGGTCCACCGGGCTACCCTCGTACGGAGATAGCTATAGGGTAGACGTTCTAGGGCCCCCGGTCTAGGTTTCGCCGGAGGAAAACCACTGGAGCATCACAATCACATGAAAACTTGCATGTGCCCCTAGCATATGTGTGTGAAAGTAGTGCAAGGCTAGGAGGTGCCATGTGTAGGCCCCAGGTGTGACCCCCTTCTCGGACATGCGTTAACGCTTAGTAAAATCCTAGATCTATACGTGGAAACTACCGCCGCCGGACAAGAGGGGCTTAGAATTTGGCAAATTTGGCCCAACCTTTGCTTTCCATGTACATATGCCCTAAACAAACCAAAAAATAAAAAGGTCCACCGGGCTACCCTCGTATGGAGATAGCTATAGGGGTAGACGTTTTGGGGCCCCAGTCTAGGGTTTCGCCAGAGGAAGACCACCGGAGCGTCGGAATCACATGAATACTTGCATGTGCCCCTAGCATATGTGTGTGATAGTGGTTCAAGGTTGGTAGGTGCCATGTGTAGTTCCCAGGTGTGACTTCCTTCCCGGACATGCGTTAACACTTAATAAAATCATACATCTGTATGTGGAAACTCCCACCACGAGACAACCGAGGCCTAGAATGTGGCAATGTTGGCCTAACCTTTGATTTACATGTACATATGTCCTAAAAAACCAAAACAAATAGAAAGGTTCACCGGTCTACCCTCATACGGAGATAGCTATAGGGGTAGACGATCTAGGGGCCCCAGTCTAGGGTTTCGCCGGAGGAAGACCACCAGAGCGTCGGAATCACATGAATACTTGCATGTGCCCCTAGAATATGTGTGTGAGAGGGTGCAAGGTTGGGTGGTGCCATGTGTAGGCCCCAGGTGTGACCCTCTTCTCGGACATGCGTTAACGCATCGTACAATCCTAGATATGTACGTGGAAACTCCCACCATGGGACAACCGGGGCCTAGAATGTGGAAAAGTTGGCCCAACCTTTGCTTTCCATGTACATATGTTCGAAACAAACCAAAACAAATAGAAAGGTCCACCGGGATACCCTCGTATGGAGATAGCTCTAGGGGTAGATGATCCTGAGCCCCTAGTCTAGGGTTTTGCAGGAGGAAGACCACCAGAGTGTCGGACTCACATGAAAACTTGCATGTGCCCCTAGAATATGTGTGTCAGAGTGGTGCAAGGTTGGTAGGTGCCATGTGTTGACCCCAGGTGTGACCCCCTTTCCGGACATGCGTTAACACTTAGTAAAATCCTGGATCTATACGTGGAAACTACTGCCGTACGACAACCAGGGCCTAGAATGTGGAAAAGTTGGCCGAACTTTTGCTTTACATGTACATATGTCCTAAAAAAATCAAAACAAATAGAAAAGGTCCACCGGGCTACCCTTTTACGGATATAGCTATAGGGGTAGATGTTCTGGGGCCCCCAATCTAGGGTTTCGCCGGAGGAAGACCACCAGAGCGTCAGAATCACATGAAAACTTGCATGTGCCCCTAGATATGTGTGTGAGAGTGGTGGAAGGTTGGGAGGTACCATGTGTAGGCCCCAGGTGTGACCCCCTTCCCGGACATGTGTTAACACTTAGTAAAATCCTGGATCTGTGCATGGAAACTCCCGCCGCGAGACAACCGAGGCCTAGAATGTGGCAAAGTTGGCCTAACCTTTGATTTCCATGTACCAATGTCCTAAACAAACCAAAACAAATAGAAAGGTCAAAATTGCTACTTCCGTATGGAGATAGCTATAGAGGTAGATGATTCGGGGCCCCCGGTCTAGGGTTTTGCCAGAGGAAGACCACCGGAGCGTCGGAATCACATGAAAACTTGCATGTGCCCCAAGCATATGTGTGTGACAGTGGTGCAAGGTTGGGAGGTGCCATGTGTAGGCCCCAGGTGTGACCCTCTTCCCGGACGTTCGTTAACACTTAGTAAAATCCTGGATCTATATGTGGAAACTCCGGTCACGGGACAACCGGGGCCTACACTACGGCAAAGGTGGCCAAACCTTTGCTTTCCATGTACATACGTCCTAAAAAACCAAAACAAATAGAAAGGTCCACCAGGATACCCTCGTACGAATATAGCTATAGGGGTAGACGATACGGGGCCCCCGGTCTAGTGTTTCGCCGAAGGAATACCACTAGAGCGTTGCAATCACATGCAAACATGAATGTGCCCCTAGAATATGTGTGACCCCCTTCTCGCACATGTCTTAACGCTTAGTAAAATCCTGGATCTGTACGTGGAAACTCCCGCCGCGAGACAACCGGGGCCTAGATTGTGGCAAATTTGGCCCAACCTTTGCTTTCCATGTACATATGTCTTAAACAAACCAAAAAAATAGAAAGGTACACCGGTCTACCCTCGTACGGAGATAGCTATAGGGGTAGACGATTCTGGGCCCTGGGTCTAGGGTTTTGCCAGAGGAAGACCACCGGAGCGTCGGAATCACATGAAAACTTGCATCTGCCCCTAGCATATGTGTGCAACAGTGGAGCAAGGCTGGAAGGTAACATGTGTAGGCCCCAGGTGTGACCCCCTTCTCGAACATGCGTTAGCGCTTAGTAAAATCCTAGATCTGTACGTGGAAACTCCCGCCGCGGGACATCCGGGGCTTAGAATGTGGCAAAGTTGGCCCAACCTTTGCTTTCAATATACATATGTCCTAAACAAACCAGAAAAATAGAAAGGTCCACCGGGCTACCCTCGTATGGAGATAGCTATAGGGGTAGACGTTTTGGGGCCCCCGGTCTAGGGTTTCGCCGGAGGAAGACCACCTGAGCGTCGGAATCACATGAATACTTGCATGTGCCCCTGGCATATGTGTGTGATAGTGGTTCAAGGTTGGTAGGTGCCATGTGTAGTCCCCAGGTGTGACCCCCTTCACGTACATGCGTTAACACTTAATAAAATCCTAGATCTGTACGTCGAAACTCTCGCCGCGAGACAACCGAGGCCTAGAATGTGGCAAAGTTGGCCTAACCTTTGATTTCCATGTACATATGTCCTAAAAAGCTAAAACAAATAGAAAGGTCCACCGGGCTACCCTCGTACGAAGATAGCTATAGGGGTAGACGATCTGGGGGCCCAGTCTAGGGTTTCGCCGGAGGAAGACCACCGGAGCGTCGGAATCACATGAATACTTGCCCCCAGAATATGTGGGTGAGAGGGTGCAAGGTTGGGTGGTTTCATGTGTTGGCCCCAGGTGTGACCCCCTTCTCGGACATGCGTTAACGCTTAGTAAAATCCTAGATATGTCCATGGAAACTCCCACCATGGGACAGCTGGGGCCTAGACTGTGGAAAAGTTGGCCCAACCTTTGCTTTCCATGTACATATGTCTAAAACAAACCAAAACAAATTGAAAGGTCCACCAGGATACCCTCGTATGGAGATAGCTATAGGATAGACGATCTGTGGCCCCTAGTCTACGGTTTCATAGGAGGAAGACCACCAAAGTGTCGGAATCACATGAAAACTTGCATGTGCCCCTAGGATATGTGTGTGAGAGTGGTGCAGGTTGGTAGGTTCCATGTGTAGGGCCCAGGTGTGACCCCCTTCTCGGACATGCGTTAACACTTAGTAAAATCCTGGATCTATACGTGGAAACTACTGCCGCGGGACAACCGGGACCTAGAATGTGGCAATGTTGGCCCAACTTTTGCTTTACATGTACATATGTCCTAAAAAATAAAATATATAAAAAAGGTCCACCGGGCTACCCTCGTACAGAGATAGCTATAGGGGTAGATGTTCTAGGGCCCCCGGTCTAGGGTTTCGCCAGAGGAAGACCACCGGAGCGTCAGAATCACATGAAAACTTGCATGTGCCCCTAGATATGTGTGTGAGAGTGGTGGAAGGTTGGGAGGTACCATGTGTAGGCCCCAGGTGTGACCCCCTTCCCGGACATGTGTTAACACTTAGTAAAATCCTGGATCTGTGCATGGAAACTCCCGCCGCGAGACAACCGAGGCCTAGAATGTGGCAAAGTTGGCCTAACCTTTGATTTCCATGTACCAATGTCCTAAACAAACCAAAACAAATAGAAAGGTCAAAATTGCTACTTCCGTATGGAGATAGCTATAGAGGTAGATGATTCGGGGCCCCCGGTCTAGGGTTTTGCCAGAGGAAGACCACCGGAGCGTCGGAATCACATGAAAACTTGCATGTGCCCCAAGCATATGTGTGTGACAGTGGTGCAAGGTTGGGAGGTGCCATGTGTAGGCCCCAGGTGTGACCCTCTTCCCGGACGTTCGTTAACACTTAGTAAAATCCTGGATCTATATGTGGAAACTCCGGTCACGGGACAACCGGGGCCTACACTACGGCAAAGGTGGCCAAACCTTTGCTTTCCATGTACATACGTCCTAAAAAACCAAAACAAATAGAAAGGTCCACCAGGATACCCTCGTACGAATATAGCTATAGGGGTAGACGATACGGGGCCCCCGGTCTAGTGTTTCGCCGAAGGAATACCACTAGAGCGTTGCAATCACATGCAAACATGAATGTGCCCCTAGAATATGTGTGACCCCCTTCTCGCACATGTCTTAACGCTTAGTAAAATCCTGGATCTGTACGTGGAAACTCCCGCCGCGAGACAACCGGGGCCTAGATTGTGGCAAATTTGGCCCAACCTTTGCTTTCCATGTACATATGTCTTAAACAAACCAAAAAAATAGAAAGGTACACCGGTCTACCCTCGTACGGAGATAGCTATAGGGGTAGACGATTCTGGGCCCTGGGTCTAGGGTTTTGCCAGAGGAAGACCACCGGAGCGTCGGAATCACATGAAAACTTGCATCTGCCCCTAGCATATGTGTGCAACAGTGGAGCAAGGCTGGAAGGTAACATGTGTAGGCCCCAGGTGTGACCCCCTTCTCGAACATGCGTTAGCGCTTAGTAAAATCCTAGATCTGTACGTGGAAACTCCCGCCGCGGGACATCCGGGGCTTAGAATGTGGCAAAGTTGGCCCAACCTTTGCTTTCAATATACATATGTCCTAAACAAACCAGAAAAATAGAAAGGTCCACCGGGCTACCCTCGTATGGAGATAGCTATAGGGGTAGACGTTTTGGGGCCCCCGGTCTAGGGTTTCGCCGGAGGAAGACCACCTGAGCGTCGGAATCACATGAATACTTGCATGTGCCCCTGGCATATGTGTGTGATAGTGGTTCAAGGTTGGTAGGTGCCATGTGTAGTCCCCAGGTGTGACCCCCTTCACGTACATGCGTTAACACTTAATAAAATCCTAGATCTGTACGTCGAAACTCTCGCCGCGAGACAACCGAGGCCTAGAATGTGGCAAAGTTGGCCTAACCTTTGATTTCCATGTACATATGTCCTAAAAAGCTAAAACAAATAGAAAGGTCCACCGGGCTACCCTCGTACGAAGATAGCTATAGGGGTAGACGATCTGGGGGCCCAGTCTAGGGTTTCGCCGGAGGAAGACCACCGGAGCGTCGGAATCACATGAATACTTGCCCCCAGAATATGTGGGTGAGAGGGTGCAAGGTTGGGTGGTTTCATGTGTTGGCCCCAGGTGTGACCCCCTTCTCGGACATGCGTTAACGCTTAGTAAAATCCTAGATATGTCCATGGAAACTCCCACCATGGGACAATTGGGGCCTAGACTGTGGAAAAGTTGGCCCAACCTTTGCTTTCCATGTACATATGTCTAAAACAAACCAAAACAAATTGAAAGGTCCACCAGGATACCCTCGTATGGAGATAGCTATAGGATAGACGATCTGTGGCCCCTAGTCTACGGTTTCATAGGAGGAAGACCACCAAAGTGTCGGAATCACATGAAAACTTGCATGTGCCCCTAGGATATGTGTGTGAGAGTGGTGCAGGTTGGTAGGTTCCATGTGTAGGGCCCAGGTGTGACCCCCTTCTCGGACATGCGTTAACACTTAGTAAAATCCTGGATCTATACGTGGAAACTACTGCCGCGGGACAACCGGGACCTAGAATGTGGCAATGTTGGCCCAACTTTTGCTTTACATGTACATATGTCCTAAAAAATAAAATATATAAAAAAGGTCCACCGGGCTACCCTCGTACAGAGATAGCTATAGGGGTAGATGTTCTAGGGCCCCCGGTCTAGGGTTTCGCCAGAGGAAGACCACCGGAGCGTCAGAATCACATGAAAACTTGCATGTGCCCCTAGATATGTCTGTGAGAGTGGTGGAATATTGGGAGGTGCCATGTGTAGGCCCTAGGTGTGACCCCCTTCTCGGACATGTGTTAACGCTTAGTAAAATCCTGCATTTGTATGTGGAAACTCCCGCCACGGGACAACCGGGGCCTAGAATGTGGCAAAGTTGGCCCAACCTTTGCTTTCCATGTACATATGTCCTAAAGAAACCAAAATAAATAGAAAGGTCCATGGGATACCCTCGTATGGAGATAGCTATAGGGGTAGACGATCCGGGGGCCCGGTCTAGGGTTTCATCGGAGGAAAACCACCGGAGCGTCGGAATCACATGAAAACTTGCATGTGCCCCTAGCATATGTGTGTGAGAGTGGTGCAAGGTTGGGAGGTGCCATCTGTAGGCCCCAGGTGTGAACCCTTCTCGGACATGCATTAACGCTTAGTAAAATCCTGAATATGTACATGGAAACTCCCGCCGCAAGACAATCAAGGCCTAGAATGTGACAACGTTATCCCAACCTCTGGTTTACATTTACCTATGTCCTAAAAAAATACAAACAAATAGAAAGGTCCACCGGGCTACCCTCGTACGGAGATAGCTATAGGGTAGACGTTTTGGGGCCCCCGGTCTAGGTTTCGCCGGAGGAAGACCAACGGAGCGTCAGAATCAGATGAAAACTTGCATTTGCCCCTAGAATATGTGTGTGAGAGTGGTGCATGGTTGTTAGGTGCCATGTGTAGGCCCCATGTGTGACCCACTTCTCGGAGATGCGTTAACACTTAGTAAAATCCTGGATTTGTACGTGGAAACACCCGCCATGGGACAACTAGGGCCTAGATTGTGGCAAAGTTGGACAAACCTTTGCTTTACATGTACATATGTCCTAAAAAAACCCAAACAAATAGAAAGGTCAACCGGGCTACCCTCATACGGAGATAGCTATAGGGGTAGACGTTCTATGGCCCCAGGTCTAGGGTTTCGCCGGAGGAAGACCACCGGAGCATCGGAATCACCTGAAAACTTGCATGTGCCCCTAGAATATGTGTATGATAGTGGTGCATGGTTGGTAGGTGCCATGTGTAGGCCCCAGGTGTGACCCCTTCCCGGAGATGTGTTAACACTTAGTAAAATCCTGGATCTGTACGTGGAAACACCCACCGCGGGACAACCGGGGCCTAGAATGTGGCAAAGTTGGCCCAACCTTTTATTTCCATGTACATATGTCCTAAAAAACCAAAACAAATAGAAAGGTACATTGGTGGAACCTCGTACAGAGATAGCTATAGGGGTAGACGATCCGGGCCCCCAGTGTAGGGTTTCACTAGAGAAGGACCACCGAAGCATCCGAATCAAATGAAAACTTGCATGTGCCCCTAGCATATTTGTGTGAGAGTGGTGCATGGTTGGTAGGTTCCATGTGTAGGCCCTAGGTGCGACCCCCTTCCCGGACATGCGTTAACACTTAGTAAAATCCTGGATCTATACGTGGAAACTCCCGCCGCGGGACAATCGGGGCCTACACTATGGCAAAGGTGGCCAAACCTTTGTTTTCCATGTACATATGTCCTAAACAAACTAAAACAAATAGAAAGGTCCACCAGGATACCCTCGTACGGAGATAGTTATAGGGGTAGACGATCCGGGGCCCCCGGTCTAGTGATTCGCCGAAGGAATACCACTGGAGCGTCGCAATCACATGAAAACTTGCATGTGCCCCTATAATATGTGTGGGAGAGTGGTGCAAGGTTGGTAGGTGCCATGTGTAGGCCCCGAGTGTGACACCCTTCTCGGACATGTGTTAACGCTTAGTAAAATCCTAGATCTGTACGTGGAAACTCCCGCCGCGAGACAACCGGGCCTAGATTGTGGCAAGGTTGGCCCAACCTTTGCTTTCCATGTACATATGTCTTAAACAAACCAAAAAAAAATAGATAGGTCCACCGGTCTACCCTCGTATGGAGATAGCTATAGGGGTAGACGATTCCGGGCCCTCGGTCTAGGGTTTTGCCGAAGGAAGACCACCGGAGCATCGGAATCACATGAGAACTTGCATGTGCCCTGAGCATATGCGTGTGACAGTGGTGCAAGGCTGGGAGGTGTCATGTGTAGGCCCTAGGTGTGACCCCCTTCTCGGACATGCGTTAACGCTTAGTAAAATCCTAGATCTGTACGTGGAAACTACCGCCACGGGACAACCGGGGCTTAGAATGTGGCAAATTTTGCCCAACCTTTGCTTTCCTTGTACATATGCCCTAAACAAACCAAAAAATAAAAAGGTCCACCGGGCTACCCTCGTATGGACATAGCTATAGGGGTAGACGTTTTGGGGCCCCAGTCTAGGGTTTCGTCGGAAGAAGACCACCGGAGCGTCGGAATCACATGAATACTTGCATGTGCCCCTAGCATATGTGTGTGATAGTGGTTCAAGGTTGGTAGGTTCCATGTGTAGTTCCCAGGTGTGACCCCCTTCCCGGACATGTGTTAACACTTAATAAAATCATAGCTCTGTATGTGGAACCTCCCACCACGGGACAACCGAGGCCTGGAATGTGGCAATGTTGGCCTAACCTTTGATTTCCATGTACATATGTCCTAAAAAACCAAAACAAATAGAAAGGTCCACCGGGCTACCCTCATACAGAGATAGCTATAGGGGTAGACGATCTAGGGGCCCTAGTCTAGGGTTTCGCCAGAGGAAGATCACCGGAGCGTCGGAATCACATGAATACTTGCATGTGCCCCTAGAATATGTGTGTGAGAGGGTGCAAGGTTGGGTGGTGCCATGTGTAGGCCCCAGGTGTGACCCTCTTCTCGGACATGCGTTAACACATCGTACAATCCTAGATATGTATGTGGAAACTCCCACCATGGGACAACCGAGGCCTAGAATGTGGAAAAGTTGGCCCAACCTTTGCTTTCCATGTACATATGTCCGAAACAAACAAAAACAAATAGAAAGGTCCACCGGGATACCCTCGTATGGCGATAGCTATAGGGGTAGATGATCCCGGGCCCCCCAGTCTAGGGTTTCGCAGGAGGAAGACCACCAGAGTGTCGGACTCACATGAAAACTTGCAAGTGCCTCTAGAATACGTGTGTCAGAGTGGTGCAAGGTTGGTAGGTGCCATGTGTAGACCCCAGGTGTGAACCCCTTTCCGGACATGCATTAATACTTAGTAAAATCCTGGATCTATACGTGGAAACTACTGCCGCGGGACAACCAAGGCCTAGAACGTGGCAAAGTTGGCCCAACTTTTGCTTTACATGTACATATGTCCTAAAAAATCAAAACAAATAGAAAAGATCCACCAGGCTACCCTTGTACGGATATAGCTATATGGGTAGATGTTCTGGGGCCCCCGGTCTAGGGTTTCGCCGGAGGAAGACCACCGGAGCGTCAGAATCACATGAAGACTTGCATGTGCCCCTAGATATGTGTGTGAGAGTGGTGGAAGGTTGGGAGGTGCCATGTGTAGGCCCCAGGTGTGACCCCCTTCTCGGACATGTGTTAACACTTAGTAAAATCCTGGATCTGTACGTGGAAACTCCCGCCGCGAGACAACCGGGGCCTAGAATGTGGCAAAGGTGGCCTAACCTTTGATTTCCATGTACAAATGTCCTAAACAAACCAAAACAAATAGAAAGGTAAAAATTGCTACTTCCGTATGGAGATAGCTATAGAGGTAGATGATTCGGGGCCCCCGGTCTAGGGTTTTGCCAGAGGAAGACCACCGGAGCGTCGGAATCACATGAAAACTTGCATGTGCCCCTAGCATATCTGTGTGACAGTGGTGCAAGGTTGGGAGGTGCCATGTGTAGGCCCCAGGTGTGACCCTCTTCCCGGACATTCGTTATAACTTAGTAAAATCCTGGATCTATACGTGGAAACTCCGGTCACGGGACAACCGGGGCCTACACTATGGCAAAGGTGGCCAAACCTTTGCTTTCCATGTACATACGTCCTAAAAAAACCAAAACAAATAGAAAGGTCCACCAGGATACCCTCGTACGAATATAGCTATAGGGGTAGACGATACGGGGCCCCCGGTCTAGTGTTTCGCCGAAGGAATACCACTAGAGCGTTGCAATCACATGCAAACATGAATGTGCCCCTAGAATATGTGTGGGAGAGTGGTGCAAGGTTGGTAGGTCCCATGTGGAGGCCTCGGGTGTGACCCCCTTCTCGCACATGTGTTAACGCTTAGTAAAATCCTGGATCTGTACGTGGAAACTCCCGCCGCGAGACAACCGGGGCCTAGATTGTGGCAAAGTTGGCCCAACCTTTGCTTTCCATGTACATATGTCTTAAACAAACCAAAAAATAGAAAGGTACACCGGTCTACCCTCGTACGGAGATAGCTATAGGGGTAGACGATTCTGGGCCCTGGGTCTAGGGTTTTGCCAGAGGAAGACCACCGGAGCGTCGGAATCACATGAAAACTTGCATGTGCCCCTAGCATATGGGTGCGACAGTGGTGCAAGGCTGGAAGGTAACATGTGTAGGCCCCAGCTGTGATCCCCTTCTCGGACATGCGTTAGCGCTTAGTAAAATCCTAGATCTGTACGTGGAAACTCCCGCCGCGGGACATCCGGGGCTTAGAATGTGGCAAAGTTGGCCCAACCTTTGCTTTCAATATACATATTTCCTAAACAAACCAGAAAAATAGAAAGGTCCACCGGGCTACCCTCGTATGGAGATAGCTATAGGGGTAGATGTTTTGGGCCCCCCGGTCTAGGGTTTCGCCGGAGGAAGACCACCGGAGCGTCGGAATCACATGAATACTTGCATGTGCCCCTGGCATATGTGTGTGATAGTGGTTCAAGGTTGGTAGGTGCCATGTGTAGTCCCCAGGTGTGACCCTCTTCACGGACATGCGTTAACACTTAATAAAATCCTAGATTTGTACGTCGAAACTCTCGCCGTGGGACAACCGAGGCCTAGAATGTGGCAAAGTTGGCCTAACCTTTGATTTCCATGTACATATGTCCTAAAAAGCTAAAACAAATAGAAAGGTCCACCGGGCTACCCTCGTACGAAGATAGCTATTGGGGTAGACGATCTGGGGGCCCAGTCTAGGGTTTCGCCGGAGGAAGACCACCGGAGCGTCGGAATCACATGAATCCTTGCCCCTAGAATATGTGTGTGAGAAGGTGCAAGGTTGGGTGGTTTCATGTGTTGGCCCCAGGTGTGACCCCCTTCTCGGACATGCGTTAACGCTTAGTAAAATCCTAGATATGTCCATGGAAACTCCCACCATGGGACAGCTGGGGCCTAGACTGTGGAAAAGTTGGCCCAACCTTTGCTTTCCATGTACATATGTCTAAAACAAACCAAAACAAATAGAAAGGTCCACCAGGATACCCTCGTATGGAGATAGCTATAGGATAGACGATCCGGGGCCCCTAGTCTAGGGTTTCACAGGAGGAAGACCACCGGAGTGTCGGAATCACATGAAAACTTGCATGTGCCCCTAGGATATGTGTGTGAGAGTGGTGCAAGGTTGGTAGGTTCCATGTGTAGGGCCCAGGTGTGACCCCCTTCTCGGACATGCGTTAACACTTAGTAAAATCCTGGATCTATACGTGGAAACTACTGCCGCGGGACAACCAGGACCTAGAATGTGGCAATGTTGGCCCAACTTTTGCTTTACATGTACATATGTCCTAAAAAATAAAAAATATAAAAAAGTTCCACCGGGCTACCCTCGTACAGAGATAGCTATAGGGGTAGATGTTCTGGGCCCCCGGTCTAGGGTTTCACCAGAGGAAGACCACCGGAGCGTCAGAATCACATGAAAACTTGCATGTGCCCCTAGATATGTCTGTGAGAGTGGTGGAATGTTGGGAGGTGCCATGTGTAAGCCCTAGGTGTGACCCCCTTCTCGGACATGTGTTAACGCTTAGTAAAATCCTGCATTGTATGTGGAAACTCCCGCCACGGGACAACCGGGGCCTAGAATGTGGCAAAGTTGGCCCAACCTTTGCTTTCCATGTACATATGTCCTAAAGAAACCAAAATAAATAGAAAGGTCCATGGGATACCCTCGTATGGAGATAGCTATAGGGGTAGACGATCCGGGGGCCCGGTCTAGGGTTTCATCGGAGGAAAACCACCGGAGCGTCGGAATCACATGAAAACTTGCATGTGCCCCTAGCATATGTGTGTGAGAGTAGTGCAAGGTTGGGAGGTGCCATCTGTAGGCCCCAGGTGTGAACCCTTCTCGAACATGCATTAACGCTTAGTAAAATCCTGAATATGTACATGGAAACTCCCGCCGCAAGAGAATCAGGGCCTAGAATGTGACAACGTTATCCCAACCTTTGGTTTAAATTTACCTATGTCCTAAACAAATCCAAACAAATAGAAAGGTCCACCAGGCTACCCTCGTACGGAGATAGCTATAGGGTAGACGTTTTGGGGCCCCAGGTCTAGGTTTCGCCGGAGGAAGACCACCGGAGCGTCAGAATCAGATGAAAACTTGCATTTGCCCCTAGAATATGTGTGTGAGAGTGGTGCATGGTTGTTAGGTGTCATGTGTAGGCCCCATGTGTGACCCACTTCTCGGAGATGCGTTAACACTTAGTAAAATCCTGGATTTGTACGTGGAAACTCCCGCCATGGGACAACTTGGGCCTAGATTGTGGCAAAGTTGGACAAACCTTTGCTTTACATGTACATATGTCCTAAAAAACCCAAACAAATAGAAAGGTCCACCGGGCTACCCTCATACGGAGATAGCTATAGGGGTAGACGTTCTAGGGCCCCCGGTCTAGGGTTTCGCCGGAGGAAGACCACCGGAGCATCGGAATCACCTGAAAACTTGCATGTGGCCCTAGAATATGTGTATGATAGTGGTGCATGGTTGTTAGGTGCCATGTGTAGGCCCTAGGTGTGACCCCTTCCCGGAGATGTGTTAACACTTAGTAAAATCCTGGATCTGTACGTGGAAACACCCAGCGCGGGACAACCGGGGCCTAGAATGTGGCAAAGTTGGCCCAACCTTTTATTTCCATGTACATATGTCCTAAAAAACCAAAACAAATAGAAAGGTACATTGGTGGAACCTCGTACAGAGATAGCTATAGGGGTAGACGATCCGGGCCCCCAGTGTAGGGTTCCACTAGAGAAGGACCACCGGAGCATCCGAATCAAATGAAAACTTGCATGTGCCCCTAGCATATTTGTGTGAGAGTGGTGCATGGTTGGTAGGTGCCATGTGTAGGCCCTAGGTGTGACCCCCTTCCCGGACATGCGTTAACACTTAGTAAAATACTGGATCTATACGTGGAAACTCCCGCCGCGGGACAATCGGGGCCTACACTATGGCAAAGGTGGCCAAACCTTTGTTTTCCATGTACATATGTCCTAAACAAACTAAAACAAATAGAAAGGTCCACCAGGATACCCTCGTACGGAGATAGTTATAGGGGTAGACGATCCGGGGCCCCCGGTCTAGTGATTTGCCGAAGGAATACCACTGGAGCGTCGCAATCACATGAAAACTTGCATGTGCCCCTATAATATGTGTGGGAGAGTGGTGCAAGGTTGGTAGGTGCCATGTGTAGGCCCCGAGTGTGACACCCTTCTCGGACATGTGTTAACGCTTAGTAAAATTCTGGATCTGTACGTGGAAACTCCCGCCGCGAGACAACCGGGCCTAGATTGTGGCAAGGTTGGCCCAACCTTTGCTTTCCATGTACATATGTCTTAAACAAACCAAACAAAAATAGATAGGTCCACCGGTCTACCCTCGTATGGAGATAGCTATAGGGGTAGACAATTCCGGGCCCTCGGTCTAGGGTTTTGCCGAAGGAAGACCACCGGAGCATCGGAATCACATGAAAACTTGCATGTGCCCCGAGCATATGTGTGTGACAGTGGTGCAAGGCTGGGAGGTGTCATGTGTAGGCCCCAGGTGTGACCCCCTTCTTGGACATGCGTTAACGCTTAGTAAAATCCTAGATCTGTACGTGGAAACTACCGCCACGGGACAACCGGGGCTTAGAATGTGGCAAATTTTGCCCAACCTTTGCTTTCCTTGTACATATGCCCTAAACAAACCAAAAAATAAAAAGGTCCACCGGGCTACCCTCGTATGGACATAGCTATAGGGGTAGACGTTTTGGGGCCCCGGTCTAGGGTTTCGTCGGAGGAAGACCACCGGAGCGTCGGAATCACATGAATACTTGCATGTGCCCCTAGAATATGTGTGTGATAGTGGTTCAAGGTTGGTAGGTTCCATGTGTAGTTCCCAGGTGTGACCCCCTTCCCGGACATGTGTTAACACTTAATAAAATCATAGCTCTGTATGTGGACACTCCCACCACGGGACAACCAAGGCCTAGAATGTGGCAATGTTGGCCTAACCTTTGATTTCCATGTACATATGTCCTAAAAAACCAAAACAAATAGAAAGGTCCACCGGGATACCCTCATACAGAGATAGCTGTAGGGGTAGACGATCTAGGGGCCCTAGTCTAGGGTTTCGCCGGAGGAAGACCATCGGAGCGTCGGAATCACATGAATACTTGCATGTGCCCCTAGAATATGTGTGTGAGAGGGTGCAAGGTTGGGTGGTGCCATGTGTAGGCCCCAGGTGTGACCCTCTTCTTGGACATGCGTTAACACATCGTACAATCCTAGATATGTATGTGGAAACTCCCACCATGGGACAACCGAGGCCTAGAATGGGGAAAAGTTGGCCCAACCTTTGCTTTCCATGTACATATGTCCGAGACAAACCAAAACAAATAGAAAGGTCCACCGGGATACCCTCGTATGGCGATAGCTATAGGGGTAGATGATCCCGGGCCCCCAGTCTAGGGTTTCGCAGGAGGAAGACCACCAGAGTGTCGGACTCACATGAAAACTTGCATGTGCCCCTAGAATACGTGTGTGAGAGTGGTGCAAGGTTGGTAGGTGCCATGTGTAGACCCCAGGTGTGAACCCCTTTCCGGACATGCATTAACACTTAGTAAAATCCTGGATCTATACGTGGAAACTACTGCCGCGGGACAACCAAGGCCTAGAATGTGGCAAAGTTGGCCCAACTTTTTCTTTACATGTACATATGTCCTAAAAAATCAAAACAAATAGAAAAGGCCACCAGGCTACCCTTGTACGGATATAGCTATATGGGTAGATGTTCTGGGGCCCCCGGTCTAGGGTTTCGCCGGAGGAAGACCACCGGAGCGTCAGAATCACATGAAAACTCGCATGTGCCCCTAGATATGTGTGTGAGAGTGGTGGAAGGTTGGGAGTTGCCATGTGTAGGCCCCAGGTGTGATCCCCTTCTCGGACATGTGTTAACACTTAGTAAAATCCTGGATCTGTACGTGGAAACTCCCGTCGCGAGACAACCGGGGCCTAGAATGTGGCAAAGGTGGCCTAACCTTTGATTTCCATGTACAAATGTCCTAAACAAACCCAAACAAATAGAAAGGTCAAAATTGCTACTTCCGTATGGAGATAGCTAAAGAGGTAGACGATTCGGGGCCCCCGGTCTAGGGTTTCGCCAGCGGAAGACCACCGGAGCGTCGGAATCACATGAAAACTTGCATGTGCCCCTAGAATATTTGTGTGAGAGTGATGCAAGGTTGGTAGGTGCCATGTGTAGGCCCCAGGTGTGACCCCCTTCCCGGACATGCGTTAACACTTAGTAAAATCATGGATCTATACGTGGAAACTCCCGTCACGGGACAACCGGGGCCTACACTGTGGCAAAGGTGGCCAAACCTTTTCTTTCCATGTACATACGTCCTAAACAAACCAGGATACCAGGATACCAGAATGTGGCAAAGTTGGCCCAACTTTTGCTTTACATGTACATATGTCCTAAAAAATAAAACAAATAGAAAAGGTCCACCAGGATACCCTCGTACGAAGATAGCTATAGGGGTAGACGATACGGGGCCCCCGGTCTAGTTTTTCGCCGAAGGAATACCACTAGAGCATTGCAATCACATGAAAACATGCATGTGCCCCTAGAATATGTGTGGGAGAGTGGTGAATGGTTGGTAGATCCCATGTGTACGCCTCGGGTGTTAACGCTTAGTAAAATCCTGGATCTGTACGTGGAAACTCCCGCCACGAGACAACCGGGGCCTAGATTGTGGCAAAGTTGGCCCAACCTTTGCTTTCCATGTACATATGTCTTAAACAAACCAAAAAAAAATAGAAAGGTACACCGGTCTACCCTCGTACGGAGATAGCTATAGGGGTAGACGATTCTAGGCCCTCGGTCTAGGGTTTTGCCAGAGGAAGACCACCGGAGCGTCGGAATCACATGAAAACTTGCATGTGCCCCTAGCATATGTGTGCGACAGTGGTGCAAGGCTGGGAGGTGCCACGTGTAGGCCCCAGGTGTGACCCCCTTCTCGGACATGCGTTAACGCTTAGTAAAATCCTAGATCTGTACGTGGAAACTCCCGACGCGGGACATCCGGGGCTTAGAATGTGGCAAAGTTGGCCCAACCTTTGCTTTCAATGTACATATGTCGTAAACAAACCAAAAAAATAGAAAGGTCCACCGGGCTACCCTCGTATGGAGATAGCTATAGGGGTAGATGTTTTGGGGCCCCCGGTCTAGGGTTTCACCGGAGGAAGACGACCGGAGCGTCGGAATCACATGAATACTTGCATGTGCCCCTGCCATATGTGTGTGATAGTGGTTCAAGGTTGGTAGGTTCCATGTGTAGTCCCCAGGTGTGACCCCCTTCACGGACATGCGTTAACACTTAATAAAATCCTAGATCTGTATGTCGAAACTCTCGTCGCGGGACAACCGGGGCCTAGAATGTGGCAAAGTTGGCCTAACCTTTGATTTCCATGTACATATGTCCTAAAAACCTAAAACAAATAGAATGGTCCACCGGGCTACCCTCGTACTGAGATAACTATAGGGGTAGACGATCTGGGGCCCCAGTCTAGGGTTTCGCCGGAGGAAGACCACTGGAGCGTCGGAATCACATGAATACTTGCCCCTAGAATATGTGTGTGAGAGGGTGCAAGGTTGGGTGGTTCCATGTGTTGGCCCCAGGTGTGACCCCCTTCTCGGACTTGCGTTAACGCTTAGTAAAATCCTAGATATGTACATGGAAACTCCCACCATGGGACAACCAGGGCCTAGACTGTGGAAAAGTTGGGCCAACCTTTGCTTTCCATGTACATATGTCTGAAACAAACCAAAACAAATAGAAAGGTCCATCGGGATACCCTCGTATGGAGATAGCTATAGGATAGACGATCCGGGGCCCCTAGTCTAGGGTTTCACAGGAGGAAGACCACCGGAGTGTCGGAATCACATGAAAACTTGCATGTGCCCCTAGAATATGTGTGTGAGAGTGGTGCAAGGTTTGTAGGTTCCATGTGTAGGCCCAGGTGTGACCCCCTTCTCGGACATACGTTAACACTTAGTAAAATCCTGGATCTATACGTGGAAACTCCTGCAGCGGGACAACCAGGACCTAGAATGTGGCAATGTTGGCCCAACTTTTGCTTTACATGTACATATGTCCTAAAAAATAAAAAAAATAAAAAAGGTCCATCGGGCTACCCTCGTACAGAGATAGCTATAGGGGTAGATGTTCTGGGACCCCCGGTCTAGGGTTTCGCCGGAGGAAGACCACCGGAGCGTCAGAATCACATGAAAACTTGCATGTGCCCCTAGATATGTCTGTGAGAGTGGTGGAATGTTGGGAGGTGCCATGTGTAGGCCCTAGGTGTGACCCCCTTCTCGGACATGTGTTAACGCTTAGTAAAATCCTGGATTTGTACGTGGAAACTCCCACCGCAAGACAACCGGGGCCTAGAATGTGGCAAAGTTGGCCCAACCTTTGATTTCCATGTACAAATGTCCTAAGCAAACCAAAACAAGTAGAAAGGTCGATAGGGCTACTTCCGTATGGAGATAGCTATAGGGGTAGACGATTCGGGGGCCCTGGTCTAGTGTTTCGCCGGAGGAAGACCGCCGGAGCGTCGGAATCACATGAAAACTTGCATGTGCCCCTAGCATATGTGTGTGACAGTGGTGCAAGGTTGGGAGGTGCCAATTGTAGGCCCCAGGTGTGACCGCCTTCTCGTACATTCGTTAACACTTAGTAAAATCCTGGATCTGTACGTGGAAACTCCAGCCGTGGGGCAATCGGGGCCTAGAATGTGGCAAAGTTGTCCCAACCTTTGCTTTTCATGTACATATGTACTAAACAAAAAAAACAAATAGAAAGGTCCACCAGGCTACCCTCGTATGGAGATAGCTATAGGGATAGACGTTTCGGGGCCCCTGGTCTAGGGTTTCACCAGAAAAGGACCGCCTGACATCTGGGATGCCACGAGAACACGCGTGTGGACCTAGCATGCATGCACAAGGGTGGTGGATTGCTCCTAGATGGAAAACCTAGCTCTCGGGTGTGACCGTCTGCGGCGCATGCGATAGCACTGAGAGAGGTGTCCTAGACCTACAGGAGGAAACTCCCGTTGCGATTCAAACGGAGGCAAACCGGTGGAACCTTGGGCTTAGCCTTGGTTTTCCATGTAGGTATGACCTTAGAAAACCTAAACTGCCAGAAAAGTCCACTAGCAAGCCCTCGTACGTAGAATGCCGGGGGTAGACCCGCAGGGCCATCGGATTACAGTTTCGTCAGAAAAGGACCGCCCGACGTCCGGGATTCCACGAGAACATGTGTGTGGCCCTAGCATGCATGCACAAGGGTGGTGGATTGCTCCTAGATGGAAAACCTAGCTCCCGGGTGTGACCGTCTATGGCGCATGCGATAACACTTAGAGAGGTGTGTTGGACCTACAGGAGGAAACTCCCGCTGTGGTTCAAACAGAGGCAAATTGGTGGTACCTTGGGCCTAGCTTGGTTTTCCATGTAGGTATGACCTTAGCAAGCCTAAACCGCCAGAAAATTCTATTGGCAAGCCCTCGTACGGAGAATGCTACGGGGGCAGACCCGTGGGGCCCTCGGATTAGGGTTTCATCGAAAAAGGACCGCCCGAGCGCCACAAGAGGAGTAAAAAATGAAATGAAATGTTTTTGAACCACAAAAATTAAGTAATATATTAAAAATATAACACAGGGATTATTAAAATGGAAAAATAAAAAATGACTAGGCCGACGACAAGCCGTCGGCGTAGAGCAGCCTCGACCGGGCCCAGCAGGCAGTAAGTGAAACTGCCTATGCCGACGGCTTTGCCGTCGACATAGAGAAGTGCGTGGATAAGGCTCTTCGACCCGCACCCCTGCCTATCCTCTCCTCCACTCGACCTCACCCCCCCCCCCCCCGCCACCACTGCCCGCCTCCCTCCCCGCCACGGCCACCACTCCCTGCCCGGCCCGCCGCTCCTCGAGTCGGCCCTTCACTGCCACTGCCGCCACCACTCCCTACCTCCACGAGCCGTCCCTCCCTCCCTCCCCGAGCAGGCGCCGCCAATCCCGTGCCCTGCCCTCCCCTCCCTCCACCCGGCCTGCGCGCTACCCCGCTCTACCCGGCCCGCGCGCCGCTACCGCCCGGTCCTCCACGCTGCCACCCCTGCATCGCGTGCTCCTCCACCGAGCCCTCCGCTGCCGCTCGCCCCATGCCGCTGATGCTTGGCCCGTTCCCTACCTACAAACGTGGTCGCCCAGGCTGCCTCGGGCACTACCCCTCTGGCCACGCGCTGCCGTTGCACCCCCGAGCTCGTCTACCGCGATCTGTCGCCCGGCCCGGCGCTGCCGCCCGTCCAGCCATCCTCCTCCACATCCGATCGCAAAAAAATTATATCACACATATTATATTTCTTCATGTAGGTTTCTCGGAGCTCTCGCCGTCTCGGATCCCCCGCCGTCTTGGAGCCCCCTTTGTCTCAGAGCCCCCGTCGTCTCGGAGCCCCCATCATCTCGAAGCCCCCGAGGGTGAGCTAAAACTCCATATCCTCCCGCACATTTGTTATGTTCCTATATTCCATTTCCACGTCAATTGGCATCACTTAGGTGTCATTTCTCATCCGCCTGCGTTACGCGGATAAATATGCATTAGAGGTCGGCATATTATGAACCCTAACGCTTGTGGCATTTATGGGACAGTCGGTGGATGCGTAGTTGGGTATGTTTTCCATGTTCTACTCAGGTCCGAGTCAGGATTTCAGCAGCGCCTCCCCGTGTTCTCCGGATGCACATCCTCTCGTCTTTTTGCCGAGACGTGTATCGGGAGAGCAGCGGGGAGGTGCTACCGAAATTCTGTCTTGGAGCAGGGTAGAGCATGGAGAACGTACCCAATCTACAGATCCGACGACTGCTAGGAACCTCTATGCCTATTAGAGATGTAGGCCATGTGTGTTGTCCCATAGAGAAATAAAAAATATGATGCATTTAGTTTCATGCTATTATTTGATATGAAACGTCATGTTTATTGTTCGACTCCCTATAAAGCAGAGGATGGCTCATAATGGGTGGATGTACAGTGACCGTACTAGTGTTGTTGACAAAACAGAGGAGTGGCTATGGAAGACCGATATCTTAGTGAAGGAGTTAGCGCGTGGTTCTAGTGTAGGCCTTCTTCCAACTTGCCCTTGTGCTCGTTGTAATAAGCGTCATCGTTAGTCCAAGGATGATATGAAGAAACACCTTTTGAAATCTGGGTATATGCCGGACTTCATCACGATGATCGACTTTAATCAGTACAACCGTGACAGAGGTGAGGTGATGCGGCAGCGAATCAATGGCAATGAGGGTGATGGGATTAGGAACTTGCTAGATGATCTCTGTGATGCCGACATGGTAGATTCGCCACCTTCAGGTGAACCAGAGGAACCACCAGAACTAGAAGAACCGCGTGAACCAGAGGAACTAGAGCCAACTACTGTCTTTATGGCCTCAAAAGGAAGGAGTCATTATAGTGGCTCAAATTCGTCGTGATGTTCCTCGATGGTTATTGTTCGAATATGAGCAAGGAACTCAATCTTTCAACTGGAAAAGTCACCGGGCTCAAGAGTCATGACTATCATATATGGATTGAGCGGCTGATGTCGGTGATGCTTCGAGGGTATCTCCCTGAGCATGTTTGGAGAGTGCTTGTGGAGTTGAGCCATTTCTTCCTCATGCTCTGTGCTAAGCATATATGTCCCCTGATTATTGAGAAGTTGCATGATGTAGTGCTGGAGTTGCTATGCAAGTTAGAGAAGATCTTTCTGCCTGGCTTCTTTACTCTGATGTTAAGAATGACGCATGGGCGGCGTTGACGGCGAGGTGGCGCGGGCAAGAACCCGAGTTTAACGCCTTGAGCGAGGGGAACAAGGAAAACCGCGGCTCTGGGGGGACACATTGTGCAGGAAACCTCAACCATGATCGCTTCAAGGCCAAAATGGTATACATGTACATGCAACAACCTGCATTTATTTCCCCTCATGTTTCTACTTGATATGCAAAACATTTCTTCCGTGATGCAGGAGGCACAACTAGGGAGGCATGTTTCCGACTATGAAGTCTGGGAAAGGATGAAGATGAAGAGGCCCGATCTGTCCCAGCCTCAGCCCTCGCTTCCCGACTTCTACGACACTGCCAAGGTGGATGGTGCTAACTACCTTGAGGCGTTCAGTGGTTTTCACCCGGAGGTGGAAGATCCTAGGTATGAGGAGACCGATGTGAGAGCGTTAGTCGTGGCGGGGTGCGGCCGGGAGCATGGACGTTTGAAGGTTCTCGATAGGGTGACCCCGTGAACTCCTACTTTGAGCCTCACACGTGTCAAGGTTACCCTCAATGCCGACGACCCCGCTATCCTGCCTCGTCGACGGCCTTTCCAAGCGAACGCCAATGTAAGTTTTTCTTATTTCCATCCTTTTTCTGACATTTGTTCCCGAGTGGCTAAGTTGACGAGATTCATTATTTTTGAAATTGTAGCCGGCTTTGGACGCGGCCTACAAGGCCGCTCATATGGAACATGTGGTGGCGCTTGTGGCGTGGAAGCAGGCCCGAGAGGCCTATGAGGTGTGGGCAGAGTGTCGAGATGCTATAAGTTTCAACCTTTTTGCATAAGATGACAAGTCCCGCTTTCCCTAGTTTAAACATTTAATTCTGTAACGCTTGACACCTAAGCTTTCTTGCAGGCTGACGAGAAGTTTTATGCCACTGGAGAGCGGGATATGCTACCGCCACGGCCAGCTAGGCCGAGGTTGCAACCAATATTCCCATCGAAGGACGAATTCGCTTTAAGCTTCTACTTAGGGACTCCGGTAAGTTAGTTGCCAACTACGTTGTTACTGCACAACTGTGTCTTGGTGGTTGGTAACTCTGGCTCAAACGTGTAGGGAGCGGGATGCTCCACCATGGTACCCTTTGGTCGAGCAGCCGCCACGCCAACTTTCTCGCGCACGATGACACCGATTCATACCGGCCATGGTTCTCCTAGTGCTTCGGGTGGTGGTGATTCTACTCCTGATGGTGATGCTTCTCCTTCTACCGGTCGTGGCGGTGCTACTCCTCCTTCTTCCGGTGCTGGTTCGACGACGGCTGGTCCACGTCGACCTACACCTAACTTCACGTGGGGAGACATGGGTCTCTCTAGCTCTCCGGATTTGTAGGGAACTTGTTACTTTTGTATCGATACTACCTATGTGGATGATCTACCTATGATGTACATCTATGATATTTTGATGATGATGATCTTACTTGTATGTGTTGAATGATTTATGTGTACGTGTTGAATGCTTTATGTGTATGCGTTCAATGTTGTGTCTGGAATCTGGGTTGCGGGAATTTGGTGTGTGCACAGGAAATGAACCAAAATAGAATCAAATAAACAAAACTGTGCAGGGATGACCATATGGCACATGGATGACCTGGGCCCATGGGGTGGCCGTCGGCGTACAAGTTGACGCGGCCCAGCGAGCACACGTTGGCCGACGGTATTGCCGTCGGCGTAGGGTCCTATGTGGCCCAGCAAGTCCACCTGGGCCGACGACATTCCGTAAGGGCCACACGGGAGATGCAGGGGCAGACATGTGGCATGCTAGGCCGACGGTAATGCCGTCGACGTATAGAGGATGGAGATGATGGCCGTTACCTGCACCAAGTGGGCCCCGTGGAGCCTACGCCGACAGCGCGTCCACCGACGGCTCTAACTTCCCGTCGGCCTAGGTTATACGCCGACGGGTTTTCGTATGTCGACGATATACTCGTATACGCCTACGGGGGTACTATGCCAACGGCCACCGTCAACGCAGCCTACGCCAACGGTATTCTGGTGTACGCCGACGGGGTCTGGCCGTCGACGCTAGGCTCGTTTCCTGTAGTGTATAAAAATTCCTTGAATAGAAAAGGTAACGCATGCTAGAAAAGGCAAGCATTGTGTAGGACGTAGGATGAGACCTGTCAAAAAATCTGCCTGTTACAGCTAGATTTCCATTTCCGGTCGAATACAGCTAGCTAATAGGTGCTTGTTTCCTTCCATAAATTTCCAGATGAACATACCTCTTCCATTCTCTCTAAGGCGGCCGGCGCTCCCAAACCCTGCCCACCGTCCCCGCGGGACCGGTCCGCGAGCAACCAGGGTTCCCTTTGCACTCAGCTGCCGCCACCTCCGATGCCCCTGATCCAGACGTCATTGCCCTCCACGCCATAGCTGCCGTCGTGGAGGCTGAAGAAAGGTTAGTCTACAACCCAGTCTCTTGCCCATAAGATCTCGTTCATGGGTGCATACTTGGTTCAGATCAGGTGCGTATATACTTCGTCCTTGCATAATGAATCGCTTTGGTCATTGCATATATGCTTCAGCAGCTCGGATCCGCCGGGGGAGTGGGCGAGCCTCTTCCCAGAGCTCATACGCGCGGTGGCCAGCGACCTGCTGGCGCACGGATGTGACGGAGTACATCCGGCTGAGAGCCGCGTGTGCAAGCCCTGGAGAGGCGCCACCGCCGGCGCCGACCCGAGGCTCCTGCAGCGGCGCTTCTTCCCGCGGAACTGGGAGCTGCTCCCGCGACCGCGAGGCAACCTCGTGTTGGGCGAGCCAGACAGGTTCATGAACGTTCGCACGGGCGCCTCTCTCGAGGTCAAGATCCCGCCGCAGTACGGCCGCGTCGTCGCCAGCTTCTATGGATGCTTGGTTTTAGAGGACAAGAGCGCACGGAGGGTGCGGCTGCTGAACCCGGTGACCATGGCCGTCGCTGACCTGCCCTTCCATGGAGCGTCAGCGGTAGGAGCCTCACCGAGCTGCACGACGTCGGCGACCGCACCATCTTCCGCCCGGGGCTGACACCCCGTACTGACAGCTTCCCTGTGCTCTCCATGAAATCATGATGGGAATTGGGAATGCTCTCTCGGGTCGGGATGACATGACCGAGGTCTCACCGTGTCAGCAGACTTGCACCTTCCTATAGCTAGTTTCTTAGGCATGGCATAGTTGTACTTGTACCAGTCGATCCGTTCTATTTTACAACGGATTTGCTAGTTTTCAGGCGCCTGAGAACTTAATTTTACAACGGATTTGCTAGTTTTCACGCGCCAGAGAACTTCTTAGTTCTCAGTCACCTCTTTCACCATTCAATTTACCTCGTGATTCGTGTAAAGTGTAAGTTACACATGAGTTGCAACTAGGATGTAACTGAGAATTTAATGAGTTGCAACTAGGTTGCAACTAAAAATTAGTACAAATCTTATGAGTTGCAACTAGGTTGCAACTGAGAATTAATACAAATATTAGGATGACATCAGCGACATAGACATAAGAAGTTCTCAGGCGCCTGAGACCTAGACACTCCCATTTTACAATAGCAGCATGTGTCTGAGTCCTCTTGGATATAGTAGTACTAGTTTTGTTGTAAGAGACATCGATGTGTAGGAAAACTGCCAGGCTCCGAGGGCCGGGTTCCTACGCCGACAGCCAAATATCGTCCGCGGACTCCACTGATGGGCCAAGGGCAGCCCTTGGCATAGGAACGACCCCTGTTATAGCCTCCGTGACGGTGTTAGGCAGGCCAGGCTGTCCCGGCGGCATTATCGTCGGCACAAACTTTTTTATTTTCAATTTAATTTAACCATATATTTATACTCATTTATTTATTAGTCTCAATAATTTTAGTGTGCTTATATTTTTTCACCAATTATAGGGATTCGTACCCTCCGAATAGCGGTCTCCACCCACACAAAATGACGCCGCGATTCTCGTCACTATAAAATGACCACTGGTGCGTCGGGATCCCACGAAATTTTGCGTGTACTGCTAGCATACAAGCACATGTGTGGTGGAAGCTTCCTAGATACAATACATAGCTCCAGGGTGCGAGACAATTCGTGTATATGCGATAATACTTAGAAAAATACTCGACCTCTCGTAGGAAACTCCTGCTATGGGTCAAACGGAGGGAATCAGTAATCTTGGTTTTCCATGTAGATGTGATCTAAACAAATCTAAACCAATAGAAAAGTACATTGGTCAACCATCGCACGGAGAAAACTATAGGGGTAAACCTACGAGTCCTACTACCTAGGGTTTTGCTAGAAAAGGATTGACGGAGCGCCAGAATCCTACAAGAACTTACATTTGGACCAAAGATATGTGTCCAAGTGTGGTGGAAGGTCCATAGATGTAATGTCTAGCTCCCCTGTGTGATATTTTTCACATGTGTGCGATAACACTTTGCAAAATCCTGGACGTGTAGGTGTAACGGTCCTGTTGCAGGTATTAAGGGGGTTACAATGTGTTACAAGGTCCCAACTTTTTTGCAAAAAAAATCAGTTTTTTTAGGTTCACAATATGCTATTTTATCAGATATTCAGTGCAAGTTTAGCGAGGTTCATCCCCGAGCTAAGAATCTTCATGCTCGCCATTTTCAGCATAGTTTGAAACAGGCATAAGAAATTTAAAAACGATCCAAACAATGTAGGCATGGTGTCATATTATGTGACGTTGTTGCAAGGAAAAATGTCGAACTTGAAATATTGCAAATATCTAAAAAAAACCTTCTCAGAAATGAGCTATCATATTCGAGGTTTTATAGTTTTCAGGCCAAACGAGCAAGGGTATGGCTAGAATCGCGGCATACACTACAAGAAAAGTTGGCTTTTACAACGGACAATTTTCATGGTTGAAGGCCCGTTTTTCGTGGCCAAAAAGTCTTCCGCGACGGATGGCCTTCGTGGTAAAAGCCCCGTCACAAATGAATTAACCACGGTTTTTTTTCGACCGTGGTAGATTGCACCCTTCAGCCACGAAAACTTGTTCCACCGTAGATCTGTTCGCTAGCCACGTTCACTGCTGACGTCATGCAAACTGCCACGTGGCAGCCACCATTAGCGGCCGGTTACCGATGTTAACGGTCATAGAAACCGTGGCAGAAGCCAGCCCCAGCCAAGGCCTGCTAACTACTAACTAGGCCAGCCCATCAGTAAAGCCCAATAAGAAATGGCCCGTTACTGTTTCGTCCTGCGCTGTTTGAAATGGGTCCAAAAATGCAGCCAGCAGCGGCCCGCAAACTTTCAGGCCAGATACTGTTTCGTTCTACAGAAGGCCCATATTGGTCCAACACTGTGCGGTCCATTAGCAGCCTGCGCCAAGTTGCTCCTATACACTTAAGGCCTACGGTCAGCCCATCACTTTTATCGCAGCCCATCGTGGGCCGCCTATTGACGTCCCTTCTCTGAGATGGCTCGTTACTGTTCTGGCCTTTTACTGTTCTGGCCTTTAGCTGTTCAGGCTAACGTTCTGGGGCCCCCGGTCTAGGTTTCGCTGGAGGAAGACCACCGGAGCGTCAGAATCACATGAAAACTTGCATGTGCCCCTAGCATATGTGTGTGAGAGTGGTACATGGTTGGTAGGTGCCATGTGTAGGCCCCAGTTGTGGCCCACTTCTTGGACATGCATTAACACTTAGTAAAATCCTGGATCTGTATGTGGAAACTCTCGCCACGGGACAACCGGGGCCTAGAATGTGGCAAAGTTGGCCCAACCTTTACTTTCCATGTACATATGTCATGAACAAACCGAAACAAATGTACCCATGTTGGCCCAACCTTTACTTTCCAACCTTTGTCTCGAAGCCCCCGTCGTCTCGGAGCCCCCGTCATCTCAAAGCCCCCGAGGGTGAGCTAAAACTCCGTCTCCTCCCGCACATTTTTATGTTCCTAGATACTGTTTCCACGTCAAGTGGCATTACTTAGGTGTCATTTCCCGTCCGCGAGCGTTACGCGGATAAATATGCATTAGAGCTCGGCATATTATGAATCGTAATGCTTGTGGCATTTACGGGACAATCGGTGGATGTGTAGTTGGGTATGTTTTCCATGTTCTGCTCTGGTCCAAGTCAGGATTTCGGCAGCGCCTCCCCGTTGTTCTCCAGATGCACATCCTCTCGGCTTTTTGCGAGACGTGTATCGGGAGAGCAGCGGGGAGGTGCTGCCGAAATTCTGTCTCAGAGCAGGGTAGAGCATGGAGAACATACCCAATCTACAGATCCGATGGCTGCTAGGAACCTCTATGCCTATTGGAGATGTAGGTCATGTGTGTTTTCCTGTAGAGAAATAAAAATATGATGCATTTAGTTTCATGCTATTATTTGATATGAAATGCCATGTTATTGTTTGACCCCCAATAAAGCAGAGGATGGCTCATAATGGGTGGATGTACAGTGGCCGTACTAGTGTTGTTGACAAAACGGAGGAGTTGCTATGGAAGACTGATATCTTAGTGAAGGAGTTAGCGCGTGGTTCTAGTGCAGGCCTTCTTCCAACTTGCCCTTGCGCTCGTTGTAATAAGCGTCATCGTCAGTCCAAGGATGATATGAAGAAACACCTTTTGAAATCTGGGTATATGCCGAACTTCGTCACGATGATCGACTTTACTCAGTACGACCGTGACAGAGGTGAGGTGATGCGGCAGCGGATCAATGGCAATGGGGGTGATGGGATTAGGAACTTGCTAGATGATTTCCGTGATGCCGACATGGTAGATTCGCCACCTTCAGGTGAACCAGAGGAACCACCAGAACTGGAAGAACCGCGTGAACCGGAGGAACTAGAGCCAACTCCTGTCTTGATGGCCTCTAAAGGAAGGAGTCATTAAAGTGGCTCAAATTCTTCGTGATATTCCCCAATGGTTATTGTTCGAATATGAGCAAGGGAGTCAATCTTTCAACTAGGAAAGTCACCGGGCTCAAGAGTCACGTCTATCATATATGGATTGAGCGGCTGATGTCGGTGATGGTTCGAGGGTATCTCCCTAAGCATGTCTGGAGAGTGCTTGCGGAGTTGAGCCATTTCTTCTCCATGCTCTATGCTAAGAAGATATATCCCTTGATTATTGAGAAGCTGCATGATGTAGTGTCGGAGTTGCTATGCAAGTTAGAGAAGATATTTCCGCCTGGCTTCTTTACTCCGATGTTACATCTCATTGTGCATCTCGCGAACGAGGCACTCTTGGGTGGGCCGGTGCAGTTTCATTGGCAGTTTTGTATTGAGAGAGAGTTTAAGTACATTTGATAAAAATGTAGAAACAAAAGTGCTATTGAAGCCAGCATAGCTGAGGCAACTATCCTCCAGCAGATAACAAACGCCATGAAAACGTACTATGATGATGATGTTCCCACTATGCATAACCCGGTGTGTCTGTACAATGTCGACGATCCCAAGCATGACCCCAAGCTCCTCCTATTCTAGTGTCCCAGTGGCAAGGCCAGTGGCGCAACCATTTATACCTTAAAAAAGAAGAGAAGGATTGCATAATGCTCTATGTGCTTATGAACATGAAGGAAGTGGTCCGCGGTGAGAAGGAAGAGGAGGATGATGAAACTCAAGCGCCCAGTTTCCTTAGGTAATATGGAGAACAAATTACTTTGCAAATAATAACTCGGTTTCAGTCTAATATCAATTTGCTCATTTTAGTCAATTCACGGATGAAATGTGGTCGGGAACGACGGATCCCTCTAATGTGGAGTTGGACACTATTCTGAAATAGGGTGCCCCGAAAAGAAAAATTTCACGTCTTGGTTCTATGAGAAGGTAAGTTTTAACGTGTTCCTCTTACCCGGAAATCCGCGACTTGTCCCTCTTACTACACGTAAGTAATGCACAATTTGTACTGAACTCGTAGGGAGTTGATCCCAAGGTTGAGATGTCGGATGAGTTGAGATGTGTCTCCCATGGTTGTAATCGTAGAGTCGAGATGTATGAGAAGTATGATGTGAATGGGTATTTCCATACAGAGTCTCACCAGAACCATCGGCCTAATGAAAAAACTATAATATCGGGGTCTTCACAAGAGGTGCTGATGACTTTGATTACTACGGAAGGTTAAAAAATATATATGAGCTGACGTTCAATAATACACTCCCTAAAACTCAAGCTCATTGTGTTCAAGTGCCACTGGTTCAACCCACACGGTGGACAGAGAAGTACCCCTTCCATTGGGTTAGTTGAAGAATGGCCTTCAACCACCTATAGTGGATCCGATGTCTATGTTGTGGATCAACAAGCCAACAAGTTTATTATTTGCCCTACCCATGTCATAAAGAGGAACTCAAGGGCTAGGAAGTCGTGTTTCAGGTTAAAGATTTTTTTCGATATCGTATGCAAAAGTTATAGCCGTTTTACCGTACCATGACCTATTTTTGTAAAATACATCGAAATTCATGTTTTTCAATTTTTCTAGATCTATATCCTAAAATCTAACTACAACTCAAAGGAATTATTATTTTTAAAGGAGGCGTCTCGCATATTAGGAGGCGCCTCACATATTATCAAGTATAGGAGGCGCATATGGCACTCGCATATTCGACCACATATATAATCCTGGGCCCATGCAACTTATGCGAGGCGCATTCTTCCCATATGCGCCTCGCTTATCTAATATATTGGAGACGTATATTATCAAAATGCGCCTCGCATAATATGGGGGTGGTAGATTTTGTCCGTACAGAGACTAGAGGAGGCGCATCCTACAAATATGCGCCTCGCCTATTTTAATACAAGAGGTGCATGGCCTCGCCTATTTTATCAGATGTGCATATAGTATAAATGCGCCTCTAATGTGCATGTCTCCTATAGCCTTTTCTCTAGTAGTGTGTGTTGAGTGATAGCTTCATGTTTTTTGATGTAAGCTCTTTGTGAGTCCTTTGTTGAATAATTTAATAAAGAGCGTTGTATGCATCTCGTCGATGCAAAGGCCAGGGTCTCGTCCACCTTTTAAAAAAAAGCGAGTTGGCAATCTGAACGCAGGCATAATTTACTCTAGCTCTATGATTTTTTTTGCAGGTAAGCTCTACAGTTGTCATCACTAAAAAAGTAAACAATTGGAGGATGTCACAGGAATAGCCAAAAGAACATTTATAAAAAAATCAATGTTGATGCAATGCGATAATTTATATCCTTGAATGCGTGAGTTCACAACTTCAGGATTCAAAAAGGATTGAACATGTGAAAATATCACATATCTTCCCCTCTTGAGCACCATCAACATAAGCTCTTTTATTATATACATACACATATGTCACAAGTCCTCCGTTTCAAATTTTGTGACCCATACGTCAGAACACACCGCATGCCGAAAAAGGAATGTTTGACACATTTTCTTCAAAACATAATTAGTAAACGGTTTTGCTAATTCTTGATCAACTGAGGATTAAGTTAGAGCTCAGTTGGGTCCTAAGCCATTGGATTTGCATCGTGATTTGGTTGCAGTAGAGGTCTTTCAATTGCAAGTGAGGTTGCAACTGAGTCTTCAGTTGTTAGTGGAGTTGCAAATGAGGTTGTATCTAAGATAGAATGACACAACCAATTAGTAATTCAAGAAAATTTGCATCCTCCAACATGGTAAAATCCCAATAGGAGGAGCGGACCCCCTTCAAAATCTCACTTTCTTGCCCCAACCGCCCTGTTGACTTTGGCGTCGAATGGAAGACAATATGAATGAAAATGTGGTGTAAAGTACGAAGAAAGAAGGAGGGAAACTAAGGATGTCAATTTTATCCATAGACTCGAGTATCCACGGATATTCAGCCCGCTGGGAAAGGGTCGCTAACTCATGGATGGGCACATGTAGAGGTTTCGCCCCGTGGATATCCAACATGTAAGCGAGACATGAGATTTTTTTGCCTAGGCCCATTTCTCCCTGTCCCTGAAGTCGTACCCAACTCACGCAAAGGCCCACCTAATTGCTAACCCAAACCCCTTACACCCACCCATGCATGAATTGACCCAAGCGTAAGCAACCGCCTTGTGTCCTTGTCTCCTCGACCAAACATCCATGTGAACGATGCCTGGGCAACTAACCTCCTCACAGGTAGCATGATGCGGCGACATCTCCGCCGTGGCTGGCGGCCGTCCTTGCCACCCCTGCTCTGCCTCGGCTAGAAGACACACTTGTGGGTGCCGACCCTTGTTCTCACATTGTCACCTCCCCTCATGTCGCTATGCTAAAACGTTATGTTGTAGCCTTGTTATGTTGATGTACATAGCACGCAAACCCATGATATCCAGATATCCATATTTGGATCTAGTGCGACATCTGTGACACCCCCAGGATCAGGGTTAAACAAATCCAGACCTTAGCCTACCATAAACTTAACCTAGAGCTCGAGGATATCAAGTGAGAAATCGGTGACACAACAGTAACCCTGCGACACAAAAATTATTACAGCAAGTTCATAACTGAGAAAATAACCAAAATATTAGAAGCATATGTCACTGACCACAAACATCAAACAACAGAAGGCAAATTATGCTATTAGCTATAGCAAACTTAACAAATGGCCTAAGAGGCCTGAAGCATAACGATGACGTCCCAGCCCATAGATTCCAGGCTACTGATGGCTCAGTGTTGATGTAGAGCTCATTGGGAACCCCAAGAGGAAGGTATGATGAGCACAGCAGAAAGTTTCCCTCAGTTATGAAACCAAGGTTTAATCGAACCAGTAGGAGCAAGGAAACACCCCAAAGGTGTTGCTAGCTGAGCCTTGGCAGAGCGCACTACCGATGCTAGTAGCAACATGGAGACCTGCACAACACAACCATAGAACTTTGTCCCCAACTTGCGATGAGGTTGTCAATCTCACCGTGTTTTGCTGAAAACAAAGGATTAGACGTATCGAATGAAAGGAAGTAATAGTTTGCAGAAAGTAAACACAAAGCAGTAAACAGTTTGTAGATTGTATGTAAAAGAAAAGGACCGGGATCCATAGTTCACTAGAGGTGGCTCTCCTTAAGATAGATAACATGCTAGGTGAACAAATTACAGCGGGGCAATTGACAAACATCGAGAAAGCAATACATGCATATACTAATCATCTTGACTCCTTTGGAACTTGATTGGGCATTACAACATTATACATAGACCGCCATCCAACTGCATCTATGACTAATAATCCACCTTCAGGTTATCATCCGAACCCCCTCCAGTATTAAGTTGCAAGCAACAGATTATTGCTTTACGAATTGCGTGTAATGTAAACAATACGATTGTTCTATGAACAAAGGATTGTTGTTTTCTCCCTAGTAGCAACCGCACATCTAGTATCTTAGAGATTTCTGTCACTTCCCCAGATTACCAGAGGCATGAACCCACTATCGAGCATAAATACTAACTCTTGCAGTTGCTAGCATCTACTTGGCCAAGATAGCTACTAACAACGGAAAGCATGCAATATCAAAAATAACAAAGACATGATAGAATCAATAATCAATCTGAAATAGCATCTCAATATCCATCGGATCCCCGCAAACACAACATGCAGAATTACAAATAGATAATCTTGATCGTGAAGGGAACTCACAAGATCTAAACATGAAAGCACAAAGGCGGAGAACCAGCCATCTAGCTACTACATGGATCCGTAGTCCAAGAATGAACTACTCACGCATCACACCGGAGGCTTGCATGGTGATGAAGAAGGCCTCCAGGGTGAATTCCCCTCTCCGGCAGGCTGCCGGAAAGAGCTTTAGATCCCTCCCGATCTAGGGATGGAGATGACGGCGGCTACAGACTCTTTCGTGGATTTTTGATTGGGTACTTAGGGTTTTCGTCCCGAGGGCATCTTATAGGCAGAAGGGGAGGTCGAGGGGGTGCCTGGGCTGGCCACACCACCCCCTGGCGCGGGCCAAGCCTAGCCGCGCGGCCAGGTGGTGTGGCCACCCTCTAGCCCCTCTCTATCTCGTATTCTGGCATCTGATGACTTCCGGAAAAATAGGCACTTTGGCTTTTGTCCCGTCCAATTCTGAGAATATTCATTTTCTGACTTTCCTGGAACCAAAAACAGCAGAAAACAGGCAGCTGGCACTGTGGCTCTTGTTAATAGGTTAGTCCAAAAAATCATATGAAAAGTACTCCAAAGTGTGGACAAAACACAAGAAAGTAGATAAAACCAAGCATGGAACATCAAAAATTATAGATACATTTCCAATGTATCAACATCCCCAAGCTTAACTCCTGCTCGTTCTCAGGTAGGTAAGTGATAAAAAGAAAGAATAATTTTTGAGGTGACATGCACCATCAAAGACTTGATCAAAATATTTGTAAAACATTCAAAGCTAGGATCATAGTACTTCAATCATAACATGAAATACAAAGTTCTAGCAATAAGACAAAGAAACTATGATGCAAATGAAAAGGCATAAACAAAAGATTCATGAATAACAATGCTTTGCAAGACGTTTGTTTGTTTCACATAAAGAAAACATAGCATAATAGTATTCAGCTTGTCCCTCATAGAGTAGCAAATATAAATGCATAGGACACCTTCAAAGTTCATAAGAGTGACTAGATACAAATAGTTTAAAACAAGAAATATCAAGTTATGCATCAATCAACTAGTCTTGGGACAATGCACATAGAACTAAGAATGGCCACTATGCTCTCAAAGTAGGTGCATAAAGGTAGAAGGTGGAGACTCAATATAATGGTGGAAGAAAGGCCTTCATAGAAGGAAGTAGGGATTCAAGTCTCATAAAGAGCTTCCAAAAATTATGGTACTTATAGCTTTCAACTCTCATTGCCCCTATCATAAGCATCTTGAAGTGATTAAGGTTAAAGTGAACAAACTATGGTGTACATGCTTGACTAAGTATAAGTTAGAAATCTCATGTCCCTTGTATACGAGGGCCGCTCCTCATGCTACTCAAGTTTAGTCACCGGTAAGTTCTTGTCATCGTAAGCATATGTGTATCATAGAGAACCGCCAACGGGGTACCCCTTGTCCGATGATACAGAAGAATCCCCATATCAAATGGCAAGGCAAGCAGACAACGAGCATCTCAGCAATCTTCTTATTTACCATGGGAATTCTCTCTTTCCTCTTTTCATAATCTCTTTTTTTCTCTTTTTCTCTTTTTTCTCAATATAGGACTCTTTTTTTATAAGAAGAATGCTTCATAGACAGCTCATTATGGTTACGCTGCAGGTTTCCACCATGTCAGCATGGATTAGACCAGCGGCCCAGGCGTTTCTCTAACACATATACATAACTCCATGGACTTACAAGCTCCCCTTTCATTTCACACCGACGACATCCATATACAAAAGAGCATGATATCAATTAGGTACAAGTACCAAGTGCAATGTTGAAAGCGTTCCCCATGACAGCATGGTTCTGCTAATTCCCAACAAATAACTGCAAGCATATACAACATAGACGACACAATGGTTCAAGTTTATTAAGGGCAAGAAAAGCAAAGTGTGCCATCAAGTTCGTGAGAGCTTTAATCACTAGTTTTCTCATAACAAGTTTAATTTGGAAGGTAAACAAAAGCATGAATATACTTGGAATAGCATAAGCTAGTAGGTAGGTATGGTGGACTCTTTGGAATAACTTGGTTTAGGGAGTTGGATGCATGAGTGGAACTCATACTTGGTTGTGGAGGCTAGCAAAAGACTGGGAGCGACAAACTAAGTGAGCAATAATGGTCATAATCATGCAGAGCGACAAAACATCATTGATCAAAGCATAAAGTGATACTACAAGTTGAAAACTAAAGGATCATAAAGGCTATGGTGACTTGAGATAGTCATAACATGGTGCGAGAATGTGCCAAGTCAACCCAAATAAAGCATCAAAGGAGAATACCACTATACTATGCTTTTAATATGCTAAAACAACGCATGATTCATCCAAGGCACATTAAGCAATCTCAATTGTTTATAACAAGTCATGCTACAGCAAAGAATACTAAGCATAAAGCCAAAACAATATCAAGCATGGCATGACAAAGCATAGGCCACAGTCAAAAACAAGCTCTCTCTATCACATAAGCATGAACTTTCCTACTCTTTTCCAAACCAAACCAAACTATTTGCAAACCAATGTATGAAAGAGGGGGTCCAACCAATTTATTTAGAAAACTAAGCAAACAAAAGCAAACGAAAACCAAAATGAAAACAAAGAAGAAGACGCTCCAAGAACAACACAACTGTGCATGAAACAATAAAAATGAAGCGTTTGGAAGAAACCTGGGATTTTTATTGATGAAGAAGGGGATGCCTTGGGCATCCCCAAGCTTTGACGCTTGTACTTCTTGGATATTTCTTGGGGTGACACGCGTGGCATCCCCAAGCTTGAGCTTTAGTCCATCCTTCATCTCATTACTCATTCCTTCCATACACCTGAAATTTTTCCTTCATACAAAACTTCACACAATCTTTATTAGCAACATTAGTGTACTCAAGATAAATAAGTCTTAAGGTTCAGTTCTAACACAAAATAAACTTCCATTAGAACACTAGATACGGAAGCAATTCCCTCAAAAAGCTCAATTCCCCAAAAGAACTCAAAAAGGAACCAACAAGAAGCAAATACAGAAAATGGCAGAAATCTGTCAAAACAGACCAGTAGGTAAATACGAATTTTTTCGAAGACCTTATGTTGCTAAAATCAAAAAGTGTTGAACTAACGAATGTTAGATAACAACCTGGGGCAGAAGCACAAAAATTCACGCCTCAAAAAGACGTTTATAGATTTTACACAAATTTTTACGGTGAAGCACAGAAATCTGTTTCGGGACAGCAACTTTCCCAATCATTACTTCTCTCTCATTAGAGGTTACTCTTGGCACAAAAGGCAAATAAAAAGGATAAGGAGCGGTTATTACTAAAGTAATAACTTCCAAGACTCATCTAAAACTTTTGGGTTATCTCCCAATAAGTACTTTTCTTTAACGCATTTAAGTTAGGCATAAGAAGCAAAGAAAGAATCAAGTGTTCTCAAATAAAGAAGCATTAAGATTAATACCAGAAATATCTTTAACAAGGCAAGGTATATCATCCAAATAAGTTCTAGAGGATCCTATCTCAATGTTCTTAGGTTCACTATTCTCATCAAAAGGGTTTGCAGGAACAATCTAATCAAGATTCTTTTCTATGGCATCATGTATTGCTACTAGTTTAAAGGGTATTGGTATTTTAGGTTCCTCCCCATTAGGTTCGGTTTTGTTCATCTTTTCTCGTGTACCAACAACATCTACACATGAGCCTAGCATATTGAAACGTTCAAAGACTTTCCTAGCTTCCTTGGTAACATCATAGAACTCCTTAAACAAAATTTCTAGAATGAAATCCCTCTTTTCAGAATCCTCAATTTCTTCAAGCTTAAGAAACATTACTTGCATTAAGGGGTTGAGGTTAACAAACCTAGCTTCTAACATGTGAATTAAAGAAGCTGCAGCAATCTCATAGTTTGGAGCAAGTTCTGCAAGGGATCTATCCTTAGTATCCTCATGTTTACTAACATGATTAAAGAATTCTTCAATATTATCTTTCCCAATTATAGAGTCACTACCAATTGAAAGGTCTTTCAGAGTGAATTTGGGGATCAACATGGTGAGCTAAGGAAGAGGCAACAACTAAAGGAGACTTAATATTTTTTGTGTGTGTTTTTGATAAAGAAAGAAAACTAGTAAAACTAATTGTTTTGTGTTTTTGATAACAAAACAAGCAAACAAAGCAAAAAGGAACTAAGCAAAACAAAAATAACAAATTAAAGAGATTGGTTATGAGGGACTCCCCTTGTGAAGATGTCCTTCACTCCCTGGCAACAGCGCTACAAAAATGTTGGTGCGGTGTTGACATGGGAGTTTCTTCTTCTTCCTTCCCCGGCAACGGCACTAGAAAAATGCTTGATGGCTCAGTGTTAATGTAGAGCTCGTTGGGAACCCCGAGAGGAAGGTATGATGAGCACAACAGCAAGTTTCCCTCAGTTATGAAACCAAGGTTTAATCGAACCAGTAGGAGCAAAGAAACACCCCAAAGGTGTTGCTAGTTGAGCCTTGGCAGGGCGCACTACCGGTGCTAGTAGCAATGTGGAGACATGCACAACACAACCACAGAACTTTGTCCCCAACTTGCAATGAGGTTGTCAATCTCCCCGTGTTTTACTGAAAAAAAAGGATTAAACGTATCGAATGGAAGGAAGTAATAGTTTGCAGAAAGTAAACACAAAGCAGTAAACAATTTGTAGATTGTATGTAAAAGAAAAGGACCGGGATCCATAGTTCACTAGAGGTGGCTCTCCTTAAGATAGATAACATGCTGGGTGAACAAATTACAGTGGGGCAATTGACAAACATCGAGAAAGCAATACATGCATATACTAATCATCTTGACTCCTTTGGAACTTGATTGGGCATTACAACATTATACATAGACCGCCAACCAACTGCATCTATGACTAATAATCCACCTTCAGGTTATCATCCGAACCCCCTCCAGTATTAAGTTGCAAGCAACAGATTATTGCTTTACGAATTGCGTGTAATGTAAACAATACGATTGTTCTATGAACAAAGGATTGTTTTTTTCTCCCTAGTAGCAACAGCACATCTAGTATCTTAGAGATTTCTATCACTTCGCCAGATTACCAGAGGCATGAACCCACTATCGAGCATAAATACTAAATCTTGGAGTTGCTAGCATCTACTTGGCCAAGATAGCTACTAACAACGGAAAGCATGCAAGATCACAAATAACAAAGACATGATAGAATCAATAATCAATATAAAATAGCATCTCAATATCCATTGGATCCCCGCAAACAACATGCAGAATTACAAATAGATGATCTTGATCATGAACAGAGATAAAAAGATCTAAACATGAAAGCACAAAGGTGGAGAACCAGCCATCTAGCTACTACATGCATCCGTAGTCCAAGGCTGAACTACTCACGCATCACACCGGAGGCTTGCATGGTGATGAAGAAGGCCCCCAGGGTGAATTGCCCTCTCCGGCAGGGTGCCGAGAAGAGCTTCAGATCCCTCCCGATCTAGGGATGGAGATGACGGCGGCTACAGACTCTTTCGTGGATTTTTGATCGGGTACTTAGGGTTTTCGTCCCGAGGGCATCTTATAGGCAGAAGGGGAGGCCGAGGGGGTGCCTGGGCTGGCCACACCACCCCCTGGCACAGGCCAAGCCTGGTTGTGCGGCCAGGTGGTGTGGCCACCCTCTGGCCCCTCTCCGTCTCGTATTCTGGCATCTGATGTCTTCCGGAAAAATAGGCACTTTGGCTTTTGTCCTGTCCAATTCCGAGAATATTCATTTTTTGACTTTCCTGGAACCAAAAACAGCAGAAAACAGGCAGCTGGCACTGTGGCTCTTGTTAATAGGTTAGTCCAAGAAATCATATGAAAAGTACTCCAAAGTGTGGACAAAACACAAGAAAGTGGATAAAACCAAGCATGGAACATCAAAAAATTATAGATACATTTGCAATGTATCAGCTACCGGCCGGGAACCCCAAGCTACTCGTCGGTGTCGATGTCGTACAGAACTCGTCTTCAAGGCAACACTTACTCTGCTACAAAAAGTATCAAAAAAGCAAGGGTGAGTACAGGGTATACTCCGCAAGACTTATGGCTGGTGGTGTTGTTTTGCATAAAGCCATCTTTGTTTATAAAATAAGAGGGAGAAGAAGCTCGTCTAGTCAGAACATTTTAAAAGGGGATAAGAGAGCGACATCTCCAACGAATTGATCATCATCTTTTGATATCCACCAAAACATCATCCTCATCTCACAACTAGGATCACCCCCTCGTACCCATGAGGAAGCATCCTTAAGCACACGTTGATCTGCCAAGTTTTACGATTAGGTTAATGTTATATATGATCTTAGAATTTGGTCACCAAGCGTTCATAACCGTGAACATGACTTTTCAAAAAGATTTAACCCTGCAGGGGTGCATAACTTTACCCACATGTACCAACCGACTCTTAGCGCCACTTGACACACTTTCTTGGTGTGTTGGCAGAGGGTGATTGGACACGACCATTTTACCTTGATTTCGCCAAGACCATGAGTCACACCCTAAGGATGGTTCCGCCGTAACAGGTCAAATCCCAAAGACGATCCCTAGAGATGTGGGCGAGGTTGGTTTATCAGGGGCTCCATCGACCCCAAGCAACCCGGTCCACGCTTCCCTACATGTTATGATGCACCTCCTTCACCACCTTCGAGAATAAGCATATATGCATATGTCGAATGGAACGCTCGAACTAGGTGACTCATGGAATCTACTAGGCAAGTTAGTTAATCGTGAGGTCCCCATAAACCCCGTGTGACTGTATGATTGTCTTGGTCCAAAGGCAAGAACTCGGTTACTAGTGGTGGCGAGCATGGGACTGCAAAACCAATTCCCACTGTGGCCTCCCATACAAGCCTTAGCATGTTTAACCTTTACCACATCTTACCTCATCAGTATACCTCTCTCTCCTATCATACTAGATTCTCTACATCTGATACATCATCTGGATGAACCAGAACTGACAGCTATGCATGGCTAAGCAAGACACAAATATACGCTCTAGTAGTGTACACAAGCCAAACCTAGTTATGCTAGGAGCAGTGGACCAGGTAATATAAGCTCAAAGGGAGTAATGCAACAGATATGATACTCTATCTATTGATGAAAGACCACAGAAGAATCATGTGCACCATGGCAGAATTGAAATACTTTGAAAGCATAGGATTCTTTTATATGTGGGGCTATGCTTACCTTGTTTGTTGATAACCAATAAGCAGAGCTTTGGATATCTTGTACTTGACTTGGTTACAGTTGATCAAGTATTGTCATCAATCTTCGATGGTATTGATCTCGGTCTTCGATCTCGATCTCGATATCATATTCTACCGGGAAGAAGCAAACACCGGAAAGATATAGAAACAATCAACACATAGCATCAATGCAATGCTCAAACAAGGATGATGATATGACAGGTTACTTTGTATTGAAATGAAACCCTATAGCATGATTGGCAATTTAAGCGGTGTCCCAGGGGTGCAAAGCCTAATACAGGAGAGACCCTGGAATCACCTATGGGGGTTCACTTCATTATCTAAATTAACTTGTAATTACAGTTGTTTAACAATGAATGATTTTGATGCTAATAGATAGATCTCATTTTTCTGAACATTTTGATATATTATACATATTTTCCTGACTTATAAATATTAAGTTATTGAATTTATAAGATTGTATCAATTTTTGAAATTATGAAACCATATTAAAAGCTTTACTGCGTCACTATGATGTCATTATTATGACCAGGTACTTTGTTACTGCACCTAAACCTACCCTCAGACACTGACAGAACGGCCCCAGGGCCACGTCATCAAGACACGCCAGCGATCAGCGGTCAACGGGACCCACAGACACGTTAGTGCCATGTTGGCACGATGTCACCGTGACGTCACGTCGCCGGCCACGTGCAGATGGTCATCGGCGCCGGCGATTTCGAGCACGCACACGCGAGCTGGGTATGTGGTTCAAACTGGGGCTGCAAGACGAGCTAGCTAGTGGCGACATCGCTGCAATTTGACCACCGGAATAGTGGCTGCGGCGGCGTGCGGTGGCGGAACTTGCAGATCAGCATGGTCTTGACGACACAGAGCAAGAGGGAGTGAGTGGAGGGGCGCCTGAGCACCAGATGCTCACCGTGAAGCTAATGGGCGTGACGGCAAGGGCAGAGGTGGACTAGAACAGCGAGAAGGTCCACAGTGACGCTTATCGGTGTCGGGGAAGACGACCTCAATTTCGGTGATTGAGGGTACGCGCGCTTCCGTGGCTTGGCTAGGAAGGACCGGGAGGACGGGGCGGAGCATGCGGCATCATTAGCGGGGCTCGGGGCGGCCTGCAACAATCGCGATGGATGGCGCCAGAGGCGGCTAGGGTTCGATCCTACCGGTACAGAGAGGGAGAGAGGGTGTGTGAGGGGGATAAGATAGGTACGGGGTCGTGCGTCGTGGCGGTCTTATCCTCCTCCAGAGCAGGATGGACAGCGATACGCGGGCGGCGCGGATGGATGGCGGCGGGAGCGACACGGAGCAGCTTGCTCGTCGTCAACGATGGAGATGAAGGGGAAAAGAGGCCGAACCGGTATTGGGCCGGGTGGGCTGCTAGCTGGGCCACTCTGCATGGTGATGAGCAGCGGTTAGCGGGGAAAGAAGGTGAGCAGCGGCACGGCCACTCTGCATGGTGCTGAGTATGGAATGTACCAACAGTTGATAACCAAAAGGCAGATAGCGATAACAAGTTGGATGCACCAGATAGACAAGGAATTACACACACTCACACAACCTATGGTACTACGGAACCCAGAACACGTGAATCCTAGTTTGAATTTTAGGAGAGGAATGAAAACGTTACACTTCCTTACCAGAAAAGGGTGGGTGGGTGGGTAAGAAGAAAAATGGAAGCAGTCCTACTCTCACGTTTTGTTTTTCCCTAGTACACATAACTACCAAAATATTTGCTAGACTGACAACGACCATTTGGCTGAGACCCTGAAGGGCGGGATGGCTCTGATACCAATTGTAACAACCTCGGACCCTACGCTCTGAGTTCAAGCCTGGATGAACCAAAAGTGGTTGAAGAAGTACAGCGGGGGCCCAGGGCCACCCACGTGTAGGCCCGTCGGCCGCCCTAACCACTTCCGAGAACATCAGGACAAGAGCGATCGGTGTAGGCAACAGGCGAAGAGATCAAATACATACACAAGTGAGTATGTATGCAAGCTACCTTACAACAGTTCTCAGAGCCATACCATCTAAAAGAAATAGAAATATTGCAACGCCATACAGCAAGATCCCCAATATTCTAGATAGATATAATAGTGTAGGATAGCTCCTCATATATCAATCAACAGAGTATCAAGCGGAAGCGGGAAACAAGATCCGAGTACTGATAAGAAGCAAATCGGCATAAGATGCCGCATAAATAGGCACATCCCGCCCACAGATCTCATGGATCCCCATCCCCGGAATCTCTACACCGAGTGATCGTTGCCAACATCATCTGTCTCCTCCACCCAGTACCCATCTTGCGAATACACATGTTCATCTGAATCAAACAATTTATCGTGTGAGACCCTAGGGGTACTCAGCAAGTCTTTATGCCTCTAAAGGGGACATCACTTGGGGTAACGCAATTGCAGCAAAAGATAATAACTAACAAGTCTATAGATACTCGCTAACCATCCGCCTAACCAAAGATAGACGGATGTCCATTAATTAGGAACAACAGTTATAACAGTATAAAGTAACAGATCCATCCTCCTTCTCGCTTACCAACGAGAAAGCGGACGAACAACCCATCTGTTGGCAGTTTTATTAATCATTCCATGAATATTGCACTATTTACAAGTCAGATATTCAGTCAAACTAAAGACGGTACTTTAGTTATGCTTGTCTATGATCGAGAAACTGTGCTCCAAGTCGTCCATAACCGCGGATACGGCTTTCAGAAAGGTTTACCCTGCAGGGGTGCACAAATAGCAACACACACACAATTGACCTCGGAAAAACCAAATCAAAACCCAACGAGGCTTTCACGACAAAGCAATCACAGGATTCATAAAATATTTCAGGGGCCACCCCAATAAGCTACCCGCAACGAAGCTGGCCGGCTCCGAGACAGACCCAGGGTTTGCGACAATGGCTGTAAACGACTAGGAACCCGAAAATGCGACTAGGCTTGTCGATACCGCGAAAACATTCCGCATTCTTAAATTATACAGGTGCTCCACGCACAATCATAATTAAAGCGGTAAAGCATGACATAAGTACAGGATAGTAATAAAGCCCCAAACTACTCTGTGGCCCCAAGAAATAAAGTGCGAATCAAGCTCATGCAAAGGGGGATTCATAGAATCTCCCGTATGTGGATAGTGCGAATAGTCAAGGAACAGGTATCAAGTACTCGGGGTCCTACGGGACACAAGTGAGCATGAAAAACCAAATAACAGATATTGCCCACCGGTGCCTCTTTCATTAGTTATCCCATACTACTCAGGTTAAGTTGTTTAGGTACCTCGTTGTCCATCAGACTCTCACATACCCTACACATGTTGTTCTACGACTCACATGGCTCAAACAACTCCTGTAGTAATGGCTCATGGGATGGAGGAACAAGCTCGGTGGGGTTTAAAGTAAAGGCTAAGCAGTACTTGGGATTCAATTTAATGCATTCGCCACTCAATGATGCAAGAATAAGATAGAGGCAATAGGTACTATATGTATGCAAGCATGTGGTAGTGCTTGCCTGGCAGCTTAGTTGAAGCGAGAGATGGATCTGGGTAGTACTCCTGGGATTCCTGATATTTTCCCTGCTCGGCATCTATTCGAAAGAAGAACCAAACAAACAAGGGCCAACATAAATAAAGTGCACAAGCATATAATAAAATGCGACAAGCAAACAAGCATGCCATGATGATTGATGCACAATTTACATGGTAATGATGTAGCATGGCAAGGGTGAGGTGTGAGAACAAGAATAAATCATTTTATTAAGTTTTTAGTCATGTTTTGCTCCCATAACACTTGCTGTCCACTTAATATTTATATGATGCAGGCTATAATTCATATCAAATAATGCGTAGTTAGAACGGGCTCGTCGCGCTGATCTTTTTAGACATATTATTTGTCAAATTTGGAGTTATAGAAATAAAGTTATTAATTAATTAAGAAAAAGGCATTTTTATTGCAATTAAACAATTTCAAAAAATTTAATTAGTCAAACATTATTTTGGATGGCATATTTGAATTCCTCACATTTTTCTGATTCTAAAACATATATTATTTGTATTATTTGGAAATTTCAATAAAAAGTTATTTAATTTCTAGATTTAAAATCATATTAAACATTTTATGAAATCGTTTTTATTAAACAGATAAAGGCAGAAACTTTTTGCACACAGGCCTTCGCTACCCAGGTCACCGACAGGTGGGCCAAAGGGCGGGGAGGGACCATGTGCACGGGCGCCAGCCGTGAGGCGACACGTGGGCAATCCCAGACAAGCGCGGGCGAAAACTGCAAAGGACGGGTACCGATCTGTAAAAAGCTCGGGAGAGTGACAGGTGGGCCACGAGGACCGCGGGTGGAGGCGGGAAGACCTTCAGGGGTCTTTTTAAGAAACCGACAAGATCACCTGTCTACTGCCAGAGTTGAGACTGAATTTTGTGCAAAAACCGGCTAGTTGCTCCCTACTTGGATAGCAGATGGTGAGCGAACCACTGTAGTTTTTGCAAAACCGCAAGAATGAAAGTTTGAGAGGAATGTTAGGGTTGCAACTTTTGTTTAGGCAGTTTTGCCAGATCTCGTCTACAGCGGCCAGGATCTAGCGCGGAACAGAGGAGAAAAACGAGCGACCGAGACTGACGAAACTGTCCGCCGTTTCAGGGAGACACACTGATCTTCCGCGGGTAATTCCAGGAGATTTGCTACAACGTTTTGATCGAAACTTTCTGGAAAAGAAAGAGGGTACGACGGTCTGCATCTTTCGTCAAGGAAGAACTACTGGAGGGGGCTGAGGCGTCCAAGAAACGAGGCGGAACAGAGACTCGGTGGCGGTGTCTGTCGCACGGCTAGACGTTGTCTAGCGTGCGCGCGACTGCGTGCTGCGGCGCATGCTGGTGAGGCGAACAAAGGGTGAGCCAGGGAGAACAGAAGGAGGATGCTCACCTAGATGGATCGTCTTGGAGGCGAGGTGAGCGGCGGTGGCTGGCAAGGAAGATGTCCGTGATGGCAAACTGGCCTGCACCGGAACAATCGGCAGCGTGCGGTGTCTCGGCAACATCATACAGCATCCCCAGGCCTCTTAGTTGCGCTCGATGGTCACCAGGTAGAGGGGTGCAAGCAAAGCCAAGCTAGGGTTTTCCCTGAGGAGAAGAAGGGGGAAGCCGATCTCGATCCGGATGGGGTATGGGTAGATGGACGAGGGTGAGGTTGAGGTCGAGGTGTGGGGCTGTTGCTACTTTATGCGCAGCGAGGAGAGGGGACACGGCCTCGGTGTGCAGCTGGCGTGCAGCGTCGCTTTTCGCTAGGGTCCGAAGGGGCCGAGCTGGGTGGCTCGGGGAGGGAGCGAGCTGCTGCTGCTGGCTCATGCACGAGTCCAGGAAGCGCCGCGCTGAGGAGGGTCCGGCGCAGGCAGTAAGCTGGTTTGGTCCGAGAGCGAGAGAGAGGGTTCGGCAGGCGAGGGGCAACAGGTTGGGTTCGGCTGGGCGCAGGTACTGCATGTGCCTGCTGCCTGGTGGCCCGATAGGGATAGGTAGAAAGGTTGCACAGCTGCATGTGATATGTGGCTTGATCGGTGTGGTAGAATTAGGGTAGATGTGGGTTTTGGGCTGGGTTTTCTTTGGTTTAGGTGGTTAAGCTAGGTAGATTAGAGAGAGATGGTAGATTTGAGCTAGAAGAAAAGAGAGAGGTACTCCAAGTGCCAAGCAAAATAGACTAACAAAGGAGGAGGGGGGAACGATGTTGAGTTCTTGCCAAGAAAAGAAAAGATGGGAGAGAGAGACTCACGTGTAGGCACACATGCATGTGTAGGTGTAGGAGTAGATGTAGGTGTGGGTGTATATGTCCACATGCATATACATGGTCATGGTGAGAGATAAAAGAGAGATGAGGTGGTAGATATAGAGATTAGGTTGTTAGGTTTGTAAAAGATTTGTTCAAACAAAACCCAAAAAAACATAGGTGGGCAACACTAGAATATTGAAAAGATGGAGAAAAGAAGGAGATGGTTATATTACATGCACATGCAATAATGGGCATCAAAGAAGAAAAGGGAGAGGGTGGTCAAAAAAGGGTTTGGTTTGAATTTTGAAAACTCATTGCTTGAATTTCCACAAACAAACTTCCCTCCAAGACCAAAAGAAACCCAAAGGAAGAAAAGAAGAGGACCTTGCATGGCCCATGCATAATTAAATAAATGCCTCTCTAGTAGTGAAAGCCACCAGACTTTCGCATGGCATTTATATAATCAAGATTCCAAGAATTTTGGAATAAGGACCAACAAAAGAAAAGAGAGCTTGTTTACCACATGGACTAAATAAAAGATCATGCATGAATATAAGGTGGCCAAGCTTGTGTGTGTGAGCCAGTAGGCATAATATGGCCAAAGTTATATTCTTACATGAGCATTTATTCAAATACAAACCATATGCAAGCTTGACAAGGATTCCACTGACATAGCATGCAAAGATGGCCATGTGGCTCTCCACATATCAATAATGTGAGAACAACATGATGCATATATGGGAGCATGTGGAATTGTAAGAGGATCCATCCCAACTCACATGAGCTAGAGGTAAACCCAAATAAAATGCAAAGCTCACATATAGTTGGATGGTGGAATTATGGGGTGGTGACAAAGAAAGGTGGTGGAGTTAATAAAAGATATGCCCCCAACTCAACTTGGGCATCAAGCATTTATCAAGAACCAAATATAATATATCAAGAGGCAAATACAATTAATAGTGCATATGAGATAAGAACCAAATGAAAAGGGTTTTATATGATGCTCAAATGCAAGGTGGCATGATGATATGAGCATGATATAATTATGATGCAACAATTATATGAAGGAAGTAGCATTTTATTATTAGACCATGTAGCATTACAGATGTTAGACAGATGGGATGCTACAACTCTCCCCCACTAAACAGGAATCTCGCCCCGAGATTCTAGGAAGAATAAGACACGAAGAGGGTAAGATACTTGGCACGGAGCTCATCCTCGCGTTCCCAAGTGGCCTCATCAACGGAATGGTGCAACCACTGCACCTTGCAGAACTTGATAGTCTTGTTGCGAGTCTTTCTTTCTGCGACTTCTCGGATTTTTGTGGGGTGTTCTTGATAAGACCGATCTTCTTGGAGATTGATGAGCTCATGGTCCACGGTCCTGCCGGGATCCTTGAAGCACTTCTTGAGTTGAGATATATGGAAAACATCATGGACCTTGAGTTTTTCAGGGAGCTCAAGAGCATATGCAACTTCTCTTCTTCTTCCACGAACTTTGAAAGGACCGATGTATCTAGGAGCCAGCTTTCCTTTGATACCAAACCGGTGTGTGCCTCTCATGGGAGTGACACGAAGGTAAACTAGATCACCAGGGACATACTCCATGTCCGTGTGCTTTCTGTCATAATTGCTCTTCTGGCGACTTTGAGCAACCTTCAGGTTTTCGAGAATGATGTGAACCTTCTCCTCCGCTTGAGTTACAATGTCGGGGCCAAACAATGTCCTTTCACCTGCGCCCGACCAACCAATCGGAGTTCTGCATTTGCGGCCATAGAGAACCTCAAATGGTGCCATCTTTAGACTCTTCTGGAAGCTATTGTTGTAAGAGAATTCAGCATAAGGAAGGCATTCTTCCCACTTCATGCCGAAAGAGATGACGCAAGCACGGAGCATATCTTCTAGAATCTGATTGATCCTTTCCACTTGTCCTTGCGACTGAGGGTGATAGGCAGTGCTGAAGTTCAACTTTGTTCCCAACGCATTTTGGAAACTTCCCCAGAACTTGGAAGTGAAGATACTTCCACGGTCTGAGCTGATCTCAAGAGGAACCCCATACAGAGAGACAATTATGTTGATATAGAGCTCAGCCAACTGAATTGCAGAAATTGTTTCCTTGACGGGAAAGAAGTGAGCCACTTTAGAAAGCCTGACGATGACAACAAAGATTGCATTGTTGCCTTTCTGCGACCTTGGAAAACCAGTTATAAAGTCCATCTCTACTTTCTCCCATTTCCATTCCGGAGGCTTCAATGGCTATAGAACATCGGAAGGTTTCTGATGGACAGCCTTTACTCTGCGGCAGACATAGCACTCAGAGACATACTTGGCACAATATCGTTTCAACCCAGACCACCAATACTGTGTTTTCAAGTCCATGTACATCTTAGTGCTGCCGGGGTGGATAGAAAGAACAGAATCATGAGCTTCTTTAAGAACTTGCTCTCTCAAACCCGGATACTTCGGAACGAACATCCGGTGCTTAAAGAATAGAGTGCCTTGGTCGTCAAGGTGGAAAGGTTCATACTTCGGAAGCTGAATCTTAGAGATGATGTTTTTAGTGTAAGGGTCACCAAGTTGGATGGAGCGAACTTTTTCTTCCAAGATAGGGGTTGCTAGAAGATTCAGAAGATACCCTTGATCCACAAGGTTGAGCTGGTGGAATTCCTCGCACAAGAGAGGCTGGTGTTCTTCCACCATGAGGTTGTTGACATAAGCTTTTCGGCTGAGAGCATCGGCCATGACATTAGCTTTGCCGGGAGTGTAGTTGATGGTCAGATCGAAATCATTAATTTCTTCAATCCACCTCCTCTGACAAAGGTTGAGGTCAGGTTGTGTGAAGATATACTTCAGACTCTTCTGATCAGAAAAGATCTCACAACGGTTGCCAAGCAAGTAGTGCCTCCATAGTTTCAAAGCAAAGACAACTGCTGCGAGTTCGAGGTCATGTGTACGATAGTTGATCTCATGCGTCTTCAACTGTCGAGAGGCATAAGCAACAACTTGTTTTTCTTGCATAAGGACCGCACCCAATCCTTGCAAGGAGGCGTCACAGAATATCTAGAAAGGCTTTGATGTATCTGGAGGAATCAATACTGGAGTGGAAGCGAGCTTCTCTTTGAGTGTTTCAAAGCTAGCTTGACATGCAGGAGACCAAAGGTATTTCTTGCCTTTCTTGAGGAGATCGGTAAGAGGCTTCGCAATCTTCGAGAAGTTCTGAACGAAGCGACAGCAGTAACTAGCCAAACCAAGGAAACTCCGGACTTCTTTGACATTTTTGGGTGGAAGCCACTCAACAATTGTCCGAACAGTTTCTAGGTTGACGGCAATGCCCTTAGCAGAGATGACGTGCCCCAGATAGGTGACTTCAGGCATCCAGAACTCGCAATTGGAGAACTTTGCATACAGGCGGTTCTCATGAAGCTTGTTTAGGACACACCGAAGGTGTTCTTCATGTTCTTCCTTTGACTTAGAATAGACTAGAATGTCATACAGATAGACCACGACGAACTTATCAAGATACTCCATGAAAACCGAGTTCATAAGCCTCGAGAAGGTGGCAGGTGCATTGGTGAGACCGAAAGACATGACCGTGTACTCATACAGGCCATAGCGGGTGGTGAAAGCTGTTTTGGGAACATCTTCCTTGCGAATCTTGATTTGATGATATCCACTTCTCAAGTCAAGCTTAGAGAATACCACAGCTCCAGCTAGCTGATCGAAGAGATCATTAATCCGTGGAAGGGGATATTTATTTTTGATGGTTTTAGCATTTAGAGCCTGATAGTCAACACAAAGTCTATCAGTGCGGTCTCGCTTCTTCACAAAGATGGTTGGGCTACCCCAAGAAGAAGTACTGTGCTGAATGAAACCCAACTTCTCGTGTTCATCAAGCTGACGTTTGAGTTCAGCCAACTCAGCAGGACCCATTTTATAAGGCCGCTTGGAGATAGGAGCGATACCAGGTTCAAGCTCAATCACAAACTCGACCTCTCGGTTAGGAGGCATACATAGTAACTCTTTGGGAAAAACATTTGGGAACTCACAGACCACCAGAACACTCTGAATAGCCTCCATAGCATCATCATTCAGAGCAAACAAAGAGAAGAGCTGAATTGCAGGAGTCAGACTTGGAGAATAGACTATATGGCCTTCAGGAATTTTTAAAGAAACCGAATATTCAGCACAATCAATCACAGCTTTATTTGCAGCTAGCCAATCCATGCCTAAAATGACATCAATATCTGAGTTGCCCAGAATAATCAAAGAGGCCGGAAAGAAAGAATCCCCAGTTTGAACCTGATTGTCATAACTGATCTTGGAAGTTAACATCCTTGCCCCAGGAGAAAGGACCATCAGCTTTTTAGGTAACGAATCAGATGACAACCCATTCTCTTGAGCAAACTTGAAGGATACAATGAATGCGATGCTCCAGAATCAAATAAAACTCGTGCAGGGACTGAGTTAATAGAAAGCGTACCCAGCACAACTCCAGGTGCATGCTCGGCTTGAGCGACGTTGACACAGTTGGCACGAGCAACCATGGACCCGGGCTTGGTGTTGATGTTGAGAGCCCGCGGTGGAGGTGCACGAACCATAGAAGAACTTGCTGCAGGTCTTGGAGGTGGTGGAGGAAGAGCTTTGTTGTTCATGGGGCAACTCCAGTGTTGATGTCGGTGTTCCCACAAGTGTAACCAGCACCAGGTGGACGTGGAGCAGCATAGCCAGGGACTCCGCTAGGCGCTCCAGGGTAGTTGTGGTTGTAGCCCCTAGGAGCAGCGGTGAAGGATTTTGGTGGCCTTGCCGTGTAGCTTGAAGGTCTTGGTGGAGCCAGGAGCAGCGGTGCGGTATTAGGAACCCACACGCGGCGCTTAGGAGCTGTCATAGCTAAAGAGCTTGTTGCGTCACGGCTGTGTTTCTTGGACTCCTCGAACACTTGCCTACTGGCTTCTTCCTGTAGAGCTGTGTGTTGGAGTTGCAGAAAAGACCCCGGCCTTGCATGAGTGATTGCATATTTGATAGATGCATTGAGCCCTTGTCTGAACCTCTTTTGCTTCTTCTTGTCATCAGAGATCTCATCGCCACCATACCGAGAAAGATTCATGAAGTTTCTGATATAGGTATTGACATTGTCATTGCCCTGCTTGAGGTTGAGAAACACTTCCTTCATCGTTTCCATGACAATTTCTGACAGGTATTGCTCTTTGAAAGCCCCAGTGAACTGCTCCCAAGTAGGCTGAAAACCAGAGTGGTTTGCCTTCAGGTAATTCTCCCACCATAGAGATGTGTCTCCTTTCAGAAGGTGCGTGGTGCATTTTACCCATTCTTTCTCAGGAACATCAGCACTCATCAGCAACCTTGACATCTCACGCAGCCAATCATCAGCGTCCAGTGGCTGATCAGACACCTCAAAGTGGCACGGGTTGAACTTTAGAAAACCCTTGATGTCTCCTCGCTTGGGAGGTGGAGGTAGCAGAACAAACTCATTCCTCCTCACACTTTCTTCAAAGTGTTGTTGGTTCTGCTGCATTGCTCCCAAGGCATTAGCAATACTTGCCAACGCAGCCCCCAGTTCAGGTGGTATGTCCTCCTCAGTGCGGCATGGTGGTGCCATCCTGGGATTAATATAAAACTCAAGTCAGTACCATAATGGAGAATAATAATAATCCAAAATAGTACCAAAATGGAATTAACCAAGATTAAAGGATACAAATCACTAAGATGATATTAAAATATCAACAAAGTTCGAAGCACCTAGAGATATTAAGCATATCACACACTACTGAACAAGGAGTGTGATACACAAAGCCATCAAAGAAAAAAATCGCAAATTTCGGCATTAAAATACCACTATATGCGCAAAACCACTTGACGAATCAAGATTAGTAACTCTACCAATTCAATATACAAGAGCGAATGATAAAAGTAGTGGTATGGTCGTGACTCCATCCCACACTCAAATCATTACTCCGCACATGAATAAGTCAAACACATATCCCAACCCCCTTCCTTCTTAAGATGAACCTAAAGATTAGCAACTATGGAAAACAAACACCCCAAACAAGATAGCGTCGGATAACAAAGAGTAAGACAAATCGCGTCGGTTTACAATGAATCAGACAGATCGCGTCGGTTTACAAAAGCCTGTCAGTACGGAATGTACCAACAGTTGATAACCAAAAGGCAGATAGTGATAACAAGTTGGATGCAACAGATAGACAAGGAATTACACACACACACATACTCACACAACCTATGGTACTACAGAACCCAGAACACGTGAATCCTAGTTTGAATTTTTAGAAGAGGAATGAAAACGTTACACTTCCTTACCAGAAAAGGGTGGGTGGGTGGGTAAGAAGAAAAATGGAAGCAGTCCTACTCTCACGTTTTGTTTTTCCCTAGTATACATAACTACCAAAATATTTACTAGACTGACAACGACCATTTGGCTGAGACCCTGAAGGGCGGGATGGCTCTGATACCAATTGTAACAACCTCGGACCCTACGCTCTGAGTTCAAGCCTGGATGAACCAAAAGTGGTTGAAGAAGTACAGCGGGGGCCCAGGGCCACCCACGTGTAGGCCCGTCGGCCGCCCTAACCACTTCCGAGAACATCAGGACAAGAGCGAGTGACGTAGGCAACAGGCGAAGAGATCAAATACATACACTAGTGAGTATGTATGCAAGCTACCTTACAACAGTTCTCAGAGCCATACCATCTAAAAGAAATAGAAATATTGCAACGCCATACGGCAAGATCCCCAATATTCTAGATAGATATAATAGTGTAGGATAGCTCCTCATACATCAATCAACAGAGTATCAAGCGGAAGCGGGAAACAAGATCCGAGTACTGATAAGAAGCAAATCGGCATAAGATGCCCCATAAATAGGCACATACCGCCCACAGATCTCATGGATCCCCATCCCGGAATCTCTACACCGAGTGATCGTTGCCAACATCATCTGTCTTCTCCACCCAGTACCCATCTTGCGAATACACATGTTCATCTGAATCAAACAATTTATCATGTGAGACCCTAGGGGTACTCAGCAAGTCTTTATGCCTCTAAAGGGGACATAACTTGGGGTGACGCAATTGCAGCAAAAGATAATAACTAACAAGTCTATAGATACTCGCTAACCATCTGCCTAACCAAAGATAGACGAATGTCCGTTAATTAGGAACAACAGTTATAACAGTATAAAGTAACAGATCCATCCTCCTTCTCGCTTACCAACGAGAGAGCGGATGAACAACCCATCTGTTGGCAATTTTATTAATCATTCCATGAATATTGCACTATTTACTAGTCAGATATTTAGTCAAATTAAAGATGGTACTTTAGTTATGCTTGTCTATGATCGAGAAACTGTGCTGCAAGTCTTCCATAACCACGGACACGGCTTTCAGAAAGGTTTACCCTGCAGCGGTGCACAAATAGCAACACACACATGATCGACCTCGGAAAAACCAAATCAAAACCCAACGAGGCTTTCACGACAAAGCAACCACAGGATTCATAAAATATTTCAGGGGGCCACCCCAATAAGCTACCTGCAACGAAGTTGGCCGGCTCCGAGACGGACCCAAGGTTTGCGACAATGGCTGTAAATGACTGGGAACCCGAAAATGTGTCTGGGCTTGTCGATACCCCGAAAACATTCCGCATTCTTAAACAGTACAGGTGCTGCACTGTCGTTGTATTGGGAACGGCAGTACCTGAGGAGGTTAGATAGAGGTGTGGGGACTAGCAGGAAAGCTATCGACGGCGTTCGCAGGCGGGATTGGATACGAGCGAGCGTAGCGGGACGCAAGAAGTACCCAGGTTCGGGGCCCTCGTGGTGAGGTAAAGCCCCTACTCCTGCCGGATCTGACTATGTGGAATATCAGGACTACATGTGCTCCTCGAGCTGTATACGCTAGCTACTGCCTTAAATGCTGTAAGACCAACCCTTTCTACTGAGACCTTGCCTCTCCTTATATAGGCAGAGAGGCAAAGGTCTCACTGGCCAGTCCGACTAGCGGGCCCCACAGGAGGGTCCCAGCCGACTAGTCATCTACAGTGTCCAGTACGGCTTGTCCTGTCGGAGTACGAGCGGTATGGCTGTCGTAGGCACAGCGGACGCCGTGCGAGCCTGTCGTCAGCACCGACCACTGTTCCTGTGTCACCCACGCAAAGTCTTCGGTATGGTCGGGTAGTTGCCAGTCTTGTCACCGTACTAGGCGTACCGTGCACTGATACACACGTCGCCCTGTCCCATTGATTGAGTCTAGCTACATCGTTGTATCCGGCTGCCTCCTGCTGATCTGCCTATCGGGGGATAGCCGGCTTGTCTTGTCCTGTCCGGCTGTATCTGGTCAGCCGGACGCGATCTGACTGTCTTGTTTCTTATTCGGTTGGGGTACCTGGGGATCATCCCCCTGACACTAGCCCCCGAGCGTGTGTGGATTCCGCCCTTAGGAGAAATGTGCGCGCGCTTCCTCTTGTTTTTGAATTTGTGTCCGGTTGAGCTTGGCGGTTGCGCTACCCGTGACGGCAGTGCTGACGCCGGCCACGCGCGCACGCGCCATCATTACTCTGCGGCGGGCAGCGTAACGTCCCATCGCACGTCGCCTCGGGAAACTCTTGTCCGGTGCTTCGGTTCTCACTCCGGGATCTTCTGCGCATCCTGCTCTGGCACACGGGATCTAGGCGGCGGTTGGGGTGTGGGTTGCCCGGATGCGCGCCACGTGCCCCATCAACGGTTGCCCTTCTAGCTCTTTAAAGGGACGCCGCGGGGGAGGCGGTTTCTTTCCTTCGCTCCCTCGCTGCAGTTCCTTCTCTTTCGTTGCTTCCGCTCCTATGCCCTTGCACTTTGCGCCGCCCGCTCGCCGTCATCGACGCACGTTTACTCGGAGGGGCTTCTTCATGGCGGCATCCGCCGTGGCGTACTGGTCCACAACCGTTATGAGCTCCGCCATGGTTTTCGGCTCGTCACACCGTAGCCGGTGGTGAAGCATGGTGCCCTCTCGGCAGCCCTCAATGAAGAAACTGATGGCTTGGCTCTCCAGGATGCCCTCACAAGTGTTGCGCAGCTCCGTCCACTTGGCGAGGTACTCGCGGTCGGTCTCGTGGTCGCCCTGGACGCACAAGGCCAGGTCACGCGGGCGCCCTAGGCGCTTGTACGTGCCGTTGAAGTTGCGGACGAACACTTTCTCGAAATTAGGCCAGGCGTTGATGCTGTTGGGCGTGAGGCTGTTGAGCCATGTCCTCGCCGACCCGGTTAGCATGAGGGGGACGTAGCGCACGGCTGTGCGCTTGTTCCCGTGGGCGATGCCGACTGCCGTAGCGTAGTCGACCAGCCAGTCTTCCGGCTTCATGCTACTGTCGTACTTGGGGGTGTCCCTGGGCAAGGAGAATTTATCCAGAAACGGCTCGTTCCGGATGCGAGGTCCGAAACAAACCGGACCGGTAGAACCTTCCTCCTCCGGGACGCGCGCTTGAGCGAGGAGCTCAATGCGGTCGTGGGCATCCGGACAATCCGGGTTGGGCGCGCCCACCCGGCCCGAGAGACGGGAACCGGTTGGTCTGGGCGCTCCGGCTGGCGGAGGGGGAGGTGGCGGGTTGCTATTCACCATCTGCTCCTGGCGTGGCTGGCCCCTGTTGCCAGAGCTACGACGCCTGCTGCGGGCCCAGGGCGGCTGAGGGGAGGACACCTGCTGGGTGTCGCGCGGCGCGCCCCTGCTGTTGGCCGGTAGCTCGCTCCTCCTGGAGTAGCTAAGGTCTTCCTGCATCTGCCGGTTGGCACCAGCCTGCTCGTCCGCGACACGGAGGAGGTCCTGCACGCGAGCGTGCTGGCGGGCTCGCTCCTCGCCCTCCAGGCTGGGTAGTTCCTCTGCCGCGGCTCGCGCCGCGCGCAAGTTCTTGATGGGCGTGTTGTAGGTGGGCCGTGCGAGGGTGGGCACGAGATCCGGTTCCCCGTCCTTTTCCAACCTACTGCCAAGCTTGCCGCCCCGGCGTCGTACCTAGCCGCGCCGGCTCGGCTCTGCGGTAGACGGAGTGAGGCCATGCACGCGGTCGTACTCGCGCCGGGTGATCTCGAGCTGCTTGCGGGCTGCCGTTAGCTCCATGGCCTCATGGAGGAGGATCTGTCTCTCCATGCTGAAGTTGGCCTCCGCCTCCTCCGGGTTATCCCCGAGGTTAACCGGCGTTAGGAGCCGATCAATGGCATCCTCCACCGGGTTCCGGGGCTGCAGGGGAGCGGAAGTTCCGACCTCGTCAGCGCCTCGCTCCCGTGGCTGGCGGGGATGGGAGCTGGAACCGGCCATCATGACCTCTACGCCGCGAGGCGTGGCGGAGGCGCTGCCACCTAAGCACGACAGCTCCACGACAGAGACGATTTCCCTAGGGAAACGCTCCGGGACAGTGGCTACGTAAACGGGGAGGTCGCCGAATAGCAGAACGGTGCCGTTCGCCGGGAAGGAGGTTCCGGCGAAGCAGGAAGCATTGTCGATGACGCAGTCGAACTTGCCGAGCGTGAGCACCAGGCCGGAGGCCACGCGCTCACCGGCTGAAGTGCGGGGTCCCGTGCGGAACGTGACTCCAGTCGAAGCCATCGGCCCCATGGTGGGCGCCAACTGTCGTTGTATTGGGAACGGCAGTACCTGAGGAGGTTAGATAGAGGTGTGGGGACTAGCAGGGAAGCTATCGACGGCATTCACAGGCGGGATTGGATACGAGCGAGCGTAGCGGGACGCAAGAAGTACCCAGGTTCGGGGCCCTCGTGGTGAGGTAAAGCCCCTACTCCTGCCGGATCTGACTATGTGGGATATCAGGACTACAAGTGCTCCTCGAGCTGTATATGCTAGCTACTGCCTTAAATGCTGTAAGACCAACCCTTTCTACTGAGACCTTGCCTCTCCTTATATAGGCAGAGAGGCAAAGGTCTCACTGACCAGTCCGACTGGTGGGCCCCACAGGCGGGTCCCAGCCGACTAGTCATCTACAGTGTCCAGTACAGCTTGTCCTGTCGGAGTACGAGCGGTATGGCTGTCGTAGGCACAGTGGACGCCATGCGAGCCTATCGTCAGCACCGACCACTGTTCATGCGTCACCCACGCAAAGTCTTCGGTATGGCCGGCTAGTTGCCAGTCTTGTCACCGTACAGGGCATACCGTGCACTGATACACACGTCGCCCTGTCCCATTGATTGAGTCCGGCTACGTCGCCGTATCCGGCTGCCTCCTGCTGATCCGGCTACCGGGGGATAGCCGGCCTGTCTTGCCCTGTTCGGCTGCATCTGGTCAGCCGGAAGCGATCCGACTGTCTTGTTTCTTATTCGGTTGGGGTACCTGGGGATCATCCCCCTGACATCCACGCACAATCATAATTAAAGCGGTAAAGCATGGCATAAGTACAGGATAGTAATAAAGCCCCAAACTACTTTGTGGCCCCAAGAAATAAAGTGCGAATCAAGCTCATGCAAAGGGGGATTCATAGAGTCTCCCGTATGTGGATAGTGCGAATAGTCAAGGAACAGGTATCAAGTACTCAGGGTCCTACGGGACACAAGTGAGCATGAAAAACCAAATAACAGATATTGCCCATCGATGCCTCTTTCATTAGTTATCCCATACTACTCAGGTTAAGTTGTTTAGGTACCTCGTTGTCCATCAGACTCGCACATACCCTACACATGTTGTTCTACGACTCGCATGGCTCAAACAACTCCCATAGTAATGGCTCATGGGATGGAGGAACAAGCTCGGTGGGGTTTAAAGTAAAGGCTAAGCAGTACTTGGGATTCAATTTAATGCATTCGCGACTCAATGATGCAAGAATAAGATAGAGGCAATAGGTACTATATGTATGCAAGCATGTGGTAGTGCTTGCCTGGCAGCTCAGTTGAAGCGAGAGATGGATCTGGGTAGTACTCCTGGGATTCCTGATATTTTCCCTGCTCGGCGTCTATTCGAAAGAAGAACCAAACAAACAAGGTCCAACATAAATAAAGTGCACAAGCATATAATAAAATGCGACAAGCAAACAAGCATGCCATGATGATTGATGCACAATTTACATGGCAATGATGTAGCATGGCAAGGGTGAGGTGTGGGAACAAGAATAAATCATTTTATTAAGTTTTTAGTCAGGTTTTGCTCCCATAACACTTGCTGTCCACTTAATATTTATATGATGCATGCTACAATTCATATCAAATAATGTGTAGTTAGAGCGGGCTCGTCGCGCTGATCTTTTTAGACATATTATTTGTCAAATTTGGAGTTATAGAATTAAAGTTATTAATTAATTAAGAAAAAGGCATTTTTATTGCAATTAAACAATTTCGAAAATTTAAATTAGTCAAACATTATTTTGGATGGCATATTTGAATTCCTCACATTTTTCTGATTCTAAAACATATATTATTTGGAAATGTCAATAAAAAGTTATTTAATTTCTGGATTTAAAATCATATTAAACATTTTCTGAAATCATTTTTATTAAACAGATAAAGGCAGAGATTTTTGCACACAGGCCTTCGCTACCCAGGTCACCGACAGGTGGGCCAAAGGGCGGGGAGGGACCATGTGCACGGGCGCCAGCCGTGAGGCGACACGTGGGCAATCCCAGACAAGCGCGGGCGAAAACTGCAAAGGACGGGTACCGATCTGTAAAAAGCTCGGGAGAGTGACAGGTGGGCCACGAGGACCGCGGGTGGAGGCGGGAAGACCTTCAGGGGTCTTTTTAAGAAACCGACAAGATCACCTGTCTACTGCCAGAGTTGAGACTGAATTTTGTGCAAAAACCGGCTAGTTGCTCCCTACTTGGATAGCAGATGGTGAGCGAACCACTGTAGTTTTTGCAAAACCGCAAGAATGAAAGTTTGAGAGGAATGTTAGGGCTGCAACTTTTGTTTAGGCAGTTTTGCCGGATCTCGTCTACAGCGGCCAGGATCTAGCGCGGAACAGAGGAGAAAAACGAGCGACCGAGACTGACGAAACTGTCCGCCGTTTCAGGGAGACACACTGATCTTCCGCGGGTAATTCCGGGAGATTTGCTACAACGTTTTGATCGAAACTTGCTGGAACAGAAAGAGGGTACGACGGTCTGCATCTTTCGTCAAGGAAGAACTACTGGAGGGGGCTGAGGCGTCCAAGAAACGAGGCGGAACAGAGACTCGGTGGCGGTGTCTGTCGCACGGCTAGACGTTGTCTAGCGTGCGCGCGACTGCGTGCTGCGGCGCATGCTGGTGAGGCGAACAAAGGGTGAGCCAGGGAGAACAGAAGGAGGATGCTCACCTAGATGGATCGTCTTGGAGGCGAGGTGAGCGGCGGTGGCTGGCAAGGAAGATGTCCGTGATGGCAAACTGGCCTGCACCGGAACAATCGGCAGCGTGCGGTGTCTCGGCAACATCATACAGCATCCCCAGGCCTCTTAGTTGTGCTCGATGGTCACCAGGTAGAGGGGTGCAAGCAAAGCCAAGCTAGGGTTTTCCCTGAGGAGAAGAAGGGGGAAGCCGATCTCGATCCGGATGGGGTCTGGGTAGATGGACGAGGGTGAGGTTGAGGTCGAGGTGTGGGGTTGTTGCTACTTTATGCGCAGCGAGGAGAGGGGACACGGCCTCGGTGTGCAGCTGGCGTGCAGCGTCGCTTTTCGCTAGGGTCCGAAGGGGCCGAGCTGGGTGGCTCGGGGAGGGAGCGAGCTGCTGCCGCTGGCTCATGCACGAGTCCAGGAAGCGCCGGGCTGAGGAGGGTCCGGCGCAGGCAGTAAGCTGGTTTGGTCCGAGAGCGAGAGAGAGGGTTCGGCAGGCGAGGGGCAACAGGTTGGGTTCGGCTGGGCGCAGGTACTGCATGTGCCTGCTGCCTGGTGGCCCGATAGGGATAGGTAGAAAGGTTGCACAGCTGCATGTGATATGTGGCTTGATCGGTGTGGTAGAATTAGGGTAGATGTGGGTTTTGGGCTGGGTTTTCTTTGGTTTAGGTGGTTAAGCTAGGTAGATTAGAGAGAGATGGTAGATTTGAGCTAGAAGAAAAGAGAGAGGTACTCCAAGTGCCAAGCAAAATAGACTAACAAAGGAGGAGGGGGGAACGATGTTGAGTTCTTGCCAAGAAAAGAAAAGATGGGAGAGAGAGACTCACGTGTAGGCACACATGCATGTGTAGGTGTAGGAGTAGATGTAGGTGTGGGTGTATACGTCCACATGCATATACATGGTCATGGTGAGAGATAAAAGAGAGATGAGGTGGTAGATATAGAGATTAGGTTGTTAGGTTTGTAAAAGATACCCAAAAAAACATAGGTGGGCAACACTAGAATATTGAAAGGATGGAGAAAAGAAGGAGATGGTTATATTGCATGCACATGCAATAATGGGCATCAAAGAAGAAAAAGGAGAGGGTGGTCAAAAAGGGTTTGGTTTGAATTTTGAAAACTCATTGCTTGAATTTCCACAAACAAACTTCCCTCCAAGACCAAAAGAAACCCAAAGGAAGAAAAGAAGAGGACCTTGCATGGCCCATGCATAATTAAATAAATGCCTCTCTAGTAGTGAAAGCCACCAGACTTTCTCATGGCATTTATATAATCAATATTCCACGAATTTTGGAATAAGGACCAACAAAAGAAAAGAGAGCTTGTTTACCACATGGACTAAATAAAAGATCATGCATGAATATAAGGTGGCCAAGCTTGTGTGTGTGAGCGACTAGGCATAATATGGCCAAAGTTATATTCTTACATGAGCATTTATTCAAATACAAACCATATGCAAGCTTGACAAGGATTCCACTGGCATAGCATGCAAAGATGGCCATGTGGCTCTCCACATATCAATAATGTGAGAACACCATGATGCATATATGGGAGCATGTGGAATTGTAAGAGGATCCATCCCAACTCACATGAGCTAGAGGTAAACCCAAATAAAATGCAAAGCTCACATATAGTTGGATGGTGGAATTATGGGGTGGTGACAAAGAAAGGTGGTGGATTTAATAAAAGATATGCCCCCAACTCAACTTGGGCATCAAGCATTTATCAAGAACCAAATATAATATATCAAGAGGCAAATACAATTAATAGTGCATATGAGATAAGAACCAAATGAAAAGGGTTTTATATGATGCTCAAATGCAAGGTGGCATGATGACATGAGCATGATATAATTATGATGCAACAATTATATGAAGGAAGTAGCATTTTATTATTAGACCATGTAGCATTACAGATGTTAGATAGATGGGGTGCTACATTGTTGTTAAAGCTCAACCAACTAATTCAGGGGTATCCAGTACGGATCCTTGGAGAAAGGAGCAGTTCATAGAACTTACTTACTCAAGAACTTAACAACACGGTCATGTGGCAACATGGCGATATTTCTAGTGAGACATCCAGAATATCACAAACCACCAATATATCACTTAGTTCGAGAAGAAACTTGCTTGGTAAGGCAAGGAGACATGGTCTCAGAGCTTCGGCACAAGCCTAACTCTTTGACCGAGGAGAGTGTAACAGAGTAGCGGACTTGGTAGCACAATCATCCTTTTTCTTTGTGATATAACCAATCACGCTAAGAATGACACAAATGTCCTTAAAGCTCAAAGCAATAATGATTGCTAAGAATCTCAGATGGCCGCATTATTACACACACGCATCACTCTTGAGTGCAACATCTTAGAGGAAGGGTGGATAAACATGTGTAAGAGCACCACTTTATTAAGGGGTCATGAATCTCAACACGTCATCTTAATATATAAGCATGTGATACTCTAAGGTAGAACAGATGGAAGGAAATCAACACCTTTTGATCTACGAGTTACAACACTTTGACCTGGTTCTGGATATGACAAGGTACTGGAGTTTGTTTCTCCTGACATTCCGAAATGGTTTGTCATGATGGACCACAAGAGTATCTTGCATCGGGAGACACCAATACCAATTACTACTTGGCTACCAATTGGTAGACAAAGGTCGGAAACAACAAGGGGAAAAGAACATGTTCAAGATAGAATCCCAAGATGTGGATGCATGGATTAATAATCTTCTGAAAACCATTGAATAGAAGGAAGAGGGTGTGGCGGAGTCACTAGTATAGATGCGAGACTCTTGAGGGGTACTCTTGTCGTGATCTATTTGGTTCCATTAAAGAACATCTGTAGTAGCTAGTGGTAGGGGAAGTCCTTAATTGTCGAGGTTCAATCGCGACAATATCCACAAGCTTGAAGGCTGTAGTACCATCCATCCTAAGGTAATGTGTAAACATTAACAACATGGGTCAATGGAATGGACCTTGGGTTAAAGATCAGCTTCATGTACAAGATTCACAACACCAGAATCCAGCACAATCTGGTTCAAGTCCAAGGGTTAAAACCCGAGAAAAGAGGAACTACTAGTTGAGTGACACAGCGTACACCGCAAGGTAGTAAGCACGAGGTAGCTTCCAATAGAAGGAACGACTTCTTAAGTACCCAAATAAGTAAAAAGGAGGCACACGAGGAAAAAGGAAACATCGAAGCCTAGAACAGAACATTATGGATCTGACAATATTATATTGTGGGCCCATAAGGTAGAGAGATCATGATGGAAAGGAATCTCTCAGATGAAGGAGAGCAAAAGGGACACAAATAACACAACACACACAACTCTAAAGAACTCAACACTAGGCCAAATGCCTGATAAACGACATGCCCAGAAGGCACCTAAGGTTTGAAAGACTAGAAGAGATATCAAAACTTTTCAAAATCAACAAAAGATAAGATGACCCAGAGTTAGAGCGATACCAGACGAGGAGCAAAAGAAGCATACTAGATTTTCGCAAATAATTTTCATCTTTGAAATAGTTTTCACAAACACTAGACTCAACATCGACCAACAGCAAGGTTTTCCTACGGTTGGTACTGCTCTGATACTAGAAACTCTAACACCCCCGGGATCAGGGTCAAACAAATCCTGACCTTAGCCTGACATAAGCTTAACCTAGAGCTCGAGGATATCCAGTGAGAAATCGGTAACACAACAGTAACCCTATGACACAAAAATTATTGCAGCAAGCTCATAACTGAGCAAAGAACTAAAAGATTACAAGTAGGGGTCACTGACCACAAAGATCAAACAACAGAAGGCAAATTATGCTATTAAGTATAGCAAACTTAACAAATGGCCTAACAGGCCTGAAGCATAACGATGACGTCGTAGCCCATAGATTCCAGGCTACCGGCCGGGAACCCCAAGCTACTTGTCGGTGTCGATGTTGTACATAACTCATCTTCAAGGGAACACTTACTCTACTACAAAAAGTATCAACAAAGCAAGGGTGAGTACAAGGTGTACTCCTGAAGACTTATGGCTGGTGGGGTTGTTTTGCATAAAGCCATCTTTGTTTATAAAACAAGAGGGAGAAGAAGCTCGTCTAGTCAGAACATTTTAAAAGGGGATAAGAGAGCGACATCTCCAACAAATTGATCATCATCTTTTGATACCCACCAAAACATCATCCTCATCTGACAACTAGGATCACCCCCTCGTACCCATGAGGAAGCATCCTTAAGCACACGTTGATCTGCCAATTTTTACGATTAGGTTAATGTTCTCTATGATCTTAGAATTCGGTCACCAAGCGTTCATAACCGTGAACATGACTTTTCGAAAAGATTTAACCCTGCATGGGTGCACAACTTTACCCACACGTACCAACCGACTCTTAGCGCCACTTGACACACTTCCTTGGTGTGCTGGCAGAGGGTGATTGGACACAACCATTTTACCTTGCTTTCTTCGAGACCATGAGTCACACCCTAAGGATGGTTTCGCCGTAACAGGTCAAATCCTGAAGCTGATCCCTATAGATATGGGCGAGGTTGGTTTATCAGGGGCTCCATCAACCCCAAGCAACCCGGTCCACGCTTCCCTACCTATTATGATTCACCTCCTTCGAGAATAACCAGATATGCATATGTCGAATGGAATGCCCGAACTAGGTGACTCATGGAATATACTAGGAAAGTTAGTTAATCGTGAGGTCCCCATAAACCCCGTGTGGTTGTATGCTCGTCTTGGTCCAAAGGCAAGAACTCGGCTCCTAGTGGTGGCGAGCATGGAACTGCAAAAACCACATCCCACCGTGACCGCCCATACAAGCCTTAGCATGTTTAACCTTTACCACATCTTACCTCATCAGCATACCTTGTTCTCCTGTCATACTAGATTCTCTACATCTGATACATCATCTGGATGAACCAGAACTGATAGCTATGCATGGCTAAGCAAGACACAGATATACGCTCTAGCAGTATACACAAGCGAAACCTAGTTATGCTAGGAGCATTGGATCAGGTAATATAAGCTCAAAGGGAGTAATGCAACAGATAGGATACTCTATCTATCGATGAAAGACCATAGTAGAATTGTGTGCATCATGGCAGAGTTAAAATACTTTGAAAGCATAGGATTCTTTTATGTGTGGGGCTATGCTTGCCTTGTTTGTTGATAACCAATAAGCAGAGCTTCAGATATCTTGTACTTGACTTGGTTACAGTTGATCAAGTATTGTTCGTCGATCTTCGATGGTATTGATCTTGGTCTTCGATCTTGATCTCGATCTCGATATCGTATTCTACCGGGAAGAAGCAAACACCGGAAAGAAAGAGAAACAATCAAAACATGGCATCGAAGCAATGCTCAAACAAGGATGATGATATGACAAGTTACTTTGTATTGAAATGAAACCCTATAGCATGCTTTGAAATTTAAGCGGTGTCCGAGGGGTGCAAACCATAGTACAGGAGAGACCCCAGAATCACCTACGGGGGTTCACTTCATTCTCTAATTTGACTTATAACTAAATTTATTGAACAATGAATGATTTTGATGCTAATAGATAGATTTCATTTTTCTGAACATTTTGATATATTATACATATTTTTTGACTTATAAATATTAAGTTATTGAATTTATAAGATTGTATCAATTTTTGAAATTATTAAACCATATTAAAAGCTTTACTGCGTCACTATGACGTCATTATTACGGCCAGGTACTTTGTTACTGCACCTAAACCTGCCCTCAGACACTGACAGAACGGGCCCAGGGCCACGTCATCAAGCCACGCAAGCAGTCAGCGGTCAACAAGACCCACACACACGTCAGCGCCATGTTTGCACGACGTCACTATGAAGTCACGTCATCGGCCACCTACAGATGGTCATCGGCGCCGGCAATTTTGAGCACGTGCACGCGAGCTGGGTATGTGGTTCAAACCGGGGTTGTAAGGCGAGCTTTCTAGTGGCGGCGCTGCTGTGATTTGACCACCGGAATAGTGGCTGCGATGGCGTGCGGCGGCGGAACTTGCAGATCAGTGTGGCGGCAATGGCACAAAGAGAGAGGGAGCGAGTGGAGGGGCGCCTGAGCACTAGATGCTCACCGTGAAGTGAATGGGCGTGATGGCGAGGATGGAGGTGGACCCGAACGGCGAGAGTGTCGACGACGACACTTGTTGGTGTTGGGGAAGACGACCTCGATTCCGGCGATTGAGGGCACGCGCGCTTCCGTGGATTGGCTAGGAAGGACCGGGAGGACGAGGTGGAGCACATGGCATCGTTAGCGGGGCTCGGGGTGGCCTGCAACAGTGGCGATGGACGACAGAGGCGGCTAGGGTTCGGCCCTTCCGGTATAGAGAGGGAGAGAGAGCGTGCGAGAGGGAGAAGATAGGGACGAGGTGGTCTTATCCTCCTCCAAAGAAGGATGGATGGCGATGCGCAGTGGCATGGATCGACAGGGCCGGCAGCGACACGGAGCAGCTTGCTCATCGTTGAAGATGGTGATGAAGGGGAAAAGAGGCCGAACCGGTATTGGGCCAGGTGGGCTGCTAGCTGGGCCACTCTGCACGGTGCTGAGTGGCGGTTAGCGGGGAAAGAAGGTGGGATGCGAGGCCTACTTGATCTGGACCCATTTGTTTTAGCTAAAACATTTTTCAATTATGTTTCTCCTTCTCTTTTATAAAACCATTTCAAATCTGTTTTTCCCAATTCAAAAAAATACAAGAAGGTTTTATTTTGGAATAAGGAACTATAGCAGGGATCCTTAACAATTTGGGTTCCATGTATTTTGTAATTTTCGAAATTCAAAAGCATTTGATTGGATTTTTCAAGAGATAGAGGGGAAAATAGCTAGGGTTTAGGGTTTTGCTTAATTTTCTTTACATGAATTTTTAAGAAATGATGCTCATGAATGCACAATCAAACCCTAATTAGGATTAGCTAAAACTGGGATGTTACAACATCCATACCCATTGATTCCTTCGTGGGTGGTCCATAGTGAAACCGATGGATATGGATATAGATCTAGATCTGGTCAACAAGCTATATATGCATTGCTCAAAGGCACCAAAGCTATGTAGACGTAGGTTGTATGCTTGTTTGAGAGCTATTTCTAACTATTTCTACTAGACGTTAATAGAAAATTCTGCCACGTGTGAACTATCACAACGGGAGAAGCTAAAAATGCCGACGGCCTAATCCTACGCCGACGGCCAAAGCTCAGGGCCGTCGGCGAAGGTTCCCGGGCTCGTCAGCCGGGCAAAGAGGCCGTCGGTGTAGAAACACCGTCGGCGTAGAGCTAACACCCCTGACGGCCGCCGTCGACGTAACTATGTCATCGGCGTATGCCTATTATAGCCTGACGGTTGCTGTTGGCCCACGTTATACCGTCGGTGCAGGAGGACACGTGCCCCTAGTTAACGGCCCACCTGATGGGGTGGTCCGTGGCGTTAGGCGCGTAGCTATGCTGACAGCCAGGCCGTCGGCGTAGGTTGTTTTTTCTAGGTATAGTTGGTTTATTTTTTTCCCACTAAAATTTTAATGTATATGTAAATTATAAATAAATAGGTGATTGTAAAATAACCACGCGAATCTTTGGCATCCTGCCACACCCACATAGAATAACGATGCGCACATGCCGATAGTAATATATTAGAATCATATTCAGCATCCACAGTCAAGATATTAGTTATATTATTTCAAGTTCTAGACTAATACATCTAGATAATATCACTAATACATCTCGCTCAATCAAACTGGACGCCAATTTCCGGGTACTGAGCCGCAGGCGCTGAAAACTGATGGCTCAAGATATGTCGAGCTCGTTGGGAACCCCAAGAGGAAGGTATGATGAGCACAGCAGCAAGTTTCCTCAGTTATGAAACCAAGGTTATTGAACCAGTAGGAGCAAGGAAACAACTCCAAGGTGTTGCTAACAACTTAGACTCATGCACAACACAATCACAGAACTTTGCCCCAACTTAAAGTGAGGTTATCAATCTCACCGGTTTGCTGAAAACAAAGGATAAATCTATAGTGTGGAAGATAGTAATTGCTTGTAGAAATTAAACAGTAAACGGTAAACAGTAGATGGTATATCGATGGTAAAGGAATGGACTGGGGTCCACAGTTCACTAGAGGTGTTTCTCCTTAAGATAAATAGCATGTTGGGTGAACAAATTACAGCGGGGCAATTGTTAGAATGAGAAAGCATAACAATGCATATACTAGACATCTTGACTCCTATGAGATTTGATTGGGCATTACAACGTTATACATAGACCATAATCTAACTGCATCTATGACTAATAATCCACCTTTCGGTTATCGTCTGAACCCCTTTCAGTATTAAGTTGCAAGCAACGGATAATTGCATTAGGAAAAGTGTGTAAAGTAAACAATACAATTGCCCCATGGACAAAGGATTGTTGTTTTCTCCCTAGTAGCAACAACACATCTACAACCTTAGAGATTGTTGTCACTTCCCCAGATTACTAGAGGCATGAACCTACTATCGAGCATAAATACTCCCTCTTGGAGTTGCAAGCATCTACTTGGCCAAGATAGCTACTAACAACGGAGAGCATGCAAGATCACAAATAACATAGACATGGTAGAATCAATAATCAATCTGAAATAGTATCTCAATATCCATCGGATCCTCGCAAACACAGCATGTAAGATTACAAATAGATGATCTTGATCATGAATGGAGCTCACAAGATCTAAACATGATAGCATAAAGGAGGAGAACCAACCATCTAGCTACTGTATGGACCCATAATCCAAGGTTGAACTACTCATGCATCACTCCGGAGGTAGGCATGGTGATGAAGAAGGCCTCCAGGGTGATATATCCCCTCCGGCAGGGTGCCGGGAAGAAATTCGGATCCCCCTGATCTAGGGATGGAGATGGCGGCGGCTATAGACTCTTTCGTGGATTTTTGATCGGGTACTTAGGGTTTTCATCCTGGGAGGCTTTTATAGGCGAAGGGGCAAGGTCGGTGGAGCACCAGGGGCCCACACCCCTAGTGGCGTGCCCCTGGCCGCGCGGCCACCAGGTGTGGCTGTCCTGGTGTGCCACTTCGTCTCCCTTTCGGTATCCGTGTTTCTTTAGGTAAAATATTGACTTTAGCTTTTGTCCCTTCCAATTCCAAGAATATTTCTTTACTAGCATTTATGAAACTAAAAACAGCAGAAAACAGGCAATTAGCACTGTGGCATCTTGTTAATAGGTTAGTTCCAGAAAATGTATAAAAATACCTCAAAGTGTGAACAAAACATAAAAAAGTAGATATAAAACAAGCATGTAACATCAAAAATTATAGATACGTTTACGACGTATCAAACACCCAAAGAGAAGGAACCATCACAAGACCATAACTCGGGTGAGATCCCCGGTGAACCTGTCAGGTATTGGAGAACCTGACCTCCAACATAGCCATATAGCGGCGGACGTGCTCATCCTCCTCCCTCACACGCCTATGTACCACCTGCTCGGGAGCCGACTCCCTTCGCACCACTAGAGGACCATGTGACCACAACCAAAGAAGCTTTGGGTCGACAACGGGACCTGGATTCCTCACCAAGCTACGGTTCATGGAAGGTAGCACCTCCCAGTGCCAGCCCGGTGGAGCCCAGGCTCAGACATCCTCGGCCCCGGCGGAGCCTAGCAGTCCTATGGCGTTGCCGCCAAGTTGAGGATGAGCATGCGGGTTGGGCATCATAAAGTATGCATTTAATCGAAAGAACAAATTTGTAAGTGTGGTTCCTCCGAAATGCATCTAATTAACAAAAAAGTGGGCTTGGAGATTACCTACGGGCGGCGACGGCGGGCAGCTTCGGGTGGCGGTGGCTTAGAGCCGGCGAGGGGCTCCGGGTGGCGGTGGCTTCGGGTGGGCGGAGTCTTCGCGTGGCGGCTGCTTTAGACGAGCGGTGGCAGTGCCTGCTTTGGGAAGGAGGAGGAGGCAGTAGAGTGGCATGAGAGAGGAGGGGGTATTTAACCTAAACAAACCTAACCCACCAGATATACATGGGTCGAGCCTAGGTTTTCTTGGGCCGAGCCTTGGTTTTCTTGGGCCGAGCCATGGTTTTCTTGGGCCAAGCCAGAGCGTTAGAATCGGGGCCTAGACTGTGGAAAAGTTGGCCCAACATTTGCTTTCCATGCACATATGTCCTAAACAAACAAAAACAAATAGAAAGGTACATTGGTGGAACCTCGTACGGAGATAGCTATAGGGATAGACGATCCAGGGGCCCTGGTCTAGGGTTTCGCTGCAGGAAGACCACCGGAGCATTGGAATCACATGAAAACTTGCATGTGCCCCTAGCATATGTGTGTGAGAGTGGTGCAAGGTTGGTAGATGCCATGTGTAGGCCCCAGGTGTGACCCCCTTCCCGGACATGCGTTAACACTTAGTAAAATCCTGGATCTGTACGTGGAAACTCCCGCCGCGGGACAACCGGGGCCTAGAATGTGGAAAAGTTGGCCCAACCTTTGATTTCCATGTACATATGTCCTAAACAAACCAAAATAAATAGAATGGTCCACCGGGCTACCCTCGTACGGAGATAGCTATAGGGGTAGACGATCCGGGGGCCTCGGTCTAGGGTCTCATCGGAGGAAGACCACCGGAGCGTCAGAATCACATGAAAACTTGCATGTGACCCTAGAATATGTGTGTGAGAGTGGTGCAAGGTTGGGAGGTGCCATGTGTAGGCTCCAGGTGTGAACCCTTCTTGGACATGCGTTAACGCTTAGTAAAATCCTGGATCTGTATATGGAAACTCCTGCCGCCGGGGCCTAGAATGTGACAACGTTGGCCCAACCTTTGCTTTCCATGTACATATGTCCTAAAAAACCCAAAGAAATAGAAAGGTCCACTGGGCTACCCTCATACGGAGATAGCTATAGGGTAGACGTTCTAGGGGGGCTCGGTATAGGTTTCGCCTGAGGAAGACCACCGGAGCGTCAGAATCAGATGAAAACTTGCATGTGACCCTAACATATGTGTGTAAGAATGGTGCATGGTTGGTAGGTGCCATGTGTAGGCCCCATGTGTGACCCACTTCTCGGACATGCGTTAACACTTAGTAAAATTCTGGATGTGTACGTGGAAACTCCCACCACGGGACAACCGTGACCTAAAGTTGGCCCAACCTTTGATTTCCATGTACATATGTCCTAAAAAAACCCAAACAAATATAAAGTTCCACCGGGCTACCCTCGTACGGAGATAGCTATAGGGCTAGACGTTCTAGGGCCCCCGGTCTACGGTTTCGTCGGAGGAAAACCACCAGAGCATCGGAATCACATGAAAACTTGCATGTGCCCCTAGAATATGTGTGTGATAGTGGTGCATGGTTGGTAGGTGCCATGTGTAGGCTCCAGGTGTGAACCCCTTCCTGGAGATGTGTTAACACTTAGTAAAATCCTGGATCTGTACGTGGAAACTTCCACGGCGGGACAACCGGGGACTAGAATGTGGAAAAGTTGGCCCAACCTTTGCTTTCCATGTAAATATGTCCTAAACAAACCAAAACAAATAGAAAGGTACATAGGTGGTACCTCGTACGGAGATAGCTATAGGGGTAGACGATCCGGGCCCCTAGTCTAGGGTTTCGCCAGAAAGACCACCGGAGCGTCGGAATCAAATGAAAACTTGCATGTGCCCCTAGCATATTTGTGTGAGAGTGGTGCAAGGTTGGTAGGTGCCATGTGTAGTCCCTAGGTGTGACCCCCTTCCCGGACATGCGTTAACACTTAGTAAAATCCTCGATCTATATGTGGAAACTCCCGCCGTGGGACAACCGGGGCCTACTCTATGGCAAAGGTGGCCCAAACTTTGCTTTCCATGTACATATGTCCTAAACAAACCAAAACAAATAGAAAGGTCCACCGGGATACCCTCGTACGGAGATAGCTATAGGGGTACACGATCCGGGGCCCCCGGTCTAGTGTTTCGCCGTAGGAATACCACTAGAGCATCGCCATCACATGAAAACTTGCATGTGCCCCAAGCATATGTGTGTGAGAGTGGTGAAAGATTGGTAGGTGCCATGTGTAGGCCCTAGGTGTGACCCACTTCCCGGACATGCGTTAACACTTACTAAAATCCTGGATCTATACGTGGAAACTCTCGCCGCGAGACAACCGGGGCGTAGATTGTGGCAAAGTTAGCCCAACATTTGCTTTCCATGTACATATGTCCTAAACAAACCAAAACAAATAGAAAGGTCCACCAGTCTACCCTCGTACAGAGATAGCTATAGGGGTAGACGATTCTGGGACCTTGGTCTAGGGTTTTGCCGGAGGAAGACCACCGGAACGTCGGAATCACATGAAAACTTGCATGTGCCCCTAGCATATGTGTGTGAAAGTGGTGCAAGGCTGGGAGGTGCCATGTGTAGGCCCCATGTGTGACCCCCTTCTCGGACATGCGTTAACACTTAGTAAAATCCTGGATCTGTACGTGGAAACTCCCGCCGCGGGACAACCGGGGCCTAGAATGTGGCAAAGTTAGCCCAACCTTTTTGTTTCCACGTACAAATGTCCTAAACACACCAAAACAAATAGAAAGGTCGATAGAGCTACTTCCATATGGAGATAGCTATAGGGGTAGACGATTCGGGCGCCCCGATCTAGGGTTTCGCCGGAGGAAGACCACCGGAGCGTCGAAATCACAGGTAAACTTGCATGTGCCCCTATAATATGTGTGTGAAAATGGTGCAAGGTTGGGAGGTGCCATGTGTAGGCCCTAGGTGTGACCCCCTTCTCGGACATTCGTTAACACTTAGTAAAATCCTAGATCTGTACGTGGAAACTCCTGCCGCAGGGAAACCAAGGCCTAGAATGTGGCAAAGTTGGCCCAACCTTTACTTTCCATGTACATATGTCCTAAACAAACCAAAACAAATAGAAAGGTCAACCGGGCTACCCTCGTACGGAGATAGCTATAGGGATAGACGTTTTGGGGCCCCCGGTTTAGGGTTTCACCGGAAAAGGACCGCCCGACATCCGGGATGCCACGAGAACACGCGTGTGGCCTATAATGAATGCACAAGGGTGGTGGATTGATCCTAGATGGAAAACCTAGCTCCCGGGTGTGACCGTCTACGGCGCATGCGATAGCACTTAGAGGTGTGTTGGACCTACAAGAGGAAACTCCCGCTGCGGTTCAATCGGAGGCAAACCGGTGGAACCTTGGGCTTAGCCTTAGTTTTCCATGTAGGTATGACATTAGAAAACCTAAACCGCCAGAAAAGTCCACTGGCAAGCCCTCATACGGAGAATGCTACGGGGGTAGACCCGTGGGGCCCCCGAATTAGGGTTTCGTCAGAAAAGGACCGCCCGACGTTCGGGATTCCACGAGAACACGCGTGTGGCCCTAGAATGCATGCACAACGGTGGTGGATTACTCCTAGATGGAAAACCTAGCTCCCGGGTTTTACCGTCTATGGCGCATGTGATAACACTTAGAGAGGTGTGTTGGACCTGCAGGAGGAAACTCTCGCTGCGGTTCAAACGGAGGTAAACCGGTGGAACCTTGGGCCTAGCTTGGTTTTCCATGCAGGGATGACCTTAGCAAACCTAAACTGCTAGAAAAGTCTACTAGAAAGCCCTCGTACAGAGAATGCTATGGGGGTAGACCCGCGGGGCCCTCAGATTAGGGTTTCGTCGGAAAAGGACCGCCCGAGCGCCGGAAGAGGAGTAAAAAATGTAATGAAATGTTTTTGAACCACAAAAATTAAGTAATATATTAAAAATATAACATAGGGATTATTAAAATGGAAAAATAAAAAAATGACTAGGCCGACGACAAGCCGTCGGTGTAGAGCAGCCTCGACCGGGCCCAGTAGGCAGTAAGTGAAACTGCCTATGCCGACGACTTTCCCGTCGGCGTAGAGCAGCGCATGGATAAGGCTCTTTGACCCGCACCCCTGCCTATCCTCTCCTCCACTCGACCTCAACCCCGCCACCGCCACTGCTCGCCTCCCTCCCCGCCGCCACCACCACTCCCTGCCCGGCCCGCCCCTCCCCTAGCTGGCCCTTCATCGCCATCGCTTCCGCCACTCCCTCCCTCCTTGATCAAGCGCCGCCAATCTCGCGCCCTGCCCTCCCCTCCCTCCACTCGGCCTGCGTGTTGCCGCCCCTCTGTCAGGCCTGCGCGCTGCTGCCGCCCGGCCCTCCATGCTGCCACCCCTGCACCACGTGCTCCTCCACCGAGCCCTCCACTGCCGCCCGCCCCATGCAGCTGCTGCCTGGCCCGCGCCCTCCCTGCAACCGCGGACGCCCAGGCCGCCTCGGCCACTGCCCCTCTGGCCACGCGCTACCGCTGCGCCCCCGAGCTCGTTCACCGCGATCTGGCCCTGCGCTGCGCCCTGTCCAGCCATCCTCCTCCACATCTGATCGCAAAAAAATGTATCACACATATTGTCACACATATTATATTTCTTCATGTAGGTTTCTCAGAGCTCCCGCCATCTCGGAGCCCCCGTCGTCTTGGAGCCCCCTTCGTCTCAGATCCCCCACCGTCTCGGAGCCCCCATCATCTCGAAGCCCCCGAGGGTGAGCTAAAACTCCATCACCTCCCGCACATTTGTTATGTTCCTAGATTCCATTACCATGTAAAGTGGCATCACTTAGCTGTCATTTCCCGTCCGCGAGCGTTACGCGAATAAATATGCATTAGAGGTAAGCATTTACGGGACAGTCGGTGGATGCGTAGTTGGGTATGTTTTCCATGTTCTGCTCTGGTCCGATTCAGGATTTTGGCAGCGCCTCCCCGTTGTTCTCCGGATGCACAACCTCTCGGCTTTTTGCCGAGACGTGTATCGAGAGAGCAGTGGGGAGGTGCTGCCGAAATTCTGTCTTGGAGCAGGATAGAGCATGGAGAACATACCCAATCTACAGATACGACGGCTGCTAGGAACCTCTATGCCTATTAGAGATGTAGGTCATGCGTGGTGTCCTGTAGAGAAATAAAAAATATGATGCATTTAGTTTCATGCTATTATTTGATATGAAATGTCATGTTTATTGTTTGACTCCCAATAAAGCAGAGGATGGCTCATAATGGGTGGATGCACAGTGGCTGTACTAGTGTTGTTGACAAAACGGAGGAGTGGCTATGGAAGACCGATATCTTAGAGAAGGAGTTAGCACGTGGTTCTAGTGTAGGCCTTCTTCCAACTTGCCCTTGCGCTCGTTGTAATAAGCATCATCGTCAGTCCAAGGATGATATGAAGAAACACCTTTTGAAATCTGGGTATATGCCGAACTTCATCACGATGATCGACTTTACTCAGTACGACCGTGACAGAGGTGAGGTGATGTGGCAGCGGATCAATGGCAATGAGGGCGATGGGATTAGGAACTTGCTAGATGATCTTCGTGATGCCGACATGGTAGATTCACCACCTTTAGGTGAACCAGAGGAACCACCAGAACTGGAAGAACCGCGTGAACCGGAGGAACTAGAGCCAACTACTATCTTGATGGCCTCCAAAGGAAGGAGTCATTACAGTGGCTCAAATTCGTCGTGATGTTCCCCGATGGTTATTGTTCGAATATGAGCAAGGGAGTTAATCTTTCAACTAGAAAAGTCACCGGGCTCAAGAGTCACGACTATCATATATGGATTGAGCGGCTGATGTCGGTGATGGTTCGAGGGTATCTCCCTGAGCATGTCTGGGAGAGTGCTTGCAGAGTTGAGCCATTTCTTCTGCATGCTCTGTGCTAAGCAGATATGTCCCCTGATTATTGAGAAGTTGCATGATGTAGTGCCAGAGTTGCTAGGCAAGTTAGAAAATATCTTTTTGACTGGCTTCTTTACTCCGATGTTACATCTCATTGTGCATCTCGCGAACGAGGCACTCTTGGGTGGGCCGGTGCAGTTTCGTTGGCAGTTCTGTATTGAGAGAGAGTTTAAGTATATTAGATACAAATGTGGAAACAAAAGTGCTATTGAAGCCAGCATAGCTAAGGCAACTATCCTCCAGGAGATAACAAACGCCACGACAACATACTATGACGATGATGTTCCCACTATGCATAACCCGGTGTGTCGGTACAATGTCGACGAGCTCAAGCATCACCCCAAGCTCCTCCTATTCCAGTCCCAGTGGCAAGGCCAGTGGCGCAACCATTTATACCTTAAAAAGAAGAGAAGGATTGCATCATTCTCTATGTGCTTATGAACATGAAGGAAGTGGTCCACGGTGAGAAGGAAGAGGAGGATGAAGAAAATCAAGTGCCCCGTTTCCTTAGTAATATGGTGAACAAATTACTTTGCAAATAATAACTCGGTTTTGGACTAATATCAATTTTCTCATTTTAGTCAATTCACAGATGAAATGTGGTCGGGAACGACGGATCCCTCTGATGCGGAGTTGGACACTCTTCTGAAAGAGGGTTCCCCAAAAATAAAAATTTCACGTCTTGGTTCTATGAGAAGGTAAGTTTTAACCTGTCCCTCTTACCCAAAAATCTGTGACTTGTCCTTCTTACTACACGTAACTAATGCACAAATTGTACTAAACTTGTAGGGAGCTGATCCCAAGGTTGAGATGTCAGATGAGTTGAGATGTGTCTCCCAATGTTGTAATCATAGATTCGAGATCTATGAGAAGTAGGATGTGAATGGGTATCGCTTCCATACAAAGTCTCACCAGAACCATCGGCCTAATGAAAAAACTATAAATATCGGGGTCTTCACAAGAGGTGCTGATGACTTTGCTTACTACGGAAGGTTAACAAATGATATGAGCTGACATTCAATAATACACCCCTATAACTCAAGCTCGTTGTGTTCAAGTGCCACTGGTTCGACCCACACGGTGGACAGAGAAGTACCCCTTCCATTGGGTTAGTTGAAGAATGGCCTTCAACCACCTATAGCAGATTCGATGTCTATGTTGTGGCTCAACAAGCCAAGCAAGTTTATTATTTGCCCTACCCATGTCAGAAAGGGGAACTCAAGGGCTGGAAAGTCATGTTTCAGGTATCGCCACATGGTAAGCTACCCATGCCCTCAGACGATGATTACAACAATATTGACCCTAAAACATATGATGGAATTTTCTATCAAGAGCAAGAGAACTTTGGGTACTTTGAATTACAAGATCTTGAGGACCTCGAGAATGATGGTCAAACTCGTGGTGAGGTAGTCACGAATATAAAGGACATAAATATGCTCACCAAGTTACATTCAGAAATGGCAATAATGATGAGCCTACACCGTGCAATGAGCCTCCAACTTTCTTCTCACGTGATAGTGATGTTGATAGTGCTGATGATAACCCAAGACATAATGATGAGAGTGATGATGAGTGGTGAGGGTATTTTATGTCTTATTATGTTTAGTATTTATTTTTCATCTTAATTGCATTATGCTTTATGTCTTTTATGTCTTTATTTCATCTTTTATGTATTTATTAGGTCTTTATGCTTATTAATTGGATCATGTCCTTAATTGCATTGCGTCTTTATTTTTCTTAATTGTGTCTTTATTTTTCATCTTTATTATGTCCTTAATTGCATTCCGTCTTTATTTTTCATCTTTATTATGATTAATTGTTTACCTCTTATCAATGCAGGTGATTGACCAATATGAGCCAAGGCAAGGAATCATCGTCATCTTTGCTTAAGGTGATGAAGCAGAAGAAGGTTACCAAAAGTGGAAGAGCACCCATTCTGAACCCACATTACACTGACGCAAGTGAGAGAGGAGGGGGTGCAGGACGTGGTGAGGGAGGAGGGGGCTTCCCCCGAGGGGACGACGAGGTGGAGGATGAGGTGTACGCCTTGTGAGTGACCTTCCCTCCACTTCGGGTGGCCTGGCTTTAAAGTCTGCTTACTCAGAGTCTCTTGACGAGGAGGAGGAGTCTCGAGACTTGGAGGGGGAGTCTCGAAACTTGGAGGGGGTCTCGAGACCAGGAGGGGGGTTCTAGAGACCAGGAGTCGGGGCCGTCTGCGCCGCCGAAGAAGCCAAAGATTCATGGGGACTTAGGTGTCCCTAAAGAAAAATATGAACCACGTTCCGAAGAGGAGAAACCCATCATTACACCTAACGGCATTGAGTAAGTGGCATGTAATTTCATTTTGGTCATAACAATTTGGCATGTACTAATGTTTGATTATTGTGCAGCAATTGGACATTTCCTCCGGGTACCCGTACGCCTAACACCTTAGTTAGAGCTCTAGTTAGGAAGTTTTGGCCGGCTTCTACACTCCCGTCCCCAACGGCGAGAGGAACTTATCCACACATTGGGCACACTATGAGGCCGCCAGATACCTGGGCTATGGGGAATCTTCTGATGTCATGATCACCAAGTTTTGGGTAAGGCAAACTTTTCGAGTTTTCTTCATAGTTGATGACCCCACCATGCTAACTTTTTGAGTTTTTCTCACAATTTTTTATCCATGATTGAAGAGATTGTATAGGGTGCTTCTAGAGGAGTAGGATAGGGCAGACAAGACTTTGCGGGGGGCTTGTACGAGGTTGACACTGCAACAGTTCTACAATCAGAAGCATACCACCACCAATCTATATAGCTGCCAGAAGTTGGGCAAGAAGGCGCCGAAGCATATGAATGTGAAAGAACAACCAACATTGTGCGAGGAAGATTACGCCAGGGTAAGTAAATTGTCAATGAGATTCTATGTTGTTGCTAAGTTGCAATTGCATTATCCGTTCTTCAAACGATTATTGATTTTTTAGGTTATGCCTGCGTGGGCCGATGGTAAGAATGACGCATGGGCGGCATTGACGGCGAGGTGGCACGGGTAAGACCCCGAGTTCAACGCCTTGAGCGAGGAGAACAAGGCAAACCGCAGCTCTGGGGGGACACATTGTGCGGGAAGCCTTAACCATGATCGCTTCAAGGCCAAAATGGTATACATATACATGCAACAACCTGCATTTATTTCCCCTCATGTTCCTACTTGATATGCAAAACATTTCTTCCGTGATGCAGGAGGCACAGCTAGGGAGGCATGTTTCCGACTATGAAGTCTAGGAAAGGATGAAGATGAAGAGGCCCGATCTGTCCTAGCCTCAGCCCTCGCTTCCCGACTTCTACGACACTACCGAGGTGGATGGTGCTAACTACCTCGAGGCATTCAGTGGTTTTCACCCGGAGGTGGAAGACCCTAGGTATGAGAAGACCGATGTGAGAGCGTTGGTCGTGGTGGGGTGCGGCCGGGAGCATGGCCGTTTGAAGGTTCTTGATAGGGTGACCCCGCGAACTCCTACTTTGAGCCTCACACGTGTCAAGGCTACCCTCACTGCTGACGACCCTGCTATTCCGCCTTGTAGACAGCCTTTCCAAGCAAACGCCTCTATAAGTTTTTCTTATTTCTATCCTCTTTCTGACATTTGTTCCCGAGTGGCTAAGTTGACGAGATTCATTATTTTTGAAATTGTAGCCGGCTTTGGACGCGGCCTACAAGGCCGCTCATATGGAACATGTGGTGGCGCTTGAGGTGTGGAAGCAGGCCCGAGAGGCCTACGAGGTGTGGGCAGAGTGTTGAGATGCTATAAGTTTCAACCTTTTTTGCATAAGATGACAAGTCCTGCTTTCCCTAGTTTAAACATTTAATTCTGTAACGCTTGACACCTAAACTTTCTTGCAGGCTGACGAGAAGTTTTATGCCACTAGAGAGCGGGATATGCTACCGCCACGGCCAGCTAGGCCGGGGTTGCAGCCAATCTTCCCATCGAAGGACGAATTCGCTTTGAGCTTCTACTCAGGGACTCCGGTAAGTTATTTGCCAACTACGTCGTTACCGCACAACTGTGTCTTGGTGGTTGCTAACTCTGGCTCAAACATGTAGGGAGCGGGATGCTCCACCATGGTACCCTTTGGTCGAGCAGCCGCCTCGCTGACTTTCTCGCGCACGATGACACCGGTTCATATCGGCCATGGTTCTCCTGGTGCTTGGGGTGGTGATTCTACTCCTAATGGTGATGCTTCTCCTTCTACCAGTCGTGGCGGTGCTACTCCTCCTTCTTCTGGTGCTGGTTCGACGGTGGCTACTCCACATCGTCCTACGCCTGACTTCACGTGGGAAGACATGGGTCTCTCTAGCTCTCCGGATTTGTAGGGAACTTGTTACTTTTGTATCGATACTACCTATGTGGATGATCTATTATGATGTACATGTATGATATTTTGATGATGATGATCTTATGCATATGTGTTGAATGCTTCATGTGTATGTGTTGAGTGTTGTGCCTGGAATCTGGGTTGCAGGAATTTGGTGTGTGTGCAGGAAATGAACCAAAATAGAATCAAATAAACAAAACTAGGCAGCCAGGAGCGCAGCTCGCCCATGCTCGTCGCTGAACCAGGGCAGAACTCGTCGCGGGAGTGGAGGCCAGCATCGAGGAGGCTCGTCCAGGAGGCAGGGATGGAGCTCGTCCAGGAGCCACGGCGTTGAGGAAGCAGCAATGAAGGCCGGTGTCAAGAAGGCTCGTCTGTGAGCCAGAGGTGCAGATCGAGGCGGAGGCTAGCATCATAGAGGAGGTGGTGGAGGCCGGCGTCGTGGAGGAGGCGGTGGAGGCCGGCGTCATGGAGGCTCAGGGGCAGAGCTCATTGTGGAGGGTGAGGTAGTTGACGAGGAAAAAATTTGCAGGGGCAAATGGAGAGACACGGGGCGTGCGGGGCGGTGACCCCTAGCGGGCGGAAACGCCTGTGAAGGGATTTTTGCGGGATGGACTCGGCAGGGCTGAGCAGCAAAGCTCGTTTTCAGCTTCTCAACCGGGCAGTACCTAGAGGTAGTTTTCGTATCAGGTGGACAGTGCCCACGTGATGGAACCGCCCTACCAAACATCTAAACTCGAGATGAGGTGGGAATTTCTATGTGGAACCAGTCTACCAAACACACCCTTAGAAAACTATTTGACCTCTTGTAGGAAACTCCCTCTACGGTTCAAACGGAGGGCAACCGGTGGAATCATGGTCTCAACCTTGGTTTTCCATGAAGATACGACCTAAACAAATCTAAGGGGTTGTTTGGTTCGGTGGTTATCCACTGGATGGCAAGGGATATCCACTTTTTTAGTAGTTGACCTGTGTTTGGTTTGGAGGTTGAGAGGGGATGACGATAACCAGATTCTAGGAATATACCCCCAAAACGGTGGTTGAGATCATCCCACCAAAAGTGCTGGATGATGCCAACCACTTTTGGCTGGCTCACCTCCGAAGCGTTTTGCTCGCTCACCTCCCTGGAAAATACTCCGTATTGAACCTTATCCCCTCATGTCTAGTTCTCACCGCTGGTGGCAGCGGTGGCACCAGATCAAGGGCAGCGGATGTGGCGCATCATGGGCGGCGACGGGGGTTATAAAGGTTGATTTATCCCCTATGTACCCCATCTCTCGGTTCAACTAGCTAGTGTGTAACGAGAAAATGGACGAGACTATGCGGTAATCATGATTACTCATCAAGTGGCACACTTCACCAATAACCTTCATCGGACTTTTCTCATTGACTTCCATGTATCAAACTTCTTCATGGGAAACAAAATGTTCATGTAACAGAGTATAGCTTTTGTACTATTCCTTTACAAAAGAGCGATTAGAAAGCCAAATCTTATAATTAGAATTTGTTCCCAAATTATGATTAGCATTGTATACTACTTAAGCTTATTTTGGGTAATTGATGGCTCAAGATATGTAGAGCTCATTGGGAACCCCAAGAGGAAGGTATGATGAGAACAACAGCAAGTTTCCCCTCAGTTATGAAACCAAGGTTATCGAACCAGTAGGAGTAAGGAAACAACTCCAAGGTGTTGCTAGCAACTTGGAATCCTGCACAACACAACCACAGAACTTTGCCCCAACTTACAGTGAGGTTGTCAATCTCACTGGTTTTGCTGAAAACAAAGGATTAAACGTATAGTGTGGAAGATAGTAATTGCTTGCAGAAATTAAACAATAAACGGTAAACAGTAGATGGTATATCAATCGTAAAGGAATGGACTGGGGTCCATAATTCACTAGAGGTGTTTCTCCTTAAGATAATTAGCATGTTGGATGAACAAATTACAACGGGGCAATTGATAGATTGAGAAATCATAACAATGCATATACTAGACATCTTGACTCCTACAAGATTTGATTGGGCATTACAACATAATACATGGACCGTAATCCAACCGCATTTATGACTAATAATCCACCTTCAGGTTATCATCCGAACCCCTTCTAGTATTAAGTTGCAAGCAACAGATAGTTGCATTAAGCAAATTGTGTAAAGTAAACAATACAATTGCCCCATGGACAAAGGATTGTTGTTTTCTCCCTAGTAGCAACAACACATCTACAACCTTAGAGATTTATGTCACTTCCCCAGATTAGTAGAGGCATGAACCTACTATCGAGCATAAATACTCCCTCTTGGAGTTACAAGCATCTACTTGGCCAAGATAGCTACTAGCAACGCAAAGCATGCAAGATCACAAATAACATAGACATGATAGAATCAATAATCAATCTGATATAGTATCTGAATATCCATCCGATCCCCGCAAACACAACATATAGGATTACAAATAGATGATCTTGATCATGAAAGGAGATCACAAGATCTAAACATGATAGCACAAAGGAGGAGAACCAACCATCTAGCTATTGTATGGACCCATAGTCCAAGGGTGAACCACTCACGCATCACTCCGGAGGCTAGCATGGTGATGTAGATGGCCCCCAGGATTATCTCTCCCCTCTGGTAGGATGTCGGGAAGAGCTTCGGATCCCCCCCCCCCCCCCCGATCTAGGGATGGAGATGGAAACGGCTAAAGACTCTTTCGTGGATTTTTGATCGGGTACTTAGGGTTTCTGCATCGGGGAACTTTTATATGCGAAGGGGCAAGGTCGGTGGGTGCCCGAGGGACCCACACCATGGAGCGGCACGCCCTAGGGGGTGGCCGCGCCAGCCCTAGGTGTGGCCACCTCGTGGCCCCACTTCGGCTGCCCTTCGGATTCCGTGTTCCTTCTGGTAAAATATTAACTTTGGCTTTTATCCCATCCAATTCCGAGAATATTTCCTTACTAGCTTTTCTGAAACCAAAAACAGCAGAAAACAGGCAACTGGCACTACGGCATCTTGTTAATAGGTTAGTTCCAGAAAATTTATTAAAATACCTCAAAGTGTAAACAAAACATAAGAAAGTTGACATAAAACAAGCATGTAGCATCAAAAATTATAGATACGTTTATGACGTATCAAGAATCCCCAAGCTTAACTCTTGCTCGTCCTCGAGTAGGTAAGTGATAAAAAGAATAATTTTTTAGGTGACATGCACCATCACAATCTTGGTTAAGGTATTTGTAAAGCATTAATAGTTGGGATCAAAGTACTCTAAACATGAGCATGAAAGATAGAGTTCTAACAATAAGATATAGCAACTATGTTGCAACATGAAAAGGTACAAATAAAAAGATCATGAATAACAATGCATTGAAAGACGTTTGCCTGTTTCACATATAGAAAACATAATAAGAGTGGTATTCAGCTTGTCCCTCATGGTATAGCAAAACATAAATGCATAGGACACCTTCAAAGTTCATAAGGGTGACTAGATATAAATAATTTAAGAACAAGCAATATCAAAGTTATGAATCAATCAACAAGTTTTGGGACAATGCACATTAAACTAAGAATGACCACTATGCTCTCTCAATTGGTGCATAAAGATAGAAGATGGAGACTCAACATAAAAGTAAAAAGAAAGGCCCTTCACAGAGGGAAGCAAGGATTTCAAGTTTCATAAAGAGCTTCCAAAAATTATGGTACTTATTAGCTTTCAGCTCTCATTGCCCCTATCATAAGCATCTTGAGGTGATTAAGGTTAAAGTGACACAAATATGAGGATATGCTTGACAAGTTATAAGTTAAAAATCTCATGCCCCTTGCTTACGAGTACCGAACCTCATGCTACTCAACTTTAGTCAAAAGTAAGTTCTTGTCATTGTAAGTACATGTGTATCATGGAGAACCGCCAATGGGGTACCCTTGCCCCATGACACAGGAGCTTTCCCATATCAAAATGACAAGGCAACATACAATGAGCATCCCAGCGATCTTTTTATTTTCTATTTGCATAGGTTTTTATTGAGGATGCTTCACAGAATGCTCACTATGGTTATGCTACAAGTTTCTACCATGATTAGGCATGGCTTAGGCTAGCTGCCCAAGCGTTTCTCTAACATATATACAAACTCCATGAGCTTACAAGTTCCCCTTTTATTTCACACTGCCGGGATCCATAAAGAAAAGAACATGATATCAACTGAATAATAAGTGCAATGTTGAAAGCGTTCCCCATGACATCATGGTTCTGCTAATTCTCAACTTATAAAGTGCAAGCATATATGCAACATAGATGGACGTAATGGTTCAAATTTATTAAGTGCAAGAAAGTAAAGTGTGCCATCAAGTCCGTGAGAGCTTTAATCACTAATTTTCACATAACAAGTTTAATTTGGAAGGTAGATAAAAGCATGAATATACTTGGAATGGTGTAACATACCATGCATAGGAATTTATAGTGGACTCTATGGAACAACTTGGTTTTCTTGGGGGTTGGATGCATGAGTGGAACTCATACGTGGTACAGGTGGAAGCTAGCAAAAGACTGGGAGCGACCAACTAAGAGAGCATTAATGGCCATAATCATGCAAAGCGACAAAACATTATTAATTAAAGCATAAAATGATATTACAAGTCAAAAACTAAATTATCATAGAGGCTAAGGTGACTGGTTCATAGTCTTAACATGGTGTAAGCATGTGCCAAGCCAACCCAAATAAAGCATCAAAGGAGAATACCACAATATTATGCTTTGTATGCTAAAACAACGCATGATTCTTTCAAGGCACATTAGGCAATTTTAATTGTTTGGAACAAGTCATGCTATGGAAATAATCACTAAGCATAACGTCAAAGCAACATCAAGCATGACATGATAAAGTCTAGGCCACAGTCAAAACAAGCTCCTTTTGTACCACTAATAAGCATGAAGCTTCCTACTCTTTTCCAACACCAATCAACTTATTTGAAACAACATATGAATGTGGGGGTCCAACCAATTTATTTAAGCAAACCAAACAAAATAAAACTAAAAAAACAAAGACGCTCCAAGAACAACACAATTGTGCATGAAACAATAAAAATAAGTGTTTTGGAAGAAAACCTGAGATTTTTATTAATGAAGAAGGGGATGCCTTGGGCATCCCAGAGCTTTGACGCTTGTACCTCTTGAATATTTATTGGGGTGACACGGGTGGCATCCCCAAGCTTGAGCTTTTATCCATACTTCATCTCATCACATTATTCTTCCCCACACTTGAAAATTTCCTTCATACAAAACTTCACACAATCTTCATTAGCAACATTAGTGTATTCAAGATAATAAGTATTTGGGTTTAGTTTCAACATAAGTAAAACTTCCATTAAAACACAAGCTACTGTTAGCTTTCTGCCCTCAAGTGATCAAAGAGAACTCAAAGAGAAAGAGATTAAGAGGCAAATGCAAATAATGGCAGAAATCTGGCAAAACAGACTAGCAAGTAAAAACCGATTTTTTCGAAGACCTTCTGTTGCTCAAATCGAAAAGTGCTAAAATAACGAAAGTTAGATAATAACCTGGATCATAAACACATACAATTACAGCTCAATCCGACGTACAGGGTTTTTTTACGATTTGTTATAGTGAAGCACAAAAATCTGTTTCGGGTCAGCAACTTTCCCAAGTCTTAGTTCTCTCTCATTGGAGGTTATTCTTGGCACAAAAACCACACGAAAAGGATAAGGAGAGAGGCAATAACTTCCAAGACTCAACAAAAGAAAAACTTACTGAAAGTAAAAATAATTTGGGTTATCTCCCAATAGTGCTTTTCTTTAACGCCTTCCAGCTAGGCATAGGAGCAAGATTCAAGTATTTTCAAATGAAGAAGTATTAATATCAAATTTTGTTTTAATAGGAGAGGCAAAAGGTATCTTCTCCCTCTTCCTAGGGAAGTGTTCTATACATTTCTTGAGTGGGAATTGATATTTAATGGTGCCTTCCTTCATACCAATAATGGCACCAACAGTTCTAAGAAAAGGTCTTCCCAAAATAATAGGACAAGAAGCATTGCATTCAACATCCAAGACATAGAAATGAACGGGGACATAGGTATTGTTAACCATAATAAGAACATCATTAATACTCCCCATGAGTTTCTTTTTAGCATTATCATCAAGTTAGACATCTAAATAACAATATTCCAATGTTGGCAAATCAAGCATTTCATAAATCTTTCTAGGCATAATAGAGACACTAGTACCAAGACCACATAAAGCTTTTAGATTAAAATCATTCACTTTCATATTAATGATGGGTTCCCAACCATCTTCTAATTTCCTAGGAATAGAAGCTTTATGTTTCAATTTTTCTTCTTTAATTTTTATGAGACCATCTATAATGTGTTTTGCAAAGGCCATATTCATAGCACTAACATTAGGACTTCTAGAAAGCTTTTGTAGGAACATAATTTCTTCAGAAATATTGCAACCATCAAGATCAAAATCAAAATTACCATCCAAGGTAGTAGAACTATTGTTTCCCATATTTCGAAAAAATTCAGCATTTTTATTGGAAAAGGTTCCATTGATTTTAGGAATTATTGCAAAAGGAATGGGGACTTCATGTGGTTTGCTAGCATCAACATTGGTGGTGGTAATAGTACAAATACTACTATTTCTAGCAATTTCATCTTCTCTTTCCCACTTAGCATGCAATTCAGCTAACAGTCTAACATTTTCATCAATTCTAACTTGTATGGCATTAGTAGCAGCAAAGGGGTTTTCCATAGTTTCAGGTTTAGCAGCCAGTTTATTAATCAAAGAGGATTGTGCTTCAGACAAAGATGAAATATTTTTTCAGCATTCGAAAGTTTTTCCTCAACAGTTTTATTGAAAGCAGTTTTTTTACTAATAAAATCCTTAAGCATAACTTTAAGTTCAGAGGATGGACTTCTATTGTTGTTGTAGGAATTTCCATAAGCATTACCATTATTGGGAGGATATGGCCTATAATTATTACTACCATAAGCATTGTTGCCAAAATTATTATTTCTAATGAAGTTCACATCAACTTGCTCTTATTGAGCAACCAAAGAGGCTAAGGTAACATGATTTGGATCAATATGAGCTTTTTCATTAACAAGCATAGACATAATAACATCAATTTTATCACTCAAGGAGGAGGTTTCTTCAACAGAATTTACCTTCTTACCTTGTGGAGCTCTCTCAGTGTGCCATTTAGAATAGTTAACCATCATATTATCAAGGAGCTTTGTTGCCGCACCCAAAGTAATGATCATAAAGGTGCCTCCAGCAGCAGAATTCAACAGATTTCTTGAAGAATAATTCAGTCCTGCATAAAAAGTTTGGATAACCATCCAAGCAGTCAGTCCATGAGTGGGGCAATTCTTTACCAAATATTTCATTCTTTCCCAAGCTTGAGCAACATGTTCATTATCAAATTGTTTACATTTCATTATTTCACTTCTCATACCTATAATCTTAGCAGGAGGATAATATTTTCCAATGAAAGCATCTTTACATTTAATCCAAGAATCAATACTATTTCTAGGTATGGATAGCAACCATTCTTTAGCTTTTACTATCAAAGAGAAAGGAAACAATTTAAGCTTAATAATATCTCCATCTATATCCCTATGTTTTTGTATCTCACAAAGTTCAACAAAGTTATTAAGGTGAGCAGCAGCAGCATCAGTACCAGCACCAGAGAATTGTTCTTTCATAACAAGATTGAGCAAAGCAGGTTTAATTTCAAAGAAAGCAGCTTCAGGAACACTTAAAAAACTACTCGACCTCTCATAGGAAACTCCCTCTACGGGTCAAACGGAGGGAAACCGGTGGAATCATAGTCTCAACCTTGTTTTTCCATATAGATATGACCTAAACAAATCTAAACCAACACAAAAGTATATTGGTCAACCCTCGCACGGAGAAAGCTATACGGGTAGACCTACGGGGCCTACTACCTACGGTTTCACTAGAAAAGGACCACCGGAGCACTGGAATCCTACAAGAACTTGCATTTGGACCAAAGATATGTGGCCAAGTGTGGTGGAAGGTCCATAGATGCAATGTCTAGCTTCCCGGAGTGACCTTCTTCACGTGTGTGCGATAACGCTTTGCAAAATCATGGACGTGTATGTGTAACGGTCTCGCCGCGGGTATACCGGGGGCTACAATATATTACAAGGTCCCATCTTTTATTCAAAAAAATTATGTTCACAATATGCTATTTCATCAAAGATCCAGTGCAAGTTTAGCGAGGCTCATCCCCGAGCTAAGAATCTTCATGCTCGTCGTTTTGACCATAGTTTGAAATTGGCATAAGAAATTTAAAAACGATTGAAACAATATAAAACCTTCACGTGGTGTCATATTATGTGATATAAATGCAAGGAAAAGTGTCAAACTCGATATATTGCAAATATCTCAATTTTTCCTGAAATGAGTTATCATGTTCGAGGTTCCATGGTTTTCAAGCCAAACGAGCAAGGTTATGGCTAGAATCGTGACATAGTTTGTGATAATGTGCTCATTGTGCACAAATGTGCATCTTAGGATGGCAAACAATGTTGCGGGGGAAAGTTTTCCCTTTCGTCACACCAAAAGGCTATTTTCCATTTTCCGAGTGTCAAAAACAGAGTGTTTGTGAAGCAAATACCAAATGAAAGTTTCAAAATGGTACCACCCCATTTTTTAAATACTAGGCCATCTTGCATGGAAAATGTCTCAACCGGGTATCTTAAACCTTTCCGTCCACCCCTCATGAAAAAGACAAATTCCTACCGAATCAGTAGGACGTAAGTAAGATTTGAACTACAGGTGCATGAACTGATGCTCATGATTTTTTAGAAAAATCAATTTAGGTTCAAAATATGCTATTTCATCAGAGATCTACTGTAGTTTTAGGGAGGCTCAGCCCCGAACTAAGAATCTCCATGCCCGTTGTTTTGACCATAGTTTGAAACATGCATAAAAAAATTAAAAATGATCCAAACAATATAAAACCTTCACGTGGTGCCATATTATATAACATAGTTACAAGGAAAAAATTCAAACTTCAAATATTGCAAATATCTCAAAAAAATCTTTAAAATGACTTATCATGTTCGAGTTTTCATGGTTTTCAAGCTAAACGAGCAATGTTATGGCTAGAACCATGGCCTAGTTTGTGATAATATTCCCATATTATACACACATGTGCATCTTAGGATAGCGAACAATGTTGCAGGACGAAGTTTTCTTTTTTGCCAGAAAAAACTATTTTCCATATTTTGAGTGTCAAAAATAGGGTGTTTTGTGAAGCAACCATCAAATTAAAATTTCAAAATGACACCACCCCTTTGTCAAAAATACTAGGCCAGCTTGCATGGACTGTTGGGTCCGCAGCATAGAAAACAAAAAATTTCCTACGGTGTGAACTACACGCCAAGATCTATCTACTAGGTACAAAGCAACCGGTGGACATACATCCAACGAGAACTTACCCTCGTAGACAACAAGCTTTGTAAACGAGTAGGAACTCGTGGTTGATGTAGTCGTACACTTGCCGATCTCAAGATCATGAGGAAGTCCGAGCGCCGCAACTCAGCAGCGCATCCGCACTCGCACACACGTTCAAGCCACCGGACAACCTCCACCTCCACGCTCCAGCGATCCAACGGAAGCAGCAACTCCTTCCAGACGAAATGCCACCGAGAACATGTATCTCGCTAATCCGAGACCATGGGGGAATAATTCTAGAGGGGGAGAGAGATCCTTCACAAGGAGGTGTGTGGATGAAGGAGGGAATGGGTGGCCTTTTATAGGAGGAGGGGGTGCCCCCTCTCTCCATGGCTGGCGCATGGGGGGTGACCCCTCACCTCCCTCATTCATGTGGTGGTAACCCCTCCACATTAAAATGCCTCTTCACATTCCCGTTTAAAGTCTCCACTTTAAATGCATTAAATTTCTCCAAATTTAATGCTCTCTCATTTAATAAAACTCTTTTTATTAAATTTATTCAGAATTTTTTTAATTACTTTAATTAACAAACATTCACATGCCCCTTGCAATATTTCAATATCACATGCAGAACCACCTTCTGCAATTTCACCCGAAACAATTTCCGGTTTCTATTGAAACAATTCATGCGCTTTGTAATCCTTTCGTCTGAAACATATGTGCTCCAAAATGGTGTCCGGTAACTCTTAAGTGTGCCATCCTACGGTTCACGAATAATGCAGACATGATCGAGACCCTTCTTCGATCAATAATCAGCAGCGGGACCTGGAGATCCGTACTGACTCCTACACATTCAACGATGACTTATGTGATCGTGAGAACCTTTAACGCTTGTAACTAAATCTCTTTGTCTCTCAATATATTACATGTCCGAGATTCGATCATCAGTATCTCTATACCTAGTTTGATCTCGTTACCGACATGCACTCTTTTCTCGTTCCCGTGATATAGCATTCTAGTGATCACATCACTTGCTTGCAAGCTATCCTAATGTGATATCACCGAAAGGGCCCAGAGTATATCTATCCGTCATCTGGATTGACAAATTCCACTCTTGATCCATGAGCCTCAACATAACACCTTCGTAGTACTGAACCCATCTTTATAGTCACCCTGTTACGGTGTGACGTTTGATGTTATCAAGATACTCTTCCGGTGTCAGCAATTAACATGATCTCATGGTCTAAGGATAAAGATTACTTCGTATGATGTTATAGCAATATAAACATAATGACTTGATCATAATGCTATACTTCGGATGAATGTTCATCACATCATTCCACCAATGGTGTGACCTTGTTATTAACAACATCCAATGTCCATGATCAGGAAACCTTGACCATCTTGTTAATCAACAAGCTAGTCTATAAGAGAGGCATAACTAGGAACACTTTTTGTTTATTAAACACACATGTTTTGATGTTTCCGATCAATACAATTCTAGCATGTAAAATAAACATCTATCATATATATAAGGAATATATAATAACAACTTTATTATTGCCTCTCAGGGCATATTTCCTTCAGTCTCCCACTTGCACTAGAGACAATAATCTAGTTCACATAGTGATAAATCTAACACCCATGGAGTTCTGGTGTTGATCATGTTTTGCCCTAGGGAGAACTTTAGTCAACGGATCTGCTACATTTAGTTCCGTGTGTACTTTACAAATCTTTATATCTCCATCCTTGACATGCTCGCGGATGGAGTGAAACCGGTGCTTAATATGTTTGCAATTCTTGTGAGACCTCGGTTCCTTTGTGTTGGCTATGGCTCCATTGTTGTCACAATAGATCACCATCGGGTCCAACGCACTGGGAACCACACCCAGTTCCGTAATGAACTCTTTCATCCAAACTGCTTCCTGCGCCGCTTCTGAAGCAGCAACATATTCCGCCTTCGTCGTGGATCCAGCCACCACAGGTTGTTTGGAACTCCTCCAACTAACTGCTGCTCCGATTAAGAGAAATACGTATCCGGATTGAGACTTAGAGTCATCCGGATCGGTGTCAAAGCTAGCATCGGCATAACACTTAGCGACTAGCTCTTCTTCACCTCCGTATATAAGAAACATATCCTTAGTTCTTCTCAAGTACTTGAGGATGTTCTTTACCGCTATCCACTGTTCCGAACATGGATCAGATTGGTACCTACTAGTCAAACTAATAGCATGTGCCACATTCGGTCTTGTGCATAGCATGGCATACATAATAGAGCCTATGGCCGAGGCATAGGTGATCTTATCCATCATCTCTCTTTCTTCCGCCGTAGCCAGACTTTGAGTCTTACTCAATGTCTTGCCTTGCAACATAGGTAAGAACCCCTTCTTACTTTCGTCCATATTAAACTTCTTTAATATCTTATCAAGGTATGTACTCTGCGATAGCCCAATTAGGCGCTTTGATCTATCTCTATAGATTTTAATGCCTGATATATATGACGCTTCACCAAGGTCTTTCATCAAAAAGTTGCTGTTTAGATAACTTTTAACACTGTTTAAAAGATCTATATCATTTCCAATCAATAATATGTCATCTACATATAATATCAGAAATGCCACATTGCTCCCACTCAGTTTCTTGTAAATACAAGCCTCTCCATAATTTTGGAAAAATCCAAACTCTTTGATCACCTCATCAAAGCAGAGATTCTAACTCCGGGATGCTTGCTTCAGTCCATAGATGGATCGCTGAAGTTTGCATACCTTATTAGCATCCTTAGGATCGACAAAACCCTTAGGTTGTATCATATACAACTCTTCTTCAATCTTACCATTGAGGAACGCGGTTTTGACATCCATCTGCCATATTTCATAATCGAAATATGCAGCAATTGCTAACATAATCCTAACCGATTTAAGCATCGCTACGGGAGAGAATGTCTCATCGTAGTCAACTCCTTGAATTTGTCGAAACCCCTTTGCGACAAGTCGAGCCTTATAGATGGTCACATTACCATCAGCATCAGTTTTTCTTTTGAAAATCCATTTATTCTCAATGGCCTTTCGGTCGTGAGGTAAGTCCACCAAGTTCCAAACTTGGTTCTCCTACATGGATTCCATCTCGGATTTCATGGCTTCTAGCCATTTGTTGGAATCCGCGTTCATTATCGCTTCTTCATACGTCGCAGGGTCATCCATTTCATCAACCATGAAATTCACAACAGGATCGCCGTACAGTTCAGGAGCTGCACGTGTCCTGCTTGACCTGCGAGGTTCGGTAGTGTCCTCTTTCGGAGTTTCATGATCATTATCATTAGCTCTCTCTTCATCAGGTGAAGTCAACTCCGAAACAACTTCCGGTGCTGCGCCACTCGCCATTCCATGAAGAGAAGGTTCAATAACCTCTTCGAGTTCTACCTTCCGACTACTCACACCTTTTGCGAGAAACTCCTTCTCAAGAAAGGATCCATTCTTGGGAGCAAAAACCTTGCCCTCAGATCTGTGATAGAAGGTATACCCAATTGTTTCCTTAGGGTATCCTATGAAGACGCATTTTTCCGCTTTGGGTTCGAGTTTATCCGGTTGAAGTTTCTTCACATAAACATCGCATCCCCAAACCTTAAGAAATGACAGCTTAGGTTTGTTTCCAAACCATAAGTCATACGGTGTCGTTTCAACGGATTTAGATGGTGCCCGATTTAAAGTGAATGCAGCTGTTTCGAGTGCATAACCCCAAAATGACACAGGTAAGTCAGTCAGAGACATCATAGATCGAACCATATCCAATAAGGTACGATTACGACGTTTCGACACACAATTACGTTGTGGTGTTCCGGTAGACGTGAGTTGTGAAACTATTCCACACTCTTTCATGTGTGTGCTAAACTCGTAACTTAGATACTCTCCTCCACGGTCAGACCGTAGAAATTTGATCTTTCTATTACGATGATTTTCCACTTCATTCTGAAATTCCTTGAACTTTTCAAAAGTTTCAGACTTGTGTTTCATCAAATAAATATACCCGTATCTACTCAAATCATCCGTGAAAGTAACAAAATAACGATATCCACCTCGCGCCGACACACTCATTGGTCCACACACATCAGTATGTATGATTTTCAATAGATCTGTCGCCCGTTCCATTGAACCGGAAAACGGCGTTCTAGTCATCTTGCCCATAAGCCATGGCTCACATGTATCAAATGATTCAAAATCAAGTGATTCCAAAAGTCCATCAGAATGGAGTTTCTTCATGCGTTTAACGCCAATATGACCTAGACGGCAGTGCCACATATATGTAGACATATCATCATCAAGTTTAATCTTTTTAGCATTAACATTATGAATGTGCGTAATATTATTATCGAGATCCAACAGAAATAAACCATTCAACATAGGTGCATGACCATAAAAGATATCATTCTTATAAATCGAACAACCATTGTTTTCAGATTTAAAGGAATGACCACTTTGCATCAAACACGATCTAGATACAATGTTCATGCTCAGTGCAGGCACCAAATAACAATTATTTAGGTTTATAACTAATCCCGATGGCAAATGGAGAGGTAGCGTCCCAACGGCAATCACATCAACTCTTGATCCATTACCGACCCGCATCCTGACCTCATCCCTTGCTAGTTGTCGCTTGTTCCGTAGCCCCTGAACCGAATTACATATATTAGCAACCGATCAGGTATCAAATACCCAGGTGCTACTGCGAGTACTAGTCAAGTACACATCAATAACATGTATAAGACATATACCTTTGTTTACCTTGCTGGACTTCTTGTCCGCCAAATACTTGGGGCAGTTGCGCTTCCAATGGCCAGTCCTCTTGCAATAGTAGCACTCGGTGTCAGACTTAGGGCCAGCCCGGGGTTTCTTTTCAGGCGTGGCAACAGACTTGCCACCCTTCTTTCCCTTGTGCTTGCCTTTCTTGTCCTTCTTGAAACCGGTGGTCCTATTGATCATCAACACTTGATGTTCTTTCCTAATCTCCACTTCTGCAGTCTTAAGCATTGACAGAAGCTCGGGAAGAGACTTCTTCATGCCCTGCATATTATAGTTCATCACGAAGCTCTTGTAGCTAGGTGGCAGAGATTGGAGAACACGATGTATGCCTAAGTCAATGGGAATCATTATTCCCAAGGACACAAGCTTATCGGCGTACCCAGACATTTTGAGTACGTGCTCACTAACGGAGTTGTTTTCCGCCATCATGCAGCTAAAGAACTTTTCTGTAGCATTATAACTCTCTACGGCAGCATGGGTATCGAAAATCATTTTCAATTCTCCCATGGTATCAAAGGCATTGCCATTTTCGAAACGCTTTCGAAGTTCTGGCTCTAGCCCATACAGTATGCCGCAATGAACTAAGTTGTGGTCCTCCTGACAAGTCACATAGACATTCTTTTCCTCGTCAGGGGCATCAGGAGCTGGTGGGGGGCCTAGCGGCGCATCTAGCACATATTGCTTTTGTGCAGCAGTGAGGAGAATCCTCAAATTCATAGCCTAGTTGATGAAGTTGCTACCATTCGCAGCAAGTTTCTCTTTCTCCATGAACACATTGAAATTAAAAGCAGGTGGTGCCATCTACAACAGAATTTGTAAAGTTTATTTAGACTAAGTTTATGATAGATTGAGTTCAACTAATCCAAATTACTAATGAACTCCCGCTCAAAAACGACATCCCTCGTGTCCTTTTGGTGAGTACATGAACCAAATCCACTACACCAAGTCCGATCATCACGTGAGTTGATATAGCTTCAAAGGCGAGCATCTATATGGGCATCATATCAACCATATGATTCATGCTTAACCTTTCGGTCCGTGTTCCGAGGCCATGTATGTACATGCTAGGCTCGCCAAGTAAGAACCTTAGTATTCGCGTGTGTAAAACTGTCTTACACCCGTTCCTATAAAAGCGTAGATTCGAGTACACCCGATCATCACGTGATGTCTCGAAACACGATCCATAGAACGGTGCATACTCAAGGAAGAACACATTTTTATCTTGATATCTAAATGAGGGATCATCTTATAATACTATCAAACGCACCAAACTAGCAGTATAAGATGCTAACATCTAATGTGTAAAGTGACATGATATGGTCCATGCATTTGATCTCTATCACTTGCATCGTGGTATTATCTCTATCATTCCTTTGTGTGTAAGGCCAAGGTCTATGGAACTTACACGTTGACTGTGTTGTAAGAGTATCTACCATACATCTACTTACAACAATACCATATCAATACACTAGCCCAGCAACGATCTAAACTAGACGCCTCTAATTTATCAATTGCAAGTTTTACATGGCTTAGGGCTTTCGGATATAGAACCGTTCTCACCTACGAACATGAACCACAACGAGGATAACTAAGTTATTAGCAACTCGTTGTAAATCAGATATTGACTATAGTAGGAGAGACAGACATCCGCCAGCCACTTATGCAAAACAAGTTGCATGTCAGTCGTGGAACCGGTCTCATGTACGATGACATGTAAGGTTGGTCCGGGCCGCTTCATCCCACTATGCCACCAATATCCAAAAATACATAGAAGATGCAATAACATGATCATCATCGCTCACATATCAACATATGTGTACTACCCGTGCTAAGCACCTACGCATAGATCAGGCTCTGATACCACTGTTGGGTCCGCAGCATAGAAAACAAAAAAATTCCTACGGTGTGAACTACACGCCAAGATCTATCTACTAGGTACAAAGCAACGGGTGGACATACATCTAATGAGAACTTACCCTCGTAGACAACGAGCTTTGTTAAGGAGTAGGAACTCGTGGTTGATGTAGTCGTATACTTGCCGATCTCAAGATCGTGAGGAAGTCCGAGCGCCGCAACTCAGCAGCGCATCCGCACTCGCACACACGTTCAAGCCACCAGACAACCTCCACCTCCTCGCTCCAGCGATCCAGCGGAAGCAGCAACTCCTTCCAGACGAAATGCCACCGGTAACTTGTATCTCGCTAATCCAAGACCATGGGGGAATAATTCTAAAGGGGAGAGAGATCCTTCACAAGGAGGTGTGTGGATGAAGGAGGGAATGGGTGGCCTTTTATAGGAGGAGGGGGGGTACCCCCTCTCTCCATGGCTGGCGCATGGGGGGTGACCCCTCACCTCCCCCATTCATGTGGTGGTAACCCCTCCACATTAAAAGGCCTCTTCACATTCCCTTTTAAAGTCTCCACTTTAAATGCATTAAATTTCTTCAAATTTAATGCTCTCTCATTTAATAAAACTCTTTTTATTAAATTTATTCAGAATTTTGTTAATTACTTTAATTAACAAACATTCACATATAGCCCCTTGCAATATTTCAATATCACATGCAGAACCACCTTCTGCAATTTCACCCGAAACAATTTCCGGTTTCTATTGAAACAATTCCTGCGCTTTGCAATTCTTTCGTCTGAAACATATGTGCTCCAAAATGGTGTCCGGTAACTCTTAAGTGTGCCATCCTACGGTTCGCGAATAATGCAGACATGATCGAGACCCTTCTCCGATCAATAATCAGCAGCGGGACCTGGAGATCCGTACTGACTACTACACATTCAACGATGACTTCTATGATCGTGAGAACCTTTAACACTTGTAACTAAATCTCTTTGTCTCTCGATATATTACATGTCCGAGATTCGATCATCGGTATCTCCATACCTAGTTTGATCTCGTTACCGACATGCACTCTTTTCTCGTTCCCGTGATATAACATTCTAGTGATCACATCACTTGCTTGCAAGCTATCCTAATGTGATATCACCGAAAGGGTCCAGAGTATATCTATCCGTCATCTGGATTGAAAAATTTCACTCTTGATCCATGAGCCTCAACATAACACCTTCGTAGTACTGAAGCCATCTTTATAGTCACCCTGTTACGGTGTGACGTTTGATGTTATCAAGATACTCTTCCGGTGTCAGTAATTAACATGATCTCATGGTCTAAGGATAAAGATTACTTCGTATGATGTTATAGCAATATAAACATAATGACTTGATCGTAATGCTATACTTCGGATGAATGTTCATCACATCATTCCACCAATGGTGTGACCTTGTTATTAACAACATCCAATGTCCATGATCAGGAAACCTTGATCATCTTGTTAATCAACAAGCTAGTCTATAAGAGAGGCATAACTAGGAACCTTTTTTGTTTATTAAACACACATGTATTGATGTTTCCGATCAATACAATTCTAGCATGTAAAATAAACATCTATCATATATATAAGGAATATATAATAACAACTTTATTATTGCCTCTCAGGGCATATTTCCTTCATGGCCAACGTTCCAACCAGGGTATCTTAGACCTTTCCGTCTACCCCTCCTGAAAAAGAAAAATTTATGCTGAATCGGTAGGAAGTGGTCAGATTTAAACTAGAGGTACATGATGTGATACTCATAATTTTTTTTTAAAAATCATTTTGAGGTTCACAATATGCTATTTCATCAGAAAACCACTACAAGTTTAGCGAGACTCGGCCCCGAGCTAAGGATTTTTTTATAATCCTCAAATTCAAAAAGGGATTTATATGATTTTTAAAACATTTAAACACTATTAAATGAATTTATTTAGAAAAACTTACACTATTGAAAATGCATGATGCATGATTAAAAATATGATAGGATGTCATGTTTGGATTCTTCTCATTTTTCTGATTGATTTGGACATATTATTTGTCGAATTTCAATTTACGGATTTAAAGATATGAATTATTCCATATTAAATAGAAAAAGGCAAAAAAAAAATCATTTATTGTTATTTGAATTCAGTATTGTTACTTATTATTTTTTGTTTACTTAAATAATTATTTGAAATTTAAAAAATAAAGGTGTGTGACACCATGGTCCAAGGATTAATAGGATTGATATGGTAGTATTAGCAACAAGATATATTTTCTTTATTGAAAGGTATCCGGAAGGAACAGAGAAAATTAAACGTGCTGGGTTAGAGTAGTGTGAAGATGGTTGACCGATCGGAAGCATGATCATGAGTGTAATTTGACTAGAGATTAAGCCTACTTAGATTTTAAAAAGATACTTGTCAGACTAATGAGTCAAACAATTCAAAAAAAAGACTTTTTTTTTAAAAAAGCTGGCTGGGCTGGCAACGCGCATGTGCCGATGGCTAGCAGCGCTCCAAGCCAGACGGTCGTTAACGGACCCGTGGGTCCCACCTGGCCTATGTCGATGGCATGTGTGCCGACAGCCAGAAGAGGCCTTCCGCCCACCTCACTACGCCGATGGCCAAGGGAGCTACCCGTCAAAGCCTTGTGCCGAGGGGGCTATGCCGATGGCTACGCTTGGCACAGCCTTTTCAGAAGGCAAGTAAGGGTTGTGCAGAGGGCAGCCGGCCCTCGGCGCCTAGTAGTTCTTCTTTAGTGTTTCGCAAAATAAGTAAAAAGTCGACGTGTTGTATCATTTGGGAAATTAAATATGGGAGCGTCGATATCCCAGACGCCTGAAATTTAGTTATTTCTTAGTCGTTGACGTCATCCTACTATTTTGCGCTAATTCTAAGTTGCAATTTATAAAATTTGTACCAATTCTCAGTTGCAACTCATTAAATTTGTAGTTACAACCTTGTTGCAATTCAGTGTAACTCCCGCACTGCACGAATCATGAGATATATCGAATGGTGAGAGAGGCGACTGAGACATAACTAAAAATCAGACGTCTTGATTTCTAGCAAAACCGAAATATAATCTAGAAACAGTAGCACAAGATCCTAACATTCTCGGCAGTTCAGAGAGCCTGAGAGCGAACAGACAGCGAGAGAGTGGCTTGTTATCTTTATTTTGAGAGCAAATCCTAACTCCGATCTTCCCAACTCGCAAATCACAATTAAGCATATTAGCTATTCGTCCTATCACCGTGTTTTCTCTGTTTTGACTTTTGCGTTATGAAAATAGTTTATCACACTAATACAAACTCCGAGCATTAGAGCCAGATTTCATCCATAGCTCAGCGGTTTTTCATGATCCGGCTCGAGATCATAGTCTCAATGTATTGCACCCCTAGAGCCGATTTTTCATTCCGGCTCTAATAACTACGCGCTTAGACGTGGAGTTCAACTGCGAGCCCTTCTAAAAAGCTAAAGACGAACAGGTACGTGCGTGCGGCGGCTCCCAGGAGGCGAGGCGGCGCTGAAAAAACCCATATAGGGTTCCTTCCCTCCGGCGGTGACGCCGTCGGTCCGTTTCATCTTCGATAGCCTTAGGGCCTTGGAAGTGTTGCGGATCACGGTCTCTCGCTGGCGGAAAGTTTTTATTTTTCGATTAGGTTGTTTTCTCGTGTCTTTTTCGGGATGTTGAAGCAATGGCTATCTTGAAGTCATAATAAAGTCCTCCCCGCTCTATCCTTGCTCCGTTGGTGCGCTTAGCGCTGATGGAGGACGCGTGGAGTCGTGTGTCCGGCTGATCTGCTAGGATCTAGTCGTTTTTCGTGTTAATTTTAGGTCAGTCTTTTCCAATCTACGATGTCATCATTGACGATGGTTGCTGCTTTAGTGCGCTAGTTCTTTGGGACCTTACCACGACGACTTCCCGTCTGTCTACTACAACAAGCTCTACTACGACAAGTTTTGTCTGGCTCCGGTGATGGAGGGGCGAGGACGGCGGCGCGCCTTCAGCTCGTGCTATTTATAGACTTCACTAGGTGGTCCATCGACCTATTTGTAATTTTTATTACTTTTAGGCATGTTTGTACTACTGTTGATGATTACTAATAGATCGATGGAATTTTCGCAAAAAAAAAAACTACGCCCTTAGACGTTGAGAAATATAAACCGTCTCCAATAGTTAAACCTCTAAGATGGTTTTTATTCTTGGCCGCCTCCAATAGTTTGAGGCCCTGAGACGGCTTTTATTTCTGGCCGTCTCCAATAATATGCCCATCGCCTTGGGTAGGGAACACATGCTCTACCACCTGAGACGGCTTACTTAAACAGCCGTCTATAGGTAATACAGTCATGGTGATTGTTTAAAAAAAGGCCGTCTCCAATACTTGGAAAAAACTTAAATAATACAGCCCTCCATGGCAGCAGGGAGCAGAGGAGAAAGGCATGGGTCTGCGAGGCAGCGCTCCACATGCGACTTTGACTGGCTAGACGGTTTTGTGGTGTGGGCTTTAAGCACCGCCGGGCCCTTCAAAGGAGAAAAACAATGGCGACGACTGTGACAGGGGAATTGCCGGAGCTGCCTAATTCCGGTGAAGGAGAAGGCACTGGTCCACATAAGATGGCGATTGCGACGTGCGAGCTGCCGGAACTGCCTCAAGACATCTTGATCGACATAGTCGCCCGCCTCCAGATCCCCGACCGCGTGCGTGCGTGCGTGCAGGCTCTGTACGTGTGCCCCTCTTGGCGCTCCGCCTACACCAGCCTACTCAACCTTGGGAAGCACTACAAGCAGTCCCAGACACCATGCCTGTTCTACACTCGTGACGACGTTCCATACCTCTACAGTCTCGCGGAGAAATCCTCCGGATATCCGCATAAACAAAATCCTCCGGATAGCAATACCATATCCGCTACCATATCCTCCGGATATCCGCATAAACAAAATCCGTATCCGTCGGATTCCTAGAATTGCGTACTATATCCTTAAAAATGGATGCGGATGCGGATTCGGTGCGGAAATTATCCGTACCATTTACATCCCTAAACAGCATGTACATTTTGCATGCTCCATGGGGCGATCTTCTGTAGGTCTGGAGATCATTTTCAGATTACGAGTTAGAACCTGAGCCTGGAGCATCGGAGTATTGGAACACCGGCAGGATCAGGATATACAAAGTTGCTGACATTGCCAGGAAGAAACGATGTGAGAAGGTCAGGTGCTTGGGTGACCACGTCTTGTTTCTTGGGCACAACCAATCACACAAGAGAGGGCGCGCGAGAGTGAACGCGAGGAGGAAGAGTGGGTGGGTCCAGCGACCGGGCCACTGGACCAGGCTAGTCTAGGGTTGGGCTGACCAGTGGGCCCCAACCCATTTTGATTAAGCGGATTAATAAAAAATAGAAATTACCTATTTAAAACAAGCGTCCCTCATGTCCTCCTCCTTCTCCGGCCGTCTCCAGCATACTAAGTGGACATTCCGGCCGTCTCAAATCGATCCCAGCAGCCATGTCGCGCTGCCCGACTCCCACCGGTAGAAATCGACCGGGACGCCTGGCTCAGCCTAGCAGATGTTGTCCGTGCACATGCCCATCTGCCAGTTCGTCGACTCCCCTCGCAACTTCCTCCACTCCGTCGACCCCCGCGTCAAGCTGGTAAGGGGTAACTAACCTTCCTCACATTTCGGAGAAACTGCCAATAGCTTCTAGGTGCTGGTTAGAGAGGATGCAATCCAGGTCCTTGTGAAAATGCCGCCCTGCGCTCTGGCCACTTGGCTGCACTTGCTAGATGTCGTGTGCTTCTGCTTCGATCTGGATCGTAATCTACTTCCTCTACAGCTTGGTGACTACCAATCAACTTTAGGAGCCGTGGAGAGTCAACTGAGGTTTGGGCGTGCAGATTTCGGCATGGATGTGATGTGATCCTAACTGAGATTTGGCATAATGCTCAGTTTTGTTGTTTTTGCAATTCCCGCATTATGATTCATGATGTGAGGAGTCGTTTTTTCAAACGTGACGGTGCGGGGTGTGTGTTGTTTCTTTGTGCCAATTCTTACGAGCCTGTCCTCAAGCTTGGTCAACATGTGGTGCTTTGGTCAATTCTTAGTGACTTTCAGTAACATGATGCCTGATTTATTGCTGCACTGAGATTCTTCAGAAAAACACAACGTCAATTAGGCCACATTTAGGGCTACTAACTGAAACCCGATTCAGTTTATATTGGACTTCATGAATATTAAAGCTGCGCACTTGATTACTTGACCAAGATTCATTGAGAAAATCATGATGGATGCTAGCGGCGGCAGGAGACATGATATCTCTTGGCGGGTTCAAGACTGAACGCCTCCACCAAGTAATTACCCTTCCCTTCAAAGAGAGCACAAGCCAGGGACCGCGTGAACGCCTCCACGACCGGGCCGAAACCTGAACATGGCAAAGAGAGCACAAGGCAGGGAGCGCCATGAACGCCTCCACGACCATCGGGCGGAAACCTGAACATGGACGGTCGTGTTTGCGCTGGCCGCCACAGCGGTGGCCTGCTTCACGGTCCCGACGTCTGCATCGAGCTCCTGCCATCCCCGTCGTCGACTGCGACTGTGACTGTGGCGGCCGCACTGACCGCCGCAGCAGTGGCCTGACTCATGGTCCTGATGCCCTTGCTTTGCTGATTTGTTGGACAAAGTCTAACTGGCTTTTAAACTTTGTGCTGAATACAAAATTGTCTAGTCTGCCTGAATGTACTCGGCCATATATAGGGCATCTTGGTTAGCCTGCAAGCATCATACGTCATGTTTAGATTGAGAGCCTCACATGCAGATTCCTTCTCATTGTAGCAGTGTAATAGACTATTTGCTTGCTTCCATTGTATATTGTTAGTTGAATTACTTTTCTTTTGATACTTCAGTTTGATGTCACCAGAGTAGCATTTGCAAATGAGTGTTGTAGTTTCATTTATTCTATAAGAAATGATAATATGTGCAAGGTATAGCTCGCTGTTACAAACTTATTGTGTCACCATATATGTCTGAATTGATTTCAGATTTATTCAGCATGTTGGAACATATGAAGTGTGAAGTCTTTTCATGTTGCAACCTCCAATTGCTGAAAGAATGAACACTCTAATTCTGGATGCTTTTGCATTCACTGGAGTGGTAGATATCGTATCATCATTCCTCATAATAAAAGAAGTACTAAATATCACGAAATAGATGACGCTTTGGCTAATTTTCTTATTAAGCTACCAAAAGTGTAGTTTCTAAAAGGTCACGTTGCTCCTACCTAATGTAGAAATCCGAGAACAGAATCTACAAGTTCTTGAGCTCGTAAGGCAATATATTTTACAAAAAAATCCAAGACCAGAATATTTAAAATAAATCACTGGAAAGAGAGGATTGTCCAGGAGAGCATGGACAACAACCATTCAGAAAAACAAGGTCAGGAAATGGAGAAGCATAGAAACAAATCTAGAACTTACGCATCGGCATACTGAAACATAAACAAGGGTCAGAACCTTCCACCTAAATTATGGCCAAAGTTACTAGTATAATCATCACATAAACCAACAGCACAGGCTCCCAAGATAACTATGGCAATTTTTTCAGATCGTAATACACTGCAGTTCCAACAAGAAGAGCACTTCTAACTACTACGCACACAGCTGAATCTTGAACCAAGAACTAGGAAGACAGAGGGGACAGTACAACAAGACAGCAGCCAACATTCTTCCAACAACCAACACATCTCATACAAGAGCAGTCATGAGTCATGACACGCTCGACCATCTAACTACTACACCATGCAATCTCTTAACAAACAACGAACCAGGAGACATCACAGAGGACCGTCCAAGAAGACAAGTGAACAGCCTAAGAGGAGGTGAACTTGGTGACAGCCTTAGTGCCCTCAGACACGGCATGCTTGGCGAGCTCCCCGGGGAGCACAAGACGCACCGAGGTCTGGATCTCCCTGGAGGTGATGGTGGGCTTCTTGTTGTACCTGGCGAGCTTGGCGGACTCGCCAGCAAGCTTCTCGAAGATGTCGTTGATGAAGGAGTTCATGATGGACATAGCCTTGGAGGAGATGCCGATGTCGGGGTGGACCTGCTTGAGGACCTTGAAGATGTAGATCTTGTAGGTCTCGACGCTCTTCTTGGCCTTCTTCTTGCCCTTCTTCTCGCCGCCCTCCTTGGAGGCGGTCTTGCCCGCCGGCAGCCGCTTCTCGGCCTTGGGCTTCTTCCCGGCGGGGGTCTTCTTCGCCTTCTCCGTCGCGGGCTCCTCCTCCACGGGCTTCTTCTCCGCCGGCTTCTTCTCTGCCTTGGGCGCCATGGGTGATTCGAGGAGGAGAGGTGGTGGTGTAGAGCGGGGAGGTCGGGGAGCAGGTGGGGAATTTGCTTGCAGATGAGTTGTGAGGATAGCGGCTGCGGGCGGAGTTGTTATATAGGAGGAAGGAAGTGGGCGTTGATTGGTTGAGGGGCGGGTGCCGCGGATCGGTGGACGCGAGTGATTCCAGCCGTTCGCCGCTGTTCGGGATCGACGGGCCAGATGCACTTCGGCGCGGATCGCTGACGTGGCGAGAAGGTGGGCGCGGGAAGCAGAAGGCGGTGCGCGCGTGAGCCTCGGCTGGAAGATTTCTCCATGGCGGGCGTTTTCTAATTTTGGACGGCAATGAACTGAGCCCCAACTGTGGGCGATAGAAGCTCATCATGTCACGTGAGAATACGTTTTTTTTTTCTTTTTATTGAGACGGTAATTTGTAATCCAATCAATCACAGACAAAAACAAATGTGAGCATAAGTACTGTGAGATTTACAACGTGTTTGGTAGCCTGCAATTCGTTGCATTAGGCCCGCTCGGAACGAAAACGGGTCTTTCGGAATCTCATATTCGAGGTTGGGCTACGTCAGCGTGAACTTTAAAGCAGCCCACAGCCATGCCAAGCGATTTCCAGCGAGCCACCCTCGTCATGTCACACGGCGCTCGCCAGCACAAGCTCGTCCGAGATAGGGCGGACGGGAGATTTTTGTTCCAGTGGAAAAAGGGGGCGGGAACATTCGCTCGCATCCTGCCAAAACACTTCCTCCCCGCTCACCACGCAGATCAGATCTACCGTTCCTCCTCCCACTTCCAAGGTCATATCCGGCCATCGGTGGCGGCGGCTACCTTCCCGTGAAGAGTATTGCCTCTTGTTCGTGAAGTGGTCTCTGCGGTCGCCATACCGAGTTAGGATGACGGCGATAGCTCGAGTCAATCGTACCTAGGGGTAGGTTCAATTTCCACCAATTCCTCCTTTCGTTAGGGTTTGCTAGTTTAGAAATTTTTGATTTGCCATCGGATGAACTCGATTTCGTCTTTAGGACCAAACGGACATGGACTATGCTCCTGACTTCATCGAATATCCCGCCTTCTACGGCATGGCAGTGTACTGTCCCCATCTGTGTTGTCACGTCCACATGCTAGATCCTGAAAACGTGTTGCATTTGAAGGAACCAATAATAGACACGGATTCTATTTGTGCCAAGTGAAGAATGTAAGTTCTTAGCCTTTGATATGCCAGCTCCTAGCCCATCTAGTATATTTGAGCATGTAATTATGCTTTGTCGGAAGTCTCGAATTGTGGGTTTGTGCTTAGGTGGATGAGGAATGGCCACAACCAGCGAAAAAGGCATTGGGACGACTGTGGAGCATGTATGAAGACAACAACAATGCAAGAATCGACAAGAGGATTCAAAATGCAAAGTTTGTGAAGAAGTTGTCTAATGAGAAGAACATCATTGAGAAGTACTCAAGTCTGTTAGTTGATGTGAGGATGTTCATGGAAGAAACTTAGAAAAATGTGATGGAGGATAACTTGGAAAGGATTAGGGCTGAGGGGGAATCGGTGGACAAGAACAAGGAGGTGTGCGTCGATCAGACAGATGCGCTGAAGAATGAAGTGGAAATGCTGAAGTAGGTGCAGAGAACACAGGCAGTTATTATGAAAGTGAAGTAGAGTAAATGTGAGGAGGAAAAAAATAAGCCCGAGTGCGCCATCTATGAAATGCTCAACGTTAGCGAGGCTAACAAGGATAAGCTGAAGCGGATTAAGGAAATATGTGATGGTTGAGTTCTACTTGCATTGATGTTGTAACTATGCCCTAAAAACTTCTGAACTAATGATGGTAGGTTAACACCATGGTGGTATGTTGAATTGTGGTCCCCTTTTGGCAACGATCATGTGCACCTGTTAGTGTACTAAGATGCTTTGTTATGACTAGTTCATGCTATTGTGTTGTTTTTTCTACTTGTGTTGTTCATGCTTGTGTTGTTGGTGTTGGTGTTGTTCTTGTCATAGTAGAGCAAGGTGATCATAGCACACCTATTGTGTTGTTCTTCCTGTTGGTGTAGTTCCTCCTACTAATATTGTTCCTGCTTATGTAGTACCATCTTGTGTTGTCCCTACAAGTGTTTTTCCTGCTTGTGTTGTTCCTCCTGATGCTCTTCTTGCTTTTGTTGTTCCATGATTCCATGTTCATGTTTGTGTGTTCTTCATGCTCTCTTATGGTGTTCATCCTTGTGTTCTTCAAGCCAAGGTAACCTCGCCACATGGTAGAGAAAGGTAACCATAACATGCTTCTTGTGGCAACCAAACAAGGGGCATATGCATGAGATGGGTCAAAAGTTGTATACACAAGCAACCAAACAACATGGGCATAGTAGCCCAACCCATTCACCCACCCCAACTGCAAGCTACCAAACTGAAGGCAATTTATGGCCCAAAGCCTGTATGTGCTTGGCAGTGCCCACCCTAGCTCTGCCCAAGGGATACCAGAATGACATGCAGGCTACCAAACACGCCCTTAAGTGTTTGGATTTGTTAATGTTCTCACTCCATGTTCTAAGTCGATGCTTCCTTAGAGCATCTCCAACCGTAGGCACTGAAAGGACCTACTAAGGTCGCCTAGAGGGGGTGAATAGGCAACTACCAATTTTTATCTTTTTCTTCAAGTTTAGTCTTTGCAAGAAATAAAGTTCTCTAGAGATGCAGCTAGGTGCATAATCCTATAGGATAGAAAACAACAAGTAACAAAGCGGTCAGGACAAGTAGTAAGGGTGAGGAGCGAGTAAACCGGAGAGGAGATGCGAAGATGTAATTCCCGTAGTTCACTTCCAATGAAGCTACCTCTAACACATATAGGTGTTGGGCCACACAAAGGCCACCCAAGCGCCAAAAAGGCCTTACCTTCTTCCCCGGTGAGCTCCACCACAAAGGCGATCTCGCTATCCACTGACTGGTGACCTTGAAGGCGCCAACCAAAACCTTTACAACAAGGTTGAGAGTAGTCTCCACAACTCAATTGGAGTGCCCTCAACGACTCCACGAAGCTTCACAACTCATGCCCGAGTTCGAGGACGTCCTACATCGTATAGGGTTCAAAGAACCCAAGAGTAACAAGATCCACAATGGATGGGTGGGAGGAATTAGAATTCCTTTGGTGGAAGTGTAGATCTAGGTCACCTCTCCAACTCCTCAAAAGATCAAGAGGTTTGAGTGGCTAGGGAGAGAGATCTAGGAAGATTGAACTCTTATAGTAATGGAGGAGAGAGAGAATATCGAAGAGTTAGGTGGGAAGGAGGAAGAAGGTCTCCTTAAAAGGGCCCTTCAATTCGGAACGTTGCCCAGTCTCATGAATTTACAGGTACTACGGTGAGGAACTGGAACTTCTGGTGGCGCAGGTTCCAACGGCTCGAAGTCGCAGAAAACTGCCCTAGAGACAGGCTAGAAGTTCTGTCGGTGCATGGCCGGAACTTCTGGTCGGTACTACCAGCTAACTCCTAGACCAACTTCCGCATATTTGCATTTCATAAGATGAAATGTCCTAAACGAAAACTAGCCCTCAGCGGAAGTAGGTTGGAACTTGGCCCGGGAGTTCTAGGTCGTGAAACTCATGACCAAAACTATCGGTGGCTCATCGGAAGTACCGACCGCGCATGTACCACATGCAATAAGCCCGTGGAAGTGACGTGGCAGTACCATACGGAAGATTCGTTCAAGAACAACCCGAACTTCTGATTGGTACTACCGGTCAACTTTTGGCGCTAGTTCTTGTTATAAGCTTTCGCTGCCCCCAAGGTTACTACAAGAAAACCATGGCTCACCAGAACTAGGTTGGTACTTGGGCCGGTACTTCCGGCGATGCCATCCCCACAGAAAAACTGTGGGTGGAACTTCCGATGCTTTATTGGTACTTCTGGCTAGAACAGGAAACAACTCAAAACATCTAGAAGAACGCTCTCTCTCTCTCTATGAAAACTAGGAAGGTTGTGGGGTGCAAGAATGGTTTGTGCAAGAAACATGATCCCCCCTCATGCTTTCGAGGTGGACCCCCTCTTGATAGTACAGTCTCCTAAAACAAAACAAAAAAGAAATACAAAACAAGGAGTGTCGTCTTCAAGAGTCTTCACGAGAAGAGTCCACCAACCACGATGTGCATATATATAAATCCTACAACTTAGGCACATGATTAAACCACAAGTGGAGTTGTCATCAACACCAAAAAACATACAGAGATCAATGCCCTTTCAGGCGCCCCTAGGGCAGTTGCTAGTGCTAAAATGGGCCACTTAGGGTCCTGCCCTAACACAAAACCATTATATTTAAGAATCCTTTTAGAAGAGTCTAGGAATAAAACCTAAACTCCGAGCCTGAGAAGAAAATGAACAGATCCAAGATCAATATAGAAAGAATCAAACCGGTGCTTCACTGTGAACACTTGAATCCAACAGTAGAGCTCAAAAGCTTATAGAATGGATCACTAACACCTAGGATCTATCACCAACTTCAGTTGAGAAAATTAGTAATCTGGTAGTCATCTACCAACAATCTTAACTAGATAATATAGGAAAACCAAACCAACTGGAATTCTAGATATCACAATATAAGAAATTCAACTAAAGGAAAACCCTAGGCCCAGTGTTCTATCAAGAACAGGTAGAAATCTAGAAAACTAAATCATCCTAAATCAAGATTCTAAACCAACAGAAACTCTAGTAACCACTAGGAAAGAACAATCACCAAAGGGTTTATCAAGGCATTGAGTTATGCCAAGAACCCTAGAACTCTCAAAATCTAAATCATGATAAATTGAAATTGTAAAGCAATCAAACTTTGTAGTAATGGAAGCTATGAAAATTCATCCAAATAGAATTGCAAGGGTCCATGGATGAAAACTAAATCAAATACATAAAAATACTGATTAATAAACACTTGCCAAGTTCCAAACTAGAACAAGACAAAGGCCAAACCGATATGCCAGATTAGGCATATTTAGATACACCCCCCTACATATAGAAACAAAAGGGTCACATGACAATTTTGGCATACACAGATAAGTTAAACCTAGTACGGGCTTAACCACCAAAAAACCCTTAACACCTATGAATAGGTTAACCAGCTGAGGCGGTTTCACACATACACAAGCAGGTGATTCACCCAACTGCATGGCATTGGTGTCAGCATCGTAGCCATGTAGGAGAACTATAAATAGAGGACAGCTTGAGACCCCATAGCTCATAAATCACCACTTGAGCTTTTACCACAACACACACACACACACTTAGAGTTTAGAGAAGGGTCTGAAGGGGAGAGAGAGAGAAGGGAGAAGAAGAGGAAGAACTCAGGAGCAGGAGGAGGAGAGCCAAAGTAGCAGTTGCAGATCTTCATCAAGCCCACCAGTAGAGCTACAAAGGTTATAAATTTAACTCTAGGATAGTAAAGTATAGAGTCCAATGAGACAAGGAGATTATAATAGGAAATGCACCCAGTATAGTTGATGGATAATAATCTATGCATCTTTAGTAAAGAAGAACACCACATATGAGTAAAACCTTTAATTGGCACATACACTAGCCATTAGCTATAATAATATGAAAAATAGACATATAATCAATCAAATAAGAGCACTTAATCTATATTTCACCCCTCATCCCTAGACTAAGTCTTAAGATAAGCCTAAGGATGAGAAGGGAAATACTGATTCAAACATCCTAATACATGCATAAGAAGAAGTAATCAATAGTTAACCAACACACTTGCATAATAAAGCTTGAATTAAAATCTCAAGCAACAATAGAAGGGAACTAAGAAATTATACCCAAATAACTTAGTGAACTACTTTACCACAAAACAAATTGAGTAAAATGACAGTAACTAATCATGTTAAGAAAAACTGTTTTAATCCTCAAATGGAAGGATTAGTACACAACACTAACGGAAAACTACAGCAGGATACAAGTAGCAGACTACTAACAACACAACATTTAGATAATCAATAGCAAACCTTAACTATCATAGTGTAATCCTTAGGAACTAAACATTCAGTTAATTAGACAAACACCTGTTCATTGACAGACATCACAGTAGACAAAAGTTCAGAAATACATGAACCTAATCCTAAGCCTAAATCACCAGGTCGAACCCTAGAACCTACCAGAACAAGTAGAAATACCATCACTATAAACCCACATAACACAAACCCTAGAAACTTCTAGAAACCAGAACCACAGAGAGAGGGAGAGGAGGAAGTAGCACCTACCTTTAGAAAGGATGAGCCTAGCCCATGCTGTCTGAGTAGAGGGTGAAGGCAGAGTCATGGCAGCGATGACATGTAGCACAGAGTGCCCAAAGGGGCATTGATCGCTCCAAATATTGACATTTTTTATCAAGGTTTTTCCATCGGTTTTCACCAGGTTTCGTTGATTTTGATCTTTCAACTAATGCTAACACTACAAATAGCGAACCTTGTTCTCTTGTATTGGTTTTCAAGTATTGGACACTTTTGGAATATCCAAGAACACTTATGGGCTAATTACACTTAATTGAGCAAATCCCCAATTAAATACTATTCCGTGCGAAAGCTTTAGTGCCTTTAATGACCTGCGGTACGGTCGGAGGCTGCCCGTACTACCTTTTATCGCCTCTATTATATCAATATAAGCAACTTTCGTGAAGGAAGGGAAGATGAAAGATGAACACAACTGCCACAGACTGTCTTAGAAGAGAGGAGATCGGATCTGAAGAGGGAAAAGAACACCACCTCATCCTTTGAAGATCTTGAGCCTCTTGATCATCAACTCCACCATAATTCCCCATGTGTACCGAGATGGAGAGATTCATACTTGTAAGATTAGGGTTTGAACCTCTTTTCCTACTTCGGTTTATACTTGATTTGATCTTCAACGATATTGTGGTTTTCTACAGTAAAGTTGAGATGATTTCCATTTGCAGTATGATTATATCTTTGATCTATTCTCCTCTCATGTCTGGGTAAATCCCCATAGGCATGGGAGGTGTAGGGAATTGGTGAGATGTGTTGTGCCTTCTTTATTTCCATCCATTTGAGGTTATTATTGTGAATATTATTATGAGAATGATTATCTATGTTTGCCTAATGCTTGTTATCCAATTTAAGGGCTCGGGTAACATGATTCTGAGATCTCATAAATATGGAATTTTTTAATAGCGAATCGGCGACCCCCGAGTGACATGACCGATATCAAAGAGGAGCTAGTATAACTCGAGGATAACAAGGAACTATCAAGTTTAAAGCCTTGATCTGGTCAGAAGACCTTAATTGATGTGTTGCCCATGACTTTGGTAATAGGCTAAAGGATCATTGGGATCAACAAGAACCTACCAAGAGGACTCTTGATTGGTATACGAGTTGCTCGCCTACTCACATATGAATAAGAAGTATCATAATCACTTATCCCATTTTACTCACCTAACACATTCACTATCACCATGAACTGTTTCTCTCCGTGCCTAACTTCTCAACTGCAGGAATCTCGAACAACCTCTTTACTTTTACTTTTGTGTTATTTATTTCTAGTACCGCTCAATACTTAAATCTACTTACTTTTTCACTCACCCATTTCCACTCTCAGCACTTGCAGTCAATTCACTCAAGACAAAGTGACACCTTGAGTGTGATAGAAACACCTCAGATAAACACTTCCCTAGGCTCCTTATTGGGATCGATATAAAAAATGGAATTAATACCTCCATGAAAACGTGCTCCGAAGAACCTATGCTCTTGCAGGCTATCAAGCCATTGTTGCCGGGGAGCTAAGTGCTAAGTGTTTGTTTCTTGACAATCGTAAGTGTTGACACCATCCATGATCTCTGTTGAAGACAGAGGTACTATACATTCTGAAAGAACTTATCTACCACCTTATATTGAGCGCGTACCACTTGAAATTCGCCTATAATTTATTGAAAGATTTTCTAACTCATGTTCTGTAGACATGAACAACTTGATTCCCTTGATGGCAGATTTGACCATCACCCAAGAGGCAAAATAGCCTGAGAAATTATTGGGAGATTATGGGAATCTGTCGTGGTGGTGTCACGGTAGATGCCATGGGTAGGCTTAATTTATGGGGCTGATGGACACCGGAGGATCCTGGGAGGGAGGATGTGGTAAGAACCACACACAGAACACAATGATCTACCCAGGTTCAGGGCGCTCTTGAGGATGTAAAACCCCTACTCCTGCTTGTCTAATTGTATATCTCGAGCTGTAAGGGTGGCTACAATGGCGCTCTTCGAGTTGTATGCAAGAGGTAGAAGAAGTTGTATGACATCTCCTCTCTCGATGCCTCTCTAAGTGTACAAGGGGGGAATGAGTAATAGAATGATCCACCTTTGACCTTGGGGCTCTAGGTGCCTAGTTACAATATTAGGGAATGGGTGCCAAGGGAGAACCCCCAACTATGGTCCTATGTCTATGCTTGGGCCCACTAGGGGCTCTTGTCTTGTCGCCTGGTACCTCCCTAATTGTGCTCAATGGGACAACACTACACAATACTTGGCCGTTGTGGCTACACCTATCCACTATTGCCATGTACAATATAGTCTGCAGTATGATGTATGATGGGGCTATCCATTGTAGCCTTTATGGTGCTTGCGTGATTGCAGAGATGGGAGTGCTCCATTGACTTTGGGGCCAACATATAACCGTTGGTCATACGCCAGCCCTCTATGTCGACTCCACAATGCCAGTCAAGGTAAGTCGGACTGGCCGCCCCTACATAAATGAAGTAAATCGATTATCTGACATAACCTATGTATGTCTGATGCGCTCGACTTTCGACGTAGAGCTCGTTGGGAACCCCAAGAGGAAGGTACGATGAATACAGCAGCAAGTCTTCCCTCAGTTATGAAACCAAGGTTTAATCGAACCAGTAGGAGCAAGGAAACACCCCAAAGGTGTTACTAGCTAAGCTTTGGCAGGGCCCACTACCGGTGCTAGTAGCAACATGGAGACCTACACAACACAACCACAGAACTTTGTCCCCAACTTGTGATGAGGTTGTCAATCTCACCGTGTTTTGCGGAAAACAAAGGATTAAATGTATCGAATGGAAAGAAGTAAAAGTTTGCAGAAAGTAAACACAAAGCAGTAAAAGATTGTAGATTGTATGTAAAGAAAAAGGACCGGGATCCATAGTTCACTAGAGGTGGCTCTCCTTAGATAGATAACATGCTGGGTGAACAAATTACAGCGGGGAAATTGACAAACACCGAGAAAGCAATACATGCATATACTAATCATCTTGACTCCTCCGAGACTTGATTGGGCATTATAACATAATACATAGACCGCCATCCAACTGCATCTATGACTAATAATCCACCTTCAGGTTATCATCCGAACCCCCTCCAGTATTAAGTTGCAAGCAACAGATTATTGCTTTACGAACTGCGTGTAAAGTAAACAATACGATTGTTCTATGAACAAAGGATTGTTGTTTTCTCCCTAGTAGCAACAACACATCTAGTACCTTAGAGATTTCTGTCACTTCCCCAGATTACCAGAGGCATGAACCCACTATCGAGCATAAATACTAACTCTTGGAGTTGCTAGCATCTACTTAGCCAAGATAGCTACTAACAACGGAAAACATGCAAGATCTCAAATAACAAAGACATGATAGAATCAATAATCAATTTGAAATAGCATCTCAATATCCATCGGATCCCCGCAAACACAACATGTATGAATTACAAATAGATGATCTTGATCATGAACGGAGCTCACAAGATCTAAACATGAAAGCACAAAGGAGGAGAAACCAGCCATCTAACTACTACATGGATCCGTAGTCCAAGGATGAACTACTCACGCATCACATCAGAGGCTTGCATGGTGATGAAGAAAGCCTCCAGGGTGAATTCCCCTCTCCGGCAGGGTGCCGGGAAGAGCTTCAGATCCCTCTCGATCTAGGGATGGAGATGACGGCGGCTACAGACTCTTTCGTGGATTTTTGATTGGGTACTTAGGGTTTTCATCCCGAGGGCAACTTATAGTCGGAAGGGGAGGCCGAGGGGGTGCCGGGAGCGGCCACACCACCCCCTGGCGCGGGCCAGGCCTGGCCGCGTGGCCAGGTGGTGTGGTGGCTCCCTGGCCCTTCTCCATCTCGTATTCTAGCACTTGATCCCTTCCGGAAAAAATAGGCACTCTGGCTTTTGTCCCGTCCAATTCCGAGAATATTCATTTTCTGACTTTCCTGGAACCAAAAACAGTAGAAAACAGGCAGCTGGCACTGTGGCTCTTGTTAATAGGTTAGTCCAAGAAATCATATGAAAAGTACTCCAAAGTTGGAACAAAACACAAGAAAGTGGATAAAACCAAGCATGAAACATCAAAAACTATAGATACATTTGCAATGTATCAACATCCCCAAGCTTAACTCCTGCTCGTCCTCGAGTAGGTAAGTGATAAACAGAAATAATTTTTGAGGTGACATGCACCATCAAAGACTTGATCAAAGTTTTTGCAAAACTCAAAGCTGGGATCATAGTACTTCAATCATAACATGAAAGACAAAGTTCTAGCAATAAGCAAAGAAACTATGATGCAACATGAAAAGGCACAAACAAAAGATTCATGAATAACATGCTTTGCAAGACGTTTGCTTGTTTCACATAAAGAAAACATAGCATAAAAGTATTCAGCTTGTCCCTCAATAGAGTAGCAAATATAAATGCATAGGACACCTTCAAAGTTCATAAGAGTGACTAGATACAATAGTTTCAAACAAGCAATAACAAGTTATGCATCAATCAACTAGTCTTGGGATAATGCACATAAAACTAAGAATGGCCACTATGCTCTCAAAGTAGGTGCATAAAGATAGAAGGTGGAGACTCAATATAATGGTGGAAGAAAGGCCTTTTGTAAAAGGAAGTAGGGATTCAAGTCTCATAAAGAGCTTCCAATAATTATGGTACTTATAGCTTTCAGCTCTCATTGCCCCTATCATAAGCATCTTGAAGTGATTAAGGTTAAAGTTAACAAACTATGGTGTACATGCTTGACGAAGTATAAGTCAGAAATCTCATGTCCCTTGTATACGAGGGGCGCTCCTCATGCTACTCAAGTTTAGTCACCGGTAAGTTCTTGTCATCGTAAGTATATGTGTATCATTGAGAACCGCCAACGAGGTACCCCTTGCCCGATGATACGGAAGAATCCCCATGTCAAAATGGCAAGGCAAGCAGACAACGAGCATCTCAACATTCTTCTTATTTACCATGGGAATATGGTGCTTTTTTCTCTCTTTCCTCTTTTCATAGTATCTCTTTTTTCTCTTTTTTCTCAATATAGGACTCTTTTTTTATAAGAAGAATGCTTCATAGACAGCTCATTATGGTTACGCTGCAGGTTTCCACCATGTCAGCATGGATTAGACCAGCGGCCCAGGCGTTTCTCTAACACATATACGTAACTCCATGGACTTACAAGCTCCCCTTTCATTTCACATCGACGACATCCATATACAAAAGAGCATGATATCAACTAGGTACAAGTACCAAGTGCAATGTTGAAAGCGTTCCCCATGAAATCATGGTTCTGCTAATTCCCGACAAATAAGTGCAAGCATATACAACATAGAAGACACAATGGTTCAAGTTTATTAAGGGCAAGTAAAGTAAAGTGTGCCATCAAGTTCGTGAGAGCTTTAATCACTAGTTTTTTCATAACAAGTGGAAGGTAAACAAAAGCATGAATATACTTGGAATAGCATAAGCTAGTAGGTAGGTATGGTGGACTCTTTGGAATAACTTGGTTTAGAGAGTTGGATGCATGAGTGGAACTCATACTTTGTTGTGGAGGCTAGAAAAAGACTGGGAGCGACAAACTAAGAGAGCAATAATGGCCATAATCATGCAGAGCGACAAAACATCATTGATCAAAGCATAAAGTGATACTACAAGTTGAAAACTAAAGGATCATAAAGGCTATGGTGACTTGAGATAGTCATAACATGGTGTGAGCATGCGCCAAGTCAACCCGAATAAAGCATCAAAGGAGAATACCACTATACTATGCTTTAATATGCTAAAACAACGCATGATTCATCCAAGGCACATTAAGCAATCTAAATTGTTTATAACAAGTCATTCTACAACAAATAATACTAAGAATAAAGCCAAAACAATATCAAGCATGGCATGACAAAGCATAGCCACAGTCAAAAACGAGCTCTTTTTACCACATAAGCATGAACTTTCCTACTCTTTTCCAAACCAAACCAAACTATTTGCAAACCAAAGTATGAAAGAGGAGGTCCAACCAATTTATTCAGAAAACTAAGAAAACAAAGCAAACTAAAAAACAAAACAAAAACGAAAAAGAAGACGCTCCAAGAAAAACACAACTGTGCATGGAATAATAAAAATGAAGCGTTTGAAAGAAACCTGGAATTTTTATTGATGAAGAAGGGGATGCCTTGGGCATCCCCAAGCTTTGACGCTTGTACTTCTTGGATGTTTCTTGGGGTGACACGCGTGGCATCCCCAAGCTTGAGCTTTAGTCCATCGTCATCTCATTACTCATTCCTTCCATACACCTGGAATTTTTCCTTCATACAAAACTTCACACAATCTCATTAGCAACATTAGTGCACTTAAGATAAATAAGTCTTAAGGTTCAGTTCTAACACCAAATAAACTTCCATTAGAACATTATCTACTGTATCACTTCCCTCAAAAAGCTCAATTCCCCAAAGGAACTTAAGAAGGAACTAACAAGAAGCAAATGCAGAAAATGGCAGAAATCTGTCAAAACAGAGCAGCAGGTAAAGACGATTTTTTTCGAAGACCTTCTGTTGCTCAAATCAAAAAGTGTTGAACTAAAGAAAGTTAGATAACAACCCGAGACATAAGCACAAACAATTACAGCTCAATCCGACATACAGAACACTCTCAGGAATTTTACGGTGAAGCACAAAAATCTGTTTCGGGAGAGCAACTTTCCCAATCATTACTTCTCTCATATTAGAGGTTACTCTTGGCACAAAAAGCAAATAAAAAAGATAAGGAGAGGTTATTACAGAGGTAATAACTTTCAATACTCATCTAAAACTCTTGGGTTATCTCCTAACAAGTACTTTTCTTTAACGCCTTTAAGTTAGGCATAAGAAGCAAAGAAAGAATCAAGTGTTCTCAAATGAAGAAGCATTAAGACCAAATTTTGTTTTCATAGGAGAAGCAAAAGAAATATTTTCTCTCTTTTTGGGGAAGTGTTCTATAACTTTCTTGAGTGGGAGTTGATATTTAATGGTGCCTTCTTTCATATCAATGATGGCACCAACAGTTCTAAGAAAAGGTCTTCCCAAAGTAATAGGACAAGAAGCATTGTATTCAACATCCAAAACATAGAAATCAACGGGAACATAGGAATCGTTAACCATAATAAGAACATCATTAAGACTCCCCATGAGTTTATTTTTAGCATTAACATCAAGTGGGACATTCAAATAACAATCTTCAAGAGGAGACAAATCAAGCATATCATAAATCCTTCTAGGCATAATAGAAACACTACTATCAAGATCACATAAAGCTTTGAAATCAAAGTCATTCACTTTCATATTAATGATGGGTTCCAAACCATCCTCTTGTTTTATAGGAATAGAAGCTTTATGTTTCATCTTTTCTTCTTTAATCTTCATGAGAGCATCAGTAATGTGTTTTGTAAAATCCATGTTCATAGCACTAGCATTAGGACTTTTAGCAAGCTTTTGTAGGAACTTAATAACTTCAGAGATATTGTAGCCATCAAGATCAAAATCAACTTTATCATCTAAAGTAGTAGAACTATTAGTAGCCTCAACACTAGTGGTGGTAATAGTAGAAACACTAATGTTTCTAGCAATTTCATCTTCTCTTTCCCACTTAGCATGTAATTCAGCTAATAGTCTAACATTTTCATCAATTCTTACTTGTATGGCATTAGTAGCTGCAAAGGGATTCTCATTAGTTTCAGGTTTAGCAGCCACTTTATTCAAATTAGTTTGAGCTTTAGCCAAAGATGCTATATTTCTTTCAGCATTAGAGAGTTTTTCCTCAATAGTTTTATTGAAAGCAGTTTGTTTACTAATAAACTCTTTAAGCATAACTTCAAGTTCAGAGGGAGCACTCTTATTATTGTTGTAAGAATTTCCATAAGCATTACCATTGTTGGGAGGATATGGCTTATAATTGTTGTTACCAAAATTGTTCCTATAAGCATTATTGCCAAAATTATTATTTCTTATGAAGTTCACATCAACTTGCTCTTCTTGAGCAACCAAAGAGGCTAAAGGAACATTATTTGGATCAATATGGGTTTTCCCATTAAGAAGCATAGACACAATAATATCAATCTTATCACTCAAGGAGGAGGTTTCTTCAACCGAATTTACCTTCTTACCTTGTGGAGATCTCTTAGTATGCCATTCAGAATAATTAACCATCATATTGTCCAATAGTTTTGTTGCAGCACCCAAAGTGATGGTCATAAAGGTACCTCCAGCAGCAGAATCCAATAGGTTCCTTGAAGAATAGTTTAATCCTGCATAAAAAGTTTGGATGATCATCCAAGTAGTCAGTCCATGAGTGGGACAATTCTTTACCAAAGATTTCATTCCTTCCCAAGCTTGAGAAACATGCTCATTATCAAGTTGTTTAAACTTCATTATTTCACTTCTCATGGATATAATCTTAGCAGGAGGATAGTACTTTCCAATAAAAGCATCTTTGCACTTAGTCCAAGAATCAATATTATTCCTAGTTAAGGAATTCAACCACTCTTTAGCTTTTCCTCTCAAAGAGAAAGGAAATAATTTCAGTTTAATAATATCACCATCTATATCCCTATGCTTTTGCATCTCACAAAGTTCAACAAAGTTATTTAGATGGGAAGCAACATATTCATTACCAATACCAGAAAATTGCTCTCTCATAACAAGATTGAGCAAAGCAGGTTTTATCTCAAAGAAAGTATTTTCAGCCACAGGTGGAGCAATAGGAGTGCTCATAAAATCATTGTTGTTGGTGCTAGTGAAGTCACACAACTTAGTGTTTTCAAGAGTAGTCATTTTTTTGGGTTTTCAAATAAGAAAGCAAACAAGTAGAACTAATTTTTTTGTGTTTTTTTAAGAACAAAACACGCAAACAAAGCAAAAAGAAAACTAAGCAAAACAAAAACAACAAAGTAAAGAGATTGGTTATGAGGGACTCCCCTTGTGAAGATGTCCTTGACTCCCCGGCAATGGCGCCAGAAAATCTTGATGCGCTCGACTTTCGACGTAGAGCTCGTTGGGAACCCCAAGAGGAAGGTACGATGAATACAGCAGCAAGTCTTCCCTCGGTTATGAAACCAAGGTTTAATCGAACCAGTAGGAGCAAGGAAACACCCCAAAGTTGTTACTAGCTGAGCTTTGGCAGGGCGCACTACCGATGCTAGTAGCAACGTGGAGACCTGCACAACACAACCACAGAACTTTGTCCCCAACTTGCGATGAGGTTGTCAATCTCACCGTATTTTGCAGAAAACAAAGGATTAAACGTATTGAATGGAAAGAAGTAAAAGTTTGCAGAAAGTAAACACAAAGCAGTAAAAGATTGTAGATTGTATGTAAAGAAAAAGGACCGAGATCCATAGTTCACTAGAGGTGGCTCTCCTTAGATAGATAACATGCTGGGTGAACAAATTATAGCGGGGAAATTGACAAATACCAAGAAAGCAATACATGCATATACTAATCATCTTGACTCCTTTGAGACTTGATTGGGCATTACAACATAATACATAGACCGCCATCCAACTGCATCTATGACTAATAATCCACCTTCAGGTTATCATCCAAACCCCCTCCAGTATTAAGTTGCAAGCAACAGATTATTGCTTTACGAACTGCGTGTAAAGTAAACAATACGATTGTTCTATGAACAAAGGATTGTTGTTTTCTCCCTAGTAGCAACAACACATCTAGTACCTTAGAGATTTCTGTCACTTCCCCAGATTACCAGAAGCATGAACCCACTATCGAGAATAAATACTAACTCTTGGAGTTGCTAGCATCTACTTGGCCAAGATAGCTACTAACAACGGAAAGCATGCAAGATCTCAAATAACAAAGACATGATAGAATCAATAATCAATCTGAAATAGCATCTCAATATCCATCGGATTCCCGCAAACACAACATGTATGAATTACAAATAGATGATCTTGATCATGAACGGAGCTCACAAGATCTAAACATGAAAGCACAAAGGAGGAGAAACCAGCCATCTAGCTACTACATGGATCCGTAGTCCAAGGATGAACTACTCACCCATCACACTAGAGGCTTGCATGGTGATGAAGAAAGCCTCCAGGGTGAATTCCCCTCTCTGGCAGGGTGCCAAGAAGAGATTCAGATCCCTCCTGATCTAGGGATGGAGATGACGGCGACTATAGACTCTTTCGTGGATTTTTGATCGGGTACTTAGGGTTTTTGTCCCGAGGGCAACTTATAGTCGGAAGGGGAGGCTGAGGGGGTGCTGGGAGCGGCCACACCACCCCCTGGCGCGGGCCAGGCCTGGCCGCGCGGCCAGGTGGTGTGGTGGCTCCCTGGCCCTTCTCCGTCTCGTATTCTGGCACTTGATCCCTTCCGGAAAAATAGGCACTTTGGCTTTTGTCCCGTCCAATTCCGAGAATATTCATTTTCTGACTTTCCTGGAACCAAAAATAGCAGAAAACAGGCAGCTGGCACTATGGCTCTTGTTAATAGGTTAGTCCAAGAAATCATATGAAAAGTACTCCAAAGCTGGAACAAAACACAAGAAAGTGGATAAAACCAAGCATGAAACATCAAAAATTATAGATACATTTGCAATGTATCAATGTCGGCCCGGGTATGTCGGCATATGACGGCAACCCCATGTCTGCCATTGACTTCACGCACTCAAGCACCTCATACGCGATTTCCCGAGTAGCTGACTCTGCCTAAGCGTCGCATCCTTGACTCTGACCTACTTGCAACCCAGCTGACAGGTCGACAAGGTACTAAGACTAAGGGCATCAGGATAACAAAAAGGTCTTGTGTTACGGTGCAAAAGTGTCGAGTCCAATGGCACCAAAAAACGTTATGACAAATCGAGAAGCAATATTCTTTACAAGATGCAAGTACTTCATAATTCTCTATGTTTTTTGCAAGGATGTTATGTACAACGAGCTATTCTATCGAATACCTCCTTGGGTAAAGAAGATTTTTGAGCTTATGCTCTCCCGATAAAATCAAGACCCGAGTCAAGAGATTCCTCGGATGAAGATCATCTTTGCATGCCTGATATCAATAAAGCTAAGTTCTCTTAACCGAGTCCACTTTCATTACTCTATTACACCCGATACTCGGGGGCTCAGTTGAACAAATTATTACATAATCATACTCCGATATTTGGGGGCTTCGCTGCTCAGCGCAAACTTAAAAGTTCTTTGGCTCCACCATGAAATACGTCAAAAACACGCTTTGACCCGAGAAGCTGACCCAAACCAATGGGCATCAAGCTAACGAAAAGGTCTCGCGAGGGGCGCAACCACATTAGCCATCGGAAAAATATACCAAGTTCCAAATTACAACAAGCTATACTTTCGGCTGATACATACACGAACTTTACACAATCTGCATGTCTTTTTGCAAGATCCTTATTTTATCTACATGGAGAAATTCTCGGATGAAGAAGATCTCTAAGCCTATGCTCCGGTGCTAGCACCTGAACATAGACTCGGGGGCTACTCTCATCGGGAGCGCTGGTCATGCACCCGATGAAAACATATCCTCCAACGGAGTCGACAAAAACATCTTACATCGCTACAAACAAGACCCGAGTAGAGAACCTCCTCGGATGAAGACCATCTTTGCACACTTGATAGAAAAACAAAATCCTCCTATGGAGTCGATAAAATATCAAAAATTCTCGGAACATGTCCGCCATGATAATATGTCTGAATGTTGTCTCTCTTGACATGAAGGTAAGACCCTAGGATTTGTCCTGCGAGGCCTAGTAATCGCACCCGAATGCGCTCTGCTAGTTATTCTCCGTATCCATGATATGATGAAAAATCCCGACAGACGCGTTGGGTACCCATAAAACATGAGCATGGAATTTAGTACTCGATAAGACCTCCGCGGTCCGAGCTGAATTACGTCAGTATATGCCAAATTCGAGTCTGGGGACTCGAGTTTGAAGAAGGTTCACGATGTCTTTGCCCAAGAGCAATTAACTGGTTCCCGATCCGTCGGATGCACCAGACTCGTTATACCAAAATCCCTAGGACAAACTTATTGAACTTATAGTTCGCCTATTTGATAGAAAAATTCCTCCTACGGAGTCGACATAAAAGCAAAGCTACAACACCCAAGTCAAGAAATTTCTCGGATGATGAAGATTTGAGCCTATGCTCAAACACACGCAATCGAACATAGCCTCGGGGGCTACTCCCATCGGGAGCACTAGCCGTGCACCCGGTAGAAAAAACAAAAATCCTCCAAACAAGAGTTGACAAATGAATATCTACAATGAAGAAGTATAACTTTGAGTCTACCCGAGTGTAGCCTCAACAATTACTCCAATCGGGGGCACCCGAAATGCCAACATTACTTCAAAAAAGTAACAACTTCAACAATTGCAACAGCCAAACAAAGCAGTCAAGAAATCACGCATCTGAAGAAATCTTCGAGTTCACCTTCTGGGAATATAAAAAGGACTTTGAGCCTATGCTCGGACGCAAGCATCCAAACATAGCCTCAGGGCTATTGACATGGGCATAACACTTCGGGTGCACACTACTGGCATATACGGTACAACCTGATAGAAGGCTCGCCCGAAGATATACGAAGATCCATGAATCCCATGACGGTTTGGCTGATATGAAGCCTACAAGGACACAGACTCCTGGTGGAACAAGACAAGGAAGTCCAAGACTAGACTAGATATGAACTCTAACTTGTAAACCAACTCGTATTGGTACCTGAGACCTATCCTCCCCATATATAAAGGCTAGGAGGGTCCGATGAGGAGGACACAATACAATAGACACCCGACAATAGATCTAGACAATAGACATCACCTCTCTCTCTCTCTCTCTCTCTCTCTCTCGGCAAAATCGCATCTTGTTGACTCACTCTAATGATAATACAGACATATAAGTAGGAAGTAGGATTTCCTCTACGAGGGCCTGAACCTAGGTAAATCGCCTCCCTTGTTTGTCTGTTAAGCCGACAAAATCACCAATGCTCTCCTTTTCCACGAAACACAAATTCCATACCAATGGGCATTGCCGAGGTTACCTCTCGTCACCAGTCAATTCTTTACACCATACCGTGACCCTACCAGGGGTCATCCCCCGACATTAGTCCCCGAAGATGTCGCGGTCCTACGGTGCCAAATGAAGGACCATGATAGGTTCATCCAAAACAAAAGAACTTTGCCTCGACAACTGACATACCATATGTCGGCTGACAATTCTAATATGGGAATGTCGGAAACCGATAATTGGTTCCAAGCAATCTTGACACCCAAACTGTAGAACCTCATTGTCTAATCTTATGTGTCAAGAACTTCCTCGCACGGTGTTGATCCTTGCTTGCTGATGTGACATGCGTCACTGTTTTCCTGCCGCACACACCCCACATGAGGTCACCTCTCACAGGCACTCCAGTGCGCACCAGTAACCACTGTTTGACTCCTTGATTACCGCAGGATTTGTTGCTCCCCACTTGGTCGTTGCAATTCGTGTGCAACGATCAACGCAACCATTGACATTTTAGTAGTGCTTTAACCGCACCATAATCACGCCAAATGCGGGGATCATGGGTGCAATTAATCCGCACCCCACGATCTCTTTGGCTCCTTAAATAGGGGGATGGGAGAAACCCTTGTTACTTCCCACACGCACCCTCATCTTCTTCATCTTCTCTACTACGCTTCCATTGCTGCTGCTCTCAGATTCCATGCTTCGACATGCCTCTGCCGCCGGAACTTCTCCTTTTCACTGCTTTTTACCGCAACGCTGCACGCTTTTCTCACACTCCACCGCCAAGCTTACTTTCCCCATCTCCGATCCAATCTGCTCCACTTTCTCCGCCGCTGCCATGAGATGGTGCCACTCGAAACCAACCTCCGCCACCAAACTGGCATCCCAAGAGGTCGTTCCCACCGAGCACGACGAGGAGGAGATGGTGGTGACCTCAGGGAGGGTCGCTTAGGAGGGCTCTGATGTCACCTTCGAAGTAATAGAATGGCTCCTTCGCACGCAGCGGATCCCGCTGGAGGTGGAGTGCCGCTTGTTGGTCGATGAGCTCGCGCCATACCTCTGTCCCAGTGAGTATGTTGCACACTTCGAGCGCGGCTATGCTCTCCCCATCTCCGATTTCATGCAAAAGCTCTTTGAAAAGTTTGGATTGTAACCACACCACTTTTCGACAAATGCCATTGCTACTTTCTCTTGCTTCGTTACTTTCTCCGAAGGCTATCTCGACCTCCTACCGACGATAAACCTTTGGTACAGATATTTCGGATTCTAGCCCCAAGTTATCCCGGATTCGGATAACCCCAAAGGCCAAAAATAGACGACCCAGTGCGGGGCCGCCACCATTGTTCCCCAGCGGTTCTCCATCTTTCCCTAGATCCGAAGTCTTGAATCTTGCAAGAAGTGCCTTCGGTCCTTCTTTTACATAAAGAACACAACTGATGTTGACATGATTGGGTTGCCGACATTCGCTATCGACCCCCTACTCGGAAACTCAACTGGGACCACGATCCAAAAGATCAAAATCAAGAGGTCAATCGGATCCACAAGGTCGTCTACGAGCTCCAGAATGAGGGCATGACGGCTCATGATCTCATGTGGACATTCATCGGCCACCTGATATCTTTGCTCCAGCGCCAGACTCATAAAATTTGCCATATGAGCGGCCGACATGACCCCAACCGAATGACGACAATCGAGTTGGAGAAACCCCAAGTTCGGAAGAGAGTCAAGGCGATCGCCAAGACCACTATGGCCGAGGAATGAGAGTAGGGAAAAGCTCCCCACGAACGTGATAACCCAGTGCCTACCGTAAGTATTGAAACAATTGTCCGACACATCCTTTCAGGTTGACAAATATTTCATGCAACCTTGGATATTCTCTGCAGGTGATCCAGAGATTTGACCACCAGTTGAATGAGGATGTGCAGTTTCCCTGAAGCACCTGGGGCCAGGACCGCGAGGACTCGGATACGGAAGATCCAGATTCTGAGACTACATGATGCCGATTCCCCATGCCAGCACTGGTCTAGTTCCGGGTAAGACTCCTGCTCGAGATCCATTAAGAGACTAGCCAGATGATGATGATTGTCAAGTTCTAGAGGTACTTGATCCTGTTCCACTAGCATTCACCTTTCCACTGCACCTGACATCAGTTGACTCAGGTGACCAGGTGATGGAGTACCACCTCTCGCCATGGCCGGCAGAGGCGGGACCAAAAGACGCGGCGTGCTCGTGGTTAAGAAAGTCAGCAAGAAGCGCAAGGTGCTTGGCAACAAACCCCGGGCGAGACCAACGGTGTCCAGGTAAGATACTTGTGTCGACATACTTTCCTAGTCTTATATTCTTATTTCTCTCTTTCTTTTCTCTCTCTATCCGAGATAACTAATATCCATATTCTTTTGCAGGGCCGCCTTGGACGTTGCGCAAAGCGCAACTAACATTGCTTCTCCAATAGTGGCACCGCTGTCTCGACCTCCGACCGATAATGGGGGTGCGGCTGACACTGAAGAGGAGCGCACTGCTCCTGAACATGAAGAAACACACCATGTCGGGGCCGATACTTTGACTGCGGAGAGAAATAATGACACCGGCGCTGGCAACATGGACGCCGAGACTAAAGACCCGGTCATTCCATAAGTGCCAGAACAACCAAAACCACAACAACATTATTAGTTAATTTGAACATGTATTATATAATTTTTTCCGAATCTATAATGTAAAGCTTATTATCTGAGTACTTTATTGCATTCCTTCCTTTGAGAATTATTGTTTTCCTATCTGTTTTTTAAATTCATTGTTTTCCTGCTTGTTTACCTATCTACAAACGTGTTTAATGGGCCAGAGCGACTAAGCCCAAGATTTAGATCTTAAACTTATCTGGAAGAAATCCCCCAACTCTGGATATGAGGCTGCACCCACATCCACGACTGCATTGGTCAACACCAAACTGACGGTGTCACCCTCTTCCTCCACCTCTGCGGTGGCTATTGTTCCGCTGGTGGTCCTGCTAGCTTCTCCGTCGAGCATGAAGACGGTGGTCTTGATGCGCTCTCCCTTCAACATGGTGACGCTTGTCCCGACTAGTTCTCCCTGGCAACTTCCCTTGTCGGTGTTCTGCCGGCGTCGCCTCATTCACTGACCTCTATGCTGGATCCTAAGGATGAAAGTCACCTCTAACCCTTGATGCTATAGCTTAGATCCGTAAGTATGTTCATGATTCCTTGGACATACGCTGTTTGTAGTACACGTGCTACTAGATTCATGCTTAGCGGTGTAGGATTTCAGATTCAGATCGATGCATACCACTATAGGATTTCAGTACAATACGTATGGTGTAAGCTCTATTGAACGTGTATCAAGCACTCTAGTAGTGACATGAGTACAAGCGATTTCAGTTTAATTCTTACGGTCTTAATGTATCATAGGATATCATGCCTTCTGCCTTACCTGACTTGCCTGCTCCCTCAAAGACTAAAATTGAATGAAGTTGGATGGAGCCTAACAACATTGACAATGATCCAGCTATGTATGCCCGCAAACCTGCTATGATATGGAAGCCTGCTCTTTGTCAGAATTCTTCCTAAATAAGATTGTTGAGGCCGTGATTGCCTATGTAAACGTTAACAACAGGTTCAGAGAAATCAACATGAAGAAAGTTGTCAATGATGTTCTTGACCTCACTTGGATCACAATGACCAGTAATCAAGTGTACAACCACATGAGGAGGTGGAGAATGATGTGCGACCACGTAATTGACCTTACAAGGGTTCTAGGAATCAAATGGTGCCATGAGAGCACATCCTTCATATTCGATGATGAGGACGACATGATGCACTACATCGTGGTAAGTTAGCAAGAACGAACCCACTGTCAAATCATTCGCAAACCACTATTATTCGTTGCACTTGTTCGTACCATTGCACGAACCCACTGTCATCTCAATTGCAGGCCTACCTGAAGCAGGTTGAATTTTTGAACAATCCCATAATAAACTATGCTCTAATGAAGATCATTTGCACGCCCAAGCGTGTTGATAAACACCAGCTCTAGGACCGAACCCGATGATCAGGGCTATCGACTTCCTTGAGGACAACACGTGTGAAGATAAATCCTATGGTAAGATGCTAGTGATTGACAGGAGGGCCTGGCTTAGGATGTTGCTTCACATGTTGTATGATTAGTGCTACTGATTTGCCATTACATGTTGTTGATGGTGCTCATGATCTATTGCTTAGAGTCATGTATACTTTGGGAGGTGGTCTGATATCCCTCCATTAGCTATGTTGTTGATGAAAATTGGTCCATGGTATGTACTATTGGTAGTGAACTTGTAATGCATCATTACGTCGTGGTGCATCACTCCAACGGGTAATTGTTAGGTTGGAACGTGCTGGTACAACTACACTCTTATGATGAACTGATTGCTATGATGTGTGATGAGTGTTGGGTAATCTCACCACTCCAATGGAAGAGTTTACCGCAACAACTAGCGTCTTCCAACCAAATAGTCAAGACCTGCATCTGTCTTGGTTGCCCTGCAAAAATGCAGCCAACCAAAGACTGAGTATATCGTTCCTCTTCTAATACGAGTAAGGGGATTACAGGCAACCAAATGAAGTGGGAACATGACCCAGTCATTTTTCCGACGGAGCATGACTCTAGGGACATGTTTTAGAGAGCTCCAAAAGAGCTACAGGCTACCAAACGAGTTCAACATTAGGGTTGCAGGGCTCACGTGAGACAACTTATTTTTGTTGACTTGGTAAGGCAAGTTTTTTTAATAACCTGCTTTTAACGTTTTTTTGACAGGGAACAACTTTATTCCATTAAATCAGTTCAGCGTACTCACTGGCCACCATTACAGAGGTTGAGTTCGGGGCTGAGTCCTACCACAATAGTTGGAGTTTTTCTTTGCTTGCCCCAAAGTCCGCCATGGCATGGGCTACATTATTACAAGCTCTAGGACAGTACGGAAAATTGATAAAATTAAAATTCAGATGAATAAAAGAGCGAATATCTCTGTAAATGATCCCCTCATGTGCCATATCAAGTTCAGTACTTTGCAAAGCTTTCACTAGGTTTCGTGCATCAGATTCGACATGTACATGAACCATCCCCCACATCGTTGTAGCTTGGAGAGCCTTTGCACAGGCGTATATGCCTCCGATTGCGCCGCAGATGCCAAGTGATTTAGGCGCCCGACTCCTGCACCCCTGACCATTCCTCTGGCATCACAGATCACAAATCCCCAACCTCCTTGTCCTGTATTTTGTGTGAACGACCCGTCCATGTTAATTTTCAGCACATCACCCACTGGTGGAACCCATTTAGTCGGTTCTTTTTGAACAGCCTGCTTAGGATTTCTCATGTAGTAGAGCTCACATTCTTGTTGTCTGCCCGATCAGATCATCCTCAGTACAAGCTTTCTCCCCCACATTTAGTTTATTCCTCCGCAACCACCATCTCCACAGCATACAACAAATCGTACCGATTTGCTTGTCCCCTTGCTTCAGAGTTTCTTGCACCACATCCTATGAGTTGTTGTATGTACTCATGCGATCACACTCCGCCTCCAAACAAAACACTTTCCATAGATGTTTCACTCCTTTACACTTGAGGAACAGGTGGGCACCATCCTCATCATAGCGATGGCAGCATGGACAGAGGGTCTCGCACTCTATGCCATTCTCTTTAATACTCGTCCTCAGTGGTAGGCTATCGTGAGCAAAGCGCCACATGAATTGTTGAAGCTTCGGGATGCAAGGTATCTTACAGATAGCTTTTCAGAACTTCTTCGCTTCTGGTTTTCCCGATGACACATTGCATTGGTACTGTCACGCTAACACATGTACAAGTGGTAAGTGGTTTTAACTTAGAATTGACCCTTACTGTCGAAGTGCAGGGCTGGGTAATCTTCAAATCCATCACAGATTGGTGTAACCAGAATGGTTTTCACGTCCACCTCCCATAAGTTTCCTCGTACTAGATCTTCGTCCTATCTATTGGTGATCGGTCTTATGAGCTCACTGACCTTGGTGAGTAGGCATTGGCCATGAGGAGTAATAGAACTCCTGGACCCGTCTCTGGCCAGCCACTGGTCAGTCCAAATGTTCACAATCGACCCATCGCCGATTCTCCACAGCATACCTTCTTTCAGTAGGTTTAGAACCTTTAGAATACTCCTCCAAGTGTATGAGATGTCGTTGCCTGGCTGTGCCTCAAGGATCGAGCTGTCAGGAAAATATTGGGATTTAAGGACACATGCACATAATGACTCCGAATTAACTAGCATACACCACGCCTGCCGCGCCAACATAGCTAGGTTAAACCCATGTAAATCCCTGAACCCAAGTCCTCCTTCACTTTTTGATTTTGCTAACACTTCCCAGCTTAACCAATGCACCTTATTTTCATTCTCGTTTTGTGCCCACCAGTACCGACAAACCATCATGCTAATCTGGTCACAGAAAGTCTTAGTAAGATCAAAACATGACATTGTGAAAGTAGGTATTGCTTGTGCACATGCCTTTATCAAAATGTCCTTCCTCGCATTTGTCAGCATTTTCTCCATCCACCCTTGTATCTTCTGTATGTGTTCCTTCAGGTACTCAAACATCACCATCCGAGCTCTACCCACATGCACCGGTAGGCCGAGATATCTTTCCGTCCTCGCTTCTGCTTTAATGTTCAATTCCTGCAGAACTTGGGTTCTCATCTCTTCTCTAGTGTTCTCACTGAACGTAACTGAGGACTTATCAGAATTAATAGTTTGCCAGAGCAAACCTCGTACAAATGTAGTGCATTCTGCAGAGACTTGGCACTCACACACGTTGCTTTTATAAGTACTACAGAGTCATCTGCAAACAATAGATGGTTAAAACTCAGAGCCTCTATGCAGATTTTGATTCTCTCTAATTATCCTCTCTCTTCTACTTTGTTCAACTGCGCTGAAAATCCCTCCGCACGAATGAGAAAAATATATGGTGATCATGGATCACCCTGCCGAAGACCTCACTGCAGTATATGACGCAGCCCGTCCTACAGACGCTCCTACATTTACACCAACAAGCCCCCCAAGTAGACCCATGACTCGTGCCCGAGCCAAACTCCTACAAGCTAAGGTGAACTCGCTCCTCTCCTCGTGCCAATTTGATACCTCCTTTGATGGTGTGCTACTTCATGCAACTACCCTATGCATCATAGGTACGAAGCTTCGACACATCACCAAGCACCCAAGGATGGAGAATAAGGAGCAGAGCGTGAAGCAAAAGCCGCTGGAGCTGCTCAGACCGGAGTCTCCGGTCTACGCACACCGGAGTCTCCGGCCTGAAGACACCAGAGACTCCGGCCCTCTCTCCGTCTGACCCCCTACACCAGGCCCTAGGACAATCTGAAGGCCCCTCCGGAGGCTGGTCCGGAGGCTACACCGGATTCTCCGGCCTACTCACCGGAGTCTCCGGTCCGACCGTCGCCAGGCATGTAAAGGCCTTTGGGCCTTCGGCCCATGTACCCCTTAGTCCGTCCAGAACTTGTCTTTTATTCCTAAAGTACCCCTGTTTAAGTGGCTGGCCTATATATAGACCCCCACCTCCATTGTAAACCCTAGGCATGATATTGGAATTAGTGGAAACCCCTTTGTGGAACTATCTAATTCTTGCCTCATGCTCCTTGACTAAGGAGCACCAATATCCCCAAGCCTCGTTGGAGTTTGCATCGTGCCTCCGCGTTGTACAAGGCCTAGGCATCAGAGTCCCTTTGCCTAGACGTCAAGATCTCACCGAGTCTCCCATCTCGCCGTGTCGGTTGGAGAGAGAGTCCTCCGCCCGACGCCGATCCTACGGATTGCGCCGGACCGGTCACCGCCGGCGTGAGCTATTGGTGTTTATCGTGGTTTTGCGTGTGTGTGTTCATCGCGTTCTTCGTGCGTGTGTTCATCGTGTTCATCCTTCCCTCCTTCCCCCGCACTCCACCCTCGATTTGAAAGGGAATCGTGAAAGATCGGGCCACCCTAGAGGTTTGCCCTCAACATATTGGTATCAAGAGCTTCGTTGCTCACGATTTCCCCCACAAATTTTTCTTCTATCCACCAAAAATTCGAAAATCCCCAAAAAAGAGCCCCAAATTTGCCTTTGGATCTATCTCTTGATTTGGAGTGTTATTTGTGGTTTTGATCCGACCAAACCTTGTCTTAGGAGTTGGTCCAGCTTTATCCTGCGTTTTCCCAGTCCAATTTGGCCAATTTTTCGCGGATTTGAGGACCCAAGGCGTGGATTTCCGCTCAAGAATACGAGCAGTTCACGATCTGACTCTAGACCGGAGTCTCCGGCCTACCCACACCGGAGTCTCTGGCCTGGACCGGAGTTTCCGGCCCGAAACCCTGGAGTCTCCGGCCTGACGCCTGATTTTGACAGTTTTGCCTCTAATCTTGCATTGGCTAATTTCCTCTTGTTTGTTTGTGCCCGTCTGCGTGTCGCCAACTAACAGCAAGCTTCCACATCAACAACCCCCGTGCTCATCGACACCACGGCCCACGAACATCATCCCGCACCACCGACGCCAAGTTCATAATCAAAGAAGGTATAACTTGCGTCACCTTGTTAACCCCTATCTTCCTTTGTGTGTACCTATCCCATGAGAGTGGCTCATCTTGTGTTTGCTTGAGCATTGTGCATTTGTCCTTGGATAGTGAGAGTGCAAGAGCAATATCAAGTGTGACTAAGTAGCATCACGGGAGAGCAAAAAAATACAAAAGAAAGAAAAAGATACAAAGAAAAAGCAAAATAAAATAGTCTCCCATTGCCAAAGAGAGTCTCAAAGCTTGTAAGGAAGAGCGAAAGAAGAGCGCCCAAGAAAAGTGCACAAATCCTTTGCTCATTTTTCCTCTTTGCAAACGAGCCACGGTCTCTCCTTGCATTGGCACGACAACAAGCTTAGTCTTTGTTAGGACATTTTGTTTGCTCATTTTCATAGGCGTGTCAATGCCAACTTTCTCCACGTGTGTGTACATAGTCGTAGATTCCCGTCACCCTCTTGAGTTGTTAACCTTCGCCTTTGACTTGAGTTTTGTTTGGATTTTACCCACTTTTGACTATCCCTTTTATTTTGGTTGGTTATTTGGCATTCCACAATCCTAACCTACCACCAACAAGCTTTTGAGAGTTAGTTCTTTTTTTAGTGTGAGTTTTCTTTGCATTTCCACTTTGCACGCTAATAGCTCTCACTTGTGGTTTCTAGTTTGGTGCCATCCCCAAGGTGAGGTACAAGGCTAACATCACCATATTCCACTTCCATATATAATACTTGTGTGTTTTGCATGATGGATAGGCACGGTGAGATGAGCCAACCACCCCCTACGAAGAAGATCAAGGACCGTACATGATGCGTGCAAGTCACTTCATCGTTCGACAAGAGTTCCGTGAACATTGCCAAGCCCTTGAGACACGACAAGATGAACAATTTGGCGAGACGCAAGCTGAGTTCAAGAACATCGACAACCGCTTCGATGGCCTCGAACGACAAATGCATGTAATGCATCACAACTTTGGCCACCGAAATGAAGCGCTCCAACGCTCCGTCGCCGAAACAAATGACAATCTTCGACGCCTCATCGACGGTATGGCAAGACCACGTTCACGTGCATCAATCTCTTCAAGTTCTTTGCATCGTCATGCACCTCTTCCACAAGCTCTTCATCCAAGTGCTACAAGACGCAATGATGCCCCTGTGGTGGAAGTTCTTCGAACTATGTACCTTCCCCACGGCATGCCGCAATGTCAAGCTATGATGGTGATTTCTCTTCAAGGCCACGAGCAAGGCAAGAAGCACACCGTCATCACGCAAGGGCATTAGTGCTCCAACAAGAGCAACAACAAGAGCAACCACAAGTGCAACCGCAAGTCTACCACCATCGACCGCGACACATACTTGACACAACAAGTGATGACTCCAATTTGGAGAATCAAGCTCGTCATCGACGTGAAGCTCTCCAAGATCCTCCTCCTTGTCACCAACGTCATGAACGTCAATAACGACACCATGGTCATCACGAGGGGCCTCCTCCACATCAACAAAACTTGGAGCTTCAAGTGATACAAGTTGAGCGACACCCACCGCGTCAAGAGGCTCATGACCATGATCTTCGCCGTGAGGCCCATGTGCCTAACCAACGTCACCAACCGAGGAACGAGCCTCCCCTTCATCGTCAACCGCGTCAAGAGGCTCCACACCCTCACCACCATGAGGCCCAAGCACCTCAACCACGTCAACAACCGTGCCAAGAGCAAGAGCAAGCTCCTCCACATCAATATCAAGAACAAGCTCCGCAACAAGGTCACGAGAACCAAGTTCCACCTCCCCAACTACAAGATCATCAACAAGGTCACCAAGCTCGTCGCAATGACCGCAACGATGAAGAAACTTTTGGCAAGCTCAAGTTCACAATGCCCAAGTTCACCGGATCCAATGACCCCGAAGAATACCTCTCGTGGGCACTCAAAGTCGACAAGATCTTTCGCATGCACAACTATAGCAACGAGAAGATGGTCGTCATGGCTTCGCTTGAGTTTGATGATTACGCCAACCTTTGGTGGGAACAAGTTCAAGTTGCTCGTGATGCAATACAAGAACCGCCAATCACAACTTGGCATGACATGAAGGCTCACATGAGATCTCGGTTCGTCCCCGCGCACTACACGCGTGACCTCTTCAACAACCTTCAAGCGCTTTGTCAAGGGACAAAGACCGTGGAAGAGTACTTCAAGGAAATGGAACTCAACTTGATTCGCGCCAACATTGATGAACGCATGGAGCAAACAATGGCACATTTCCTTATTGGCTTGAATCACCCAATCAAGCGCATTGTCGAGTTCCAAAAATACAACACCATGGTTGAGCTTGTGCACATCGCAACAAAGGCTGAACGTCAAGTGCAAGAGGATATCAAGTACAACAAGCCCAAGACGTACTTCACCTATAAGAAAGCTTCAACCACTACACCAACAACTTTAAATGGAAGCTCCTCAAGTACCTTCAAGCCTTCCTTCAAGCCCACACTTCCTCAAGGAAAACTACCCCAAGTGGCAAGCAAGCAAAGAGTGATACACCTTTCAACGGTGAATGCTACAAGTGTGGAGGTAAAGGACACAAGTCAACCGAATGTGGAAACAAGAAAGTCTTGTTCATCCATGACAATGGTGATGAAGAGTACTTGAGTGAAGATGAGTTTGATGCCCGTGTCAAGGAAGCAATGGCAAGGCAACGAGTGGAAGATGACCAAGAACTCCTCATGTGTGAACATGACGCAAGTCCATCGCTTGTCGTTACAAGGATCTTGACCACTCAAGCACAAGAGCATGAAGACTAACGCTCCAATATCTTCCAAACACGAGCCGGCATGAATGGCAAATCTATCAAGGTGATCATTGACGGAGGGAGTTGCCACAACCTTGCTAGCACCGAGTTGTGTGAGAATCTCAACCTCACCCTCCATCCGCACAAGCACCCCTACCACGTGCAATGGATAAGTGACCAAGGGTCCGTGAAGATCAAGCATACCGTATCAGTCTCCTTTGCCATTGGTCCTTACAAAGATACGGTGGAGTGTGATGTGGTTCCTATGACAGTTTGCCACATGCTTCTTGGTCGACCATGGCAATTTGACAAGGTTGCTCAACATGATGGTCGCACCAATGTATACACCTTAAAATGGCTCAACAAAACACGTGTTTTGCAACTAATGACTCCTAGACAAATAATTGCGGACAATGCAAAGGCTTATAGCGAGGGCGCAAAGCACAACACCTACTTGTGAGAAGAGCGGTGAGAGAGAGAACCACCTCATAGTGAGTGAGAGCCACAAGCCAAACTCGAGTGGAAAAACTAAGAGTGTTCTCCTTGCCACCAAAAGTGAGATGAGAGATGTTCGGAACAACCCATCCATCTTGCACTATGTACTCCTTTGCAAGGGACTAGTGCAAGGAACTAATGAATTAAACAATGTTCCTCCATATTTCTTGAATGTTGTGCAGGAATTCAAGGATGTGTTCCCCGAAGAGCTTCCACATGGACTACCTCCTCTTCGTGGCATCGAACATCGCATTGACCTCATCCCCGGTGCACCACTTCCCGACCGACCGCTTACCGCACGAACCCGGAGGAGACAAAGGAGATCGAACGTCAAATCAACCAACTCATCTCCAAAGGTTTTATCCAAGTTAGCACTAGTCCAAGTGCCGTACCCGTGATTCTTGTTCCAAAGACGGATGATACATTATGGTTATGCATGGACTGCCGTCCAATCAATGCTATCACCGTGCGTTATCAACATCCCATACCACGTCTCGATGACATGCTTGATGAGTTGTGTGGAGCCACTATTTTTTCGAAAATTGATCTTCGTAGTGGTTACCATCAAATACGCATGGCTGAAGGTGATGAGTGGAACACCGCCTTCAAGACCAAGCTTGGTCTCTATGAATGGTTGGTTATGCCCTTTGGTTTATCAAATGCCCCATCCACCTTCATGCGCCTTATGAATCACATCTCGCGTTCTCTCATTGGAAAAAGTGTTGTTGTCTATTTCGATGATATTCTTGTTTATAGCAAATCACTTGAGGACCATATAACACATGTCAAGGAAGTTTTGCAAATCCTTCGACATGAAAAGCTTTATGCTAACCTTCCCAAGTGCACTTTTGCTAAAGACAAGTTGATTTTTCTTGGATTTGTCATTTCTTAGAAGGGAATTGAAGTTGTTGTTTCCAAGGTAAAGGACATACGAGATTGGCCCATCCAAACAAATGTGAGTGAACTTCGAAGTTTCCATGGGTTGGCCGGTTTCTATTGTTGCTTTGTGAAAGACTTTTCAACCATTGCTTGTCCCCTTAATGAGTTGACCAAAAAGAATGTCACCTTCATGTGGGGCAAAGCACAACAAAAAGCTTTTGACGAACTTAAAAAGAGGCTCACCGAAGCACCTCTTCTTGCTTTACCGGATTTCACAAAAACTTTTGAGATCGAGTGTGATGCTAGTGGTATTGGCATTGGAGGAGTCCTTATGCAAAACGGACATCCTATAGCCTACCATAGCGAGAAACTTGATGGTGCTCGCCTCAATTATCCGATTTATGACAAAGAGCTTTTTGCCTTAGTTCGTGTCCTTCAAGTTTGGCAACATTACCTCTGGCCCAAGGAATTTATCATACATTCCGACCATGAGTCCTTGAAATATCTCAAAGGCCAAGCTAACTTGAGTAAGAGACACACTAAGTGGGTTGAGTTTATGGAGTCTTTTCCGTACATTGTCAAGTATAAGAAGGGCAGAGATAATGTAGTTGCGGATGCATTGTCTCGCAAACATACAAGCCTTCTTACGATACTTGAAATCAACGTGTTGGGTCTTGAGGAAATAAAGTCTTTGTATGCTTTCGACCCATTCTGTGAACCAATTTTCGCAAAGTGCTCCAATGACAAAGGAGTTGATGATTTCTATTTGCATAAGGGTTTTCTATTTAAACAAAACAAGCTATGCATTCCGAAGTCGTCGCTCCAACTTTTACTTCTCCAAGAATCTCATGGTGGAGGCCTCATGGGTAACTTTGGCCATGACAAGACATTGGACATGCTCTCCAATCACTACTTTTGGCCCAAGATGAAGCGTGACGTGGAGCGCTACGTTCAACGATGCACGACATGTGTTCAAGCTAAGTCGCAAGCTAACCCTTATGGTCTTTATATGCCATTGCCTATTCCTCATACCCCTTGGTCCGACATTAGCATGGATTTCGTGTTAGGATTGCCAAGATCTAAGCATGGTCATGATTCTATATTTGTTGTTGTGGATCATTTTTCCAAAATGGCACACTTCATACCGTGCCATAATACCGATGATGCTTCACATGTTGCAAATCTGTTTTTCAGGGAAATCGTCCATCTTCACGGTGTGCCAAGAACAATCGTCTCCGACCGCGACGTCAAATTCATGAGCTACTTATGGAAGACCCTCATGGCCAAGCTTGGCGTCAAGCTACTATTTTCATCTGCATCGCATCCCCAAACTGATGGCCAAACCGAAGATGTCAACCGAAGCCTCGGGACTCTCCTTCGTGTGTTGATCAAGAAGAACTTGAAGGATTGGGAGGAATGCATCCCACACGCCGAGTTCGCCTACAACCGTGCCAAGCACTCAACAACCAAGATGAGTCCATTCATGATCGTCTATGGGTTCGAGCCCCTCACCGCGCTCGACATCTTACCACTACCTCTCCATGAGCGCACAAACATGGACGTCGAGAAATGCGCACAAGCTATGAAGAAACTTCATGAAGAAACAAGAGCTACTATCGAACAACAAGTCCTTCGCCAAGCTTCAAGGTTAAACAAGGACAAGAAGGAGATGATCTTTGAAGAAGGTGACCTTGTGTGGATACACCTAAGCAAAGACCGCTTCCCCAAAGAACGTGACTCCAAGCTCAAGCCAAGAGGAGATGGTCCCTTCAAGGTCCTCAAAAGAATCAACAATAACGCCTACATCATCGACATACCGACCTCCAAGTACCTTGCAAGCAATACATTCAATGTCAAGGATCTTGTACCCTACCATGGAGATGTTCAAGTTGATAACCATGAAGAGTCGAGGACGACTCTTTCCCAAGGGGGGGAGCTGATGCAGCCCGTCCTACGGACGCTTCTACATCTACACCAACAAGTCCCCCAAGTGGACCCATGACTCATGCCCGAGCCAAACTCCTACAAGCTAAGGTGAACTCTCTCCTCTCCTTGTGCCAATTTGATACCTCCTTTGATGGTGTGCTACTTCATGCAACTACCCTATGCATCATCAGGTACGAAGCTTCAACACATCACCAAGCACCCAAGGATGGAGAACAAGGAGCAGAGCGTGAAGCAAAAGCCGCTGGAGCTGCTCAGACCGGAGTCTCCGGTCTGCGCACACCGGAGTCTCCGGCCTGAAGACACTGGAGACTCCGGCCCTCTCTCCGGTCTGACCCCCTGCACCGGGCCCTGGGACAATCTGAAGGCCCCTCCGGAGGCTGGTCCAGAGGCTACACGGGATTCTTCGGCCTAGACCGGAGTCTCTGGCCTGCACACCGGAGTCTCCGGTTTGACCATCGCCAGACATGTAAAGGCCTTTGGGCCTGCGGCCCATGTACTCCTTAGTCCGTCCAGAACTTGTCTTTTATTCCTAAAGTACCCCTGTTTAAGTGGCTGGCATATATATAGACCCCCACCTCCATTGTAAACCCTAGGCATGATATTGGAATTAGTGGAAACCCCTTTGTGGAACTATCTAATTCTTGCCTCATGCTCCTTGACTAAGGAGCACCAATATCCCTAAACCTCGTTGGAGTTTGCATCGTGCCTCCGTGTTGTACAAGGCCTGGGCATCGGAGTCCCTTTGCCTAGACGTCAAGATCTCACCAAGTCTCCCATCTCACCGTGCCAGTTCAAGAGAGAGTCCTCCGCCCAACACTGATCCTAGGGATTGCGCCGGACCGGTCACCGCCGGCGTGAGCTATTGGTGTTTATCGTGGTTTTGCGTGTGTGTGTTCATCGCGTTCTTCATGCGTGTGTTCATCGTGTTCATCCTTCCCTCCTCCCCCCACACTCCACCCTCGATTTGAAAGGGAATCGTGAAAGATTGGGCCACCCTAGAGGTTTGCCCTCAACAGTATAATTATATCTGTGAGTGTCCCATTTTGGCCGAACTTGGTAGCTAACCGATGTGATGCATCTCATAATGATGGCAATCCATTCCTCCACAAACCCAAGCTTCCTCATCGTTCTTTCCACAGAACTCCACTCAACCCTGTCGTATGCCTTACTCATATCAAGCTTGACCATATCATATCCCGTATATCACCTCTTCAGTATCTTCAAATAATGTGTGCACTCATATGCCAATAGATATTATCCGTTATCAACCTCCCATGCACAAATGCACTCTTATTTGGGGCAATGATCTCATCAAGGATTTGCTTCAGCATATTAGCCAGCACCTTCGAGATCATCTTATACACCATGTTACATAAACTAATTAGCCTTAGGTCCTTCATGCTCTTAGGTTCATTAACTTTCTGAATAAGTACTACAGTTGTGTCATTCCATTCAGTCGGCATATACCCTCCCCTCAGCACGTAAAACACTTCCTCCGTGACCTTCTCCCCCACGACATCCTAGCACTTCTTGTAAAAAATAGCATGCATACTAAAAGGTCCAACTTTGGTTCACTAGAGGGGGGGTTGAATAGGAGACTACCGATTTTTAATATTTTCTTACAAATTTTGGTTTTGCATAAAATTAAGTTCTCTAGAGATTCAACTAGATGAACAACATATATGCCAAACGATACAACAAGTAAAAAATGGAAATTGCAAGTAGTAAAGGATAGGAACGAGTAAACCGGCAAGGGGATGTAATTCCCAAAGTTCACTTCCAAGGAAGCTAAGTCTATGTTGGAGAAGTGTCGGGGACACACAAGGTTACCCGGGCGCCACAAAGGCCTCACCTTCTTCTCCGGTGAGGACCACCACAAAGGCGGCCTCACAATCCACTAACCGGTGACCTTGAAGGCGCCAACCGAAACAATTACAACAAGGTCTAGGGGAGACTCCACAACTCAATTGGAGGCCCTCAACGACACCACAAAGGTTCACAATAATTGCCCCAACTCCGAGGATGCCCTACACCGTCTAGGGTTCCAAAAAGCCAAGAGTAACAATATCCACTAAGGATGGGTAGGGGAAATCATGATTCCTTTGGTGGAAGTGTAGATCTAGGTCACCTCTCCCACTCATCAAAAGATCAAGAAGTTTGAGTGGCTAGGGAGAGAGATCTAGGTAGTTGAAGCTCTTGTAATAATGGATGAGAGAGAAAATGAAGCGGTGAGTTGTGAGGAGGAAGAAGGGTACCTTAAATAGCCCCCCTTCAAACTGAGTTGTTGCTGTCCCCTCGACACCACCGGTACTACCGATGGGGGACCAGTGCTTATGGTGAGCAAGCTCCAAGGGTCTAAAGCAACTCCCAGAGCAGTTAGAAGATCTAGCTCAACAGAGCGAGACTACCTGACCGGTACTACCGGTAGAAGTTTCGGCCCAAATTCTGACAAATAGGGCACTTCAACACAAAAGTATCCTGGATCGAATTCGAGGCCCGGCAGAATTTGGATTAGAACTAGCACCGGAAATACTGGGTTGTGAGGTCCCTGACTGAAACTACCGGTCCCCAGCAATAGTACCACTCAAGGGAGTTGGCCAGGTAGTGCTGGCCAGAAGTTCTAGTCAGGGGTGACCAAAACTTCCGACCGGTACTACCGGGTCAACTTTCGGTGTTATTTCTGTCAAATAGATCACTCTCAAACAAAGAGTTACTGAACGTGAGCGGAAGTTCCACCAAAACTTGAGCCAAAACTACAGCTAGGCCAGCCCCACAGAAGACTGCGAGCGGAACTATCGGCGCCTAGCCGGTACTTCCAGTCTAGATAGAAAGGGCTCAAACACCTCACAAGATCACTCTCTCGCTGAATAATAGGAAGGTTGTGGATGAGCAAGTATAGTTTGTCCATGAAAATGTGATTTCCCACAACCTTCCTAGGTGGACCCCCTCTTGATAGTATGGCCTCCTAAAACATAAAAGAGAGAGAAAGTGTAAATAAGAGACACCGTCTTCATGATGCTTCAAGAGAAGAGTCCACATACCAAACCGTCCGTAAGAAAAACCTGCAACTTAGGCAAACGGTTAAACCACAAGTGAGGTTGTCATCAACACCAAAATACAAAGAGAAATCAATATCCTTTCAATCTCCCCCCTTTTTGGTGTTTTTTGGTTTTGATGACAACCCCATAAAATTTGCATAGATAACACGTAAAATGGAATAGCCTTTTGCAATGTAAGAGTAGCCCCCCCTAGACGTGTGCAAGAGATGACAATTTGCTTATGGAATGCAACAAGCACACATACGGGAGAACTCCCCTTAACATTACAAAGACAACACAAGTGCAAGGAAATAGAAGTAAGAGAGTGAGTCATACCTTTGCACCAACAACCATACAGAGAGACAATATATGATAAAAGGAGATAGCTCCACCCAATATAACCAACCACTAGAATACCACATAGATATCACAATCCGTAGTCTCATACACATAAAAGCACACATAACTGAGGTCCACAAACATACATAAAGAGAGAAAGTGTTCATGAGCATGAAAGAATCAAAGAAAGAATGAGCTCGTGACACGACCCATGAAAATCCCGTAGCACCCTAATGGATAACTTTCTCCCCTTTTGGCATTACGACGCCAAAAAGGGGAAAAGCAACCAATCTACGCGCCCCAACCACCAACATAAGGAGGAGAAGGCTTGGGGTCCCATGTGGCGTCGTTCCAAGCGGGTGGAAGAGGGTCAGAGACATCATCCTCATCATCACTGTCAGTCCACTTACAATGAGAATTGATCCACTGATCCTTGGGAGTAGTGACGGAGCTAGAGTCAGGAGTTACATCAATATCAAGCTTCCTCATGATTGCCTTCTCCCTCTTAACACTGTGCCTTCGGTTAACATAGGATTGGTAGTCATGGTCTTGCATGAAACAAAATGACTTCTTGACCTTCTTCAATAGCTTCTTGGCCCAAAATGGTTGCCACTCAAGTCAGGGTGGAGGAGAAGCCTCAGCACAATCCCCGTCACTAGATCCAGCATGGACTAAAGCCCCAACACTGTCCCTTGCAGCCCTCAAAGCAGAAGCTTCCATTTTAGCTTGAGACCAGGGTTTCTCATGCTTCATCACACAGAGAGTCTTCTCCTCACGGATAACATAACCATCTTCTGGAAAACGGGTGTGAGTGGTAGCTAACCATTTGTCATTGATGAGAGACTGAATGTACGGAGCATAAGGACACGACCTCTTCTCAATCAGTGCAATCCAAATCTCTTGGAACAGATTAACATCAAGACGCTCCTCAGAATCTATGTGGCAATAAGTCTGATATATAAGATCAATCTGGAAGGCATGAAGCTGATTGAAGTTACCTACCTTGGGAGCAATGGTGTTCTGGTATACTCTATGCATGATGTCATAGGTAGGAAGGAGATGAGCCACCTGACCATTCACACCCCAGCCTTCAATGTACAAGGGCTCCAAAACTTCAGGACCGGAGGCCTTGGACCTCTGGACGCGCCACCCATTTGTGCGTTTGCCTTGTTGAATGGGATAGCCAAGAAGATCAGCAAACTTAGACCAGATAACAAGTTTAATTTGGGAGGTAGATAAAACAAGAATTTACTTGGAATAGCAATAATGCTAATATGTAGGTATGGTGGACACAAATGGCATGGGTTTTGGTTTAAAGGAGTGGATGCACGAGAAGAATTCCCTCTCAGTACAGGTTTTTGGCTAGCAAGGCTGGGTAGCAAGTACAAGAGTTGAAGGAAACAAACAAACATATAAGTGATAAAAACAAACATGCAATCTTCCTTGGAAGCACAAAATATCTTAACAAGAGAATACTAGACTTATGAGAAAATCAATAAAGAAAGGTGATGAAATTATTTTTCTTTAGAGTACTTCTATCTTTTTCATTCAACTCTCAAAAATAGTGTGCTACTGACCGAGCCAGGTTTGCCAAAACCAACTAAATTAACTCAATGATCCCAAAGTGATACCAATACTAACAACAAGATCAATCATATAACCATGAATTGAAAACTAATATAAGCTATGCAAAAGATTAAATGATAGAGCTTATCATTAATATTCCGTAAAGACAACTCACACCAAGGGATACATATCTAACGAGAGAGGGGACACTTCCATAATGCAAACCATCCTACATAATAACTTCTCTATTCATGATATGACTCTACTGAAAAGGTAAAAAGATAGAAGATAGTGATGTGATACCGCGGCACTCCCCCAAGCTTGGAACAAACCAAGGGGATGCCAAACCTGATGACGAATTACTCCTTTGGTGGTGGTGGTAATATTTTCTTAGTTCACGTGAGGAAATCTTCCAGCATCTTGTGAAGCCTATTATTCTCGCATTGAAGCATGTCCACCTTCCTCCTCAAGTCTCGATACATATCGCAGAACTCCTTAGTGACTCGTAGGGCTTCCGTTGATGCAGGGCAAGTGACTAAAGGTACCAGCCCTGCTCGGGGTCTTGGAGATCCTCCTCCATAGGCTCCTTTCCCTTATCCTTGGCGGTCACCATTGTGCTTCTAAACCTTCAAAGAGTATGTCCTGGCAGAAACAGATCGAAACAAAAACACGACGAAAACACGATATACGAACCTCGGGGGATCAGGGGGATTATATATTACAGAGTTTGATAACAAAAGGAAGGTACTGGGAGAAAACGAGTTGGAGGCGGAGTCCGGAGTGGCCACACCACCTGGTGGCGCGACCAGGGGTGGGCCCGCGCCACAGGGTGGTGTGAGCCACCCTGGCTCCGTTTCCATCCCTCTTTCGCTTCGTAGCTTTCCTTATTGTCTAAAAACTGCAAAAATATAGTTGGATAGTATTTTCGCGGAACTTTTCTTACCAGAATTGTTACCTATTGAAAACATACTCTGCAGGTCTCTGAATTTGGTATCTAGTAGATTCTTCTAGAGTCACCACTTGAATATCATCGATATCTTCATCTTCATACACTTATTACTTGAGTCATAAAACCCTTCTCTTCCTTATTACACCATTATCTCCACTACCTGGAAATTTCTTTCACACAAAACTCAACACAGTTCTCATTAGCAACATTAGTATAAGTGAAGTGATAAAACCTTTTGAGTCCAACTTCAACTGAAAACCATCAAAACATAAGATACTGTAGCAATTCCTTTCGAAAACCCAAAAAGAATTCAAAAAGGAAATCAAATAAAGAAGCAAATGCAAGAGTGGCAAAATCTGTTAAAACAGACCAGCAGGTAAAGATCAATTTTTTCGAAAATCTTCTGTTGCTCAAATCAAAAAGTGCAAAACTAACGAAAGTTAAATAACAACCTGGGGCAGGAGCACAAACAATTACAGATCAATCCAACAGGCAGAGATCTCTCACGAATTTTTACAGTGAAGCACAAAAATCTGTTTCGGGACAGTAACTTCCCCAAATATTACTTCTCTCTCATTAGAGGTTGATCTTGACACAAAAACCAAACAAAACAGATAAGGAGCGGTTATTACCGAAGTAATAACTTCCAAGACTCAAAGAAACAAAAACAAACTGAAAGCAAAAACAAATTGGGTTGTCTCCCAAAAAGCTCTTTCTTTATAGCCCTTAAGATGGGCATGATAATTTTGAAGATGCTCACTCAGGAATATGAATTGAAGTGAAAGAGAGCATTAAGAAGCAAAAACACACACACATTTAAGTCCAACCCACTTCCTATGCAAGGGAATTTTGTAAACAAACAAGTTGTTGAAACCAGAGGCTACTTGCATAAGAAGGCAAAAGAAGTGCAACATAAGAACTTTCAGCATAAAACGAGGAAACTTGATATTATTGAGATACATAAGAACACTTTTCCCTCTCTCATAATAACTTTCAGTATCATGCATAAACATAACAATATAACTATCACGAGGGACATCATAGCAATGATCGCTTATTCTAACAGAAAACACAGGAATACTAGCTCTCATAACACTACTTTGTGAAACAATATTAGAGGTATCCTTACAAAGGATAGTGTGTCCCTCTTCTTCATATTTAGTAACAAAGTCTTTCACATTTGCTATTATAGGTTCATCAACCATTTGTTTATCAGGTTCAACAACTTTATTTGCACTTTCATTAACCATACTAGCTATCATGGAATGTTCCTTTATCTTAACTGGGAAAGGCTTTTTATCAATATAAGGTTCAGGTAAGACATGATTAGCAGTATAAACTTCAGTATTTCTTGCAGGAACACTCTTACCAATATCTTTATAAGGTTCATGATACTTATTCCACTTCTTTTTAGGCACTTCAATGTAGGAAGCAAAAGCCTTAAAATAAGAAGCAATAGCTTGAGAGTCTAGACCATAAGCATTTTTAATATTTTGAAAGTCATTAGTTCCTATAAAAGATTCAATGCATTCATAATCATAATTTATACCTAACTTTCTACCTTTGTCATTCTCCCAAGCTTCAGCATTTTCTTGAATACGGTCTAGAAGATCCCATTTAGCTTCTTCTTCCATGCGAGTGAATGATCCAGCACAAGAAGCATCCAATAAATCCTTGTCATGTAGAGGGAGCCTTGCATAAAATTTATTGATAATGATATTATTGGGGAGCTCATGAATGGGACATTTGAGCATTAGTAACTTCAATATCCCCAAGCTTGAGCTGTACTCTCTCCATCAAGAGGCCAAAAGTTGTATATTTGATTCCGATCTTTATGAATCTCACTAGGAGGATAAAACTTTGAATAAAAGAGAGGTACTATTTCCTCCCATTCCAGAGCTTGACCATTCTTCAGCAGCTTATACCATTCCTCAGCTATTCCTTTCAGTGATAATGAGAATAACTTCTTCTTAACTTGATCTGTAGTAATACCTGCACACTTGAACAACCCGCATAGTTCGTGTATAAAGAGTAAATGATCACCAAGATGGACAGTTCCATCCCCAACATAGTAGTTATCCATAACACGATCAATAATTCTTGTAGGTATTTTGAAAGCATCAAATTCAGCAGGTGGTGGTTTATCTACTACCTTAGCAGTGGTAGTAGCATTATCAAATAAGAAACTCAGCGAATTATCTGAAGGGTTCCGTAGCAGAAAACAAAAAAATTCTATCTACTCGAACACTAAAACCAGGATCTATACTATGTAGACATAAGTAACAGAGAAGGAATACAGTATCCATACCTTTGCAGAGAGAGGCACGCCTTACGCAGGAAGGCATATATTGATGAAGACGAGCAGCACCCCAAGTGTGGTGCCTCCGTAGTTCGTCACACGTCCGGTGTAGGGGACGTCAACCGGGCTCCAATCCAGCCGAGCAGCGGAAGAAGAAGATGCCGGATCGCCAATCGCACGACAGTAGTGTGAAGGTGGAGAACTCAACCACGAGGTCCTCCCCAATATTACGGGGAAGTCCTAAGTAGATGAGAGAGAGAGAATGAGAGGAATGGGTGTGCTTCAAGGGGAAGGGGGACCCCTTTATATAGTGGGAGGGGGGGCGCACCACCCAGGGGCCAGGCGGGGTGGGAATAATCCCCACACCCGCCGGCCACCTTGGGGCAGCCGCCGGCCCTAGGTGGGCCCCACTGGGGCGGCCCACTAACCCTAGGTCGGCGGGCCCCCACTCCCTAGGCGCCTTGCCCACTTGGGCCTCCCTTCGGGTGAGGCCCATTAGCAATATAGTGCCTTCAAAAATAAAATAAAAAATATATTTAATATTAATTCTCCAATTAACATTCAAATATACATATTGTATTATCTCTTCACTTCGGAACAACTTCCGGACCCCTTTCCGATCTCCATCGGATGTTACCGAAACTATTCCGGTTTCTCTCTCTATTTCTCATACGATGCCTCATCTACCCTAAGCGTCCCTACCCTTAAGCGTGACATCCTTCGGTTCGGAAACACTCCGGACATGATAGATACCACTCTCATATCAATGATCAACATAGGGACCTGGATGGCCATGTGACCCCCGTGCGTTTCACGAATACAATCGCTCGAACCGTGAGATAGTCGTTCCCCATTCCCTTTGTCACTCGATACCTAATTCATCCGAGACTTGATCTTTGGTATCTGCATACCTTAGTTCAATCTCGTTACTGATGAACTTGTTTTCTCGTTCTTATGTCATTGCATCCCGTGACCCAGTCACATGCTTACAAGCTTCATTAATGCAATGTCACCGAGATGGCCACATGTATCTGTCTGTTACACAGACTAGACAAATCCTGGTCTTGATATGTACTCCTCTAGGCATCCCTTCAGAAAACCTGAGTAGCACCTTTTGGTCACCCTGTTATGAGATGACTCTAGATAACCATCTAAGCTTCTTCCGGAATGGTGATTTGCATTACCTCACAGTCAAATGATCGGGTTACGAGGTTCTCTGTGTTTTATCATCAATGGTGAACTTTGTAACTAGATCTCATGAAGATATAACAGTCGGATGTTTGTCTATCATGTTATTCAACTAATAATATGACCTCATTGTCAGTTGGCATAAATGCCCATGGTCTTGAAACATAGACTATCCTCATGACCAATGAACTAGTCCACTTGAGGTAACTAGAGACATGGTTTGTTTACATACCACACGTGTATTAACGTTTCGTATTAACACAGTTATAGCACAGTATGAAACGTATTATAAACACAAAGAAGATATATCAAGTAATACACTTTATTATTTACCTCTAGGGCATAACTCCTTCATTATCCATAACAAAAATAAAGAAACTAACCGAAGTAAACAATACTGACAGTAGAAGTTTCCTTTATCAGTTCCACTCTCCAATAGCGATTCACTCTCTAGCAACGGCGCTAGAAAATAGTCTTGATGACCCACAAGTATAGGGGGTGTATCGCAGTATTTTCGATAAGTCAGAGTGTCGAACCCAACGAGGAGCAGAAGGTGCTGGCTAGTGATATGGATCAGGAATTCTCTGCAAATACTTAGCAAACGGATTTTAGGGGTTTTTGATAAAGCAAGTAACCAAAGTACGAGTAAATAAAAGATAGTAGGAATAAATGCAGCAAGTGGCCCAATCCTTTATGCAGCAAAGGACAAGCCGATTGTATTACTTAAGATGACCAAACTTTCTCGAGGACACATGGGAAGACTGTCAAGTGCTTTCGCTTCATATAGTTGATTAATCTTCTTTAGCTTGCTAAGTGTTGTGTGGGTGAACCTGTGCTAATGTACCGACCTTCCTAGGACTAATACATACTTGTGATTATACCCCTTGCAAACATCCGTAAGTACAAGAAAGTAATTAAGGTAGAAACCTAACCACAGCTTTAAACTCTAAGACCCTTACGTCCCTTGTGCAATGGTTTCCTAACGGGGGTTCAGGTTTCTGTCACTCCGGCAACCCCTACGATTAGTAGCCAAATACATAATGCATTACCCTAGGTCCATATAAGTGAAGTGTCATGTAGTCGACGTCCACATGACACCACTAGAAGAAGTACACCACAACTTAAATATCAAACTATTGAATCTTTCTCAACACAACTCCACTACTAACAACATGACTTCTCCCATGTCCTCAAGAACAAAACGAACTACTCATAAGACATCATATGGATCATGATCAGAGATGGAATAATGATGTATAATTTTCTTAACATAAACAATAATTCAACGGTTCACTCAATAGCATCAACTACAAAGAGTAATCAACACCGGGAAAGTTTCCCCTATGAACTAATGCAAGATTCAACCCAATTGTTACAGCAATATGGAGATGGTGATGAGGGTGCTGATGGTGATGATGGTGGTGATGATGATGATGATGATCCCGATGAAGTCCAGCTTGATGGTGGTGTTGATGGCGATGATCTCCTCTCTCCGGAAAGGAATTCCCCCGGCAGAAATCTGTCTGCTGGAGAGATCTTTCTCTCTCGGTGTTTTCCACCCCGCAGAGGCGGCGGAATCTTTTTATGGTCGCTCCCCGAGTCTTAGGGTTTCGGGAGGATATTATACGCCAGATGTGAGTGCCAGGGGTGGACTAGGACGGCCACACCACCTGGTGGCGCGGCCTAGGCTAGCCCGCGCCAGGGGGTGGTGTGGGCCCCCTGTGGCCCATCTCCAGCCCCCCTTCTGGCTTCCTTCGTCTTCTGGAAAAATAGGATTTTCCGTATATTTTCCCGGATTTTCTGATTTTCGCGAATTTTGCCTCCAAACAACACCTTTTCCATCAGAATCCTGACTGCAGCGGTCCATGCTCCAAAAGTCATCAACCATGCAAAAACAGATGAAATAACATAAGTATCACCTCTCAATATGAAATATATTAATGAATAACAGTGAATTATGACATAGAATAGTGATGCAAAATAGACGTATCATGCACCAAAAGTTTTGGTGAGCCGCCGGAACTACCTGTGGTAAAGTGTCCACCGAAAGTATCGGTCGTGCCCCACCGGTAGTACCGGTGAGAGCACGAACAGAGCGGTTCATCAGATCTACGAGCACAACAATATGGATTCAATCAAAGTATTGGTTCAATCTACTCTAGCAAAGGTTCCTAGGACTACCAAGATCTCCTTAGACAGTTCTAGCCAAAGAACAACCCTAGACATTACATGCACTAACTCAAACAAGAGGATGAGCAAGATCTCCATCAATGGAGGGAGTTTGTAATAACCTGGATTTTTGAGTTATTGATTAATTTTAGTTAAATGATAATTCACCTATAATTATTTTGATTTGGTAATTTCCAATGCTAAATTAGGTGCTATTCTTTTGGATGCAATAAGAATTAGAAGTATTAACCAAAATGAAGTGAGAACCTCACTAGTTTTTGAATGATCACCAACTAGCAAAGCAACTAGCTAGTACTTATGTGTTTTTAGTGTGTTAGCACACGAGCTAGAAAGAATAGAAGTAGAGCTTTGCACACATGTCGTCTGATTCATGCATGTACATGCACTGAGCTGGGTTGCACCGTGGTTATACTAGTGCATTAGTACAAGACTAGATCAAGATATTTATGGTATGCTAACATGTCTCCATACTAGAGGTACAAGGTTGTGCTGGCAGTAGCTCTTTGCCTAGTCATGAAAAGCTGCTACGTGGACTTCAGCATGTAGGACAATCGGTAATGTCTAGTTGATCTTTGCTCACACCTTGTAAGCGGTGGTCGATGCTTAGCGTCGAAGGGACCACGAGCTCCGATATTTCAGCAGGTATAGACGATGCTCATGCCTATAAACAGGAACCCACTGGCTAGAGCAGTCACTATTAGAAACCGGGCAATTTGTCCCGGTTCGTAAGAGCCTTTAGCCCTGGATTTCGAACTGGAGCTGCAGAAGCGGGACTAAAGGTCCAAATTTTAGCCCCGGTTCGTAACTAGAGGTCCAACCACGTGGCTTGCTAGGCGCGCTGGGCGGCAGGACATTTAGCCTCGGGTCGTGTTACGAAGCGGGACTAAAGGTTCCCTGTCGCGGCAGCATTTTGGGCCATTTGGTTGCCGCGGCAGGGATGGGGTTTTAGGGTTTTGTGTTTTTCTTTTCATTTTGTGTTTTGTGTTTAATTATTTTTCATTCTGTGTTTTCATTAGAAATAAGTTTTCGTATACATACAGAACGCTACTACAACTTGGCCACATTGACGCAATATATAATATAATTACTCTTACAAGCATATATGGAGTCTCAACAAGGTCCAGAGCATGTCTATTTGATTACATGGAGATCATTATATGGATGCTTTAGGGTCTACTTATACAGTATTCTCCGCGTGGGTCTATGACCTCGTCGACAAAAAATGCAGCAAATTCCTCTTGGATTGCCATTAGGCGGTCCTCTAGTAGGAGCTTGTCCCCCATCGCGTCCAACTATGTAAAAAGGAGATCGTATGGATTAGACTCAACACGATTTTTTGTAATAAAAATAAAGGGTGAATATATTGTTTACTTACTCGAACATTTTCTGAGGGCTTCTCAATACTGATGCGAATGAACTCGCACACGTAGAATCCACATAGATTAGTTTCCTGTGGCTGCCTCGCGCACTTTACAAGAATAGAATTCAATCAAATAATAACGCTAGCATGATAAATGCACATAAACTAGAATTAAATAGATGCGCAGACTTAGCTTGTACTACTTACCGAGAGTGATTTAAAAAATAGCTCCTCACGCCATTGACCGCGGACATGTTTCTTGAACTGTGTCCAAACCCTACCCGACAAAGAAAATTAAAGTATGAGTTAATAACTACTTGATATCCTAGAAAATGAACGAAAGAAACCGATATAGTGCGATAATGGTTGAAATTACCTCTGGAGCGCATCGATAATGATGCGGTAGTTTTCAATGTCTTTGTTTAGTGAGTCCATGATGTGAACTCTTCCCATGTCAAGTAAAATGCTTAGAAGAATCCAGTGGTACCTACGCAAGGTTTACATACGTCAGTAACTCATCATTTACACTGAATATCGAGTAAGCAAAAGTTAATGTATACAAAAACTCACTTGCCGTCGTGGTAAGGAAATAGTATTTCATTACAGAAATGTTGTTTCGTGAGAAACCGCAACAAGTTGTGCTCGGTCTCCAGTGGTTTATCCTTTAGTATAGCTCCATGAACTCGATGTGGGTCAATGTACCCAAATACGTTGATAGCCTTTCTTTTACAATCGAGCATCTTCATTCTGCATCATTATATATAGCGTACAAAAGAATATAGTGACTATACTTACCGGCAATGAATTGAAAAAGCTGAGATAGAGACCTAATTACATAAATAAAGTAATCACTTACAAACAATACGAATTGAGGATAGTTTTGTCGAGTTCCTTTAGATTGAATAACTGAAATAATTCTGTAAATTCAATAGGGACCTCGTCTTCAATGAAGTAATGCGATTTTCGAACTTCCAGTATGAGCCAATTTCGCTGTTCTTTTGATTCTTTCATGTACCATTCATGGAATCGTCGCATTTGTGTTGGCATATCCCGAAGCCTCTCAGAACTAACCAGAGGCTCCCCGTTAACAAATTTGGGTGCTACCTCAGCCTTGGGCATAACGCCGTGAATAATTTCATGAATAGGCATACCACATTGCTCGGCCAATATCCTAGCCGTTTCCGGATCCATAGGTTCTTCCTCATATAGTTGAGGTTTGGGTATGTTCACCTTGAGTGGGGGGAGCGATTGGTTTGCTTGTTTCCCCAGCTGGGGAACATCTCTTTTGGTTCTTCGGCTACCACTCGATTGTTTTGCTTGTTTCCCCAGCTGAGGGGTGTCTGTTCTGATGCTTCCGCTACCACTCGATTGTTTTGCTTGTTCCTCCTGCGGGGGAACCTCTTTTTTGCTGCTTCCTCTACCGCTTGATCTCTTTTGTTTCAATGTCTTCTGAAGACATCGTGTATAGTCATCTGGCGCATTTAACTGAGCTTGGAATGGCTGTGTCAGTAATTTCCTAAAGTGCACCTTGGTTTCCGGTTTTATTTGGACCTCTGGCTCAGGTTGTTTCTTTTTAAAATGAGCATCCACTTCGGCACGTACGACCGCATCGGTCTCCTCATCGGTCAGGTCGTAAGCCCTCTTGGGAGGAACCAGCGGTACTCTTGGGAGGGGCGACAACTGTCGCTTCGGGCGTTGGTTATCGCTCGACAGAGCGGTGGTATTCTTCCGCTTTTGCCCCTTAGTGGGTGGAGGCGGCTGCGTAGATTGAGATGGACTTGTGTTGGGGTCATGGATTGGACTATTACTGGGAGGAGACGGTGCACTTGGAGGTAGACTTGGAGGAGACAGTGCACTGGGAGGAGACGGTTGCCTTGGTGTCGAGCCTGAAAACTTGATGTATTCTTTTTTCCAAAGAATGAAGCCACTCGTGACTTCTCCCAGTGTCGTCTCCCCTTCACCTCCAGGGATGTCAAGCTGTAGTGACTGACACATAGGTAGAATTTCATCCACACCGACACGAGCATAGCCAGCTGGAATCGGATTGTAATGTTAGGTCGCTCCCGGTGCAGAAGGTAAAGCAAAGCCGACTGCCACCTTCATGGATATATTCTTCAGTTCAACATGCAGCTCACAACTAGCCTTCTCCTTAATTGCATCCACGGGGTACACATCCATCGTTGCATCATTACCGTGGCCATCCGTGGAAGCCATGCTGCTTTTCCTTTGCGATGGGCCGACCGTACTGTCCGGTGTAGGATCTTGCTGTCGGAGTCCTTTAAGTTCATTAAGCTCTTGGCGATACTCCTACAGCGCGGCTTCAAACCTCGCGAACCGCTCCGTATACTCCTCTTTTTGCCGCTTTGTTCTTCTCGATCGGCTTCTGTACGTGTCACGGTGCTCGGGAAACCCGATAACCCATGGATAAGAAGGTCCGAACCCTCTTGTTCGTCCAGCCTTTTCAGGATTCCCGAGAGCCTTTGTCAGCTCATCATTCTCTCTGCCGGGAACAAACGTTCCCTCTTCAACCTCTTTGATCACTTTCACAAGTTCTTTCTTGGGTGTAGAAATTTCTTCGACTGCAACAATCTCGCCTGTTTCTGGGTCTAATGATGCCTCATGCCCGAATACCCAATTTCTTGACCTCAAGGGCCAACTAGACGTAGCTGGAGTGACCCCTTTAGCCTCTAGGTCAGTCTCAGCTTTATCCCACTTAGGCATGGCACTCCTGTAGCCACCTGTGCCCATATGATGGTGATATTTCTTTTTGGCTGCATTTTCCTTATTTTTTGCTGATATTGCCTTAGCTGGTGCTGAGGTCTTGTATTCCACAAATGCGGCCCAGTTATCCTGCTGCAACTCTAGTGGGCCAACGAATGGAGGAGTTGTTTCCTTCAAGACATACTTGTGGTACAATGTTTTTTTCCATTCCTTGAATAGTTCGGCCATCTTCTTAAGAGCAAAGTGCTTGACTTTCCTCGTCATTTGCTGTGTGAGCTCATCAGTCTTCAAGACAGGTAGGGTGAAATGTGTCATGAGAGAATTCCATATTGTATCTTTCGCTCTGTCATCTACAAAACTAGCCCCCGCTGGATCATTTTTCTTTCCTGACTTGTTCCAGTTTCGCGTGGTGATCGGGACTTTGTCTCTAACAATCACTCCGCATTGACTTGCAAATGCATTCGCAGCTTCTTTGGGCTCCAGCGGTTGACCCTGCGGAGAGACTAAGTCAATGCTGAAACGGACATCAGCGGGCAACTTATGTGTCGGGTCTCTTGTATTTGTAGAAGATTGGCCGGAAGCGGAGGTCTAAGAGAAGAAACATTCGTCAGTACATATATACGAATCAATTAGTGCATCTATACTAGTGAACCATCGATAGAGGCTTTATATACCTTGACGGAGTTTGTCATTATTATGGTGTCTTCACCATGGTCTCCACGATGGTCAGCACCATCGTCTCCACTATTTGATCCACTATCGTCTCCTCCAGACAAATTAAGATATTCGGAGCCATCATAATAAGACCCCCCAGTACCCTCATCTATCATGTTGAGAAGGTCCTCTTCATTCTGTCTACCGTCCATAGCTTAACTAATACAGAAAAGAATATTGCATTAAGTAAAAGAATATTACAACTGCGACAACTCGGATACAGTACTTAGTGATTAAGATAAATTACAATAATATAAGATAAAGTACATTATTAATACATCACCGGAGAATAGCTCGGGTGCATTATAGGATAAAGTATAAGATAAAATACATTATTAATACATCACCAGAGAATAACTCGGGTGCATTATAGGATAAAGTATAAGATAAAGTACATTATTAATACATCACCGGAGAATAGCTCGGGTGCATTATAGGATAAAGTATAAGATAAAATACATTATTAAGATAAACTAGCAAACACGGCTGCCGCGTTCTGTGCTATGGGAGCTCTGCAGCCACAGAAGAGGAACCATCACCGAAGAATAGCTCGGGTGAGATCCGTGAACCTGCCAGATATTGGAGAACCTAGTCTCCAAAAGATACATGTATCGCCGTACATGCTCGTCCTCCTCCCTGATACGACGACGTACCACCTCCTCGGGGGCTGGCTCCCTCTGCACCGCTCCTGGACCTCGTGGACGCCACCAAAGAAGCTCCGGGTCGACGGTGATACCCGGATTCCTCACCAAGGTACGAGTCCCGACAGGTAGCACCTCTCAGTGCCAACCCGGGGGAGCCCAGACTCGGACATCCCCGATAGAGTCCAGTAGGCTCGGACGAGATGGACGCGGCATAACTAAATAATAGCAATAAACAATCATAAAACATAAACATTAACTAAATCACTAAGTATATATTGCCCTAATAACAATAACCCTAAACCAATCACTAACTAAACTAAACCTCATTAACTAAGTATTCTAACTAAACCTAATCCCTAATAAACCCTAATCCCTAATAAAACCCTAAGCCCTAATAATAAACTAACTAAAATCACTAACTAAATCACTACTAAAATCCATAACTAAATCAGTACTAAAATCCCTAACTAAATCACTACTAAAATCCCTAACTGAATCACTAACTAAATCACTACTAAAATCCCTAACTAAATCACTAACTAAATCACTACTAAAATCCCTAACTAAATCACTACTAAAATCCCTAACAAAAATCCCTAACTAAATCACTACTAAAATCCCTAATTAACTAAAATCCCTAACTAAATCACTACTAAAATCCCTAATTAACTAAATCCCTAATTAACTAAAATCCCTAACTAAATCACTACTAAAATCCCTAATTAACTAAATCCCTAATTAACTAAAATCCCTAACTAAATCACTACTAAATCCCTAATTAACTAACAAAATCACACTAATTAACTAAATCCCTAACTAAATAAAATCCCTAATTAACTTAAAAAATCACACTAATAATATCCCTATAATTAACTACACCTACGTATACCTCGGGGGCGGCGCGACGCGGCGGGAGCGACGACGGCGAGCGACGGCGCGGGACGGGCGAGGGCGGAGACGGTGCGACGGGAGGGGCGGCGCGGAGACGGTGCGGCGGGGCGGCGCGGGGCGGAGACGGGCGGCGCGGGACGGGCGGGACGGGCGGCGCGTTCGGCGGCGCGGCGGACGGCATGGAGACGGTGCGGCGGGGCATCGCGGGGTGGAGACGAGCGGCGCGGCGGATGGCATGGGCGCGTTCGTCTCTGCTAGGGAAGAAACTGGCGATCTCCGGGTCGTGGCTCGACCCGGGGCGGGAGTGGTATTTATAACCCCCCCCCCCTTTAGCCCCGGGTGGTAATACGAACCGGGGCTAAAAGTCCCCCTTTAGCCCCGGTTCGTATTACAAACCGGGGCTAAAGGTGTTTTCGCCCTTTAGCCCCGGTTATTACAAACCGGGGCTAAAGGTTTTTTTTGGCGCCAAACCCAAAAATAGTTTATAGTTTTCAGAAAATTATGTATTATATATCAAAAATTTCAGAAAGAGAAGATCTATAATTTAAATCTATTATCATACTTTATTATACAACTTAAATGAAATTATCTATTATCTAACAAGTATTATATTTAGTAGAAATGTTCACAAAAAATAATAAAAATATAGTTTATTATTTAAAAATGGAAAAATACATATAATATAGCAAAATATTCACAAAAATATAGTTGAAATGTTCTCCCGCCATTTCCCCCGCTTCCCGCCATGTTCTCCCGCCATTTCCCCTGCTTCCCGCCATGTTCTCCTGCCATTTCCCCCGCTTCCCGCCATGTTTCTCCCGCCATTTCCCCCGCTTCCCGCCGTGTTCTCCCGCCATGTCCCTTTATATCTAGGCCGACCGCCATTTCCATCGACACATCCACACCTTCTCTCTCACAACAATGGACACCACTTACTGGGCTTTTCTGACGCTCGAGGAGACCGAGGCGCTGTGCGCCTCCAGCTACCCATGCCTGCCGGGGTACCGGCCGCCCACTGGCTGGATGCTGAGCGCTGGAGGGGTTCCTGTTCCTCCTATGTCTCAAGGTTCGGCCCGCCAGACGGCCATCACGAACCACTTCTACCTCGAGCTCACGCCGGAGCAGCGGATGGATCCCCATTGGGATCCCGACAACCTCGACACCTGGAATGCCTTCTTCGCAAATCGGCGGGAAAGGGAGCTCGCCAGGTACGAGGGTGACGGCCTGCCCCCAGTGAACTACAACGAGGCTGGTCGCCGCCTGTGGTGGGCGAACCGGAGTATCGCCGGTGTGATGCGCTACATCGCCATGGGAGACCATCATCGCCTGAGGTACCCGCACTTTCACCAGCAGCATAGCCACAAGAATGGTGGTGGTGGTGAAGGCCTAGGACGTACTGGGGTCGTCATCCGGGAGCCCCCTCCCCCGCGCGTCGTGAATCCGAGGCCGGAGGATCCATCCGCGTGCTACGAGCGACTACGATGACGATGACGATTCCGAAGACGACCCAGAAGCTGTGTACAACAGGGCTAGATATGATTATGACTAATTTTTACGTTTTAATATTAATAAATGTCTGGCCACAACAAGTTGCAATACTACCTATTGAGATCGAGAAAGTTCATATCCATATACATATAAGAAGATCATTAAAAATAAAGGTTTAATAATATTGTACATCACCAATATCCACACATGTTAGGGTTTTCTTCTAATCCGTAACCATGGAGCATCTTCCTTATTTAACGGGATGCTTGGGTCATCCTTCACAGCGAAGGGCAGAATTTCATGAAACTTATCATAATCGTCTGACATGTCTGTCTTATCCTCCACCCCCACGATGTTTCTTTTTCTGAAAGAACTATGTGGCGCTTTGGCTCATCAGATGCTGTATTATTTTGCTTATCTTTCCTTTTTCTCGGTTTGGTAGACATGTCCTTCACATAAAAAACCTGAGCCACATCATTGGCTAGGACAAATGGTTCATCTCTATACGCAAGGTTGTTGAGATCCACTGTTGTCATTCCGTATTTCTTGTCTACCTCAACCCCGCCTCCTGTCAGCTTGACCCATTTGCACCGAAACAAAGGAACCTTAAAAAAAGGTCCATAGTCAAGTTCCCATATCTCCTCTATGTAACCATAATATGTATCCTTTTGCCCATTCTCGTCTATTGCATCAAATCGGACACCACTGTTTTGATTGGTGTTCTTTTTATCTTGGGCGATCGTGTAAAATGTATTTCCATTTATCTCGTACTCTTGAAAAGTCAATATAGTCGAAGATGGTGACCTGGCCAACAAGTACAACTGCTCTCCAACATTTATGTCATTCATGAGATGTGACTGCAACCAACAGCCGAAAGTCCTCATATGTTCATCTCTAATCCAGGAGCCAGGCTACCCCGGGTTGTTGGAGTGTACAATATTCTTGTGTTCCTCGATATACGGAGCCACCAAGGTGGAACTTTGTAGAACCGTGTAGTGTGCTTTAGTGAGAGAATGTCCGTCCATACATATCCTTGCTTTCTTTCCTAGCGTGCCTTTTCCACTAATTCTACTCTCATGCCGTGATTCAGGAACACCGATGGGCTTCAGGTCAGGAATAAAGTCAACACAAAACTCAATGACCTCCTCTATTCCATATCCCTTTGAGATGCTTCCTTCTGGCCTAGCATGGTTATGAACATAATTCTTTAACACTCCCATGAACCTCTCAAAGGGGAACATATTGTGTAGAAATACAGGACCAAGAATGTTAATCTCATCGACTAGGTGAACTAGGAGGTGAGTCATAATATTGAAGAAGGATGGTGGGAACACCAACTCGAAGCTGACAAGACATTGGACCACATCTTTCTATAACCTTAGTAGACTATCTAGACTGATTACCTTCTGAGAAATTGCATTGAGAAACGCACATAGCTTCACAATGGGTACTCGAACATTTTCCGGCAGGAGTCCCCTCAATGCAATCGGAAGCAGCTGGGTCATAAGCACGTGGCAGTCATGAGACTTTAGGTTTTGAAATTTTTTCTCTGCCATATTTATTATTCCCTTTATGTTTGACGAGAAACCAGACGGGACCTTGATACTGTAAAGGACTTCAAAAAAGATTTTCTTCTCTTCTTTGGTAAGAATGTAGCTAGCCGTACCTTCAAACAGCTCTAGATACATGTCGTCTTGGTCTTTTATACGTTGTTGGTCCTGCCGTGCTTCAGGTGTATCTTTGCTCTTCCCATACACGCCCAAGAAGCCTAGCAGCATCACGCAAATATTCTTTGTCAGGTGCATCACGTCAATTGCAGAGCGGACCTCTAGGACTTTCCAATAGGGTAGCTCCCAAAATATAGATTTCTTTTTCCACATGGGTGCATGTCCGACATCGTCCTTCGGAACAGATTGTCTACTAGGACCCTTTCCAAAGATTACTTTTAAATTCTTCACCATGTCAAATACATCATCACCAGTACGGCGGATAGGCTTACACCGGCTGTCTGCCTCACCATTGAAATGTTTACCTTTCTTTCTTAGGATGTGCGTGGGTGGAAGAAAACGACGATTCCCCGGGTACACATTCTTCTTATATTTATCCAAATATATACTTTCAGTATCGTTTAAACAGTGTGTGCATGCATTGTATCCCTTGTTTGTCTGTCCTGAAATGTTACTAAGAGCAGGCCAATCATTGATTGTTATGAACAACAATGCCTGTAGGTCAAATTCCTCCTGTTGGTTCTCATCCCACACACGTACACCTTGTCCGTGTCACAACTGTAAGAGTTATTCAACTAAGGGCCTTAGGTACACATCAATATCGTTGTCGGGTTGCTTCGGGCCTTGGATGAGCACTGGCATCATAATAAACTTCCGCTTCATGCACAACCAAGGAGGAAGGTTATAAATACATAGAGTCACAGGCCAGGTGCTATGGCTGCAGCTATGCTCCCCAAAAGGATTCATGCCATCTGTACTTAGACCAAACCATAAGTTCCTCGCATCATCTGCAAAGTCCAGAAACTCTCTCTCGATTTTTCTCCACTGCGACCCATCAGCGGGGTGTCTCAACATCTCGTCTTTCTTACGGTCTTCCATGTGCCATCGCAACAACTTGGCATGCTCTTTGTTCCTGAATAAACGTTTCAACTGTGGTATTATAGGAGCATACCACATCACCTTGGCAGGAACCCTCTTCATGCGGTGCTCTCCCTCAACATCACCAGGGTCATCTCGTCTTATCTTATACCGCAGTGCAGTGCATACTGGGCATGCATCCAAATTCTCGTACTCGCCGCGGTAGAGGATGCAGTCATCAATGCATGCATGTATCTTCTGCACCTCTAATCCTAGAGGGCAGACAACCTTCTTTGCTTCGTAGGTACTAGCGGGCAGTTCGTTATCCTTTGGAAGCAACTTCTTCATTATTCTCAGCAACTTTTCAAATCCTTTGTTAGTCACACTGTTCTCTGCCTTCCATTGCAGCAATTCTAGTGTGCTACCCAGTTTTTTGTGCCCATCTTCACAATTTGGGTACAACAATTTTTTGTGATCCTCTAACATCTTCTTGAACTTCAACCTCTCCCTTTCAGTTACGCATTCTTCCTAGGCATCAGCAATGGCCCGACTAAGATCATCATCAGGCAGATCTGATGCCCGTTCTTCATCTTTTTCTTCATCAATGTCTTCCATTGTAGTACCATCGTATTCAGGGTAGTCGTTGTCATTCTCTTCTTCTTCGTTGTCTTCCATCATAAGCCCTCTTTCTCCGTGCTTGGTCCAACAATTATAGCCGGTCATGAAACCGGACCGAAACAGGTGGCTGTGAAGGACTCTTGAGGAAGAGTATTCTTTATGATTCTGACAGACACCACATGGACAAGACATAAAACCACTCCGCTTGTTTGCCTCGGCCACAAGAAGAAAATAATGCACGCCTTTAATGAACTCGTTAGAGAGTCGGTCAGCGTATATCCATTGCCGGCTCATCTGCAATATATAATTAATTAAGTACATCAAACATAATCATAATTAATTAGTACTAATCTAAAACCAGCAACCGGGACTAAAGATATGATGAACCTCTCCAACCGGGACTAAATGTGGATGTGGAGGCAACATGTCGACACTATGTCCTCAGTGGGCAGCACTAAGCCAGTAAATTAAATGCCGACACTATTTTGGGTGGGTGGAAGCACTATGCCAGCGTGAGTGTATTGACATTATGTCATCAGTGCCCGACACTATGTTGTGTTGCTTAATCTATGAATAGGTATGCATTCTTGTGAAGAACTGCAAGATGGTGTGTGAGACCAGGGACAACACTATGGCGGAGCTTCTCGAAGATGTCTTAGGACCTCGTCCGACATCTTCGAGGAGCTCGCCGTAGAGGCACTCTCTAATATGTGAAATTAGTTAGCTCCACCAGCATACTGATTTAGCTAGAGAAGATATAAACCGAAAGATGGTGTGGGAGAGCAGGGACACCACTACGACAGAGCTTCTCGAAGATGTCTTAGAATCCCGTCCTCAGACATCTTCGAGGAGCTCGCCATAGAGGCACTCCCTAATATGTGAATTGTGATGTCTTCTTATCAAGCTTTTATGAATTAACCCTATCTTTGTTACAAATTTTTCAGTTTGTTGAATGCAGGTAGACGAAGAAGGATATTTTGCCCAGCTAGCTGATTAGTTAGAATGATGAACTCACGCATGTGTGTGCTTCTAAAATCAATTTTCGAGACTCTATGTACCAAAACAAGATATATATTGATATAATAATCCACATATTGTGATATTTACCTTAGAGTTTCTTACATTAATACAAGATGGATAGAATCTAAACATTGATATCGTGCTATCACTGCAAAAATTACTACCAAACTAAATCCACAAATCCATCTATAAGATAGAGCATGAAATGAGCTAATATAGCAATGAGAGTTTAAAGGATGAAGTTGTTCACCTTTTAGAACCTTTGGATAGATGGGGCACCACAAAATCTAGACAAATCTTGAGAAAAAAAGGGCATGAACTCGAGCTTGAAGCAAGAAAGAGAGAGAGAGGAGAGCCACCGGCTTGAATGGAGGCTCGGGCAGGGGAAGAAGATATAGTCAGACCTAGAACCGGGGCTAAAGGTCCACCTTTAGCCCCGGGTCGTGTAACAAACCGGGGCTAAAGGGTCTGATGCCCGACCCGGTCTACCTGAAACCCTTTTAGCCCCGGTTTATTACACGACCCGGGGCTAAAGGTCCCGTTCGAACCGGGGCTAGTGTCTGCCATCCCCCTGAGCCAGTTCTAGCCGTTGGACCAGGGCATTAGTCCCGGTTTGTAGCCAAACCGGGGCTAATACTCCTGGACCAAAGGTCTGTTTTCTACTAGTGAGTACGGGCGCATCGATTGAGAGCAAGGGAGCGACATAGAGTGAGACGACTAGAGTAAGATAGAGAGTGAGAGAAGCCCGCCGAGCATATGCGTACATTCTGGAGGTGATAGAATTATATATATATAGAGAGAGAGAGGGGTGGGGGAGATGGAACTACGTAGTGTAGGAGGTGCTATTGATCCATGGTAGAAGAGAGCCGAAGCCATGCATAAATGTTTGATTGGTTTTTATAGTGCATCTGGATTTCTTTTATGCTACCGTGGATTATATTTGCTGGCTTTCAATTGGAGTATATTGATCTGCATATTTGTTTTATGGCAAGCTCTTCTATACATCTTTCCTATATTTTGTAGAATATATGTTGCTATTGAATTTGTGAGATATTATTTGGGATTGAGATATATATGTGAGATTTGTAGGCTAATGAGCCGGTGTCGGTATGTGGTGATGGATCCGCCGGAGCCACCAATACGAGCTGGGTATTTAGCAGAGATGATTTTGAAGAACACCGTGAAAGCTAATATGTATGTTCTGTAAATAAAACTTGGTGCTACGAAGGTAACCGTATTGTACCGGTCACAGTCCAGGTATGGGACTGGCTGAGTTCTCCACTAGGGACGGCCCTGAAACGGAATGTGTCGGTGATGGATCCGTAGGAGTCATCGGCATTAGTAAATTTAGGTGTTCGGGTTTTAGTGGATAAAAAAATAGCTCTGCTCTTCTAGCGCCTTTGTGGTTCTACTTGAGGTTGTCGGCGTCGGAGTACCCCTCTGCAGCGTGTAAAAGTGTGGATATTCACCCCTATGACTCCCAGGTTTGGGAATGCTTACTTTATGTGTGGCACCATGCATTTTTAAATTGGCTAATTATTTTCATCACCTATTTTTGAAAAGCAAACACTGTTTTAAAAATTATATGACTCTATGTATGATTAGTTTGCTGAGTACTTTTTGTACTCATCCCTTGCTTCCAATGTTTTTATCAGAGTTACGTTGCGAAAGATGTCGTCATCAGATGACTAGACTGGACCGGTGGGCGGAAAGCGAAGTAGAGAATCTAGCTGTATTTCTTGTAATTGTAAGAAACCTGTAATAAAATGATGTTAGTAAGCTTTTCGAGATCCACTGTACCGGCTTTTTGCCTGTATCTTTAGCCTTACGGGTATATATGCCTCCAGCTCTATATACGCGTAGCGGTTGTCATTCTATCGGGCCGGGTATCGGGGCGTGACAATTAAGTGGTATCAAGTTAGGTTACGCGGGCCAAAATGAGTAGAACGTTAGTTAAATATGCAACTAACCATTCACAAATGATTACTTGTTTATAAAATAATATTTTGATTCATCGTTTGGTTGCAGGACTAGAATCTTTATTTATAAAAAGAAAGGGAACGGATGCATATTGTTTGATTCTAGACTACCACGACCGAACTTGTTTTGTTGTGTGCGTAGAGATGGACGAAGAATAGTTGCAGGACTTGACTGATGTTCTTTTTCGAGACGAAACCAGTGATATTAAACCAGAGTTCTTACAGAACAATCCTTAAGAAAATAAAAGATTACACTGCAGTCCTGCAAGAACTTGAGGTCGCCGGCGTCGAAGAGGACGTACCGCAGGCGCGCCGCCGCCGCTCCACCTCTACTACCTTGGATCGGACGGAGTCCCCTGGCGGACGGGAAGTCGACGGAGCTCAGCTCAAGATAGCCTCCATCCCGCATCGCCGTCGCCGCCCTCGCTCTTGATCGAAACATCACCGACATCGACAACTTTATTGACCGGAGCCGCCGCTCCACGGGCTCCGGCTCGGGGAAGAGACGCATCGCAGCTCCACCGACCTGCGAGCGCCGGAAAGGAGACAGGTCCTCGGCCGCGCCCCAGAGAGCACCAACGCCGGAGAAGACGCCCGCCTCCTCAAAAGGCCACACCGACCGCGCCACCGCCTCCACAGCGCCGCCGACAGGCCACCTACTGGAACCTACACTATGTACACGCCGGGATCCGGAGATTCCCCTACCTCCCGCCGTCGGAGGCGAGGAATCGACCGAATCGCACGACGGCGAGGTGGTTCGAGAAGGATCGCTCACAAATCGCGTATCTGCACTGTAGCGGGAGATAGGGTCGGTCCAAGGTCCAACTACAACCTTAGGACTTGATTGATGTTGTGAACTTAGGCATTTTTTTCATCGTTGCTTGGCTACCTAAAATGATTGATTGCATTTTCTATCTATACGTACTAATAATTCCTAAGAGTATCAGTAGTTTCTCAGTATTTTAAACTCTAGATTGTCTTGACCCTAACGTTTCAAGTAGAAAAGAATGCTTTGTACCTAGTTTTATGATCCAAATATTTTTTGTATTATATGAAGGGTTGCATATTTTGCCTGCGATTCTTGTTAAATCATTAGAATACCTTGGACAATGTTTTGGGTATGTATAGCCGGAGGAGACAAGTTCATGAAATCTCATGTTAGAGTAGAATGTTGTTGTGTTGAATTTCGAGGTCGAAATTATAATAACGTGGGTAGGATGTAATAACCTGGGTTTTTGAGTTATTGACTAATTTTAGTTAAATGATAATTCACCTATAATTATTTTGATTTGGTAATTTCCAATGCTAAATTAGGTGCTATTCTTTTGGATGCAATAAGAATTAGAAGTATTAACCAAAATAAAGTGAGAACCTCACTAGTTTTTGAATGATCGCCAACTAGCAAAGCAACTAGCTAGTACTTATGTGTTTTTTTTTTGTGGGTAAAAAAAAAACATAGAAAAACATAGTACTTATGTGTTTTTAGTGTGTTAGCACACGATCTGAAAGAATAGAAGTAGAGCTTTGCATACATATCGGTTGATTCATGCATATGTACATGCACTGAGCTGGGTTGCACTGCTACGTGGACTTCAGCATGTAGGACAATCGGTAATGTCTAGTTGATCTTTGCTCACTCCTTGTAAGCGGTGGTCGATGCTTAGCATCGAAGGGACCACGGGGTCCGATATTTCAGCAGGTATAGACGGTGCTCATGCCTATAAACAGGAACCCCTCTGGCTGGAGCAGTACACATCGATTGAGAGCAAGGGAGCGACATAGAGTGAGACGACCAGAGTAAGATGGAGAATGGGAGAAGCCCACCGAGCATATGCGTACATTTTGGAGGCGATAGAATTATATATATAGAGAGAGAGGGGTGGGGGAGATGGAACTACGTAGTGTAAGAGGTGATATTGATCCATCGTAGAAGAGAGCCGAAGCCATGCATAAATGTTTGATTGGTTTTTAGGATTTCTTCTATGCTGCTGTGGATTATATTTGCTGGCTTTCAATTGGAGTATATTGATCTGCATATTTATTTTAAGGCAAGCTCTTCTATACATCTTTCGTATATTTTGTAGAATATATGTTGCTATTAAATTTGTGAGATATTATTTGGGATTGAGATATATATGTGAGATTTGTGGGCTTGGATCCGCCGGAGCCACCGATACGAACCAGGCATCTAGCAGAGATATGATTTTGAAGAACACCGTGAAAGCTAATATGTATGTTCTGTAAATAAAACTTGGTGCTACGAAGGTAACCGTATTGTACCGGTCACAGTCTAGGTATGGGACTGGCTGAGTTCTCCACTAGGGACGGCCCTGAAACGGAATGTGTCGGTGATGGATCCGTAGGAGTCATCGGCATTAGTAAATTTAGGTGTCCGGGTTTTAGTGGATAAAAAATAGCTCTACTCTTCTAGCGCCTTTGTGGTTCTACTTGAGGTTGTCGGCGTCGGAGTACCCCTCTACAGAGTGTAAAAGTGTGGATATTCACCCCTGTGACTCCCGGATTTGGGAATGCTTACTTTATGTGTGGCACCATGCGTTTTTAAATTGGATAATTATTTTCATCACCTATTTTTGAAAAGCAAACACTGTTTAAAAAATTATATGACCCTATGTATGATTAGTTTGCTGAGTACTTTTTATACTCACCCCTTGCTTCCAATGTTTTTATCAGAGTTGCGATGCGGAAGATGTCGTCATCAGATGACTAGACTCGACCGGTGGGCGGAAAGCGAAGTAGAGAATCTAGCTGTATTTCTTGTAATTGTAAGAAACCTGTAATAAAATGATGTTAGTAAGCTTTTCGAGATCCACTGTACCGGCTTTTGCCTGTATCTTTAGCCTTACGGGTATATAGGCCTCCAGCTCTATATACGCGTGGCGGTTGTCATTCTACCGGGCCGGGTCTCGGGGCGTGACAGAGTTAGGGGCAAATACCGGAGTCCATGGCGAGAGATCCAGGTGGGGATGGATCCCACGGAGCAGATCGAAGAGGGGTGGCCGGAATCGGAGGGTCCGAAGGCACCTCCATGGGAGAACCTTGGCCGACGGCGGCTCCCTGTAAAAACCGGGTCTAGGAGGAAAATGGGGAAGAGCCCCCGTTTTCTTCCTGGGCCTGATATTTATAGGTCGATGAGCCCGACCGGTAGTACCGGCCAGGGGCCAGAATTACCGGTGGTGCAGAGATTTTAGACACGGGCGGTAGTACCATTCCGGGGAGAACGTCCGGAGAAAATCTCCTAGGACTGGTACTACCGGCATTGGCCGGAATTTTCGGTGCTGCCAGACAAAGTTTCCCAGGTTCAGATTTTGGCAAGGAATGAACTTGTGCAAGAGATAGACGGTTTTTTGGGAGAAGCAAGGGCTTGGGATAGAACGCTCAAACTGTGAAGAACCAAAAGAACACTCAAACACGAAAAGAGCAAAAACAAAACTAAGAGAAACACCAAACAAACACAAGGGAAAACACACAAAAGACACAAAAGGTCGGTGGCCGAGGCCACCATATATGAGTAAATTTGGCTTGACTCCGCGAAGATATATCTGGTGTTCATTACCAAAACTCATCATTGAAGCTCATTTTGTCTCCTTGAGAGACCATAGAGGATGAATACATTAATATGCACATAATAGGGAGAGTGTTGGTTCATATGAGGAACTACACTCCCCAAAGTCGATGCCTACATCCAAAGAAAGATATGTTTTGAGACACGGGTAGGCGTGCAAGTCACTCAAATCTATGATATTTAGCTCATGCCTTAACTCCCGAAACCTTGCTTAATCAAGAGGCTTCGTGAAAAGATCCGCTAGATTGGCCTTGGTAGGAACATACTCCAAAGAAATGTCTCCTCTTGCAACATGATCCCGAATGAAATGATGAGGAATCTCAATGTGCTTGGTTTGGTTGTGTTGCACAGGGTTGTGAGCAATGGCAATGGCACTCTCATTGTCACAAAGAAGAGGTACCTTGTTGAAAGATAGACCAAGATCCTTCAAAGTTTGCTTCATCCATAGCAATTGAGCACAACAACTTGCGGCAGAGATGTACTCGGCTTCGGCGGTAGACATAGACACACAGTTTTGTTTCTTCGAGAACCAACACACCAAGGATCTTCCAAGAAATTGACAAGCACCAGAGGTTGACTTCCTTTCCACCTTGTATCCCACCCAATCTGAGTCCGTGTATCCAATGAGGTCAAAGCTAGCTCCCTTGGGGTACCACAACCCAAAGTTTGGGGTATGAACCAAGTATCGAAAGATTCTCTTGACCGCCACCATGTGGCTTTCTTTTGGTGCGGCTTGGAATCTTGCACACATACCCACGCTCAACATAATACCCGGTCGGGATGCACAAAGATAAGGAAAAGAACCAATCATCAAGCAATAAAGTTTTTGATCCACATCCTTACCCTTGGGATTGAGATCAAGATTAACCTTTGTGGGCATGGGAGTTTTGGCTCCATTGACTTGATCATGGTTGAACTTCTTGAGCATGTCTTGAATATATTTGGCTTGGTTGATGAAGGTTCCCTTCCTCAATTGCTTCACTTAAAATCCAATAAAGAATTCCAACTTCCCCATCATAGACATCTCGAAACGGTCGATCATAAGCTTGGCAAAATCCTCATTAAAAGCTTTGTTAGTAGACCCAAAAATAATGTCATCAACATAAATTTGGAAAATGAACAAGTTTCCTCCAACTCTCTTAGTAAAAAGAGTGAGGTCGATTAGCCCAACTTCAAAACCACGATCTAACAAGAGCTCTCTAAGGCACTCATACCACACACGTGGGGCTTGTTTAAGGCCATATATTGCCTTATCAATCTTGTAGACATGGTCCGGGAAGTTAGGATCCTCAAAACCTGGAGGTTGCTTGACATAAACCAACTCCTTTAAGGGACTATTAAGGAAAGCACTCTTAACATCCATTTGTTGCAATTTAAAATTATGATGAGTAGCATAGGTAAGAAGCATGCTAATGGATCCAAGACGAGTAACTAGGGCATAAGTTTCACCATAGTCAATGCCCTGAACTTGGAACTATCCTTGGGCAACTAACCTTGCATTGTTGCGGACGACTATCCCATTGGCATCTTGCTTGTTCTTGAAGATCCACTTGGTCCCAATGACATTTTGACAATATTTTGGCCGCTTCACTAATGTCCACACCTTGTTCCTCTTAAAGTTGTGAAGTTCTTCATTCATAGCATCAAGCCAATTATCATCTTCAAGAGCTTCAAGACTTTTTGGGGTTCAACATGAGAGATAAAAGCATGGTGAGAGCTAAAAGAGGTTAGTTGCCTCCTAGTAGTAGAATCCCTATTGAAATCTCCATAAACATTATCAAGGATATGTCCATCTTTGATGAGCTTGGCAAGACGATATGCTCGATAGCAGGCTTGGGTCTCAAGACAAGATTCTTAAGCAACCACTTGGTCATCACCATGTTTGAGTCCCCGCCTTGACTATATGCATGAACTTGATCACTATCTTCATCAATATCATCCATTGGAGAATCGTCATCAATGGGTGGAGAGACATTAGCTTGGCCTTGGTCATTGTTAGCTTGACCTTGTTCTTCTATAGCTTGACCTTGATCAACATTGTCTTGTGGAGTTCCACAATCTTGGAGAGGTAGAGCTTGAGGATCTTGACATTGATGGGGGCTTGGAGAGTCATGGTCATGAGGAGCTTGGGAAGATCTTGGATAATCTTGAGGAGCAACAATTTGTCCTTGAGAGACAAGATAATCTTGTGAAAGTGATGGCTCCACTTGAGTAGAGCTTGGTCCTTCCCCTTCAGCCACAAGGGGTTCCTCAATGGGGTGGAAGAATCCCACGCCCATTCTTCTTATGGCTTGGGGAGGAATTTCATCACTTGGATCACGAACACCATATTGCCTCATGAGAGACTCATGATCTTCATCAAACTCAACATTGCTAGATTCTTCAACTCTTCCATTGGCTTTATTATAGACTCTATAGGCATGAGATTGATTGGAGTAACCAACAAAGATACCTTCACGTGCCTTAGATTCGAACTTCGACAAACGGACACCCTTCTTGAGAATGAAACATCTACAACCAAACACCTGGAAGTATTTAACATTGGGCTTGTGTATGGTGAGGAGTTCATATGGAGTCATGTTCTTCTTACGTAGGTAGAGGCGGTTGATAGCATGGAAAGCGGTGGAAATGGCTTCGGCCCAAAAGTTGTATGGTGACTTGAATTCCGCCAACATGGTCCGGGCCGCATCTATCAAAGTATGGTTCTTCCTTTCGGCAACACCATTTTGTTGAGGGGTATAAGGGGTTGAGTATTGATGCATGCTTGATCCCCTAATCACTAAGAGCATCTCCAGCAGCAACGCTAAATTTAGCGCGCGCGGGAGAAACCGCTAGTTTAGCGCGCGCGAACGGGTTTTCGCGCTCCAGCAGCGGCTGCAAAATAGCGCGCGGGAAAAGTTTTAGCACGCGCGCGCGGGAAGCGCAACTCCGCGCGGGAAGTTTGCCGCGCTCGCCTCAGCGCGCCCTATAAACTGCGCGCTCCGCTCCGCTCCAACCGCCACCGCTCTTCCGCGTGCCACCGCTCTGAACCGCTCTTCCGCGCGCCACGCGTTGCTACGCTGCGCTGCGCTCTGCCTCCACCGTCACCGCCATGCCGCCACGCCGCAACGCCACCGACTTCACCGGCGTCCGCCAGCGGTCGACCGGCGCGTACTCCGTCGAGCTGCGCGTCGGCGGCGTCCGCTTCAACCTCGGGACGTTCGACACGGCGGACCAGGCGGCGCGCGCCTAGGACACGGCGGCGTGGCGCGTCGGCCGCAACCCGGATGGGATGAACTTTCACGACGTGCGGAACGTCCGGGAGGCCGAGCAACGGGCGCCGCCACCGGTGCTAGTCACCGCCGAGCACCGCCGCCGCCACCAGTAGAGGCAGCGCCGCCTCAACATCGCCGCGGCCGACGAGCACGCCATGGAGCAGTGGCGCCGTTGCTTCCCGCAGGACATCCGTGCCAAGGAGGAATTCTACGCCCAGTGCAAGGCGGACCGCCGTGCAGCGCGGGCCAAGAGGCGTCTGCGGAAGGAAGAGGCGGAGGCGATGGTGGAGGCCGGTGTCGACATCGACACCGACTCCGAGGTGTGGAACGAGCTATGGGACTCGATCTCGTCGGACACCATCTCCCTCGGCTCGGACTAGGACTCCGAGTAGTTTAGTTTAGGTTTAATTTGTATCGTTAGGATGAACTGTTTCTATCGTTGCGACTCTATGTTTAATTAAGTTTAATTTCTATCGTTTATTTGATCTTCGTTATGTTTGTTTTGGAGGAAAAATGTATTTGCCGCTCTATATTTATAGCGCCTGCTAAACTACGTTTTCGCGCGCGCTAAATTTAGCGCCGCTGCTGGAGCGCGACTCGATTTCGTGCGCTATAACACTTTACAGTGCGCGCCAACGGCCTTTTAGCACGCGACGTTTTTGCACTGCTGCTAGAGATGCTCTAAGGAACTCATCCAAGGTGTAGTTCTTGAACTCGGTCCCATTGCCACTCCAAATGGTAAGGATTGTAGCATTGTGTTTCTATTGAACTTGATTGGCAAAGTCGATAACGGTTTGTTGAGTCTTGCTCTTGAACTTGAAGAAATAGACTCATGTGTATCTTGAGAAGTCATCTACAATCACCAAACAATACTTCTTCCCTCCAAGGTTATCATGAGATGGAGGCCCAAAAAGATCCATGTGAAGGAGTTCCAAGCACTGCTCAGTTGTAATTTGATCGAGGACCTTATGAGACTTCTCATGCATCTTCCCTTGAATACAAGCCCTGCACACACGATCTTTGGCAAATGAAATGTATTTTAGTCCAAGGATGTGTCACCCATGTAGAGACTTTTCAAAGACTTCATGTTTACATGGGCCAAGTGGCGATGCCACAACCAGCCCACGTCGGCTTTCACATAGAGACATATAGCATGTGTAGAGGGTTTTCTGGAGAAATCCACCACATACAAGTCATGCTCTACGCATCCAACGAAAGCCACCATGAGAGTCTTGCTCCATATGAGGACCACATAATGCTCATTAAAGAAGGATGAAATACCCATAATGGTTAAAGCACGAATGGGAAAGAGATTATACCCAAGGGTTTTGACAAGCATGACATTAACCAAGGAAACATTCGGGGTTACTACTAGTAGTACCAAAACCCAATACCTGAGAACTTGTTTTATCATCGTATGAGACCATAGTATTGGCAAAATTTGGCCTAATCTCTGAAATGATAGACTTTCTTCTGGCCATATGGCTTTTAGCTCCACTATCAAGCATCCATTTTGCTCCACCGGAAGCAAAGTCCTAGAAGAAAATCAAGCTTTGGTTTTAGGTACCCATTTTGCAATGGGTCTCCTTTTGTTAGTCATAAGGGTCTTTGGTACCCAAATAGTCCAATGATAATCATGAGTATAAGAAGTGCCAATGTATTTTGCATAGACATGACCATCGAAAGATTTACAAAGAATATAGGAGGGGTTGTTCTTCCCGGCAAAGTTATCACTTTGCACAAAGGTAGAACCATAAGCTTGCCCTTGAGCAAAGTTCTTGTTTTCTTCTTATTCTTGTTCTTCTTCCTCTTCTTGGGCTTAGGGGTGTACCCAATACCATTCTTGTCAACTTTCCCTTTTGCAAGTTGTTCTTTCAACTCCTTGTTTTCCTTAACAAGGTTCACATGCTTGCAATAAGGGTTAGAAGAACAAGGGAAATGTATAATAGGCATAGCATAAGACTTTGATTGTTCATTGTTCAATTGAGTTTGAAGTTGCTCATGAGCTTCAAAAATACTTGAGAATTTTCTCTAAGGCGTGGTGTTCCTCTTTGAGTTTCTCAAAATCTTTTACACATTCATGACCAACACCAAACTCAACCTTTTCATTTTTAAGAACTTTAACCAAAGCAAGAGCATGATCACGTTCTTTAATAAGTTGAGACATGGAGGCATTATGGTCATCGACAAGCTTAGCAACACTCTCCTCAATAGTAATTCTCATATTATGTTCATCTTCAAGAGATTGTGAAAGAGAAGCAATTTCATCGGCAGCCTCTCTTTCATTTTGCCTAGCAAGTCAATTAGTTCTTCCTTTTCATCTAGAATTTCCCTAGCACGGTCAAGTTGATTGGTAAGAGTTTCAAAGCACATTCTAGTGTCATCATATAAATGCTCTATGAATTCACACATGCTTACCATCTCTTTCTTTACCTGTAGACCCTCAAGATCATGCAAAGGAAGTTCATCTGAGGAAGACTTGGAAGAGGGTGTTAACTCGATGGCCTTGGCCATGAGACACTTTTGGTTGTGGTGGATGATGTTCTCGTTAGGCTAGTCAAAGATAGACACTCGTGGGGTATAAGAAGTGGCAATAACGGCAACTCCCACGATCTCGCCACCTTGACCTTCACCATCATCATCGTCATCCACGCCCGAGAAGTATTCTTCATGGACCACCATTGCGCTTTCCTTGTTTGCAAGGTTCTTGTTTTGGAAGTTCTTGTTCATTGGATGAGGAGGTCTTGGCTTGCTCTTGCGGATAAGACGACCACCATTGTCCTCTCTATTCTCGAAGGGACATTGGGCCATGAAGTGACTCTTGTCATTGCAATTGTAGCAAGATCTTGCCTTAGGATCCTTCATGGTTGAGTTGAATCTTGTGTTGTCCCTTGACCTTGGCTTCATGCCCGACTTGTTCCAAAAAGCTCTTGATGCGAGAGACAAATGCTCATTGAAGGCATACTTGATGTCCTCTTGAGACCACTCACTAGTGTCATCATCCTCATCAATTTCCACCACTTGGGCCTTCAAGGCAAGATTCACCTTTTGAGATCCATAGGCACGAGCACGAGCGTACTCCGAATTCTTCTTGGCAATTGTCATGGCAATAACTTCACTCAATACTTCTTATGATGTCATGATGTGATAGTTGCTTCTCCCCTTGATGGAGTTGAGATTTTGCTCCTCAAACGGAAGAAGGGCTTGAACAAACTTTCTCTTCATGAACTTGTCATCAACATAGGTAGCTCCAAGGTCCCTCATAGTGCAACAAAGAACCTTAAGACGGCGATACATGTCTTCGGGAGTCTCATCATCTTGCATAGCAAAGCCATCAGACTCATTGTTGACTTCATCAAACTTGGAGCTTTGAATGCTAGCATTCCCGACAAATAACTCAGTGAGATGATCCCAAGCTTCTTTGGTGGTGGAGAATTGGCGAATGTGAGAAAAGTCCTTGGGAGTCAATGCCTTTTGAATCATGCCCAAGGCGGTGTCATTGAGCCGCTTGTCCACAACCTCGGCATGGGTTAACTTCTTTGCATCGTATGGCGAGAATCCTTCTTCCACGGTCCTCATCAATTCAATAGAAGAGCTGGAAATGTGAGATATTGCCAATTGGTGAAATTTGAAGTATCTAATATGGGAGGTGCTCCTTGAGGTATGATATGCGCCATGGGAATTGGTGGGTCCGGAGTATACTTCGAAGGTGGGGGTACCGCCGAGTAATCCTTTCCCTCGTCTCCCTCTTTGGAGGATAGTCACCTAGCCCCTCAGTACTCTCGCTTGGGTGTTTGGGGGTTTGAGCAATAAATCCTAAGCCCAAGTGAGTAGAGACGCACACGGTATTCGCCACGGGGGTGTTCATGGGAACGTTCTCGGGGGAGGCTCGATGCTTTTAGAGACAACTTGAGGAGTGTAAATTATGGGGTTAGGCTTAAAGGACTTAAAAGGGTCATCATTTCCTCAAACTTGGTCATCATGGATGTCTCCAATCAGTTGAGGTCATCCATGGAGGCCAAGTTCTTGGTGGTTCCAACCCCACTACCCTCTTCATTGGCCATCGTCTCTTAGGCGGTAAAGCCCAAAGTAAGAGCCTTAGCTCTGATACCAATTGAAAGGTCCAACTTTGGTCGACTAGAGGGGGTGTGAATAGGAGACTACCAATTTTTAATCTTTTCTTACAAATTTTGGCTTTGCACAAAATTAAGTTCTCTAGAGATGCAACTAGATGAACAACCTATATGCCAAATGATACAATAAGTAAACAAGACGATAATTGCAAGTAGTAAAGGAGAGGAACGAGTAAACCGACAAGGGGACACGGAGATGTAATTACCGTAGTTCACTTCCAAGGAATCTACGTCTATGTTTGAGAGGTGTCGGGGCCACACAAGGTCACCCGAGTGCCACAAAGGCCTCACCTTCTTCTCTGGTGAGCACCACCACAAAGGCGGCCTCACAATCCACTAACCGGTGACCTTGAAGCTCCCAACAGAAACCTTTACAACAAGGTTGAGGGGAGACTCCACAACTCAATTGGAGGCCCTCAACGACACCACGAAGCTTCAGAACAATTGCCCCAACTCTAAGGATGCCCTACACCGTCTAGGGTTCCAAGAACCCAAGAGTAACAAGATCCACTAAGGATGGGTGGGGGAAATCATGATTCCTTTGGTGGAAGTGTAGATCTAGGTCACCTCTCCCACTCCTCAAAAGATCAAGAGGTTTGAGTGGCTAGGGAGAGAGATCTAGGTAGTTGAAGCTCTTGTAATAATGGAGGAGAGAGAAAATTAAGCGTTGAGCTCTGAGGAGGAAGAAGGATGCCTTAAATAGGCCCCCTTCAAACTGAGCCATTGTTGTCCCCGCGACACCACCGGTACTATTGGTGGGGGACCGGTACTTCCGGTGAGCAAGATCCAACGGTTTGGAGCAGCTCGCGGAATGGTCAGAAGATCTAGCTCAGCAGAGCGAGACTACCTGACCGGCACTACCGGCAGAAGTTCCAACCCAAATTCCGACAAATAGGACACTTCAACACAAGAGTATCCTGAATCGAATTCGAGGCTCCGCGGAATTTGGATCGGAACTGGTGCCGGAAATATTGGGTCGCGAGGTCCCTGACCAGAACTACTGGTGCCCAGCGTTAGTACCGCTCAAGGGAGTTGGCCAGGTAGTGCTGGCCGGAAGTTCTAGTCAAGGGTGACCAAAACTTCCGACCGGTACTACTGGATCAACTTCTGGTGTTATTTCCGTCAAATAGATCACTCTCAAACAGAGAGTTACTGAACGTGAGCGGAAGTTCCACTAGAACTTGAGCCAGAACTACAGCCAGGCCAGCCCCGCAGAAGACTGCGAGCGGAACTACCGATGCCTGGCCGGTACTTCCGGTTAGGACAGAAAAGGCTCAAACACCTCATAGGATCACTGTCTCGCTGAACAATAGGAAGGCTGTGGATGAGCAAGTATAGTGTGTGCATGAAAACGTGATTTCCCACAACCTTCCTAGGTGGACCCCTCTTGATAGTATGGCCTCCTAAAACATAAAAGAGAGAGAAAGTGTAAATAAGAGACATCGTCTTCATGATGCTTCAAGAGATGAGTCCACACACCAAATCGTTTGTAAGAAAAACCTATAACTTAGGCAAACGGTTAAACCACAAGTGATGTTGTCATTGACACCAAAATACAAAGAAAAATCAATATCCTTTCACATACCATCGGGACCAGGTGCTTTGAGTTCGCCAATAGAATCTAGGGCCTCCTTTACTTCCACAACCGTGTATTCATGGCATAACATCTCATTCATCATTGGAGTCACACGTGCATCCACATATGAAAGGAGTTCCTCCACCCGTGTACCTGTAGAGGAAGTAAAAAGGTTGGAAAAATAATTAGTAGCAGCCTCTTCTTCTCCTCCACCACACCTCCATCCTCCTTCCTCAATCACCTAATATGGTTTTTTTGTTCCTCTTCATTGTCACCGAGTGGAAGAATTTTGTGTTTCTATCACCCCCTTTCATCCAATCGACATGTGTCCTTTGCTTCCAATACACTTCCCGCTGTTCCTCTAGGCCATTTAACTTAAAGCGTAAAACCTCTCCCCTTCGGACTTGGTTTGGACCTATGGCCTCTCTCCTACACTTTTCTAGCTCATTATTCATTCTCTTAATCCTTTTATCTAGGTCTCCCAGCACATTCTTACTCCACTCCGACAACTCCTTCAACACTCCCTTCATCGCTTCGATCCTACCTCCAGCCCCCATGTGTTTTGCACAATATCACTACACGCCTCCTCCTCCAGCCACCTGGTTTCAAACTGTGGACCCGAGCTCCGAGCCGAGCTACGGCAAGTGCTACATGCACCGTTTGTGTCCACAATCACATGCCTATGATCGGAATGTAGGGGTTCCCCATTTGTAAACTTATATGCTAGAAACCTCATCTTCTAAGACTCCGAGGCTATAGCCCAATCTAAACGCTCATGGATGTAGTTCTCCGTTGCATGGGAATGATTTCTCCAAGTAAAAGTGACCCCCACATAGCCTAGATCTTCTAGTCCATAGTCTTCTAACGCCATTTTAAAATTGTCCATCTATGCTTGTGGCCTTGGAACACCTCCTTGCTTCTCCCATGAGTGCAGCACCTCATTAAAGTCGCCCACACAGAGCCATGGTTGTCACTTAGGTGCTTTAGAGTTCTCAGCAATTTCCATGTTTTATCCCTATCACTCCTCTTCGGTCCGCCATATATGCTAGTGAACCTCCAGAGAAAACCATCAACCTCTTTTATATCCACACTAATATGGTACTTTGACACAAAACCTTTCAACGTCACGTCCACCATGTTCTTCCAAAATATAACCAACCCACCACTCTGCCCTTCACAATCCTTCACCACCATATTTGTCATGCCTAGTTTCCATTTGAGCCATTCAAGTTGTCCTCTCTTCATCTCTGTTTCTGACAAAAACAAGACAGCACGGTCTTCCTTCTCTTTGAGATCAAAGAGACCACGAATAGTCGGGCCATTCCCCAACCCCTGACTATTCCATCCACAAAGCTTCATTGGGTACCGTGGAGCTATTTCGACAACCCCACTTCATCAATAGCAACATTCTTCCCTTCCACCGCTACAGACACCCCCTTAGACTTCTTATTTTTCTGTTGCTCATCTACTTCCATATCCTGTCCTCCTCTCTTTCTCATAGGACTTCCTTCTTCCCTCCCATAACAACCCCATTCTCACCCCTTCCCTCATAACCCTTTCTCTCCCTCTTCTTGTACCACCCATTCTTCCCCTTCTTTCCCTCCAGATCTCCACCAGATTTTGTCTCCTTACCGCCCTCTGAACCTACCACCTCCACTGGAACCACACCACGCCCATCAACTTGCATTGTATCAGTTGCATCCTTCTCTTCCTTCACAACCACTTATGACAACACATTCTGTGATTTTATGTTCACCTTGCTCCCAGAAAAAGATAATGCCTTCTGTGCTACCGGTGTCTTCTCCTTAACCGTATCTGCACCCTTCACTCCGGTACTTTTGACCTTCTCCTTAGCCAAAACAACAACACATTCTATGTTACTCTTTGAATTAGTAACTTTGAGTGGGCTAATCACTTCATTTAATTCTCTGCCCGAGCCCCTTCCACTTTTCTACGAACCAAGCGAGTCCTTCCTCTAGTTCGGCCCATCACTCCCCGATCCACTCCCTAAGCTTCCAAAACCATAGCTCTTCCGTCCACCATGCTCAATCCAATTTTTCCTCTGCCCCAATTGGATCCTACATGGTGGCAACCACTTCAGCCACTTGTCATATTGTGCCTCCTATCTTCTCTTTAGTTTAATTGAGAAGTCCTTCTCCACATGGCTAATGATTCCACACACATAGCAAAAGTCTGGTAGGAACCCGTATTCAAAAGGACACCATTTTGTGCAACCCTTCTCATCCATCTCTAACATCACACCCCTATGAAGTGGCACCTTAATGTTCAGTCGCACTTTAACCCTTAGGCATTATCCTACCGCCATACCATCTTCCAATCCCCCTACCTCCATGAATTCGTCGATCTACTCACCTATCGAAATCCCATTCTCCATTCTCATTCATCCCAAGGGCATATTGTACACGAGGACCTAGATCAGGATACTTGAGAACTCATAATCCTCTGAGCTCTTATTTGGGTCAAAATCTTCTAATACCATCAGATCCTTCTCAAACCACCATGTCCTCCATCGACTTCTTTCTTCTTCCCACTTTCTTCAAAGAAAGTGATTATAAAAATATTGTCCCCCAACTCCTTACTGTCGATACCTTTCATTGGACACCAGACCGGGCTTAAAGCATTTGCGATCGCATCCCCAATCATAGTTTTTTCCGCCAACAACTTCCCTACCACGTGTACTTCCCCATGCTCACCTTTCGCCTGTGCTCCAAGTCCGATCTTGATCCCTCTCCTCTCTGCCTCTGACAGCTTCAACCCCTTCATCGACCCTTCAACGTGCTCCATCTTCTCCCTCCCCTCCTCTCGATCCAACAAAATCCTGAAAACATCGACAACTAGGATGGGATGATATACAATCACGTGCCGTAGCCACACACGGAAGGTTTATGGTGGTGGAAAGGTTTCGGTTGTGTGGACGCCAGACACCTAGAAGCAATCTTAATGTTGGGAGACCTAGGGGGCCTCGACGATCACCATGAAACTTTCACCAGCAGCGATCGAGATCGGGATCGCCACTAGATCACCAAAACCGACACAACAAGAATTATAGAACCACCACACCTAGGGCATACGAGGAACAATCCCATAATGAGCTATGCTCAGATGAAGACCATCTTCACACCCAAGTGTGTTGATAAACACCAGCTCTGGGACCGAACCCAATGATCAGGGCTAACGACTTCCTTGCGGACAACACATGTGAAGATAAAGGCTATGGTAAGATGCTAGTGGTTGACAGGAGGGACTGGCTTAGGACGTGGCTTCACATGCAGTTTGATTAGTGCTACTGATTTGCCATTATGTGTTGTCGATGGTGCTCATGATGTATTGCTTGGAGTCATGTATACTTTGGGAGGTGGTCTGATATCCCTCCATTAGCTAGGTTGTTGATGAAAACTGGTCCATGGCATGTAATATTGCTAGTGAACTTCTAATGCATCATTACATCGTGGCGCATCACTCCGACGAGTAATTGTTAGTTTGGAACGTGCTGATAGAACTACCCTCTTACGATGAACTGGTTTCTATGATGTGTGATCAGTGTTGGCTAATCTCACCACTCCAATGAAAGAGGTCATCACAACAGCTAGCAACTTCCAACCAAACAGTCATGACCTGCATCCGTCTTGGTTGCCCTGCAAAAATGCAGCCAACCAAACACTAAGTATGTCGTCCCTCTTCTAATACGAGTAAGGAGCTTGCGAGCAACCAAACTAAGTGGAAACATGACCCAAGTCGTTTTTCGGACGGAGCATGACTCTAGGGACAGGCCCACACGCGCTGCTCTCGAGAGGGACGACACATGCGGAACCCTAAGCCGCCACCGCCCCCGACTTCTCCTTCCGCTCCTCCTACGCTGCCACCGGAGGACGCCGACGAGCTAAGCCCGGCCGGCCGACGGTGGCGGCGGGGCTACTTCCTCGCATGGTGGCCTCTCCCCCGCAGGAAGCCCCTTGGCGCTTGATGGTTGTCGCCCCGACGGCAATCTGATGGCGGCGGGGTCTGGAAGCCGGGGCGGCGGTCTCGAGATTTGATGGCGGTTCTCCCTCGACGGATGGTGGCGTGGGTCGCATCTGCTAGCAGAGGCTCGGTCCTAGGATTTCTCTCACGCCAAGGCGAAGATCTGCCTTCAGCCAGTGTCCATAGATCTGGTGGCAGTGTCGTGTTCCGGAAGGCTCCGCCGGCGAACTCTCATGGGCGATTCATGCCTGGAGATTGCTGGAACGGAGGAGATTCGGTTGCGCGCAACCATTGTTTTTCTGACCGTTTGGTTTCAGAAGGAGCGAGGCGAAGCTCTGCAGTCTGTTGCCATCATGGAACACGTCTTTAGTTCCATGGTGAAGTCAGTGTGCGGAGAATGTCATGAAAGCCAAGATTGGTGGACTAGCTATGGTGGCTCAAGTCCTGGTGGCGATTAGGAATTGGCTTGGTGATTCGCGAATTGTAGCAGCGGCATCGGAAAGTGGGGGCGGCAGCACAAGAGGAGTTCATAGTCTTACCTTGCAGGGTGAAAATCCAAGATCTAGCCTTAATTCGTTGTGCCTGGCAATGACCTTGTTAAAGGCATTGTTTTGTGAGCGAGGACTTTCTCCAGGGTGAAAACCTATGATCTTTGATCGGGCGATGACGGTGCTTGTGCTCTGTTTCCTCCTTGAAGGCATCGCTATTGGAGATTTTGGACTTCTGGTGTTATTCTGGTGGGATTAGTGTCGCTGCTACTAAGGATCTAATCACTGTAGCGGGACTTTTCTTTTTTGTAATTCTTCTTTTTTTGGCTGTGTGCATCCGTATTGCCATAGGGTATACGTTGTTGCAGAGGCTGGGTGTAATTCGTATCCGTGTGATATTAATATATGCTCATTTAAAAAAAAAACTCTAGGGACATGTTTCAGAGAGCTCCAAAACAGCTGCAGGCTACCAAACGAGTTCAAAACATTAGGGTTGCACTTGCACGGCTCGTGTGAGACAACTTATTTTTGTTGACCTTTTTTTTTGAGGTATATATATTTTTTTAAGGCAAGTTTTTTTAATAATCTGCTTTTAACGTTGACTATAGTTGACACGGAAACTCCACCTTGATCCTTGTTTCGCATAAAAACAGATCTGTGTATATTTGTATTAGAGTCCAAAACAAATTCTACCCGGAACCCTAATTGTATACGTACACTATAGCATCTGGCGATAGACAGAGACGCCGCACCGGGATACATAAATCGACGCCCCTCGCCTCGGTGAGAAACCCCACCCTAGATCAAACAAATCCCTCAGAAATCCCCGAACCCGAGAGCCAGACAGAGTCAATCAGCCGCCGAGACGAGATGTCCGCCATGGAGACCGACGCCCCCGACGTGCCGGCGCCGGCCGCGCCTGCCCCCGCCCCCGCCGCCGAGGGCTCTTCCGCCGCAGGGCCCTCCCGCAAGCCCACCAAGCGCTTCGAGATTAAGAAGTGGAACGCCGTCGCGCTCTGGGCATGGGGTACGCGCACAATCCTCCCTCCCCTCCATCCGTAACCTTAGTTTTCGATCCGGTCTGATGATCCATCGGTTTCGCCCCTGCAGATATCGTGGTCGACAACTGCGCCATCTGCCGCAACCACATCATGGATCTATGTAAGCTCGGCTCCTTTTCTAGATACTGTTTCGGGCTGGCGATCTGTGATTAGGGTTTGACTGATGTAGATTTGGTCCTTCTGTTTATTGGCTGCAGGCATCGAGTGCCAGGCGAACCAGGCCAGCGCCACCAGCGAGGAGTGCACTGTCGCCTGGGGTACGATTATGCTCACTCTAATCTCATATATCCCCTCTATTTTTTTTGTTATGCTTCGCGTGCTAAGTCTATCTGTTGTGGGTTAAATCGTTATGAGCTATAATCTCACTGTTTGAGCCGTGGAAGATGCTTGTGTTGTAGCATAGATGCTTGATTAGGCATTGGTGATTAGCAGCTGCAGATGCATATAACTAGCACTAATTAATGTATGATAAAGGGATAGCCTATAGCTGTAGCGTGGATGCATACGGTGTGGCAGATGCTAGATGGTGTGGGTGTGTCCTGTCCTTGACCAACATATTGATGCATCTTGTATTGTACATGCCCTCTGCAAGTGTATTCTACTTCCATGCTATGAAATATGACTGTGTATTGTATAGCTGTGATTAAAAAGATATAATATGTCTGCATCATTAAGTGCAAAAAACACAGTATTCTACTGTTATGTTTGAGTCCTGAGCTACCTCAAGCCTTCCTATGACTGGTGGTATATGCTGGAGGGCACTTTCACATTAGGCACTGCGAGGTACTATCAAAATAGACTACTTATTAATAATCTCATATAAGCTAGAATTTCTTTTGTGTTGGTACATCTCATGGGAGAGTCTGGGGGCCTTACCAGCTGTCCTGCTACTTATTTTTCACGAGATTTCCTGGTATTAATACTCAAATTGATATTTGGCTTGTGACAATGGGTTAGTGTCTTTCTTGTTGGTGAAAGAAGATTGCAACCTCTGCTTTGCTCAAGTTTCAGTTGTTAAGCACTTCTGTTTCTGATGAGCTTATTACATTAGTTTGCCACTCCCTTATGGAAAAAAGAAACTTCTGTGATTTCTTCGAATGTAGCTCTCACAATGATTTAACGGGCAAGTCAAACTTGTATCCCCTCGGCCATTGCCTGTTCGTATTTTTTTTTTTGGAAAGCACCAGTTTGTGGGTAAATAGTATGGTGTTTCTTTTAACTCTGTTTGATAATTAGAATTATCTCTTCAGAACAAACTTATTCTGCTGATAAGCTCATATAGTGCAAAGTGGTCATAATGCTAAATTGCATGTTTATCTGCTGAAAAATCCATTTGGCAATAAATACAGAATAATTACAATTATTCCAATATGCACCTGTTGTATAATAGTAAGTACCAGGCTTGCATCCTCAACTATTATGTGATCATTCACAATTGGTAGAACCTTAGCTAGGCAAAATGGTACTCCCTCTGATCCATAATAAGTGTCAGGGGTTTAGTTCAATTTAGTCCAAATTTGAACTAAAGCTCTATGGATCGTAGGTAGCACTGTATGGTCTTCGTAAAGTATGTTACATGTAGTAATGTTTTGCATTCCATACCTGGTCATATCCATGTTCCTCTGTGTAGCTTGCCTTATCTACCCTTCTGTTATCTTTAGCCTGATATTACTGCTTTAGTTATAGAAGTTCTGTTTACCCATATGTACAATTTGGTGGATCGGTAGATGAGAAAAACAGAAGTTGATTGTATATTTACACCAATTGCTCCAGAATAGGTTTGTTATCATGGGGTTTCTAGTCATGTGTTGTCCTTGATAAATTGATCGCTCTTTGTTCATTGATGGACGAATGTTTGAAGTTTCTGAGGCTATATCTAGTGATGTAATGATAATCACATAACATGAATGGGAGTATGCATATGATATAAATTTAGTAGGATTTCCTGATTGAGCAGTTTATTGATGCTGTGCTTGATTGGGAATATTTTTATTGGATAATAATATTTTGTTAGGACAAGTGTTAATCTGCGATCCATATCTCTCGACATCTATATTAGTTTATGAGGTTTAATCCTTTCTTTGTAAACGAATTTACTTTATAGATATCTGCAATCTTATCTTGGATTTCACCAAGCAAATATTTTGGTCTTGGCTTCACTGGACCTAACATGATGTCCTCTTGTATACTGCAGGTGTCTGTAATCATGCTTTTCACTTCCACTGCATCAGCAGGTGGCTCAAGACTCGCCAAGTGTGCCCATTAGGTAGCTGCAATTCCTTCATACTTTTCTGTTGAAGTTTATCTTGTTGGCATCTGCATACTGACCAGCATATCCTTTTCTTCCATCTTGCAGACAACAGCGAATGGGAGTTCCAGAAATATGGCCACTAGACCAACCTCTACTATTGCTGGGTGGCCTTCTTGCCTACTGCCGCACTGGAAGCTCAGGCCTACCTTCTTATGTCGAACATCGCTATCTTCAGCTACTTTAGAACATTTGCATCGACAGTCATCCTTATCAACTTTGTGCGCTTCTGTGTGATGATTTTGTATAAAGGATATGTGTATTCGCACATCTAATGCTATCGTATTAATTGATTTCCCCATTTGCCTATGCTGTGGTACCAATTCTGAAGTGGGTTCTTTTGGATGTTAATCTATTTGTGCTTGTTAGGATAAGGAATCTAGCTTGGGAATGTTGTGTGGGTTGGTTATCTTTTTGTCTAGATGTTCAGTGTGACATTATTATGGAAGGGTATCAGATTCTGGTTGAGTGCTTTTGATGTGTTGCAAAAAGTTGCATGGCTTCTCCCTGAATTCAGTTGGAATGTCCCAGGGCAGTTGTATGCTTCTTTATGTCGGTGATAAGGCTAAAGAGATTGTCAACTTCACCTTGGCATGCTTCCAACAATGCTGAAAAGACAGCATTGAACGAGAAGAGAACCAAGGCTGGTGATGTGCCACTGTTATGGGGAGCTCATAGAAAGTAGAGTGTGAACTATTTTTCATTGCGTTTGATGTTTAGAGGAAAGAGTCAGGAGTGTTTGGTCTGTGTCGGTGTTTTATCTTCATGGAGTGGTACTGGATAAGACCTTGTGTCATGCTCCAGATTGACAAAAATTCACGCATTGGTCACCTAAAATTTCTTTCTTTTTACTACCCATCAAAATTTACATCGGATACACACGTTTTATTTGTGCAAAGACATGATTTACATTTAGGAAGGCAATCTATGCGTGCCTTCATAAATCTTGATCTAAGCTTCCCAATGACCAATTTGACAAAAGGCCATGGGAGTAGTGTACATCCTCTGTGCCTGTCTGCCCACACTTCATCTTCTAGACCTTCTGCTGGACACCATCGTCATGGTGGTAGCTACGAAAGCTAGACATATTCTGAAGTTTGGATCGCAAGAATATCACAGAAACAGCTAAGTTCCGACGAGAACTGGGAAATGTTCCAACAGGGCCTTATGCAAGGACAGGGCTCCGGCCAGAGGATGCCTGTAGGCTGGCTGTGTACCTCCTCGCCCACTGGTCGTAATGTATGATCTCCTCGAGCGATGGGCTTGTCACCAGCTCATTGCGATGGGCGTCGCACGTAAGCTCCACCACCTTGAAGATGTCCAGGTAGCTGATCCTGCAAAAACAATACGGCCAGTTCAGATCTAAACTTTAGAACATTTTGCTGCTACTTGAACTGATGAATTTTCAGGCAGAAAACAATCCTGTCCTTTTGACAGCACCGGTACTGGGAACCAGTATAGAACCTCCGCCTTCTGATGGTTATGGTATGGAAAAGGGTTAAAGCAACAACAGGTAGGTCCTACTTAAGCTATACTATGTTAGTAATCGGTTACGAAATCAAGATTCTACAGAGTTATTATAGTCCAGAATGTATAGGGTTTGGCTCCCAAAGTGTTCGAGAATATTAGCTTTAAGGACATACGCGTTCTCCTTTCAACTCAAACTTTCAAAGCGCAATAGATGCACATGGACTTTGGTTGATACCCAAGAATTTTTAACGCGATGCTGCCATCAGCAGAACAGACATGCAGAACATAGTTACGTAAACCAAATCAGAACATGGCATCCACTATGCAATGCTTTGTCTAAAAGTGAAGAGGAAAAAAAATGATAGAAAGTATCGTACTTTTCATCGATGAACAGCTCCACAGCCTTCTCATTAGCAGCACTCAGAACTCCTGTCATGGTGCCCCCAGCTCGCCCAGCTGCATATGCAAGTTCTACTGATGGATATTTCACATGGTCGGGAGCTTTGAATGTCAGCGAGCCAAGCCTGCATTATCCAATTACAATTACCCATTAAGTCCGAAATTTTCATAGGTTATTCTTGAACAAAAACTTGACGGCAATGCAAGAATAGAGCATATCAGTTAGGGGAAGTGCTTGTACTTGCAAAGATCTAGCCTGGGCCAGGTGACCTCGGAGCAATAGACTCTGTCTGGCCAAGATAAGGTGTAAAGGATTGGTAACCGCATATCTGGCCATCCTAGCTGAGCCAGGACAGATGAATCCTGAGAAAATAGAAATTCGTCAATACTCAAAGATAATATTAAGCCATAAAAATTCTTATTGATTTTTTTAGCATTTAATAATAAGAAAGACCTGAAAATAACATAGACCTCAGATTCTGCTTAGATGGTCCAATACAGTAAAACAGTACTACTAGAGAAAGAAAGCGAGAATAAACAGTAGGCATGGTATCAGAATTTTGTGTCCATGTGTTACAGTCCTTAAGAATATTGTTCTTAGGAAATAACCATGGCGTAGGATGTACCTGGGTTTCAATCATAGAGTGTATGATAGACTGTGGGTGAATCACAATCTCGATGTCATCATATTCAGCACCAAACAAATAATGTGCTTCAATTACTTCTAGCCCCTGCAAGAATCGAGTTATCGATATAGTGCTTAATACCAATACACAAGAAAGTGAACTTCAGAATAAGAATTGAGGAAACTTCTAAGCACCTTGTTGAACAAAGTAGCAGAATCTACTGTGATTTTCTTCCCCATACTCCAGTTTGGGTGCTTTAAAGCATCCGCAACCTTTACGTCTTTCAGCTTGTCAACTGGCAAATCCCTGACATCGTCACATGGTATAAGATGGAGGTTCATGCTTCCAGAAGTAAAACATGTATAATAGGTATGACAACCAACTTTACCTGAAAGCACCACCAGATGCCGTGAGAATAACGCGACGAAGTGATCCTTCAGACAAGCCTTGTATACACTAGGATAGGAGCAGAAAACATAAATTCCCCATATGACACTAATAAGAGATAGACCACAACAACATAAATCCTACTGACACATTGTTAAAGGTTGAACAGATTTGTTTCAACCCACTCAGCCTAACTATCTTAACTGATAAACTTGCATCATGGTGATTTTTTGTTGAAAAAAGACAAAAGAGCAATTATTTATGGTATTGGTATGTACCTGAAATATTGCAGAGTGCTCAGAATCAGCAGGGAGTATTTTCACATTGTGCTTGTGGGCAAGAGGAAGCACAAAAGGGCCACCTGCAATAAGTGTCTCTTTGTTCGCCAATGCTATATCTTTCCCAGCTTCAATTGCTGCAACTGTAGGCTGACAAAACAAAGAAAATAAATGTAATGCAGTGAGTAAGCTAAGCTGTGCCAGACTTTATGGATATTTTAATTGGCAATCATAGTAACTTCAGAAAGCATGCATTTTTGATTTGTCTACATCTAATTTACTTAGATGCAACCAAAGTGGAGGAGAGACCATGCAACAACAGCAAGATAAGGTAGTGTTTTCTGGAAATGCGAAGATAAGATATAATATTAAGCAGTCCAAAAGTAGCACCACTGAGCAGCACGATGGTCCTACTGATATGCAGTATCACAAAAAGAGCCATGGACCAAGGTTCTAAAATAGTAAGAACAGGATATTGGTTGCACCACTATGGCACTATCAATTAGTTTGTTGCCCATCAAATCTCTTAATACCTGAAAACTATTTGAAAGAAATGAAAAAGATTATGCTATATAAAAACATAGTTACCTTCAGTCCTGCACATCCTACTATGCCGGTGACAACTGTAACTGCGTCTGGGTGGCGAGCGACCTATTATTGAAGGTTTGAATATTTGTGAAATTTAGTGCAAAGCATTGATTCCTTCCTTACATATGCAGGATTAGAAAAAATGTCTTACCTCTATGACACCTTGCTCCCCAGGGATAATTTCTGGCATCTCATCACAATCAGCTAAGGCTTCCTTTAGTTCATTAAGTAATGACTCATTTCTTACAGCAACCAGCTTTGGTTTGAACGTTTTCACCTGTTCAATTCGACAGTAACTTGCATCCAGTTAATAAAACTACTAAATGCATATTAATCTATCACAAATTTGAAAAAAGGGTGAAAGGGAATAAAATAATCAAAAAGGTGATTTTTACCTGATCAGCTAGAAGAGTCACATTGGAGCCAGCAGCAAGAGCAACAACTCGGAATTTATCAGGATTCTCCGCAACTATATCCAGTGTCTTTTAGTTATGCAAACAAAATTGGAGAAACTGTTAGTACTCAGTAGTAGAATAAACCTTAAAACTAAACGGGAAAGCCAGCTACATCTTTCAAACAGATCCACCAAGTTCAACAAAAGATCGACGTCTGAATAATCAATATTATCTAAACATGTAACATCAGAACGGTGCGTCTTATCCTAAGCCCATTTACCTGTGTTCCTATGGAGCCAGTTGAACCAACAATTGAGATTGGCTTCGGGCCATCCCATGTCCTCCTCCCAGGTTCAGCAACAGCTCGACCAGGCCAGGCGGGCGGCGGGCCCTGTTGCATTGAACAGCATGTCCTTCTCAGCGAGGCTGCTCTCTTGTCCCTCCTTTGAAATGTGAAGTCCACTACAATGAGCACAGGTAAAATTAAGATTAGAAAGCAAGACCACTAACCAAAGTTCCACTAGAAGTTAAGCCATACTGTGGCAAGAAAGAAAGGTTCAAAATGTCCAAAAAAAGAAACTTGATAAATTCAAAGCCCTGAAGCGGTGCAAATTCCTGACCTGAATAATACTATCATATCGCTAGAAAGTAGAAACCGGAATGGAATCTACATAGGCAGAATATATTCCAGGGAACACCTAGGTATTCCCAGGGCCTGAATTAGCAAACGGCAAGACTAGTGACGAGGGCCAGAGATATCTCGGAATTTGATGCAGCCAGTTGATTGCAAAAGAGGCGATTCTCTCTTGGGGGCAGGTGGGTATTACTGCTGCCGAGTGCCAACTGCCGAGAAAAAGCCCGCATCCAGTTCTGAGATTTTTGTGCCCTTTATTTTATCTCCAAGGAAGGATGTAATTCTACAAACTTTTCTACGGGGACCGGGCAAATCCTGCCTTTTAAAAGACGTCGAGATCAAAACAGTTAGAGGGCGTGCGACTTTCCAGTGCCTGACTATATTCTTCAGTTCCCATGCACTGTGAAAACGAACAGCAGTCAACAGAAACAGTTTGAAGAAAAGTGCTAGTATCAGTTTTTCCTCCTGACCCAAATTCAGTCCTCCAAAAAGTTGCATACATCGTTTCAGACTTGCAGTACCGTAATAATAAACTAATGATCTCTGTGAGCAATTAAGAAGTGCCTCATGGATCATCTTTGCGCCATCATTAGAAATCTAGTAGTCTACAAGTGCAGTTACCTAGTAAAAAGCTTCATGTGTAATATTAAATTCAGTAGAGAGAGAGAGAAAGAAACAAGAAGCCTTGGAAATGGCAGGAGATGAGCAAGACCAAGAAACGCTCACACGCCGATACAGGAAAGGAAGGAAAAGAAAAGCAGAGTCGAGTGGAAAGAGGAAACCGAAGATCCAACCTTTGCGGTGGCGGAAGGTGGCCCTGCTGCCGGAGTCGAGGAAGGAGGAGGCGCCGGCGAGCTCGCCGGGGAAGGAGGCCTTGAGCGCCATCGCCGTCGTTGAGCCCTGTTGGTCCGCCGGAGACAATGGCCGCGGACGGAGAGAGAGAGAGGGATGTGTGAGGAGGGAGGTAGTGGAGGTGGTGGTGGAGGTGGGAGATGATGAGTTATATAATCAAGGTGGAAAATTGTGTGGAGATAAGACGCGGGGGGCATCTGAGACTCCTATGGACGGCAGTGCCACCGCCCGATGCTCTGTTCCGGCTGACCAGTTTGTTTAGTTCCAGAGCCGGGTACGTCAAAAAAAAAAAAATTTGGAGAGCCGGGCCGGCCACGTCACTGGTGGTGGAGCTTCAGTCAGAGCGACTGCCGGCCAGGGATCCGGCCGTCCACGTCATCATCATCATGTTTAAAGTGTTTAAAACACGGTTTGCTGTACAGATGTCCCACGAACATCAGATCTGCTGTGTTCCCTAAAAAAAAACCCATAAAATTAATTCAAAACAACTCAACAAAAAACGAAAATTAAGTGCGAATGCTTCGGGTTGAAGTGGATTGCGATAAACACATAAAATTAATTCAATCTTTTACTTGTACCGTCTTTGCCGGCACGGTTTAAAATCAGGCATAGGATCATAAATCAGAAGAGGTATTTTCTCAAGAATAAGAAGAAATGTCTAGTCATGCAAAATTAGTATAAAAATAAGCCAGATTAGTCGTGGTAGTCGAGATGATGAATGTGAGAGCGAAGAGTTCAAAGGTGGATTGGTAGCATACTTTTTCGGAAAGATGATAACCATGGTATGTGCATCCATGGATTCACATATCTATAACATCCGACGATGCTAAGCAAAGCTAATCATCGATGCCGAATAAATCAGCTAATAAAAATAAAGAACAACCCTAGGGAACCCAAAAAATACTACTATAAAGTATAAACCCTATGACATATGACTAGCCAACTAAATTATACTTCTACTTCACAAAGCCTTCAAAAAGGGATCATCAGACATGCACCGGTGTTGGCAAGTCGAACCAACGGTCGAATTTGGGATTTCACCCCCAAAGTAGACTCCGATCAAACATGTTCAACAAGGGCATGACGCATGCGCGTCAACATTACTTGATCTAGTTGAGACGAGTGTTTTCATCTGGAGTACACGCATACTTGTCATCAAAACCATCACTGTAGGCACCTCTTAACCGTCTAACAACCTCTCATTGGCTAGACCCCCGCGCTAAGAGAGTCTAATATATGCCCACAACACTAGAGTACACACTAGAAGTAGATTGAGGATCTTGTCTTTGGATCTCTTCCGCACCTCCTTCGATCTCTGTTGATGGGAGATGAGTGAGATTGGAAGTGAAGTTATGACCAGATCCGAACACTGTTGTACCAATCTTGTAGATCCATCAATCACATCCTCAGGCATTTGCCCAGACATCTTTCACAACCACCCTTACTGGCCAGATCAGGCGTCACCAGTGGTGACCCCGAAAACTTTCCAAGCCTCAGCATACTACAACTTCAAAGTTACTTAGCATGATGTTTTTGTTTAAATCGCACAAAGAATTACTCGAGTTATGGCATTACACCGCGGTCAAGCACGGGTGGTCTTTGGGGACTTGAGGGGCTCTAGGTCCACCCATGGGCATCACCCCTGGGCCGCATGCCCTGGTTGTTGGCTCGTGTGGTCGCGGATCATATCTGGTAGATTTGCACTACAACCCATTCTCTAGATGGGTGCCCGCCGGAAACCGAAGTCTATTTGCACACCCCAACTAGTCATTACCATTTCTCAATGCCAGTATCGCATGCCTAACCCTGCCCATGCAGCCTCGCTCCATCACATTGCTCACGGTGACATCGAGACTCCATGATTAGAACATCCACGCCGTCGTTGATGCCATGCAGGCTCCCCCCCCATGAAGCCCTCTAGTGGAGGCGAGGGGAGGGAAATGCAGGGGAGGCCTCCTGACGGTTGGATCTAGGCGCCCTAACGAGGCAGTTGGAGTCACCTGAGAGCGAGGTTTCCATGCTATGTACGTGCAATGACTTTTCACGGCGATTTTGGTGTCCAAATGAAGATTTATTGCATGCACACAAATTTTGTTGCATGCGTAGGTTTGGAATGCTGTGAATTTTTTCTGGCGCAGCCCTTTTTAAATTAAATCTTGTCAGTCTCAATGCTGAATCAAAGCTCATATTGTTAGCTAGAGATACGGTGGCCAAGGCTTTTTTCCTACTTATTGAAATCCCAAATTGTTTTTGACGTGGTCGTTTTGAAGCTCCACGGACGTTGGTGAGCATGTGATTAAGTCGTGTCCACGAGTTTTAAATCCCTTCCGGCGTGAGTTCAAGGTCATAAGCATGTGTCACGTACGCGAGCACATGTGATTATTAGTCGTTTCCATGAGTTTGAATCCCAACCGCTGGAAACTCCAGCCTCCAGGTCATAACATGTGTCTTGAAATGGACCACACTCTAAATCGGGAAAACCTATTTTTTCTGAGTCTACGAGAAAAAAATTTAGGACATGCAGTAAAAACCTGCCGCTCTGCACGTCTCTGTCAGCTACTCGGTCGGTCCTACCAGCAGTAAGCATCCAATCGATCACTATGAAAAGAACACCAAGCAGCCGCCCTTGTTCCGGTGTGCTCTTGTCGTCGCTCACAACGGTTAAACAGATGTTGTAATTAACCTAGCTAGCTGTAACAATCCCTCCTTCGAAGCACACACTACGTGCATGGACTCGATCTTTGCTTTCTCCGGTCAACTGGAAGTGTGGTTCTGTATAGGGATGGCAATGGGTACCCATGACACGTGTATCTGTCGGGTAAAACCCGTTAATAGTACTGGTATGGGAGAATTACCCATGTGTATGTAACCCATCAGGTATAACGGGTAAGGGGGGTGAGATCGTGGAACCCATACACTTTAACCCATCTATCCATCCAAAATTTGATAGGTGTGACCTCCGTAATATTCTAACATACTTGATTTTTCTTAATCATGCATTGACTCTAGCTAGGTTATCTCGTGCTTTTTAGTTCCACGATCACTCATAGGTTAGTTAGAATCGCTTCACCTCCCGCCAAGCGAGTATCGCAGTTCATATCTTTTTTGTGTGATCATATCCTGATTCTCGAGCTTCTTTGTGTGATCACATCCTAACTCCTGTGATCAGTATGGATCTTGTATTTATCATACCATCGCAACTTTGTAAACGGCTAGGGTTGGCACCTCTATTCCAGGTTTGGCCACTGTTTATAACGTGTCGATATATATAACATCTTACTAATTCTTTTCGATTTTATGTGTTGTAAATACGGTATTTTTACCTGCGGGGTATCCATTTATCCTGCCTGGTGACGGGTATAGAAAAATATTATACTCGTTGACGGGTATGGGTACAGGTAACGGGTAAGATTAGAGGGTACGGGTAAGGGTATGGGGTGGATCCGCCCGTACCCGTACCCTACGGGTGCCATCAGTAGTTCAGTTCTGTCTCGTAACAAAAGGTTTGGGTCAGAATTTTGAAACCTTAACTACACTAATCTGTTTAAAAATATTTCAGATAGGGTGTTTAAAAACCAAATATATATATTTTTCTACCAAATAAATTTACAATATGCAAAATTTGAAATCTTATGAATGGACAATAAGCGGTGGAAAAGGACGAGAAGAATTTGTGGTAGGGCGAACTTAAAGAAATGATGCGCAGAGACATTAATACTATATATATATATGATTCTAACACAATCACTTGGTAACACGATAGAAACAAAAAAACATATTTGAATATAGTTACAACCTAAAAACATATCAACGATGAAGTTTTAATGGAAGTCCTAGAAAATGGTAAAACTCTATTTTTCTAAATCTTTTGTAGTGTTTTCAATCATGACTTATTAATATGCCTTAGCCAATGTAGCACGCCCGTCAAGTCATCAAGAAGCCATCGCGACATCCCATTTCCCAACTCGGTCTTGATCATATTTGTTGCCAAGAAAACCCTTCCAACAGGTTTCCTTGTCACTAGTAAAACAAATCAGCTCAATGAGACGATAAACCAACTGAAATGTGATATCCTTTTAAATTTCAAGATAATCCCTAAAGTATTAAATTCTCTGTCTAAGAATGATGAATATCTCACTCTTAACTTTTTTATATGCTCATGCTCATAATAAGATCCATGATAAATCTCTCTAAGACGAGCAATCTTATTCACATGAGTCTCTTGAGTGAAGACAAGGGAATTTCTACCCTCAAGGTTCTCCTTAAATACCCCACCTAAAACATTGTTTAGAGTCGAGATTTCCTAGATTTAGATATTGAAAAGAGAAAATGTTGGTTTTCAACTAGACAATATCTAGTCCTCGTTTTTGGTTCAAAATCAATTTTGCGTAGTGTTCACAAAAACAAGCATAACTTTCTCATACAGAGTTTGTTTTCGATGTATAACCACTCAAATTGTTTAAAAGAAACATGTGCATCTAAATATTTTCGCCAAAAATCAAGATAGCTACCTTGCCCTACCGGGAGCTCCTTTGATTTACTCACAATGGTTCTTCTACATGTTAGAATATGTAATAGGTGTATTATGTCTTGTAATATTGGACCGAACATGTTGCATGGTTTGGTGCCTTCCCTTGTACAAACCCTGCCACTATTGACATATGTTAACATGAAACCGAGGGGAGACAAACCCACTCGTTACAACCAAAATCTGACATGGTATCAGACCAGGCCTTTTCCTTGACCTAGCTGTCGCTGCCGCCGCCGCTGCTGACGATCAGCCACCGCCACAACGATACACCGCCACCGCTGTAGTACTACTGCCGCCGCCGTGCCCTACAACCACAACCGGCAACCACAATCATCACCGCCGCTGTTATGATAGCCGCCGCCACGATATACAACCAATAAAACCCCCAAACCCTAAAACAATCCCATCGTCGCCGCAACCCAAAACTCTCGTTCGATCCAATCATGAGTACATTAGGCTCAAGTGCTACTCTTGCTGCCGCCCTGGGTGCGCCCCTGGCGCAGCAGCTGACCCACGGAAATTTTCTGTTGTGGAAGGCGCTCGTGCTTCTTGCCTTCCGTGGTGCCAATGCCATGGCGCTATTGGATGGCACCCATCTCGCCCTGGCCAAGAAATTGAAATGGAAGACTCTGAAAAGAAGAAGATGCAAGTGGAAAATCCTGTGTATCTCGCCCGGGTCATGAGAGACCAGCAGGTGCTCCGGTTTCTCCCCAACACGCTCTCCCCTGACATCCTTTCGCATCTTCTTGATGTAACCTCCACCGCTGAAGCATGGGCCGCCATCAAAGCCACGTTCAAGACTGCATCAAGGACTAAGGCTCAGCACCTACGTGAGCAACTCAATGACACCAAGAAACTTACAATGACTGCAGATCAATACTACACCAAGACGAAAGGTTTTGCATCAAAACTTTCTTCCCTTGGTAAATCTGTTGAACATGATGATTTTTTGGGATATTTGTTGCATGGTTTGTGCAAAGTTGAGTACAATGCTCTTATCACCTCGGTGAATGGGAACTCTAATATCACCCTCAGTGAGTTCTATGATCATCTGTGTGCATATGATATGCGTAACAGTGTCGAGGAGAACGACACTTTTGTCTCATCTGCACATCTGGCGCGCCGTGGAGCTGACCGTGGCCATACATCTCCTCCACGCGGATGTACATCTCCTCCACGTGGACACACACCTCCTCCTCGTGATCGCAACCCTGTCCATGGCTCCTACCATGGAGGCGGTGGAAGTGGCTACCATGATGATGATCACGGGAAATGGTGGTGATGATCGCCGTGGTGACCGCCGAGATGACAGGCGCCCTGGCGTCGTGATGATGGTGGTAGTGATCGATACCTTCGTGCTGATGGTGGTGGGCGCCGATCTGATCGCACCCCTACTCCATATGTGAACACTGATTGTCAAATTTGCAAGAAACATGGTCATCCCGCTAGCGAATGCTGGTGGCTCTACGAAGATGACAAGAAGGATAGAGGAGCTAGTGAGAAGGGTGCACACCTTGCTTCCTATGGTGTAGATACAAATTGGTACCCCGACATAGGCGCTACCGAGCACATGACCAGCGAGCTTCAAAAGCTCCTCATCGCCAACAAGTATCATGGGAAGGATCGTGTCCATACTGCTGATGGTACAAGTATGCACATTAGTCATATTGGTAATTAAGTTTTGCACAATCCTCATGGTTCCTTTGATCTTAACAATATTCTTCATGTCCCTAGTGCTTCTAAAAATCTACTATCTGTTCATTGTTTCACTATTGATAATCATGTCTTTATTGAGTTTCACCCTTTCCTCTTTTTAATCAAGGACCAAGAAACACGAAGAGTTCTATTTAGAGGCCCCTGCTGGGGTGGTCTCTATCCTTTGGTGCCCATGTTCCATGAGACCGCCAAGCATTCCTTCACGTCAATAAAGTTGTCATCCTCTACATGGCATCACCGCTTAGGACATCCATCTTCATCTGTGGCTCAACAAGTTTTTAGGAGAAATAAAATAGCTTACACCACAGAAAGCACTCCATATGTTTGTGACTCTTGTCAGTTGGCCAAGAGCCACCAGTTGCCATACCCCACCTCCTATAGTGTATCCACTGCTCCCTTGGAGCAAGTATTCTCTGATGTATGGGGTCCTGCTCCTCTTTCTGTGGGAAAACATGCATACTATGTAAGATTTATTGATGATTTTAGTAAGTTCACATGGATCTATTTTCTTAAGAAGCATTTTGATGTTTATCAAGCTTTTCTTAACTATCAACAATATGTTGAGCACATGTTTGATAGAAAAATTATTACTATGCAAACTGATTGGGGAGGTGAATATGAGAAATTAAATGGGTTCTTCCAAAAGGTGGGCATTACATATCATGTTTCTTGTCCTCATGCCCACCAACAAAATGGTTTAGCTGAAAGAATACATCACCATATAGTTGAAGCTGGTCTTGCCTTATTTGCTGATGCTTTCATGCCTTTGAAATTTTGGGATGAAGCTTTTATAACAACCACATATCTTATCAATATACTTCCTAGTAAGGTTCTTGATTTTGAGCCTTCTACTGAACGTCTTCTTCATGTCACACCAAATTATGATGCCCTAAGAACTTTTGGCTGTGCCTGTTGGCCAAATCTACGTCCTTACAACAAAAGAAGACTTGCTTTCCGTTCTACATGGTGTGTTTTTCTTGGCTATAACCCCTTCACGAAGGTGTCAAATGCCTAGATATATCTACATGACGTATATATATTTCTCGTGATGTTGTCTTTGATGAAAATGTTTTTCCTTTCGCCACTTTACATCCCAATGCTGGTGCCCTTCTAAAGAAAGAAATATTGCTTCTTCCATCATCCATATCCACTTCCCATGAGAGTGCTCAAAACTGCAATGACCATATTGTGCCTATTGTTACTATCACTAATGTGCAACAGGAAGATGCAGCCCCTGAAGAAAATTCCATTGAAATCGGTGATGAAAATAGTGCAGAAAATCAAGTTGAAGATAGTGCATAAAATGACGAATCTGACGCGGAACACGAAGATGATTATGCTGATTATTCCCTGAACCAGCCGGATCCCGAGGCTGCGCGATTCGAGGCGGATACGCCTGTCGCGTTGCCCGACACCTTCCCGCGCAACAGATCCTCCCAACGCTTGTCGCTTTCGTCGATAGCGCGTGGTGGCCACACGCCCTCCGGGCCCCCTGCATGCAGCCTCTCCCGCGTCAACACTTGGCGGAGCCACGCGCAGCGAGCCACAACCTGGCGTGCTGACCCCATCGTTGTCCCCTTCCACGACCGGATCTCCCAGCGGATCTTCAATGGCCAGCGCTAGTGGGCGTGAAGGAGCTTCCAGCACTGCAGATGATGATTCTGAAAATTGAGATGCTTCTCCACCACCTCCTTCACCTCCTGGTGTTTGCACAAGGTTGCAGAAAGGTATTCGTCATCCCAAAAAGTATACTGATGGTACTGTGAGATATGGCATGCTATCTTCTACAGGTGAACCTCACACACTGTGAGATGCTCTCAAAAATTCATGTTGGCATCAAGCTATGGAGGAGGAATACAATGCATTAATTGAAAACAAGACCTGGCACCTTGTTCCGCCGAGCAACAACAAAAACTTGATTGACTGCAAATGGGTGTATCGAATAAAGAAGAAGGCAGATGGCACTATTGATAGGTACAAGGCATAGCTAGTTGCAAAAGGGTTCAAGCAACAGTATGGCATTGATTATAAGGATACTTTTGGTCCTGTGGTTAAAATTGCTACTATCAGAATGGTTTTATCTCTCTGTCTCTCATGGTTGGAGCCTATGGTAGCTAGATATCAGGAACGCGTTTCTTCATGATGTTCTGGAAGAGGAAGTGTACATGAAACAACCACCAGGTTTTGAGGACTCCCACTTTCCGCACTATATTTGCAAACTTGACAAAGCTTTGTATGGTTTAAAACAAGCACCTCGAGCCTGGTATTCTAGGTTGAGTTCCAAGTTATCTGAGCTTGGATTTACACCATCAAAGGCATACACCTCATTATTTGTTTTCAACAAGTCAGATATCACTATGTTTATCTTGATTTATGTTGATGATATCATAGTAACTAGCTCATCTGATCATGCTATCACTACTCTTCTTCAAGATTTAAATGAGAACTTTGCTATCAAGGATTTAGGCAATTTACACTATTTTCTTGGTATTGAGGTAAAGAGAACACATAATGGTTTGCTTCTGGCACATGAAAAATATGCTACAGATATTATTGATAGGGCTGGGATGCAAGGTTGCAAGTCGGCACCTACACCATTGTCTGAAATCAGTTGTCTCTTACAGGTGGTACACCTCTTGGTCCTGAAGACAGTACTCAATTCAGAAGTCTTGTTGGAGCCTTGCAATACCTCACCTTGGCACGTCTTGATTTGTCCTTCTCTATGAACAAGGTTTGCCAGTATCTTCATGCTCTAACTACAGAACATTGGACATCTGCAAAACATATTCTCAGATATGTGAAAGATACATTGAAACTTGGAATCACATTTACAAAATCATCATCCACCTTCTCGAGTGCTTTTTTAGATGCAGATTGAGCTGGTTGCCTAGAGGAGAGATGTTCTACAGGTGGTTTTGCTATATTTATTGGACCAAATTTGGTCTCCTGGAGTGCCAGAAAACAAGCCACAGTGTCTCGGTCTAGTACTAAGGCTGAATATAAAGCACTTGCTAATGCCATTGCTGAATTGATTTGGGTTGAAGCTCTTCTCACTGAACTTGGAGTAAAGTTACAGGAAAAGCCAAGTCTCTGGTGTGGTAATTTAGGTGCTACCTATTTATCTGCAAATCCAGTGTTATCATGCACACACTAAACATATTGAGATTGATTTTTATTTTGTTAGAAGAAGAGTTGCCAATAATAGCTTGGCTATTCGTTTTGTGTCAAGCAAAGACCAGATTGCAGATGGCTTTACAAAGGCACTCCCAGTAAAGAATCTTGATGAATTCAAACGTAATCTTAACCTTTCACAAGATTTAGATTAAGGGAGGGTGTTAGAATATGTAATAGGTGTATTATGTCTTGTAATATTGGACCGAACACGTTGCATAGTTCGGTGCCTTCCCTTTACAAACTCTGCCATTATTGGCATATATTAACATGAAACCGAGGGGAGACGAACCCACTCGTTACAACCAAAATCTAACACTACAATCAGTAGTTAGGATATGTAGATGATCTTCGGATAAACCTTTGAGCAGTAATTTGAGCATATTAGAAGACCATCTAAATATCCTAACTACTGGCCATAGAAGTATCATTGTGAGTAGATTCTCAATTACTTCTCATGTCTTTGATTTCCGAAATTTCCTTCGCTTATCCTTGACCAGTAACGTTGTTGTGTTGGGTTCGTTGTTACTTCACATGGTTGATGAGAAGGTCATAGGGCGCTGTGGCATGTGAGCGGGTTGTTGATCTTGAGCGTGCAACGCTACACATATGGTGCATTCAAAGGAAGATGGTGATGAACACATAAGAGAGGATGCAGAAGACTGGGGAGCAGGTGGGACACAGTAAGATAGTGGCGGTTTCCGAGCAGCTTGCCAAGTAATGCCCTTTAGTAGCGTTATCTCTATGTGTGAAGCGCACTTGAGCATCTAGGATATCACTTGCTTCGTAGTACTCAACGGTTATCTCCCCCACGACTTGTTTTTTCTCTCCTTTGGTCCTCTCTCATGATCACGGGCACTTGAACATCTAGAATATCATTTGCTTTGTAGAACTCGTTGAGATCTTCCTTTGTTCCCATTGCCTCCTATTCCCACGACTTGCTTTTATCTCCTTTGGTCCTCTCTCATCATCACCTCCTCTTTGTGTGTGTGTTTTCACCTACTTGACTTAGCTAGTGCCGCGATGTATAAAAAGTAAAATGGGACAATAGCTTGTTATCTATTGAGACAAGATAAGGTGATATATACAAATGGCAAAGCATTATTCGAACAACTGTAGGTTGGTAAAACATTCATTTTTCAATCATGACATGAATTCCCACGAGTTGCGGTTCTGGTGTGTATGTAAAAATTGATATTCGTTGGTAAAAAAAAACATTTAAGGTAGCATACAATAGACAACTGACAAAATATTTACTTGTTTTGCCATACCATGAGCATTCTAGAAAACCCAGATATGTTACATATGTGTAGTGTTTGAGACCTCTTCTGTCTGTGTGTTAGTGACGGATATTACCTAAGACTCTTTAGATAACTACTCCCTCCGTACTAAAATAAGTGACTTGAGTTTGTCTAGATTCGTATGTATCTATATACTAAAATGTGTCTAGATACATCTGAATCTAGACAAACCTACGTCACTTATTTTGGAAGGAGTAGTAAAGAACATGGCTTCATATCCGATTCATGTGACTTTAATTCACTAACATATGGGACCCATGTTTTAACGACTCAAAGTCACCTGAAGTAATGACTCTCAAATTTGGCGAATCTTGAACGACGGGAGCGAGGTTTCGATCTTTTTCTCATGCTGTCCATTGCGATTCTTGACATGTGATGCAACTCTAGCTCACCGTTTCTTTCCTGGGCGGTGAAACTCTGTTGTACACCCTGTCGAGTCATGCGGATGTGGTGTCGTAGGTGTAGTGGTGGGCGAATGGACGAAGTTGGAAAAAAGTGGTACCGGGGTCATCACTATAATCTCACTATTATAGCGGAGTCATCCTCCATAAATCAACATTAGCTAGTACTAATTAGGGAAGGATTTTTCATTTTTCATTGGTGTCAGCTGACCCCGTAGGCTTCAAGGCAGCTCCGTCCCCGGCGAGGGTGGCGTTCCTGGGGACATGGGCCAGGTGGCACTGCACGTCCTTCTTTTTACAGCTGCCCCGGACGATGTCAACAATCTAGAAAAGCAGCGCATGGTGAGTTCACGACTCGGGTGCTAGTTTTTGTGGGCACGTATTTTATGGTGTGTCTAATTCTCGTTAACTTATTTTTCAGTCAGGTGATAGTGAAGTAATGTCATACAATCTCACTTGTAACCCCAATTATAACTAGAAGTATATCTCAGTTGTAAGTCCAACTGAAAAAAAAAACCTCAGTTGCAATCCCACCTGCAGCTTAAAATTCGCAATTGCAACACCGCTTACGACTCATAATCTACACGAATTGAGATGTAAATCCAATGGACTATGACATGACTAAGCTCTAACCTTATTCTTAGTCTACCGAGAATTAGCTATACCGATATTTTTATTTACTACTCTAAATATAAGATGTCTTACATATATTCTCTCCGTGCAGAAATAAGTGACTTGAATTTTGTTTATATTCGTATGTATCACGTTAAAACGTGTCTAGATATATACGAATCTAGAGACATTTATTTTTGGACGGAGTGAGTATTTAGAATCACATGTAATTTTTTCCTACTCAACGAAGAATCAATGGTCATGTTGTTTGCTCGAGATACGACATCAAGGCCATCTCTTCATTTTTTTGACGTGGTTGACTCCAAGCTCTACTGATGTCACGTTCGCGAGCAAGTGATTAGTCGTGTCCACGTGTTTGAATTCCTATCGGTGGTTCCCCCCTACTCTCCTCCCTCGCCCCATTGAGAGTCGATCTCCCATCCTCCCTGCCGCCCTTGACCTTCCTGGCAGCACAGCTGGCCAGCGAGAGGATGGTTCAGGTGGTCTGGTCTTAGTTTATGTTGTAGATTAGGTTTGCCTATATGACGTCTGGGCTCGATGCCTGTCTAGAGTGAGCTCCCGGATCGCGCGAGCCTGATCCGGTGGCTGCTGCTTCTCGACGTCCCCTCTACGGTGTTTAGATTGATTGGGCCGGCGGTGGAGGTGATCGATGGCAACATGATCTTCGTCAATAAGCTCACATTTTCATCCTCTTCAGATCGAGGCGATGCGGTTGTCATTTCTATTCAAGGCCATCACGGTGATGGAATTGGAGAGCAGTGGCGACACGCGGCTGCCCTTTGCCGATGTGGAGTGGGAAATAGCTGCACAAGAATGTGATTCCAAGCAACGACATGCTCGCCGAAGCTATCCTTGGCCGAAGTGGCCAGCTCTTGCAACCTCCATGCTGGAGGCCTTGATCAGAACCTTGCGCCGGAGCTCGGCGCCTCTACGCCCTCAAGTGGTTCGTCCCCAGGAGAGTCTAGGTGGCTGACAGCAAGCGTTCTTCGCCATGTATGAGATTCCCTCAGGCATCTTCTTGGACCTCGGTGCTTTGGCCTCCTTGAGGTCACCGGCGAGCGACAGAGGAAGGATACAAGGGCCTGATTGCTTTTTTAGCCCTAGGGTCCTTTTTTTGCAAAGTTAGACGTCTTTTCTTCAAATAGTAGGCTTATTTGTGCAATAGTTCCCAAAGGGCCTCTATGTAAAATGTACCTATCGATTAATTAATTGCAGCTTACAGGCCCTTCAGGGCCATTCCCGTTCAAAAAAGAAAACCGAAAGACCTGAATAGTATATGGCAGGTGGCAAGAGGCACGAGCTGGAAAATACCCCCTTACCGCTGTGCGGGTCTTGTTAGTTACTCGTAGGGGTGGACACAAAGCTCGAGGCTCGACTCGGCTCGGACATTGGACAAGCCAAGCCTAAACCTGGCAACTCAGGCTCGAGGCTCGACAAGCCCGCTCGGTGAAGTTCGCAAGCCGGCTCGAAAAAGCTCGGTGAAATTTAAAAAATCGCTATGAACTTTCCTAAAATTGTAATAAGTCACAATTATAAATAGCAATTGAACATGAATACATCCATTAACATAGTATAGCAAGTTTCATGGAGTACCAATGACAAGCATACATCACAAGTTCACGACACAAACGTCCAACATATACTGTCATTAATTTGTTGTAGTATAAATAGTTTTAGCAATCAAACACACTAATTAAGGACCAATTGCTTAGTTTTGCCCAAAATTAGTTGTTATACAAAAAAGTTCCAACAACTAAAGAGACAATCAAACCACTATTTACTAAGTTTTGGTTGTTTTTTCTTGATGTAGAACAAGTTTCAGCAGGCCAGCAGTGCAGCGGTGCAGTCGTTGGTGGAGGAAAGTAGCAGTCTGCAGTGGCAATTTTTTTTTGATTCAACGTATATACATGGGTTAATTGGTTTTATGCCACTCCCAATTCCACCGGTTGCACATATGCCATTACAAAAATTGGACTTGAGGATATACCACTCTAACTTTGTAACTTCTTCACGTATGCCACTGTCTACACTTAAGAGAATAACTATTCGGACGATTCTAAGAACATTGATAGTAAATTGGGTGTGAGCGAGGAGCCGGAACAAGGGTTGGCGGAGCGAAAAATTCCAACAAAACTAGAAGCGGTTTTGTGGGATTTGAACCCCACAAAGGTCGTTCCCCTAAGAAAGGTACTTTGTCCTTTTTTAAATTATTGAATATGTATGTAATATGTACAACTGCATGTTAGTTTTAACAAAAAATTACCATTGTATCAGGTTTGTTTCAAAATAGTAACGAGGTTCCAGCTGTTCTGACTGCTCAACAAATACAATCAGCTGTGAGTTTGATTGAAAAAGCATCAAAGAATGAAGCACATGGTAAAAAGGTTATTTACCAACATGAAAATGGGACTATGTTGAATACAGTCAGGCTTAATGTAGTGTTGGACCATCAATGGCTTACCGATCGAGTAAGAGCAAGTACAATAAAGTACAATCAGCTGGCTATAAGAAATAAAATAGTATAGTTTGGGTGAGGTGGGGGAGAGAGAGGAAGAGAGAGAATATAAGCTGGCTATAAGTTAAGAGCCAGCTCTAATACGTGCTCCTAGGCACTTTATAAGAGTGACATGTGGGCCACATATTAATTAAGTAGTACACTTTTGTAGTCAACTATTGTACATATTGGATATAGAGCTGGCTATAGCTGACGTGCCACTCTTTATAGCCAACAACCGGCTATATTATTGAACTTGCTCCAAGTAGTACTCCCTCCGGTCCGGTTTATTAGGCACGCACGTAGTTTAAGAACAAATTTGACCAATAAATTTTACATAATATGTCACAAAAATTATACCATCGGATTCATTTTCAAAAGTACTTTCCAATAGAACATTTTTTAAACATATATTGTATATTTTATTGGTCAAAATTGATGGTCAAACTTGTTTTTAAACTACGTGCGTACCTAATAAACCGGACCGGAGGGAGTACAATTATTGTGATTTATTATTCTGTGCGTGTGTACATAAATGTAGTAGCACACGGTTAATATATTTTTCTTCCTGTTGTTGCAGGTTATTTATTGACAGTTACATTGGAGATTTGACACTACGAGTGGGGCATGATCGGTACCTTTTCTCCGTAGTGAGAACACCATACCTAATTAAACAGGCCAAAAGTTGGGCGAAAGCAAAGAAATCAAAGCATAACATGGACTAGGTAATGTCAAAAAGTGGAGTAATTGGTAGAGCGGATGGATATTTTCCGCGAGACAATGTAATAAGCACTTAGACTATTTTAAAATCGCATCGTCTGTGAGATAATGTGATTTGGCTAGATTTTGATTACATTCTTCCATTACTATAGGCATATTTCCCACTAAATATGGACAATGCCCATTGGACGACAGTTGTCATGCACGTACCAAAACAAGAATTTCAAGTTTTAGACTCTTTATACACATTAGCTACGATGAAGAAAACCGTTGAAGCACTCGTACCATGCTGTGACCCAACATACCACTACATAATGTAGTACACTATAGTCGTTGACAAAACACCAATAAAACATTGTTCCACTAGTATTACATCCCTCAGAGTGATACAACAGAAACATAGCAGGTCAAAGACATGACTATAGGTTACAACTCGACTCTTTACAAAGGATCCAGAGAACATTCTAGGTTAAAAAGAGAGAAATAAACTTCTTACCAAGAAGAACTAGAAATAATAACTCAGAGCTAACATACCAAAAAGACTAGTATTTACTCTATCTGGTTTGCAATTGCTGCTATAGCAATGCTCTATAGAAATAGGTTCTAAGGCTAGAAATTGTACTCCTATCTAATCCTTAACTTCGTCTTCACTTCAATTGATGTATAGATTGACTCCACTGACTTTATTGAAGAACTCGAGCTTGCGGGGTTGATTCCTTTGAGTATAAGTTGGCGTCATCTTCATCGGCTTCAGAACCTAGCAAGGGTTAAGAAGGTACGGTTGAGTACGAGCGTACTCAACAAGTTCACTAAAAAGGACTGTTTGATGCACTATCTACAGCCGTAGACCATGGGTCGTAGGCTATGCAGGTTTTCAAAAACATTTTTTTCAAAGGTTGCTTTATTCTGAAAAGCTATGTCTGACAGCCTTCATAGGTTGATTAGAACTTCGTTGAGTTTCTTTCCTGCAGTGTTCGCAGCTCCTCCCCGAAACAGGGAGTAACATGCCATACTTTTTACACTCTGCAGAGGTGCATCACTTTTCCCATGAGAGACCTTAAGATTTGTTGCACGGTTGGGAGTATGTCCCCGTTCAAACTTTCTTGGTTTGAGGCCCAACCTAAGATCCAAGCCATTCGTTGTCCTTCTCCGCGACCCTGCATGCCTCCTTGGTGTACGTCATGCCCACATTTTGAATTACGGCAATGGGAAGTACAGACCGTTATAGATGCCAGAACTACCGTGGGACGTTGAGGGCTCCCACCCATAAACTGCATATCATCTACGAGTTACATACTCACGCTACAAGGATAACAACCACGACCTGTGCATTCGTTTACATACGAGAGGAAGAGGATCGAGATGACTTCCCCAGAGCCATTGTAGATCTCACGGTTAACACGTATTATACGACACAAGAATCACTGGTAACATTGGTTGTTAAGTCCTAGATGATATATTCCTGTACAATGGTTTTCCAATTGCCAAGCTTAATAGATTAGCTGATCACCCTGGATTAGTAACCAATAGTTTACATTATTATCGTAAATAGTGTTTTCTAACCTTTTTGAAATGTAGGTGATGACAATATTTGATTTGCAAATACTTGATAGAAAATAATCAAAGGACATGAGCAAGTGTGAACTTGCCTTTTGTGATTGCAAGATTATACACTCATGGTCTTCGAGACAAAAGAAGATCCAATATCTAAAATCAGCATCATTGGTCCGGTAAGGACTAATGTTTAAATAAGCAATATGCTATTATGCATAAGTAATGTAATGCATTTTGTAAAATCCTGAGGTAACTCCCCAATAACGTGAATGAGTTATTTTTAGGTGATGCTTTTAAGATTTAGTTATTTTCAAGTTTACTTTTCAAGTAAATAAATCTACAAAGCATTTAAGAGTTTAACATGCAAAGCATACAAGTGAAGTATAACAATACTCTAAGATGGAGGTGAATTACTATCTAGAATTATGATTGAAGTTAATGTGTTAGGTTGTTCAGAGTTGAAGGACTTATTATAAGGTTGTTGTTTGAAGTGGCAAAACAAATAAATTTTAAGAAAAGGTTTCTTTGATAAGGTTTAAACAATATTTATGGTTAATGGATTATGATAGATGTCGTGTGCGTTTGCTTGAATATTTTGGACTTAAGATGACTTATGACTTAATCGAAACAGACCAAAGTTAACTATAATAACATAATTAAATTTGATATATTGTGTTTATAACTTTGTGGACCAAAGTTAACCTCAAAACATAAGTAGACTTAGGTATGCTGTGTCTAAAGTATTAATAAGTTTTAAGTTTTAAGTAGACTTAGGTATGATGGACCAAAGTGAGTAGTTCCCTTGTTCTTAGGAAGATGGAGAAACCCTAGCACTATTATGAATTCGTAATAAAGATGATCTATTCTTCTGTCCATATTACTTGCCCGTATATGATATAATTATGATTTGTGTTTGATCTCTCTCTTTAGATGGTATGTGTAGTCGGACACATATCATTTGCCCCCGGGACTAAAGGGAGGGAAAATCCTTTGGACGTGTCTTGGAAGCGTACCTGTAATGGCCCCATGACAAATTGGCGCCGGCTCGTGATAGCGGTGAGATTCGGCACATTTTTATGGCTTTTATTGATGGTTTTCTCCCGGATTTGATCGTTTTCTAGCTTTACCTAACGATAATACTTCGGTAGCGAAGAAAACTTGGTTCTTAATGTGTGTTTCAGGTTCTGAATGTCAACAGAAGGTTTTAACTAGAGAAACAAAATATTCTGGAGAAAACAAGCAAGTATCTCTTTGGAAGCACTCGAGGGGAGCTTACAGAAGCTTTAACGAGCAATTATATGGCGGGAATATTTTTCCGACCGTATAGTTCCCGCCGTATAGTTGCCGCCGCCTCTGTCTTGTCAAAAGGGACAACTTCCGTGAAGGAACCAAGGACAAAAACACAACACAGCAGCCGCCACACCATCCAGAAGGGAGAAAGAGGAGATCCGGAGAAGAAGGTTAAGACGTTCTTCATCTAGCTCCACGATCTTCGACCTCCTAGCCAATACACCCCCAGAGCCACTACTTGTACTTGAGAGAGAGAGAGGGATCTTCACCTTGCAAGACTAGGGTTTGAGATTGTTTCTTCCCATCCTGAATTGTGTTGGATATTTTTCTATTCTTATTGTGGATCTCCATGGTAATATAAAGATGAATTCCCTTTATTTGATTATATCGATGTTCCATTCTTCTCTCATGTGTGAGTAATTCCCTTGGGTGTGGGAGATGTAGGGGATTGGTGAGATGTGATGTGCCTTCATATATTTTCCATTAGTTTGTGATTGATTCTAATTATTATATTATGTGTTCTTGACTATCTGTGGGATGCCTAATGCTTATTGTCCAATTAAGGACCCATACAACATGATGCTTTATTCTACATAGATGCGATCTTGTTCGCTAGCAGACCGGCGATCCTCAGGTGACACGGGGATATCAATGGAAAACTAGTAGACTCGAGAATAATGAGGAACCACTGTGCTTATTGCATTAGTCCGATCCAAGGAGCTTAATCGCTAAGCGACCTGAAGAGTCTTAATCGTCTAGTGTCTGACCATGGTTTTGGTAACAGGCTAGTAGGATTATTGAAGTTGGGATGAAATCTACCAAGAGGATTTCCGACTAATTATGGGTTGCTCGCCTACACAAATATTTATAAGATTATAATCGTTACATTTATCATTCGTCCACCTGGCACAGTCACTATCACCATGAACTGAATCTCCCCGTGCCTTCTTTTGCCATATGCAGGAAACAACAAACAACCAAGTCGTTCTTTACTTTTATGCTTTATATTTCAGAAGTTTACATTTTAGTTCTATTTAAATACATCTCATTTAATCAAAACCCTATTCTTATTTCAATAATTGCAGTCAATTCACTCGAAGACCTGTGACAACTTCGGGTGTGACAGAGATTTCACTCATAAACACTTACCTTTGGGCTCCCTGTGGGATCGATATCTATACTTCAAAACTAGCTACATACGATCTGTGCACTTGCAGACATCAAGCTATTTTCTAGCACCGTTGCCGGAGAGCTCGTTACTTTCACTTACCAGAATTTTGACGTTGATTCTCTTTACGAGGTCTTCGATGGTGTAGCTTGGTGAAGGAGCATTACTATAATCAAGTTCTTCAGGCTCCTCCCTTTGGATCCTCATCATTTTGAGTTCTTCAACATGATTGGGCTCAACTTTACCTGCAAATTTAGCTAGAATGAGAGTTTGACTCTCGGTTATCTTACCTAGATGTGCCTCAATGATCCTCGTTCTTTCTTGGAGGGCATGTAAATCATTTCTCAAACTAACAACTAGGTTAGATAATTTACCAAGCATGGCATCATGGTTCTCCGTTATTTTAACAAGAATGTTGTTTTGTTTATTTTGCGAGTCTATGAAATACTTAAGTGTTTCTTGGAGAGTACCATTACTAGTTCCCATATTATGATTAGAATTACCTGCAGGACTAGAATAATGTTTCTAAAAGTTAGGATTGTAACTCTTCTTCCAAGCAGGGTTATAATCATTACGAGCTACAAAGTCTATTTCTTTAATATTTGTTTTAGGGGTGGCTCTTACCTGGGTTTTCTTACCTTTTACGGCTAGTATGAGCTCATCCAACTTAGCATTGAGTTCTTCATTTTCTTGTGGTGAATCGGAGTTCACCTTCTTCGCGTTTGATCTTTCCACATGCCATTGGGCATGGTTGTCTTGCATATTGTCTAGCAGCTGCTTTGCTTCGGTAATATGTTTACCCATAAATGTTCCTCCAGCTGCAATATCAAGCATAGACTTAGATACAGGATTAAGAGCATTATGAAATAAATGGAGGATTAACCAATCTTCTATCCCATGACTAGCACAGTTTCTTAAGCATTCTTTCATCCTCTCCCATGCAAGCTCTAGTGGCTCAGCTCTTCCTGTCTAGAGCTAGTAATATTAGATCGGAGTTTTATAGTCTTTGCAGGTGGGAAAAATTTAGTCATAAATAAAGAAGTACATCCCACCCATGATGTAATAGTATTTCTAGGCAAAGATAGCAACCATTCGTTTGCTCTCTCTCTTAGAGAGAAAGGAAATATACGCAATTTGACCGTATCAGGGTCAACGTCTTTTGTACGCATCATATCTAATTCAGTGAAAGTATTCAAGTGCATAACTGCGTCTTCAACAACAGAGCCTCCAAATTGATTCTATTGAACCGAACTTAAGTAATGGGGCTTAATTTCATAGTCATCAGCAACAATTGCTGGCTGAGTAATAGGGGTACGCAAATAATCATTGTTGGGAGTAGCAAACTCCCCAAGCTTCTTTTCAGCCATATTTCCTATGTTTTTGGGTTTTCTTAAACAGAGAATTACAATAGTAAAAGCAACAATTTAAAGGTTAACTATTTTTTTTGGTTTATCAAATAAAGACTAAAAGCAAACTAACAAAATTAAAAACAAGAATTAAAACTAGCAAGGTTCCTAATAACCTCACTAGGGTAGCTATTGCTTCCCCGACAACGACACCAGAAAAAGGGTTGATACCTTCAATCTGGATTACGGATGTAGTGTAGCTTCTTTTCCCTAGTAGACCTAGGTTATTGAATCCTCAGGAAGCGAATGCGTAGTGAAGTTACTTTAACGGACCTTCATGAGTTTTAGAATTCCTTTTGTGTTTTTATCCGACCAATATCTTGCGTCTTTTTGTTGTTGTCGATGATGGAGAGAGAGAGTCTAGGGCGTTCGATTTCACCTGTAGCTGTGCAAAGCATCTGATGGGAATAAAATATAGAAATAAAGTATGCATGTAATTGTTAGAGCAAGATAGATTATATATGGACAGTGCATCCATAATTGCTATTACCTCCATAACCGCTTATAGAAATAACCTACTAGTCTCATCCATAGAAGGAAGAGAGCTAATGATATGCATAGTGATGTCACCATTAATCCCAAGTAAATCCTTCACATACAGTTGTACTACCTCTTCTATCACTTGGGTTCCCAACCTGCAGATCAGTCATTACTCATACTCCCTATACCTGGATTTATCCTCAGGGTCTTGGGTACCTGACAAGTCCTTGGATTGAGGCAAGAGAAGATACAATAATCATCATGTCATACAAACTAATACATGATCCCATCTATGATAAATAACATGCATAATCGCCACATGGCTAGGCCGAAGCCCTTAGCCCAAGGAGAATTACTCACACATAGAGATGAGATCAACAATCACAAACATTGTAATGAAAATCATAAGATTGATAGCAATAGTCTTACAATGTCGCCAATCGAAGAAGAGATCTACTATTGCAAGTGGTGGAATATGGCTATGGAGGTGGAGAAGGGTTTTGAGATCTGGAGGCGGCTGGTCATTTAAGGCAGAGACTTTTTGGCGAGGTTTGGCTTGTTTTCTCGTCGCCCGAGGCTTCTTTTTATAGGGGTCCCTTCACGAAAGTTGTTCTTTTGACCTAACGGTGGCGGCGCCAACTATACGACCGGAGCTATACATCCAAAAAAATTCTCTGGTCGTATAGTTGGTCATTAAAGCATCTGCCTCCGCTTTATGGCTCCTGGTTTCTTATGGTTGTTGGAAATCTCGTATCTTTGACTTTAATATAGTGATTCCCTCCTTTAAACGACATTATCTACGCAGGAAAAATATAATATAAAGGATTGCATACCCCTCTGAATATTAGGCATTAGTGGCAGGGTTTAGAGAGATATTCCATAAAAAATATGAGTAATATCCAGTTTAAATATGGACGTATATGGCTATATTTCAGAGCCATCAATAGATATCGATGCTTGTTTTAGAAATTTATCTCAAGGGACAGATGGTTTAACGACTAACTATACAGCGGGATCATTGCCTTCCGGCCGTATAGTTGTGTCTGAATAGCTGTTTTCTGCATAAAGAAACCCTAGTTGGCGGCGCTGCCGCAACTATACGGGCGAAACAACATCACCAGCCCGTATAGTTCTGGCCGTATAGTTTGTGCGACCATAAAATCGCACCAAGGCGGCTAGGTCCTTCACCCCTCCTCATTTTCTCTCTCATATTCTCTCTCCAAACCTCTCAAAATCCATCTAGAACTCTTGATTCTTCGCGGATTTCGTTCGTTTGAGTGGGAGAATCAACATATCGATATGTTTCTCTCCCTATCCATGCTTTATTTTCAGATTTCCATTGTTGAAACTCCCACATTGATCTAGTGGATGAACTCAAGCTTATTTTGTTTTTCATATTAATTTTTCATGTTAGGATTGAATTTTTCCATGTAGGACCATCCATATATCATGTAGAAACTATATGCCTAAGGTTTTATGGTGAAATTTTTTAGTGCATTACGATGAACAAAATCGGTAACCTCTTTCGTTCCAGTAAGCGCCAACTAGGTGAGGGCTCGAGCTCGGGGTCCTGAGCCGAGCGCAACCCCAAGTTGGCCATGGTCTCATCGAGGAGGGTGCTGCCCACACGTTGGGACGACCATAGCTTTCTCACCACGGCATGGTTGAAGGCGGACTTCGACCTCATGTGTAACAAGTCCGGGCTAATGGTACTTGGCTTCGCGAGCCACGACACCTACGCCAAGCTTACCTACGAGTTCCTTACTTCCTTCAACGGCGACCACAGGGAGAAAGGTGATGTGTGCACGGTAAGCTTCACCATGAACTGGGAGCACTATGAAATAACCTTTAAACAATTTTGTGATGCTTTCGGTTTCCCTCGTGTTGGGGAGCCTACTGTTACTAACCTCTATAGCATCACAAGTGGAGTGACTTGGGAGGGTATTTCTGTTAATGGTGGCAGGAAATTTTACCAGAAGAAGATGTCCACCATTCAGAACCCAACCATCCACTCCTACGCTTTGTTCCTCGCCAACACACTACTGGGAAGAGGTGACATTGGTTCCATGGATAATGCGGACATGGAAATGATCACCAAGGCTCTCTTTCCCACTGCGCCGCAAAGCCCCAATCCTGCAGCTCTACTCATCCATCACCTTCACCATCAAAGCAATAATACCAAAGGTGATATTCGCATTGGTGGATTGGTAACCCACCTTGCCCATGCATTACATATTATACTACCTGTTATGCAACCTGTTGAAGGCTCCAAACTCATGGACGTCAAGTATTTGACTGCTTGTGGCTTCCTTGGTGTTTACCATGCTAACCGGAGGCTCCGAGCATATCTTCGTGATGCATAGGGTGAGTAGGTTCAGTTGCCCTGCCCCCAAGCCTTCTCAATTGTGGAGAAGGACACTTCGATCCTCACCAAGGACCAAGTGATGGAGATCATGGCCGAACTCCAGCTCGATCAAGAGGAAGATGAAGAAGGAGGGCAGCAGGATGAGGAGGAGCAGTAGGACGAGCAGGGACACAACCCTGCTTGGGAGGGATAGCAGTAGTAGCAAGGGGGAGCTTGGGACCCGTGGCCAAACCAGCCACAGCAGGGGTACACCTACGTCCCCTATCAGGAATTCCAGTAGCTCAATCAACACGTTGGGGAGATCGACCACACTCTTCAGGAAGTGAATGAAGATGTGAGTACTTTGACTCAAAACTTCAGTCATTCCATGACCCACTTCCCCGACTAATACCAGAAGTATCCGCACCAGCCGCCAAATGACGGCAACAACTGAGCCTGGCAATAGCCTAAGCTTGGGGGAGGTTTGAAAACCTCCAAACTTTGCATTCATGTTTTTATTTCTCCTTTTGATTTATTTTATTTATTCATATTTGCATATTTATTTTCAGTTTTGCATTACTAAACCAAAACTACAAAAAAATTAGTTGTAACTTTATTTGCAAGTTCGTTTCTTTGTTTCTCTCGGAGATTGCTCAATTTCAGGTGACTTGCCAATATGGAAATAGAGAAGGGGTTCGACTCAAATACGAGAATGAAGCAAGAAAGAGGAGGTATCATATTCCTTTCATCACCCTCTCTGCAACCTTAAATTGATCCAACAATTATTTACTCACTTGCACTAGATTCACTCGCTGCTTAGCTTGTCATCCTACAAATTCTATTCCTTTGCTAGTGTCTTCTTTTTAGCTTTGAAACATTGAGCAATGAACTTGGTTAAAAATACTTCCTACATTTTACAACAAGAAAAAGCATCTGAAAGATGACTTGAGTCCATGCTTAGCTCAAAGAATTTAATTTTAGAACTACTCCATCCCATTTGAGCTTAATCTAAATAGACTCGATATCATCCTTGAATGAAATTGTTTGATAAAATGGATGCTTCAAAGTAGTAGAAATTATGCCACTACTTTTTCTAACAATTATCGTAAGATATTGCTTTACACGTGTCATTACAACTCTATCATGCTCCATGGGGAACTATTAACTCGGGTGGCCAACGAACGATCTAAATGTGGGAAACCACTTGATTTAGTCTATTGAGATATGTAAACATCTGTAGCAGTAATGCTATGATGGGTAAATTTTTAGTCTCCGCATGGTTCCAAGTGAAGTTGTAGTACTCCTCTGACCCATTATTGCTCACCATTATTTATTGGCATGGTCACAAGTGCACAACACAATCTCAATTAACATGTTAAAAATAGTGGCATGATTTCTCTATGAAAGAGCTGAAGTTTTTGAAAGACAAAAGAAATAAAAAGGTGCTTTGAGAGTTTTGAAATTTTGACATGGGAGTAGATGAGTTATTCTTAAATTAAATGTTTTGGTGCCAACTTGAGTACTCTTAATTGATTAAGCAAACAAGAACAAAAAGTTTTCATCTCTCGGCGAAGAGAGACACCAAAAGAATTTGTCTCACTTTCCTAGCTAAAACATTTGAAAGTTGCTTGGGCATATGATTTATTTGCTAACAAGATATACATGGTTAGTAAGTGGACTCAGTACAATCTTGTGAATATTTGTATGATCATATTTAAGATTGCAGGGATTGTGAAGAAAAGAATTTGAAGCCAATTCAAACTTGTAAACTCTTTTATTTTCAGTCTTGAATCTCCGCTATTCTTCCTTATTTCCTTGTCACGCGAGGGCAAACAACATCTAATCTTGGGGGAGATGATAGCTGTGAGATTCGACACATTTTTGATGGCTTTTATTGATGGTTTTCTCCCGGATTTGATCATTTTCTAGCTTTACTTAACGCTAATACTTCAATAGCGAAGAAAACTTGGTTCTTAATGTGTGTTTCAGGTTCTGAATGTCAACAGAAGGTTTTAACTAGAGAAACACAATATTCTGGAGAAAACAAGCAAGTATCTCTTTGGAAGCACTCGAGGAGAGCTTACAGAAGCTTTAACGAGCAACTATACGACGGGAATATATTTCTGGCCGTATAGTTGCCGCCGCCTCTATCTTGTCAAAAGGGACAACTTTCGTGAAGGGACTGAGGAAGAAAACACAGGACATTAGCCTCCACACCATCCAAAAGGGAGAAAGAGGAGATTCGGAGAAGAAGGGGAAGACGTTCTTCATCTTGCTCCACGATCTTCGACCTGCTAGCCAATACACCCCCATAGCCACTACTTGTACTCGAGAGAGAGAGAGAGAGAGAGAGAGAGAGAGAGAGAGAGAGAGAGAGAGAGTGAGAGAGAGAGAGGGATCTTCACCTTGCAAGACTAGGGTTTGAGATTGTCTCTTCCCATCTTGAATTGTGTTGGATATTTTTCTATTCTTATTGTGGATCTCCACGGTAATATAAAGACGAAACCCCTTTATTTGATTATATCGATGATCCATTCTTCTCTCATGTGTGAGTAATTCCCTTGGGCGTGGGAGATGTAGGGGATTGGTGAGATGTGATGTGCCTTCATATATATTCCATTAGTTTGTGATTGATTCTAATTATTATATTATGTGTGCTTGACTATTTGTGGGATGCCTAATGATTGTTGTCCAATTAAGGGCCCAGACAACATGATGCTTTGTTCTACATAGATGAGACCTTGTTTGCTAGCGGACCGGCGACCCTTAGGTGACACGGGGATATCAATGGAAAACTAGTAGACTCAAGGATAACTAGGAACCACTGTGCTTATTGCATTAGTCCGATCCAAGGAGCTTAATCGCTAAGCCACCTGAAGGGTCTTAATCGTCTAGTGTCTGACCATGGTTTTGGTAACAGGCTAGTAGGATTATTGAAGTTGGGATGAAATCTACCAAGAGGAGTTCCGGCTAATTATGAGTTGCTCGCCTACACAAATATTTATAAGATTATAATCGTTACATTTATCATTCATCCACCTGGCATAGTCACTATCACCATGAACTGAATCTTCCTGCACCTTCTTTTGCCATCTACATGAAACTACAAACAACCAAGTCGTTCTTTACTTTTATGCTTTATATTTTTGAACTTTACATTTTAGTTCTATTTAAATACATCTCATTTAATCAAAACCTTATTCTTATTTCAACACTTGTAGTCAATTCACTCGAAGACTTATGACAACTTTGGGTGTGACAGAGACTTCACTCATAAACACTTACCTTTGGGATCTTTGTGGGATTGATATCTATATTTCGAAACTAGCTACAAACGATCTATGCACTTGCAGACATCAGCTCCTAAACTACACAGTCAAAGGAGGATAAAAGAGGGACTCCCTAAGCTAATTACGACATCTATGGGGAAACCCTTAATTGCGGTGGTTTGTATGGGTGACTGCTCTCAGACATCGCAGTGGCTATTTACAGATGACCTCACTCTTGGCTTAACAAAGTTGCCTCCTACGAGCCATGTAGTGAACATCTTATTATGGAGCTCTCTCCACACATCTCATGACACAAGGAGTATGTTATCTTGATTACATATAACAATAATACTATGCTAGTGGTGTATACTACATCCCTGAGAACGTTTTATCCCTATTGAGTTCAGCCGCGCTTTCATACAAACTTGTTACTTGTTTTAATTACTTTTCTACAAACAACCATAAACTTTCAAACACCCTTTACTTGAGATCAAAGGAAGCTTATAAGTATCCTTTGGTAGATAGTAACGAGGGGCATAAAGACCTTTACCAATAGCTCTCTGTGGGTTCGATATCTTTACTTCGAAACTAGCTACAATTGATCTGTGCACTTGCAGTCATCAGGCATGTACAATGGGGTGATGTCAGCCTTTTCTTAATGCTGCCCATGTTTATCCACAGATAAACTGTTTGAGATTATTTTAATCGATGTTTCCCCTCGTCTATAAAAGGCCTTGTGTAATAATATTTCCGCCAATTGTCTCGCTTATTGACACCATGCCTCCCTGTGAATCCACTCTTGGGTATATCGACTTGGCACCATATCGGATTTTGTAGCACCGTCGAGTAAGTTGTTCCTGAAGGGTTCGTAGCATGGAAAACAAAAATTTTCTACCGCAAGAACGAACAAGACCCAGATCTAACCTAGATAAAAGCCAAGATCTAATCTATTAGACATGTGCAACGAGATAGATAGGAACTAACCCTCGTAGATCCGAAAGCGTTAACGAGATTAGATCTCGTGGTTGATGTAGTCGATCACTTGCCGATCTCAAGATCGTGTGGACGATCCTTCCGGCGTCGCGTTCCGGCAGCGCTTCCGCAGTCGGTCAAGTGGACGATCCTTCCGGCGCCGCGTTTCGGCAGCGCTTCCGCAGTCGGTCACACGTGCGGAGTCGAAGCAGACCTTCCTCTCCCCGTTCCAGCGAGCAGCGGAGGTAGTAGATCTTCTCCACGGAATCCCAGCAGCACGACGGCGTGGTGGTGGTGGTGGAGTAGAGAATTCTGCAGGGCTTCGCCTATGCCTGTGCAGAAGAAAGGTGGAGGAGAGAGGCGGCAGAGATTGGGAGTTGTAGAGGAGCGGTCTTGGAGGGGGCGCCCCTGCCCTTCTATTTAAGGGGGGATGGCGCCTTGGGGAGGGGAGTCCTTGTAGGACTCCCCTCCTCTAGGCCGGCGGATTGGGGAGTGGGGGGAGGAGTCCTCCTCCCCCACGACTCCTTGTCTTGACCCACCAGGACTCCTTGATCCCTATCTTGATTTTCAAGCAAACTCCAAGATATCTTCTCGAACCTTCCGGAACATTCCGAAACCTTCTAGAATCCTCATACAAACACTCCGGAACATTTCCTAACTCAGAAAATGATCCCCTATATATGAATCTTATTCTCCGGACCATTCCGGATCTCCTCGTGATGTCCTGAATCCAATCCGAGACTCCGAACAACATTCGGTCTCCAACGCATATTCCATATCTACTTAAAACAACTTCGAACCTTAAGTGTGTCACCCTACGGTTCGTGAATATGTAGACATGATAGAGACACATCTCCTATCAATAACCATCAGCGGGACCTGGAGATCCATAATGGCTCCCACATACTCAACGATGACTTCGCGATCGATTGAACCACTTACATACGAAACTTATTCCCTTTGTCTCGCGATACTATACTTATCCGAGGTTTGATCGTCGGTATCTCCATACCTAGTTCTACCTCGTTACTGATAAGTACTCTTTACTCGTTCCATGATATGTCATCCCTTGTGACCTAGTCACATGCTTGCAAGCTAACTAGATGACATTCCACCGAGAGGGCCCAGAGCATATCTATCCGTCATATGGATGGACAAATCCCAATCTTGGTTCATGCGCTTCAACACATACTTTCAGAATACCCAATGACACCTTTATAACACCCAGTTACGAAGCGGCGTTTGATGTCATCAAAGTATCCATCCGGTGATGGTGATTAACATAACCTCATGGTCAAAGGAATAGGTTACTATGTATTTGAAAGCTTACAGCAATACGAACTTAAATGACTTGATCTTATGCTACGCTTACTATGGGTGTGTGTGTCCATCACATCATTCTCCCAATGACATAACCTTGTTATTAATCACATCCTAATGTCCATGATCAGGAAACCATGATCATCAATTAATCAACAAGCTAGTTCAACAAGAGACTTACTAGGGACTCTCTTATGTTTACAAAACACACATGTATTAATGTTTCCGGTTAATACAATTATAGCATGGGATGTAAACATTTATCATAAACATAAAGATATAATAATAGCCACTTTATTATTGCCTCTTGGGCATATCTCCAACAGTCTCCCACTTGCACTAGAGTCAATAATCTAGTTAAAAAACTTGTGCATTCAACACCTATGGCTTTCTGGTGTTGTATAGACACTATTGCTAGTGGTAAACATAATCTTCGGATCTGACACTTCCAGGTCCGTGTGTATTTGCATGTCCTTGTGTCTCTACGCATTACTCATTCTCCAATGAGATGGCATTGTATAAATCTGGTCCTTTGGTGAGACCTTTAGTTCCTTGGGATTAAATCATGTTGATACAATTGTCGTACAATGTATCTTCATAGTATTATCTCGCTATGAACCACACCTAGTTTGATAACAAACTACTTGACACAAATGCCCTCCTTTACTGCTACTATAGCAGTTATATACTTAGCCTTTTGTTGTAGTATCCGTCACAATATCTCAACTTTGGAACTCATCCAAATCCATCATGGAACATCCTTTCCATTATATTGTGCTACCCATAGTCTAAATTGAGATAAATTTAATTTGTATCTTGTGACAACATTAGTATCAATGTAACACTTTACAATGAACTACCTTTAACTATTTGTCACTTATAAATGGTATATTCTTAGTTTTTCCAAAGCTCATAAGAATATCTTTACTATTTTCCAATGATTATCTTATGAATCATTCTGGTATATGCTCATAACATTTAGAGCATAGGACATATCTGGATGTGTACATATCAAAGAATGATTGATCAAAATATTTTTTGTGATTTCACCAAGTGTCAAAACACTTGAATCTTGTGTCAACACACTTGAATCTCGATTCAGTCCTTTCCGTGCGTCAAGAACCTTTCTTGTTGTTTCCATATTGAACTCATTCAACATCATATCTATGTACATTTGGCAAAACTATATTAGCGCCTCAATCTATTCATATAGACATTGATGCCTAATTCTTGAGTTAATTCTAAGTCTTTCATCGAAATGAAATTCTTAATCTGTGTCAATAAAAATACATTATTTTTAATCAACAATATGTCCTCTACATAATGTATTAGAAATTTGTCTCAGCGCTCCGACTTAATTTCTTGCAAATGCAAGCATCTTCATCATCTCCGATGAATTTAAACTCTTTTAACAGTTTCATCATAGTGAAGATTCCAACTCCGCTATGCTTACTTCAACCATTGAAGTTTTGCATACTCTTTTAGCATCCTTTGAATTAACAAAACCCTTTGGATCGTGTCATGTACACGTCCTAGGTAACCATTCTATTAGAAGAACTTGTTTTGTTTGTTCAACTACCATATACCAAAATATATGTAGTGGTTGCTACATTAATCCGTCCAGACTAAATATCACTATGAAATATCAAATCTTATCATAGTCAATTCCTTGAACATTGTCGTAAACTTCTTTCTGACATGTCGACTATTTCATAGATGTTAAACATCCATGTCTTATTTCTTTATAAATCCAAACACGACCGATAGGCTTCACGCCTTTCCGGAGGGTCTTCCAAGTTCAGAAACTTGATTTCTCGTGTATGGATACTATCACGGATTCTATGACTTCTAGTCATTTTATGGAGTCAGGGCCCATCATCGCTTCTTTGCATGTAGTCAGTTCATCATTGTCAAAACAATAACGACTTTCTTATCAAATCTTACTATTTGATTTTTACCGACCCACATGGTTCTATAGGAACTCTAATCTCCGAGATCACACCTTTTGTAATCACGAGAGCCATGAGCATTGTGGCCGTCACCAGGACACTTTCCGGCGCTGCGCTACTTAGCACATATAGCTAAGGTTCAACAACCTTATCAAAGTTCTATTGTCCTCCCACTTAACTTTTCATGAAAAATTCCTTCTCAAGAAACTTGACGTTCCAAGTGACAAACTCTTTTGTCCTCGGTGTTATGGAGAAATTCCCAACAAATTCTTTGGGATAACCTACAAAGACGTGCTTATCCGACTTTGGTTGTAAACATTTTACTTATGCATAACATACCAAAATTTAAGAAAAGACAATTCGGGTTTTATCCCAAACCATGACTTATATGGTGTCATTTCAACGGATCACGATGGAGCTCTTTTCAATGTAAAAGCGGTAGTCACTTAAAGCTTTAATCTTTAATATATAATGGCAGTTTTATAAATGACACCTTTGATCTTACCATGTCAAACAAGGTTTCATTACATATCTTGAACACTCCATACTCCTATGGTGTTTTGGGAAATGCAAATCCATGGAACGATTCCTCAAATCTTAGGTGTTTTGCTAAACTTGTAACTCAAACATCTTTCTTTATGATCCAATCATAAACTCTTTTATTTTCTTGTTACAATGATTTTCCACTTCATCTTGAAAGTCTTTGAACATTTTTTCAAATGTTTCATACTTCTTCCTTATTGAATAAGTATATACATATACTCACTCAAATCTTCGGATAAAGCATATGAAGTTGAAATCTATCGCCCACGACTACACATAATGGACTATATACATCAATATGTACAAAATCCAATCAGTTAGTCGTCCGTTCCTCTTTTGGCCTACGATCGGAGTTTTAATTATCTCTAGGAAAGTATCACAAGCGTCATTTGATCAAAATCAAAGACTCCAAAAATCCATCAACATGGAGTTTCTTCATGTATCCCTTTCATTATAATTTAAACGGCGATGTCACTTCGTAAGTGATCTTTCAATCATTTGTCTTGCGACATTTTAGCAATAGTGTTTATGGATGTGATTTCTCCCACCAGACTTGTAAAAGTTCATCCATCCTTTATGGAATACGGTAATTATTTGAACAACCATTGTTCTCGTAATACCGGAACAAAATAACAAATCTTGAAGGCTAGGTTTGATGTCAACGAAAAACACAATAACACTTTATTCTCTTGCTAGTTACTTAGGCCATTGTAGTTCATGAATTACGTTGTCCTGTATGGCATAGCATACCAACCAATTCGGTATCCAATACCGGAGAACCACATTGTTTAACAAGCAAGAAATACAACCATAACATGTATATCTTCTATATGCCTAAGTTGGACATCTCCAATCTTTTCTTTTCTGCCAAATATTTTATAGATTCTCTTTCAGCAATTTCTTTTCTTTTAAAAGAATCTATCAACATCAATAGCGGTGTCATCAACATGACACATGGTACAAAGCGTATATAGTCAACTACTAATACCTTTGGACTTGCACTTTGAAGTGGATCACCATCATCAAATGTTTGGTGTTCTTTTTAAAATTCCATTCTTTACTAATCTTTTAGTGTAGTAAACATTTTACTTACATCTTCTATTCATCCTTATCATGACAACTTTCATGATCAAGCTGTTATAGCTTATAAAGGTGAATTGCGAGTATAATGTTTCTTTTTCAAAACTTTTTGGAGGATTAGGACGACTAGCGTCTCCAACCTTCACAAATTCTCATCAAATATGAGGACGTATACTCTATCATGTTGTAACCAACACATTGTGTTAGATATCGCAATACCTTTCACACATGATGGTTTCTGAAACATTGCTTTCAGCTCTTAGATAAACTTGATATTAAAAACAATCTTTTGAGTATCAAGAATCATGGAGGCAAACATGATACACTAGATACTAACACTGGAATTGTTACTCTTGATTTAATACTATTTATTAAACTTCACAGAGTAAACGGAGTTTGCTGAAAGTTTGCAATAGGACTTATAAACTTTAAATTGACATTCAAAACAATACGATACCAGTTCGTAAAGTTAAATATCCAGAATTTCTATAGTTCCACTATCTCAACTATAACTAAGCGTAAGGTGGTGAACGGATGCCAATGACTACAACAAACTATGCAAATTCACTTTGATTGTGTTTATGATAAATTGAGTTCGACTAATCCAAATTACAAATGAACTCCCACCCAAAACAACATCCCTCGAGTTGTTTTAGTGATTACACGAACCAAATCCACTACACCAAGTCCGATCATCATGTGAGATGATGTAGCTTTAAAGGCGAACAATCAACATGTTCATCATATCATCCATATGACTCATGCTTTACCTTTCGGTATTCCGTGTTCCGAGACCATGTCTGTACATGCTAGGCTCGTCAAGGTTAACCTTAGTTTCTGCATGCGCAAATCTGGCTTGCACCCGTTGTATGCACACGTAGAGTCTATCACACCCGATCATCACGAGATGCTTCGAAACGACGAGTCTTAGCAACGGTGCCAACTAAGGACGAACACTTTATTACTTGATATTTAGTGAGAGGGATCATCTTATAATGCTACCGTCGCGATCTAAGCAATACAAGATGCATAAAGGATTAACATCACAGGCAATTCATAATATGTGATATGATATGGCCTTTCTTCTTGTGCCTTTGATCTCCATCTCCAAAGCATGGACAAGATCTCCATCATCATCAGCGTGGCGTCAAGGTCCGTGGCGCCGCTTCATGGTTGTCCATCACCACCAACAACTATTACAACTACTTGGAATAAAGCTATTACATGATGAAATAGACACGCAGGTCTTAAACAAAATTTAAAGACAACCATTAGGCTCCTGCCGGTTGCCATATTACAATAAGGATCATTGCATACATCAAATATAATTACAATCACATAATGGCCATATCACATCGCAAAACCCCTGCAAAAACGAGTTAGACGCCTCTAATTTTCTTTGCAAGTTTTACGTGGTTTGGGGCTTTCGCATAAGACCGATCTTACCTACGAACAAGAACCACAACGTTGATACAAGTGTTGTCAGATGCTCATTGCAAATTGAATCTTAACTATGGTGGGAGAGACAGACACCCGCAAAGCCACTTGTGCAAAGCAAGTTGCACGTCAAGCGTGGAGCAAGTCTCATGTGCGATGACATGTAATGTTAGCCCGAGCCGCTTCATCCCACCATGCCGCAAGATGCAAAGTACACGCTAAGACACTGACAACAAAAGCATCAACGCCCACAAAAACATTGTGTTCTACTCGTGCAACAGATCTACGCATAGATACGGCTCTGATACCACTGAAGAGTTCGTAGCATGGAAAACAAAAATTTTCTACCGCAAGAACGAACAAGACCCAGATCTAATCTAGATAAAAGCCAAGATCTAATCTATTAGACATGTGCAACGAGATAGATAGGAACTAACCCTCGTAGATCCGAAAGCGTTAACGAGATTAGATCTCGTGGTTGATGTAGTTGATCACTTGCCGATCTCAAGATCGTGTGGACGATCCTTCCGGCGTCGCGTTCCGGCAGCGCTTCCGCAGTCGGTCAAGTGGACGATCCTTCCGGCGCCGCGTTTCGGCAGCGCTTCCGCAGTCGGTCACACGTGCGGAGTCGAAGCAGACCTTCCTCTCCCCGTTCCAGCGAGGAGCGGAGGTAGTAGATCTTCTCCACGGAATCCCAGCAGCACGACGGCGTGGTGGTGGTGGTGGAGTAGAGAATTCTGCAGGGCTTCGCCTATGCCTGTGCAGAAGAAAGGTGGAGGAGAGAGGCGGCAAAGATTGGGAGTTGTAGAGGAGCGGTCTTGGAGGGGGCGCCCCTGCCCTTCTATTTAAGGGGGGAGGGCGCCTTGGGGAGGGGGAGTCCTTGTAGGACTCCCCTCCTCTAGGCCGGCGGATTGGGGAGTGGGGCGAGGAGTCCTCCTCCCCCACGACTCCTTGTCTTGACCCACCAGGACTCCTTGATCCCTTGATTTTCAAGCAAACTCCAAGATATCTTCTAGAACCTTCCGGAACATTCCGAAACCTTCTAGAATCCTCATACAAACACTCCGGAACATTTCCTAACTCAGAAAATGATCCCCTATATATGAATCTTATTCTCCGGACCATTCCGGATCTCCTCGTGATGTCCCGAATCCAATCCGAGACTCCGAACAACATTCGGTCTCCAACGCATATTCCATATCTACTTAAAACAACTTCGAACCTTAAGTGTGTCACCCTACGGTTCGTGAATATGTAGACATGATAGAGACACATCTCCTATCAATAACCATCAGCGGGACCTGGAGATCCATAATGGCTCCCACATACTCAACGATGACTTCGCGATCGATTGAACCACTTACATACGAAACTAATTCCCTTTGTCTCGTGATACTATACTTATCCGAGGTTTGATCGTCGGTATCTCCATACCTAGTTCTACCTCGTTACTGATAAGTACTCTTTACTCGTTCCGTGATATGTCATCCCTTGTGACCTAGTCACATGCTTGCAAGCTAACTAGATGACATTCCACCGAGAGGGCCCAGAGCATATCTATCCGTCATATGGATGGACAAATCCTAATCTTGGTTCATGCGCTTCAACACATACTTTCAGAATACCCAATGACACCTTTATAACCACCCAGTTACGAAGCGGCGTTTGATGTCATCAAAGTATTCATCCGGTGATGGTGATTAACATAACCTCATGGTCGAAGGAATAGGTTACTATGTATTTGAAAGCTTACAGCAATACGAACTTAAATGACTTGATCTTATGCTACGCTTACTATGGGTGTGTGTGTCCATCACATCATTCTCCCAATGACATAACCTTGTTATTAATCACATCCTAATGTCCATGATCAGGAAACCATGATCATCAATTAATCAACAAGCTAGTTCAACAAGAGGCTTACTAGGGACTCTCTTATGTTTACAAAACACACATGTATTAATGTTTCCGGTTAATACAATTATAGCATGGGATGTAAACATTTATCATAAACATAAAGATATAATAATAACCACTTTATTATTGCCTCTTGGGCATATCTCCAACAGTCTCCCACTTGCACTAGAGTCAATAATCTAGTTAAAAAACTTGTGCATTCAACACCTATGGCTTTCTGGTGTTGTATAGACACTATTGCTAGTGGTAAACATAATCTTCGGATCTGACACTTCCAGGTCCGTGTGTATTTGCATGTCCTTGTGTCTCTACGCATTACTCATTCTCCAATGAGATGGCATTGTATAAATCTGGTCCTTTGGTGAGACCTTTAGTTCCTTGGGATTAAATCATGTTGATACAATTGTCGTACAATGTATCTTCATAGTATTATCTCGCTATGAACCACACCTAGTTTGATAACAAACTACTTGACACAAATGCCCTCCTTTACTGCTACTATAACAGTTATATACTTAGCCTTTTGTTGTAGTATCCGTCACAATATCTCAACTTTGGAACTCATCCAAATCCATCATGGAACATCCTTTCCATTATATTGTGCTACCCATAGTCTAAATTGAGATAAATTTAATTTGTATCTTGTGACAACACTAGTATCAATGTAACACTTTACAATGAACTACCTTTAACTATTTGTCACTTATAAATGGTATATTCTTAGTTTTTCCAAAGCTCATAAGAATATCTTTACTATTTTCCAATGATTATCTTATGAATCATTCTGATATATGCTCATAACATTTAGAGCATATGACATATCTGGATGTGTACATATCAAAGAATGATTGATCAAAATATTTTTTGTGATTTCACCAAGTGTCAAAACACTTGAATCTTGTGTCAACACACTTGAATCTTGATTCAGTCCTTTCCGTGCGTCAAGAACCTTTCTTGTTGTTTCCATATTTAATGAAGAAAAGACAATTTTTGAATGAAGAAAAGACAATTAAATGTGTTCTTATCAATATCTGTAGTTTGGATGATGATATATGGGATGCAAGGTTTAATTTTGGAAGTACGAAAAATTTCGAGCATTGTTTATGCAAATCAGACATCACATTCCTCAATTTGTTAGATCTAATTGAGGGAGAGGGCTATGGAATAATTGACGGTATGTATTATGTTAAATAAGATGGCAGAGGGTTTACTGCAATGGAGTTACTAGATGGAATGATGAAGGTGGAGTAGATGGTTGAACTTTATGAGCATACGAAGTGCCTGAGCTTGACTGTAACTAAAGGAGGAAGCACACTGCCATCAAACATCAACACTGCTATAGTGGGAGAGCAAATTCCAATTGCAGAAATTGGCAACCCTGTTGTTTACGCCTTGGATGATGATGGTGTGGTTTTACCAAGCTAAGAATGTACATTGCCTACTAAAGATTCAGAGTTGATGTACTTCATTACATAGTAGAGCAATAATGTGCACAATGACAAGTAGATCATTTATTAACTCAACATAATTAAGGAGAAGGGAAAGGGGATTCTTGTTGATGAAGCTATGGAAGAGGATACCGATTACATGGAAGAGGATGATGCCATGGAAAAAGATGAAGCTGAGCTGAACCAAAGACCGATTGACTTGACGAACAAAAAGAGGGTCGCCACAGTGCAACACCGTGAAGATGAAGAAGAGCCTAAAGATATATTCTATGATTCGGAGTGTTCACATGATGACAATGTCTATCAAGTTGCGGCTGAGCCTATTCCAGTGATGAAGAAGAAACAACCAGTGAGGGAAGGACCAACTAGCAGATCACATTGCAGTTAACAGAGTACAATACTAGCAAATTTTATTCCTTCTGATGATGAAGGGCCAGATGTTGATTTGGATCCAGAGGATAATGATGGATTTGAGACAGTGTCCTAGGCTCTGCCAAAAGGAAGAAAAAGCATGGCAAAAAAGACAGTGCCGCGATGGTATGATGAGAGCAAACTACAATCTAAAGAATGGTTGTGTGTTTCCTTGATGTGTACCAGTCTATGATAGGAGTATAGATACTGCATATTGCACAATTCAGAAGCTTCAGGTATCACATAAATTGCAAGGATAGAGTGATCCTAAAGTGTTCTCAAGAAAAAGGTCCCTTTTATATGGTTAGTTCACAAATAAAAAATGAGAAGTCTTTCTGCCTAACGAGGAAGTGGGCACGATTAGCTCGAATCATATCAGAATGGGAGGGGTTAGGGCTCCAATCACGCCCTTAACGGCCGTCATCTGTCACCAGTCAGCCTGACAGCAGGACCCACACGCTAGTTTGTCATTAGAGCAGCGACAAAGATGAATCGGTGCTATATGTTACATATCAACTTTGAACCGTTGGTTTTTTGAAACCAAAGCGCAAAGTGGTGGTTTTCTAAAACCCTAGCTTCAATATGGTGTTTTTTTTTGTAATTTTTCTATCGTGGAAGAGATTCGTGACTTTTCCCTAATCAACGTCGGCACACAATTGATGCAATAGACGTCGAGGATATCATTTGCTTAGTGGAACTCAACGAACGTGAGATCTTCCTTTGTTCCCCTTGTCTCCTAGTCCCACGACTTACTTTTATCTCTCTTTCGGTCCTCTCTCATCATCGCCTCATCTTTGTGCGTGGTTTTCACCCTACTTGACTTAGTAAGCTAGTGTCGCAATGTAAAAAAATATACTAGGACAATAGCTTGTAACCTATCGACGCAAAGATAAGGTGATATATACACTAAAGAGGACAACATTATTCGCACAACCGAAGGTTGGTAAAAGCATTCATTTTCAGCCATAATATGAATTCCCGTGAGTTGCAAAGCTGGTGTGCACAACTTAGAAATATGAACAAATTTCTAAGTCTGAGCAGTTTTCGAATTTGAATAGTTTTCAGATCTGAACACTTCTCAGATCTATGTTTTTTCTCGAATCAGATCATGTTTTGAAAAAATAAAACCGCACATAAAAAACAGATTAGGAAACCGGACATGATCCCTAAAACACACTGCACAGGAAAAACCAGTCCGATCGACTCGGACTCAAACGCTGCAGAGAAACGTCACCGCAAAATGTTAACAGGCCGGCCAAAAGAAGGTGTGCAGCGCGTGGTGGACACCGCGTTATGCGGTGTATAGGTTTTTCCTTCGTAGCTGGTTCAGGTGACTTTAGTTCGACAGGTGAAATCCATGTGGCGGAGCTAACAGGCCCATCCCACCCTAAGATTTGGCCCAGCCCATATATATATAATATATATAAAATAAGGATAGAATAAATAAAGTTTAGCATAAGTTATGGGTTTTTTTTGCGAAATTCCATCGATCCATTAATAATCAATCAACATCAGTATAAATAGTTTAAAAAGTAATAAAAGTACAAATTGATCAATAGATCACCTAACGACGACTATAAACACTAGTACAAAAATTTGGTCGCCTCCCACTGTAACAAAATAGGCTGTATTCACCCTCAACGACTTGAAGTCCTGAGTCCCAAAATCAGCGAATCCTGGTCAACGGGAGCAATGTTTGTTTTTATCATGCTAGTCCATTGCGATGCTTGACATGTGATGTACTCCCTCCGTTTTAAAATATAGGATGTTTTAGTTTGGTGAAAGAAGTGTACCTAGACTGTTTTAATACGTAGGTTCATTCCAAACCTAAATGAACCAATACATTAGAAGGGGTCTAGATACACACTATTCACAAAGCTAAAACATCTTATATTTTAAAACGGAGGAAGTAATTCTTTCCTCGCCAACGGAACTGTTCTATGCCCCGGCGACCACACGAATGTGGTGCGATAGGTTTAGAGGTGGGCGAGGGTGGCCTACTCTCGGCAATCGTTCACAAGAGGTTGCACTGCCCTTTTTTACCGTTGCCCGAGACGACGTCAACAACCTGAAAAAGCGGCGCACGGTGAGTTCACGACTCAGTGCCTGTTTTACCGGAAGATACTTTTATTTGGTACTCTCTCCGATCCAAATTAGTTGACTTAGATTTGTCATAATCGATTATATCTAAACATGGTTCAGTATTAGATACATCTGTATCTTGATAAATTTAAGTCAACTAGTTAGGGTCGAAGGGAGTACTATTTTTTTCCGCTCAGTGAAAAAACTAATGTTTATATTTTTATTCTCAAGATTCGATGTTTGGAATAGATTTTCGTCCCGTTTTATAAATAAAATAAACATCTATATAGGGTTTAAAAGTCAAAATAATGTGAAAAAAGTTTGATTAGGACAACAACATAGAGAAGCCCAAACAGAGGGAGAGAGCAACGGCAGTCTCTCAAAACAGAAAAACGAAAAAAGAGCTCAATGGCTAGCCGAGGTGGGGATCCAGCGAGCCACCTCCAGTGGGTGTCGAAGAAGTACCTACAACTGCACACTGTCCCCTACCTACATAGCGGATACCAAATCTGCAAAAACGATAGAAATTTTATATCTGAGTCAGAGGTCCACTTAGAAAAGATATTCTCAATTATCATTTTATTCCGAACGTTCCAATGAGTCCATGACAACGCAGTGATCACTAGCTAGAATAGAAGGCACCGCTGACCAGCTCGGTTCGCCCGAGCCTCCAGGAATTCCTCAGGGTCTAGGGCCTACTAGTCAGTATCGAAGGCTTCTCGAATAAAATTCTAGAGGAATCAAGCCACAAGATAGGCGAACATTATGTGGGTTTTCGATTCGGGACCCCACAGAATGGACATATACCATCCTAGACCCATATTGTTTCGCGACTTCCATCCCGGAGGGAAGACGATCCCGTAGTAGTTGCCACAGAAAATCTTCGTCTTTAACGGTAGACGTGTTTTCCACATTTGTTTGGTCCATGGTAGAGCGGGTCCTCTAAATAATGGGGCCCAATACGCAGAGCTAACCGTGAAGGCCCATGAGGGGGTTAACCTCCAAGAAACACTATCACCTACGCTTGAGAGAGACCTCGGTGGGCAGGCTCAAAGCTCTTCAAACTTCTCGGTTTCCTCCTGGCTGAAGGTTCTATGGAGAAAATGTTCCATATCCCCTCCTGGGCCATGTAGGCTAACCTAAGCGATGGTTATGGGCAAATGGCAAAGATCCTAGGGCACTGCTCCCGCAGGGGTTGCTCCCTATGCCATGGATCCATCCAAAACAGGGTACCCTCTCCATTGCCTATGGACAAGGTAATCCCTAGATGGATATCATACTTGATCTCCTAGACAGAACACCAAAATTGGGAGCCCTCCTCGTGATCCAAATCCAAGAGCAGGCATCCCCTCAGGTATTTGGACTTCACTAGTTGGAGCCACAAGCTTCCCCATCTCTCAAGATCCGCCATTATCCATTTTAGCATCAGAGCCTTATTGAAGTGGCGTGATGCTAGAATGTCTATGCCCCCAAATATCCTTGAGGGCGCATATATCCGTCAATTTCACCTTGTGATATTTTTGATATCCCTTGGGATCATGCTAGAAGAAGCATGACAGTCCTTATCAAGGGTGAGATTACTCCCTCTGGTAGAAGGTATAGACCCATCACATACATGGGAAGACTAGATATACAGAAATCTATAAGGACGGTCTTGCTACCTTTCAAAGTGAACCCGCCACACCATGGTTCATGTTTTGATCTAACTCTTCCCCTGAGGGATCCAAGTCCTTGATAAGAACCCTGGTGTTGCTGACTGATACATTGCAAATGTATCTATAATTTTTGATGTTCCATGCTTAGTTTTATCCACTTTCTTGTGTTTTGTTCCAACTTTGGAGTACTTTTCATATGATTTCTTGGACTAACCCTATTAACAAGAGCCACAGTGCCAGCTGCCTGTTTTGTGCTGTTTTTGGTTCCAGGAAAGTCAGAAAATGAATATTCTCGGAATTGGACGGGACAAAAGCCAAAGTGCCTATTTTTCCGGAAGTGATCAAGTGCCATAATACGAGACGGAGAAGGGCCAGGGAGCCACCACACCACCTGGTCGCACAGCCAGGCCTGGCCCGCGCCAGGGGGTGGTGTGGCCGCTCCCGGCACCCCCTCGGCCTCTCCTTCCGCCTATATATTGCCCTCGGGACGAAAACCCTAAGTACCCGATCAAAAATCCACGAAAGAGTCTGTAGCCGCCGTCATCTCCATCCCTAGATCAGGAGGGATCTGAAGCTCTTCCCAGCACCCTGCCGGAGAGGGGAATTCATCCAGGAGGCCTTCTTCATCACCATGCAAGCCTCCGGTGTCATGCGTGAGTAGTTCATCCTTGGACTACGGATCCATGTAGTAGCTAGATGGCTAGTTCTCCTCCTTTGTGATTTCATGTTTAGATCTTGTGAGCTTCGTTCATGATCAAGATCATCTATTTGTAATTCTACATGTTATGTTTGCAGGGATCCGATGGATATTGAGATGCTATTTCAGATTGATTATTGATTCTATCATGTCTTTGTTATTTGTGATCTTGCATGCTTTCCGTTGTTAGTAGCTATCTTGGCCAAGTAGATGCTAGCAACTCCAAGAGTTAGTATTTATGCTCGATAGTGGGTTCATGCCTCTGGTAATCTGGGGAAGTGACAGAAATCTCTAAGATACTAGATGTGCTGTTGCTACTAGGGAGAAAACAACAATCTTTTGTTCATAGAACAATCGTATTGTTTACTTTACACGCAATTCGTAAAGCAATAATCTGTTGCTTGCAACTTAATACTGGAGGGGGTTCGGATGATAACCTGGAGGTGGATTATTAGTCATAGATGCAGTTGGATGGCGGTCTATGTATTATGTTGTAATTCCCAATCAAGTCTCAAAGGAGTCAAGATGATTAGTATATGCATGTATTGCTTTCTCGGTGTTTGTCAATTGCCCCGCTGTAATTTGTTCACCCAGCATGTTATCTATCTAAGGAGAGCCACCTCTAGTGAACTATGGATCCCGGTCCTTTTTCTTTACATACAATCTACAATATTTTACTTCTTTGTGTTTACTTTCTACAAACTTTTACTTCTTTCCATTTGATACATTTAATCCTTTGTTTCCGCAAAACACGGTGAGATTGACAACCTCATCGCAAGTTGGGGACAAAGTTCTGTGGTTGTGTTGTGCAGGTCTCCACGTTGCTACTAGCACCGGTAGTGCGCCCTGCCAAAGCTCAGCTAGTAACACCTTTGAGGTGTTTCCTTGCTCCTACTGGTTCGATTAAACCTTGGTTTCATTAATGAGGGAAAACTTGCTGCTGTGCTCATCATACCTTCCTCTTGTGGTTCCCAACGAGCTCTACGTCGAACGACGAGCGCATCACTGACCGACATCTCCAAGTAGGTAATGGGGAACAAGGTTAGCCAATAATTGAGGTTGTCGGCTATCCTATGCTGGTCCTACTAGGAGAACCCCAATCCTGCAACCTCGCTCTTATCAAAAATTTATCCAAAGAAAGGACATTTCCTTGAAGCAGAGTAGAAGGAACTTGAGGTTGGCAATGTCAAAATCTGATCCTTCCAACATGATCATAGTGTCATCCACATATTGAAGGTGGGTAACCCCTCCTTCAGGGATAGGATGTCTTACCACACCAAAGATGTGGCCTGTGATCTTAGCTTTTTCTAAGATCTCTGCAAGGGCATCCACTACAGAGTTAAAGAGTAGGGGTTTGTGGCATCCCCTCTCTCACTCCACACTATGGTCTAAAATAGGGGACCACCTTCTTTTTAATGTTGATGGTGTTGCTACCACTTATGAAAAATTGCATGATCTAAGTAATCGAGTGGTCATAAAATTCTCTCCTCTAAAGCAGCTCGCGATTGCTCAAAATTCAAGACCGAGGATAATTCTCTTCAACTTTTTTGACGTGGTTGACTTGAAGCTCTAGTGATGTCACACTCGTGAGCTAAGCGACTAGTCGTGTCCACCTATTTGAATCCCTACCGGCAAAAAGTCTAGGTCATAAGCCTATGTCTTGGACTATAAGACCGTAAATCAGGGAAACATAACCTGGCTCAAGTCCACGAGGAAATTCTATAGATAAGCAACAAGAAATATGTCACAAGCTTGAAACACCCCTGGCCACTCTGCATGTCTCTGTTTTTTTCGAAATGGGGGAAGATCACCCCGACCTTTGCATCCAAGAGATGCACATAACCTTTTTATTAGATTGTTCTCTAACCTTACAAGAGAGATTACAAAGATCAAACCGAATCCCACCAAAACAAGCGACATCTCGCTGTTCCTATAACATTGATGAAGGGGGTGTCCATGAATAGGGCCAATATCCCTGACATCTCACCAACACACGACATCTAAAAACCGAAGGCCTCGACAAGTCGCCCAATGATGAGTAAGTGGCACAATCGGTTGAACATACCCTCAGTGCGTACCAATATACACGCTTCAGAAAGTCCTCGCTGCCACCATCTTCCGCATACCCATATTCAGGAGAGATCAAAGCAATGACCTTGTGAGGTCTGCCGTCAACGTCACCATGATGCCAAACAACACCTCCACCCTATGCGCGTCCAACACGCACGCGCGATCGACATCGAGACCCCTCGGCACCATGGCGCTGAGTCCCACTATTCGATGCAGCTAGAAACCACCAGGAGATCCGTTGTGCGTAGCACCTACCGAAACAGGCATGCCTAAGCGTAGCACCTGGCGGTTAGGCATGACTTGACATCTCCACGGGCGTCTCCATGCTAGAAGAAGCCCCTCTGCCTCCTGCCTCTAACGTCCAGTGCTGCTCCACAAATGATGCTCCCAAGAGAGAACACTACGCCGATGCGCCACCATCGTCCGATCCGGAAGACCAAATCTTAGGGTTTCCCCCGAAGTAGCACGAGCATAGAAGACATAGGCTGCTATAACGATGCATTCAACAAGGTAATGATGCTGTGGCGTCGCCATCATCCACCAAAGGCCATGTTTTCATCGGCAGCCGTGCCTCCCATGTCGCTGCCGGTGCCAAATCTAGGATCAAGAGATCATCCACATCTAACCTGGCCGACCACCTCCGGCGGAGGAGATAGCCGCCACCACCATACCTGGGGTTAGATCCTAGATCCTCGTGCTGCACAACGAGCCTAGAGTTGCCTTCTCTTGCCACGTGTCGCGATGCAGAAGGATGGAAGAACATCTGAGCCCAACAACCTAGTTCTTGACTCCCTCGCCACCCTAGCCATCTTCGCCGGCAAGAAGAAGGAGAGCTCCAGCCGCCGACACCCCACAACGATGCCATCTCAAGGATTGGAGAGGTGGCCACCGCTGCAGTCTACCCTGCTGTCTGGCCGAGGAGAGGCCGCCGCCGCCGCGCCTTCGGGCTTTGCCTATCGGCGAACCCAGCACCAGCGGGAGGGAGAGGGGATCTGGAGGAGGGGCTAGAGGAGCTGTCGCGGGGGCACCCCGGTGCGGCCCGATGGTGGCCGCACGGGAGCGAGGGGAGTCGCGGACAAGAAAAGTCTCTCGTACGAGGAACCTGCCATGATGCCAACATTCTTGTTCAGGAAGAAAGCAGGCGACCCTCCCGACCCCCTCCCTCCTGACCCCGTGCGGCCATCGCTGGGCCACACCGAGCAGATTCCCTCCCTCTTGGCCACTCCCCACCCCACCTAGAGCCACCCCTTCCGCCGCCTCCATCACCGTCACAGTCAAAGTCCCCACGGCTCGGCGGCAGCAGGATCTTGTCCTCGTGCCTAGATCTGTTCTAGATCATGGTGGCGATGGACTCGGCCTCAAGCGGCAGAGGCGGCGTGCAGCTTGACCGGCGGTAGTGATGGTGTCGTGGCGGCGGCCAGGGAGCGTTGACGGTGGGGCTGAAGGCGGCTGGGCGAATGTAGGTGGTGATCTAGGGATTCTTGGATCGTCCTGCTACTCTATCCTCCATCATCCTTGGTCGGACATCGTGCATCTTCTCTGGGCTCTACTACGCATCATGAGGACGCTCGGGGCAGAGGCCCTAGGTTTGGTGGCGGCGAGCATCTTCTCCGTCGAAGGTGGTCGTCTTGAGGCTGGTTTGGCGGATCTCGGGATCCATCATCTAGTCCTGGCAGCGAGGCGGGGATACCTAGGTGCCGGTGAAAACCAAGACGTTGGCGGGCGATGGCGGCGTTAACACGTCATTACCTTGATGAAGGCATCGTCGTGCACCTAGTGTCGACCTCAGTCGTGCTACTCCAGGGGAAACCCTAAGATCTTTGGATCGAGCGATGGCGGCGCCACGGTGTCGTGTTCTCTCTTAGGAGCATCGCTTGTGGAGCAACGCTGGATGGAAGAGGCAGGACATGTGGAGCGGCTTTGTCTTGCGCGGAGCTTCGACGGCAACATCAAGTCTTGCTTGACCGGCAGGTGCTACGCTGAGTCAGGCCTGTTCGGCAGGTGCTATGCACAACAAATCTTCGAGAGGCTTCAAGCTGTGTTGCTGGTGGTACTTGGTGGCATGGTGCTGCGTGGTACCGGTGGCAACCGCAACGTGCTTTGGAGATAGTGCGCATGGAGGTGGTGCTACTTGACACCGCGGTGTTGTCGGTGACTAGTGTGGAGAGAGTCTGCACATCGATATACATGTTTACAATGGTTTGGCGGAAGATAGTGGAGGCCTCGACATCCGGAGCGTGTGCGTGGGCACCGTTTTCTTGGATAGGCTGGGCGGATCTAGTCTCCTGGAGTGCATCAGGCAGCTAGGTGTTTGTTAGATCTCATCAGGGAGCTGACGATATGGTTATCATTTTGCTCGGTGTTTTAGTTTGGCGGTTCCGGTTTGTATGATCTTTGTAATAGCTTTTGCCACACTTTGTTGCTCTAATAATAAATAAAGGCTATGTGCATTGCTTGATGCAGAGGCCGGGGCTTCGCTCCCCATTTCGGAAAAAAACGAGAAAGCTCACATCACGAGCTGGACTCTGTTAGTTACTCGGTCGATCCTACCAACAGTAAGCATACATCATTATAACCATTATAAGATTAACTAAGAAAAAGAACTACAAGCACATACTTTTTTTTTGCGAAATTCCACCCATCTATTGATAATCATCAACATCAACAGTAGTACAAAGAGCCTTAAAAGTAATAGAAATTACTAATAGGTCGTTGGACCACCTAGCAACGACTACATACACTAGCATGAGCCGAAGGCGCGCCGCCGTTCTCGCCCGTCCATCACCAGAGCCATGCAAGTTCAGCTTGTTGTAATAGACAGACGGGAAGTCGTCGTGCTAAGGCCCCATAGGACCAGCGCACCAGAGCAGCAACCATCGCCAAAGATGACAACCGTAGATCGAAAGAGACTGACCTCAAAACACACCGACAAATACGGAAAACGATCGAACCCCAAGAGATCTGTTGGACACACAACTCCACGTGCCCTCCGTCAGCGCTAGACGCACCTCCGGAGCGAGGATAGAGCGGAGAGGACCTTATTCTGACTTCAGGATGCAACCGTCGCCTCAACATCCTAAAGAAGACACTCAAAAAAGGCTAAACAAAAACGAAAACCCTCCCGCCGACGAGAGGCCGTGGTCCGCCACACCTCCAAGGCCCTAAGGCCACCAGAGACGGAGCGGACCGCGGCGTCGCCGACGAGAGGACGGAACCCTAGATGGGTTTTGCAGGTGCTTCACGACCACCTGGCAGCAAGTGTACCGGTTCGATACTTCAGACAAGCACATACTTTGATCATGGATCCATGGAGTTAGTGTTCGTTTACTCTGGTCAAGCGAAGCTATCACTCTGTCCGGTGAGAACTGACTAGGGTCAACGTTTTCAATTTTTAACCACTATTATATTTACAAATACTCACGGGCGGCGCGAGAATTTGAGCATGAGGTGGGCGCATAATGTTTTTTGTGAGGGGATAATAAATCACATATATCAGATCTATATTCCGACATCAAGCCATATCACTACAGGAAATCTCTACAGCACCGAGGGCCGGGCTCCCTCGGCACAGGCCAGAATTGCCACCGGCACAGGCTGTGCCGAGGGCAGCCGTCAGCGTACTACCCTCGGCGTATGAGGCTGTCGGCGCAACACGCGATGCCGTCGGCGTACACGCAACCGTCAGCGTAGGGGAGTGCGCCGAAGGCACTTCGTGGCCCTCGGCGTGGTCGCCATCGGCAGAGGCCGCTGAGCCCCGCTACTCCGTTAACGGACGTCCGTCCACTGCGCCGAGGGCTGGGCCGTCGGCGTAGGCCGGGCCAGATCGAGCACATGGGCCGCCACGTATATGGTACGCTGACGGCAATGCCGTCGGCACAACTCCCAGCATAGGTGCCCCGTAGACGATATGCCGACGACAATGCCGTCAGCACATCTTCCTTGCATAGGCGCCATGCGCACACTGTGCCGACGACGTAGCTTCTATTTTTTTCTTTTCCTTTTTATTTGCTTATTTTTTTCTTTCCAGCAGCAACAAAATACATAAATAAATTAGATGAAAAGGTATAAAAGCAAGAAAGCAAGAACAACATCACATATCATTATCCAAACATCACATATCATTCTCCGATAGCACTACATGACAACATGATCGAAACAAGATCATCACAAGTGCATACACAAACAAAAACATCTCGAGTGCATAACCCGATCTAGCATCTAGCTCTAGCTCTATCCATGGAGCCCGAGGGATCCCGACCCTAGCTGAGGCGAACGTCGGTGCATCGGGGAAGTAGAACCAACACCCAGAGAAGCATCGGGAGAAGCACCTTGAGCCGCACGACTGGAATGAAGCGGTGTAATCTTGTGGGACAAACACGACATGGGATAAGCACGACCAAAGGTTCGAATCCCGGAATTTCCCGCCCCTACATGTTTGAGCAAGAGTTAGCAACTTGCGAGGCACAGGAAAGCGGTAACAAGTGGAGTGGCAAACAACTTACCAGGGTCCCTGAGTAGTATGTGATAGCGAATTCTTCCCTCGATGGGAAGCGAGGAGCCCGCCCCGGGTTAGCTGGCCGGTTAGTTGGTACTGCCCACCGCTCTCCAATTTCCAAAAAGTGCGCCATCACCTGCAGGATAGTTCAATGTTAGCCGTTGCAGAAACAAAGTTCAAAATAGAGGATAGTTCGAAGTCACCCTTTGCAAAATTAAAGGTTGAAACCGACATCATTAAGCAACCCCTAGAACGCGTCGAAAGCATCTTTCTGTTCACACCACGCATCATACTGCGCCTGATAATCCGCGTTATGGGACCTGTAGGCCTCCTCGAACTCATGCTACAATTTCAGAAATAATGAAACTCGTCAACTTAGCCATTCATGACCGAATTGCGGGAAGATGATTAAAATGAGAACTACTTACACCATCGGTGGTGGTGGATTGACGAGACGCAGAACGAGGCGCGATAGGGGGGGTGATTGGTGGTGGGTGGCCTTGATACGCGTGATGCTCGTGGTAGGCTTGAGCACCGCATTAAGCATCTTGTAACGGCCATGCGGCTTGCCATGGGACGCCAAGATCATCGCAGTCTCATCGACCTCGTGCTGGAGTGGGCCATCCAGCTCCGGATGCAAACCCTGAGCCTTCTCGCAGTAGAGGCCGAGGGTAGACTCGGCGTTGCCATAGTACTCGGCAAGCTGGGGCTGAGGCTTCTCTAGATCGGGCTTCTTCCGCTTCATGACCTGCCACACGACCAGGTCGGTAACCTGGCTCTTAGCCTCCTGCTCCTGCGCCTCCTACATCGCCAAAGAAATGTTATGCGTGTCAACTACAAACATGATGCGAAATAAATGCTCTATGTATATATATACCAGGTGGTTCTTGAAGCGATCATGGTTGCGGAATCCTGCGCTGTGTGTTCCCCCCGTGGCTGCAGTTTGCCGTGTTCCTTTGGCTCACGACCTCAAACTTAGGGTCTTGCCCGAGCCACCTCCTAGCCAACACCTCAAACACGTCTTCCTTTCCATCGCACCAGAGGGGCCTAACCTGAAAACCCAATACTCATTTGAAGAACAGATAATGCAATGGGATCTTAGCAGCAACACACAATCTCATTGATCATTTACTTACCGTGAAGAAATCTTCCACCGTCATCTTTGGCATTTCCTTGACAATCTCATGCTTCCATGCCCTCTTGCCATGCTCAGACTGGAAATGATTGACCAACGTATGCTTGAGATTGTACCACTACTGGGGTGTTAACTTTCGACATGCCCCTAGCAAAGTCTTCTTCACCGAATCCTCATCCTCCAGATCCATCTTATAGAAGGCCTTCAATTTGGGAGAGAGCCATAATTTAGCACGATCGTGAGCAAATTCATGACATAGGAAAGTACGCCTTACCCAAAACTTGGTGATCACAACATCGGAAGCTTTCTCGAAGCCCGGGCAACCGACAACCTCATAGTCGTCCCAATGGGTGGATAGCTTCCTCTCGCCGTTGGGGACCACCTCGTAGAAGCCCGGCCAATACTTCCTAAGAAGCGATCCAACCAAGCTATTAGGATTGCGGGTCCCCTTATGAAACCTCCAATCGATGCACAATAAACAAACATTAGTACATGCCAAAAGCATGACTTAGCACGATGGTGACCAAAAGCATGAGTTAGCATGATTGTGGAAGAAAGCAAGAGATAACCACTTACTCAACACCGTTGGGCTTAATCGTAGGTTTTGCCTCCTCGGAAGCAGGCTCGTCCTCAGGGACACCCGCTTCCCCACGAATCGGCAACTTCTTCGGCGCCGCCTCACTCTCCGTCTGAGTGTCTCTAGCCTCTGCCTCCGCCTCCGCTTCAGTAGACTCTGACTGAGTGAACTACGAAGCCACGTCGCCAGAAGCGGAGGGTAAGTCAAACAGACGGGCTAGAGGTCGCGGGGGAGGTGAGTCTGTATCCTCTGAATCGAGGCCTCCTTGTCCTGCACTTGCATTGAGAAAGAGTAAATAATTTAACATAAAGACGTAACGCATAAAGAAGCGGGGGAGGTGAGTCTGTACCAACATAAAGACGTAATGCAGAAAGCTCACATCACGAGCTGGACTCTGTTAGTTACTCGGTCGATCCTACCAACAGTAAGCATACATCATTATAATCATTATAAGATTAACTAAGAAAAAGAACGACAAGCACATACGCCATTTTTTTTTAGAAAAGAGTATATATTAATATCACATGGATACCAATTACACCCAGCCTCTGCAACAACGCATGCCCTAGAAGCCCTACGGATGCACACAACCCAGAAAAAAGAAAGAAGAATTACAAAAAAGAAAAGTCCCGTTACAGAGAACTAATCCTCAAAGTAATGACACTAACACCATCCGAATACACCAGTAGTCCTCCACTCCAATAACAACGCCCTCAAGAAGGAAACAGTGCCCAAGCACCGTCGTTGCCTGATCAAAGATCATAGGTTTTCACCCTGGAGAAAGTCCTCGCTCACAAAACAATGCCTTCAACAAGTTCATTGCCAGGCACAACCAGTTAAGGCCAGACCTTGGATTTTTACCCTGCAAGGTAAGACTGGGAACTCCCCCTGTGTTGACTTCCCGCACCAGCAGTCGCTGCAATGAGTCCCAGATCACGCAGCCAGTTCTCCGTCGCCACAAGAACTAAAATCACCATCGCTACCCTCATATTTCCGCTTTCCTGACATTCTCCGCATCTGACTTCACCATGGCTCAAAGAATGGTAATTGGTGGGAACAAACAACAGAGCTTCGCAACGCTCCCACTGAAACCAAACGGACAGAAAAACAAGGTGCACACGACCGAATACCTTCCGATCCAGCGATCTCCAGGCATGATACGCCCATGGGAGTTCGCCGACGGAGCCTTCCGGAACCCGCATCTCCAGACCAGATCAACGAGGACAGACATCAAGCAGATCTTCGTCTTCGTGCGAAAGAAATCAAAGGACCACCTCTTTTATTAGATCCGACGCAGTGATCCCCACACCGCCGGCCGGTTCCCGGAGAGCGGATCGAGCAGGCAATTAGGGATAGAGAGCCGACCTAGGTCTTCCAAACGGAATCCCATCGCCGACACCTCCTCCACCAGATCGCCACCCGCTCCACGCTGGTAGCGGTCGCCGCCTCCAGATCCAAGATCCCACGAAGCCACCACCGGCCGGAGCCACGAAGACATCGATGGCGAGGGCCCCCCGTCCAGCGTCGGCGTTCTCCTCCCTACCGCCGCGCTGGGGCCGGGAGGCCAGATCCCCGCCGCCCCCATCACCGGCGCCGCGCACTTAGGCCGGTGGCCATCCGGGGGCGACGAGGAGGGAGAAGGATGGAGGGGGAGTGGGTGGCGGCGAGGTTAGGGTTTGGTCCCCTCGGTTGCCTGGAGGGGGCGACGCGAGGGGGGCGACGCGGGGGATCATGGAGCCATCGAGTTAGTGTTCGCTTACTCCGGTCAAGCGAAGCTATCACTCTGTCCGGTGAGAACAGACTAGGGTCAACGTTTTCAATTTTTAACCACTATTATATTTATAAATACTCACGGGCGGTGCCATAATTTGAGCATGAGGTGGGCGCATAATTTTTTTTTGTGAGCGGATAATAAATTTCATATATCAGATCTATATTCCGACGTCAAGCCATATATAATGTATCTACAAAAATGTTTGACCGTAAGAAAGAAAACCAAATTTCTATTTAATCAAATTTAGGATGCCACTGTCTTGTAAAAACATATTGTCTATGTGGTGTTCCTTTTTCTCCCCGAGACAATAGGGACGTAACAGATCAAAGAAACACATCAACTAGTCCATAAATCCATCGTCACACTGTGAAAAAGATCCATCCTCTTATCTGCTTGTACCGGACTAATAGGTTGTAATCCAAAAAAACTACTGGTACTAGTCTGTGTATACGTGTACCTACTTTCAGATTTAACTGTGCTAGCTGCTCTACGGAGCGACACAGCGAAGGCATGCTGGCTAGCACGGCGAGATGCCGGCACCGCGGCTGCGTCGTCGTCTCATGGCGACGGAGAGGTAGTCCGCGAGCGAAGACAAGCGTCCTAGGCTAAAAGTACAGTCGGGGGTGCCTAGACGACGCTCCCCTATCTGAGCAAACTACGCACTGAAACATCAATGATCGACATTGTTGAGGTTTCTAGCTTTCCATGATGGCTTTGGTTCGTGCACTCAACAACCGTAAGATCTTCCTTTGTTCCCATTGTATCCTATTCCCTGGATTTTTATCTCGTTTGGCCTCTCTCATCATCTCCTCATCTTTTTTTTGTTAGTTTTCACCTGTTTGACATGGTGATCTAGTGCCCCAAGGTACAAAAAGTGAAGTGTGGAAACAATGTATTGTTATCTATTTATGGGAAGATAGGATGATACATATAGGGCACGTTTGGTAGCCTGCAGATGGTGTAGCCAGGCCGGGTGGAGACGAAAATGGGCCGATTCGTTGCCTGCATGCCCTTTTGGCCCGCATCAGTCCGAACCTCAAAGCACCCCTCAGCCAGGCCCGTCCCCGGAGCCAGCCTCGCTGCGTGCAAATGGGGGAACGCGGCGTCGCAGGTTGTGCAGGCAGAGAGATGGCGGGAGGCCACGCGTGACTTCAAAATTCTGGCGGGAGGAATTCGCTCACCGCCCTCCTGCTCCCCTCCCTATTTAGAGACGACGGTGTTCTACCCCCCAAAATCCAAATCCACCATTCCACCTCCCCGTCGAGTTTCCCTCCCATCAGATCTAGATCGATGTCGTTCGATTCTTTTGCATCCAACACGAAGACGCTGGTCTTGCCATCTTTGTCGGCGAGCACGACGTCAGTTGGCCGTCCTGCTTCACCCCGGAGCTAGTCTTCGGCTGTCCTTCCGATCTTGCCGCCAACAAAGTCGGCCGAGGCGACGGTCGGCGTGGCGGCAACTCCATGGACCGCGGCGACGGTCGGCATACCGGCAGCTCCTTCATCCCCTACCTCTGTGATGCATCCTCTAGAAAATGCAGTAAGAAACCTCTCACCTTAGGCTAACTGCACGTAGATTTGTGAGCATTGTATACTCCATTATTCGCTAGTACCTCCGATGCTCTTAGATCTGTTCATGCTGTGTGATTTAGTGTGATCATGTATACTCCATTAGACGCTGTTACCTATGATGCTCATAGATCTGTTCATGCTGTCTGAGTTAGTGTGATCATGTATACTCCATTAGACACTGTTACCTGCGATTTTCATAGATTTGTTAATGCTATGTGAGTTAGTGTGCTCATGTTTTTCTCTGCTATGTGGACTTATGATGCTCTGCTTGTTCGTATTTACCATTAGCATTTGTAGCGCAAATTGTTTGTAGACCATCATGCTTAATGTCTTGTTCATCACTGTAGGACAATTCGCTGGACAAGACACCAAAACTACCTATTGAGATTGCTGAGAATGTTATCCCCATTCGAGCTTCGTACATGTACACACCGAAACCAATGGTGTGCGAGCCTTCTCTATCTCTGTTCATTATGAACAAGCTTTGTGAGTTCGTCAAAGAAGGGATAACGTGTGACCATGGATTCAAGGAGGTTTAGCTGTAGCGTATATGCAACGATGTGCTTGACTTCACTGCAAAGCATGTCACCCCCAACTCAGATGTACAACCATATGAGGAAGTGGAAGAGGAAGTGTGATGACCCACAAGTATAGGGGGTGTATCGCAGTATTTTCGAGGGAAGTTAAATCCAATTTATTGATTCGACACAAGGGGAGCCAAAGAATATTTATAAGTCTTAACAACTGAGTTGTCAATTCAGCTGCACCTGGAAACAATCTTGCTCACAAAAGTTTATCAGTAGCAGCAGTTTTGTAGTAGGAATAGTAAAGTAACAGAAGTAGCAAAACAAAGACAGTAGTGACAAAAGCAGTAAACAGTGGGATTCGAGTGCGGTAGGCATAGGGATGGATGGAAGGGCGTTGCATGGACAAGTCAATTCACATTGCAATCAGAACATAGGGCAATTGCAGATAAATAAGATAAAGCATCCAAGTACTAGATAATCCTAGGCATGTGTTCCATATATAGTCATACGTGCTCGCAATGAGAACTTGCACAACATCTTTTGTCCTGCCAGCCCGTTTGCAGCGGGGCCTCTAGGGAACTACTGGCAATTAAGGTGCTCCGTTTAATAGAGCACCGGAGCAAAGCATTAACACTCCGTGAACACATGTGATCCTCACATCAAAGCCGTTCCCTTCCGGTTATCCCGATTTCTGTCACTTCGGGGCCATAGGTTCCAGACAACGACATGTGTATACAACTTGCAGATAAGACCAGAAACAATACTATCATAATGAATCAATAATAAGTTCAGATCTGAAATCATGGCACTCGGGCCCTAGTGACAAGCATTAAGCACAACAAGTCGCAACAAAGTCATAAAGCACTAATAAAAGATACTAGGCACCATGCCCTAACAATCTGATGCCATTACATGAACGATCTCATCCAATCCCTACCACCCCCATAGCCTACAGCGGGGGATTACTCACTCATAGATGGGGGAAACATGGATGGTCGATGGAGATGATGGTGAAGATCGATGCAGATGGCTCCGGGGGCACTTCCTCGTCCCGGAAGGGTGCCAGAACAGAGACTTTCTGTCCCCCGAATCTCCCCTTCGGTGGTGGCGGCGCAACGGAACTTTTCATGGAAAAACGTCGAACCCCCCCGAAGTTTTTAGGTCAGAAGGCTCCTTATAGGTGAAGAGAGAGGCCGAGGGGGTGCCTGGGGTCCCACACCACCCCCTGGCGCGGCCTGGCCTAGCCCGCGCCACCAGGTGGTGTGGCCACCCTAGGGCTCTTCTCCGTCTCGTATTCTGGCTCCTGGAGTCTTCTGGAAAAATAGGCACTTTGGCTTTTGTCCCGTCCAATTCCGAGAATATTCATTTTCTGACTTTCCTGGAACTAAAACAGCAGAAAACAGGCAGCTGGCACTGTGGCTCTTGTTAATAGGTTAGTCCAAGAAATCATATGAAAAGTACTCCAAAGTGTGGACAAAACACAAGAAAGTGGACAAAACCAAGCATGGAGCATCAAAAATTATAGATACATTTGCAATGTATCAAAGTGCACTCTTGGGCTCAAGCTGCAAGGTTTGGACGACGTCGAATGGTGTCCGGACACCTCATCTTCCAGGATGGAGAACAACAGGAGGATGGAGCCATCGAAGGTTGTGATGAATTGTTCAATTCATGTTTACATTTTTGAAGAATTTCACCGCTTCTTAAGTAACATAAGTTTGTTTTGTCACAGAGTTACCCGGTAGATCTCCTTTCCAATCCAGTGGAGAACTATGCTCATATGAAGCTCATCTTCACACCCAAGCCTATCATTGAGAAGCATCTCCACCCACTCACTTATCCTAGCCATGTGCCACCTTGTCGATAACCCGATCCAAGGTTGGTTGTACACTTCCATGTGTGTTCGTGATAGGAGGAAATGGCTTAGGTGTTGGCTGCGCAAGAACTACATCTGAGACGTGAACGGCTATCTATGGAACAACGTAAGTCGTACTACTTACCTATCTTAGCTCTATGAGGGTGCAAATGATCTGCGTGAACAAGAACTGTATATTTTGGAAAGTGGTGAAACATCCCCTCCATTAGCTAGGGTTGATGAAACTGTGGGCGGAGGTGCTACATAGTAGCACCTCCAGTGATGAACTTGGTGATGAACTACTTCTGTGTGATGCGCTCGCTTGTCTGTCATCTGTGTGTTGTGATTGTGATTGTGTGATTGTGATGAACTGCTTTTGTACGTGCGCTGTGATTCTGATGAATTGCTTGTGGGTATGCTCACCACTCCAATGTGGGAGGTTACCATGACGAGTGCACAGGCTGCAACCAAACATATGTGTTTCTGTTCTTATTGGGCCAATGCAGCCTACCAAACAGATGGGCCTGTGTTCTCCATTCATGAAAAAAAGTGTATGCAGGCTACCAAACGGGCTGTAAAAGCTGGCTCAGAGGCTGTCTCAGGCTGACACTGTCCATCTCAGCACTGCCGGACTAGGCCGAGAAACCCATACAGACTACCAAACCCGCCCATAGAGGACATAGTGTTATTTACACAAGTGAAGGTTGGTAAGGCATTCACGTTTTAATCATGAAATGAAAGCCCGTTGGTCGGGAGTCGGGAGTTGCAGTGCAAGTGTGTACGTAATTCATGTTTACTCATAGAAAACACTCATTTTTTGATGGAATATACCATAGATGGCTGACAAAAGGTTCCTTCGTTATGCCTTATCACAAGCAGCTCTAGAAAACACGGTTATATCACATACAGTCGTATTCAAGCCTCTTTAATTACATACTGAAGCATATTAAAAAAAAGAGCCTCTCAAGATAACGAGTAAATTACGTGGTTTTATAGCTGGTACAAGAACACCCACCTCAGCGAGTTACGCCTGTGATCTCCAACTAACTGGAGCTAATAATTCAGTTTCTAGCTGCAGATAGAGTCAAGTTGTTTGGAAGAACATGTAGAATTGTATAAAATAATAATCGATGACGATATTGTGTCAATTATAAGAGGTATATATGAGGGTCTAGGTGCATCGGTCTAGCCCTATAACAAACCGACTAGGACTCTTAAACCTAACAAGAGTTGTATTCTAACATCCCCCGCAGTGTCAACGGTAAACTCGACGACGTTGAGACTGAAACGAATGTCCTGAAACGGAGTAGTCGCCAGGCCTTTAGTAAAGATATCAACGAACTGAGCTGAAGTAGGCACATGTAGAACACGAACTTGACCGAGAGCCACCTTCTCTCGAACAAAATGAATGTTGATCTCTATATGCTTGGTACGCCGGTGTTGAACCGTATTCTCTGACATATAAAGAGCTGAAATATTATCACAGTAAACAATAGTAGCTTGCTCAATAGGGCGATGCAGCTCCGACAGCAACTGGCGCAACCAAACCGTATCAGCAACCGTATGAGCCACAACGCGATACTAAGCTTCGGCTGACGAGCGAGAAACCGTAACCTGCCTTTTTGAAGACCAAGAAACCAAATTGTTACCAAGAAAAACACAAAACCCGGATGTAGACCGTCGAGTATCAGGGCAACCAGCCCGGTCTGCATCAGAGTAAGCTGTCAACGAGGTAGGAGAGGATTTGTTTATATGAAGATCTTAATCCAATGTGCCTTTGAGACACCAAAGAATACGTTTGACATGGTTGAAGTGAGGAACACGAGGATCATGCATGTAAAGGCAAGCTTGTTGGATGGAAAAAGAAATTTTAGGACGAGTAAGAGTAAGATAGTGGAGGGCGCCGGTAAGACTACGATAAAGAGAAGGATCAGAAAAGGGATCACCATCGACAGAAAGTTTTGAACCTGTATCAGCAGGAGTACAAGACAGTTAACAATCAAGCATACTAGCACGAGAAAAAAGATCTAGGGTGTACTGACGTTGAGATAAGAAAAGACCAGATGAGTCACGGATGACAGCAATACCTAAAAAATGATGAAGAAGACCTAGATCAGACATATAATTTTTTTTGCGAAGAAGAGAGATAATATAATCTAAAACGTGTTGTGAGGAAGCTGTGAGAATAATATCATCAACATAGAGAAGTAGATAAGCGGTATCGGTATTATGATGAACGGTGAAGAGAGAAGTGTCAGTACGAAAAGGAGTAAAGCCAATTGTTTGAGCATAAGTAGAAAAACGTTGAAACCAAACCCGTGGTGCTTGTTTTAGACCATAGAGAGATTTTTAAAGAATATAAACATGATTAGGATAAGAGGAATCTTCGAAGCCAAGAGGTTGTTGACAATAAACTGTTTCTTGAAGAGAGCCATGGAGAATAGCATTTTTGATATCGAGTTGATGGATGGGCCAAAAATAAGAAACGTCGATGCTAAGGGCAGTACAAATAGTGCTAGGATTGACAACTGGAGAGAAAGTCTCATCATAATCGATGTCGTGTTGCTCAGAGTAACCACGACATACCCATTGAGCTTTATAACGTGCAAGACTTCCATCAGAATTAAACTTGTGTCGAAAAACCCATTTCCCGAAAACTATATTAGTGTTTGATGGACGCGGGACTAATTGCCATGTATGATTTCAAATGAGAGCATCATATTCATCTTTCATGGTTGCGGCCCAATTAGGATCTAGGTGAGCTGATTTGTAAGATTTGGGAATAGAGAAAGAAGACAGAGATGCATTGAGATTTAGACGATCTTTAGCGGGTAAACGAAAACTAGATTTTCCACGTGTGCGCATGGTATAATCATTAGTGGGAGCTGGGACGATAATAGCACGAGGAGGAGGGACAGATGATGAAATGGAAGACGCGGCCGACGCAATGGAAGAAGCGGAAGAGGGAGTCGGCGGTGGAGATGGCGGCGGCAGGAAGTCTGCCACGACAGAGTTTTCGGCGGTTTCTGCAGCCGCGGCAGAGGTGGTGGCAGGAGAAAGCGCAGCAGGATCGGCTGCCATGGCAGAGAATTCGAACGTTTTTGCTGCGGCGGCAGGAGGTGGCTGATGAAAGAAGGGAAAATTATTTTGACGAGGGGGACTAGTAGATGGTGTGGATGTTTGAGGATCGAGAGATTGACGCTCAGAAAAGGGAAAAATATTTTCAGCAAAAGTTACATGACGAGGCACATGGACGCGACCACTAACAAGATCTAGACAACGATAGCCTTTGTGTTCGTCGGAAAAACCTAGATGGACGCACGGGATAGAACAAGGTGAAAGTTTGTTAGGAGAAGTAGAGTAGGAGTTAGGAAAACAAAGACAACCAAAGACACGAACGTCGGAGTAGTTTGGGTGAGAAATAAATAAAGAGAAGTAGGGTGTGGTTTGAGGATTAACTTTAGATGGTCGAATGTTAAGTAGATATGTGGCCGTGTGGAGAGCTTCAGCCTAGAACTTCGGAGGCATAGAAGATTGTATAAGAAGGGTGCAATTGATGTCATTAAGAGTGCAAAGAGAACGCTCGGCCTTGCTGTTTCGAGGGAAGGTATAGGGACATGAAAAACGCAAAAGAATTCCATATTGGAGAAAGAAATTTCGGTTTTTAAAGTTGTCAAATTCACGACCATTATCGCATTGAATAAATCTTATAGGAAGGAAAAAGTGGACTGAGACATAGCGCTGAAAATTAAGAAAAATATTGTGAACATCAGATTTGTTGCGTAAGGGAAAGTCCAAACATAGTGTGTAAAATCATCAAGAATAACAAGATACTACTTAAAACCAGAAACACTTTCTATTGGTGACATCCATAGATCACAATGAAGTGACTCAAAAGGAAAATTACTAGAGGATAGAGAGGAGCTAAAGGGGAGAGGAACATGTTTACCTAATTGACACGACTGACAAATAGATGAATTATGAGAATCTCTATTACAAGGTATTGAAAATTCACTAAGAAGATTAGATAACACATTATTATTGGGATGGCCGAGACGTTGGTGCCATAGATCAACAGAGGCCACCATAGACGATGGAGGGGCAGCGGCCGGAACACCATGGAGGGAATACAAATCACCGGAGCTATTGAACCGAGCGATCTCGGCCTTGGTCCAGTAATCCTTCACAGACAAACCAAAGGGGTCAAATTCGACAGAAACATGATTGTCATTGGTGAATTGGTGAACATAAATCAGATTTTTAATTAGCGCAGGAGCTATAAGAACATCACGAAGAAGCAAAGGTTTGATTGGGGATTGGATTTGGGCTTGACTGACACAGTAAATAGGAATAGATGGTCCGTCACCGAGAGTAATAGATGGAAAAGGCGATGATGTGCAAGAAGACAACAAATTACTTGATGCAAACATATGACTAGAAGCACCGGAATCGAAAATCCAATCCGTACCTGAGTTTCCTTGTGCAGCAAAGTTGTTCATGACTTGTAGAAAAGCAACTTGGTCCCAGCTCGGAGTCGAAGTGGAGGCCGGTGTAGACATGGGAGCTGGCGGGTGTGGCGGCATCGGAAGTAGGGCCGGCATCGGCGTATAGATAGAGCCACCATCATAGTACTGTGACATATTGTACCGCGGCATGTAGGGTGAGGTTGTAGCGCCATATGAAGCATAAGGAGCAGCATTGTAGATCGTTGGCGCATAGGTGGGGGCGGCGTGGTACGCGGACATCGGTTGTCGCGGCGAGAGGACGGGAGCGCCGGTGTGAGGGCGGGCACCGGGCTGCCAGCCACCAGTGTAGGCAGGCGGGGCACCATAGGGCGTTGGGGTAGACCAGGGCATAGGCCACGCCTGGTGACATGGGTATGCCCAATAGGCACTCAACTACAACCTACCTGGTGCGGCTCGATGGAAGGCCCACTCGACGAATTGCCAAGGTCAATGACGCCCATGACGGTTCGAGTGGTATGAAGCCCATATGGACACAGACTCCCAAACGCACAAGACAAGGAAGTCTCAATACTAGAGTTTGAATACAACTTGTAACCGACTCGTATTGGTACCTGAGACCTAGCCTCCCCATATATAAAAGCTAGGAGGGTCCAACGAGGAGTACACGACCTAAGACCCCTATAGACAAATCGTGACTCCCACAGACGGCGCCAATTGACGAGGGTTTAACTCATCAATGCCCATTGTTATGGACTTGGGTTTTGGAGAAGGAGGGAGCACTAGAGACATCTATCGGCTAGCAAACAAGCACACATGGGGCTCGAAGATTTACCCATGTTCAGGCCTCGTAGAGGTCCCTACTCCTGCTTGTCTGCTCATGGAATTATCAAAGGAATCGAAGATTACAATGGTGCGCAGATGCAATCTGGCGAGGGTTGTGGAAACTAGGGTTGCGTGTGTCCTCCTCGCCACCCCCTCCTAGCCTTTATATAGATAGGCTAGGTCTCGGGTAGCAGGTCGAGTCGGTTACATGTTAGGGTTTTCCCCTTTGAACTTTCTATCTCTAGCTTCTTCTTGTCCTTCAAGCAATCGAGAGTCCGTAGGTTACTCGAGTTCTTCATTTGGGCCTTGGCGACACCGTGGGCCTTTATGTATTCAGGCCGTATATACCAAGCTCGAGTACCTGTAGGGTATACCCATGTCACCTGGACTAGCCCGGTCCACGGATCAGGAGAAGGACGCCAGCCGGGGGCGGGCGGTGATGCGGTCGGTGGTGCAGACGGTGGAGTAGGAGCTGAGGGCGGAGGAGGGCAGGCGCCGTACGAAACTGTGACGGTTTAGGGTTTCGACCCCTGTAGTTGGGACTTGGATGCCAGCCCGATGGTTGAGGAGGAGCCATTGGAGGAGGTGGCGGTGGCGGCAGTGGTGCAGGCGGTCGAGGAGCAGCAGTGAAGGCCTGAGGACAGGAGTCCTTGTTGGGTTGGGCACGATCGACCCATTGCAGCATCGAGTGAACCTCGGCGAAGGAGGGGCGCGAACACATGATATGGATGAAGGAGGCCTGTTTCTCTAACCGCTCGCTGAGCCTGACGAGGAGGACATTGATGAGCTGTCGATCGTTAATCGGATCATCCAGTTCACGGAGTTCATTCGCGATCGCCTTAAGGCGTTGGCAGTAGACACCGACGGGTGCATCACCTTGCACCGTGTTCCGAAGCTCGGTGTGGAGATTGTTGGCTCGAGTGTCGACGTTGTCCTAGATGAGCTGACGAAGGGCTGCCCACAGATCGGCGGCGGAGGCACCATCACGGTGTACGAGATTGAAGATTTCTATGGAGACTCGCATGTAGATCCATTGAATAATGGTGAGATCATCCTTGACCCATTGCGGATCGTGAGGTTGAGGGCGAGCGTCGTCGGCGACGTGAGAGCGGAGGTTGCATCGCCCGAGGTGGACGTCGAAGAGGTGACGCCATGGTAGTAGTTGTGAGCAGCGAGGTCTAGGGTTACGGGTATGTAGGGGCTAATATCGGATATGGTGTTGGTGAAGGAGATTGAAGGGGCTATCGGTGGAGGTAGAGCTAAAGTAGAGGTAGAGGTGGAGGGGGCCGTGGCCGTGGAGACCTTGGCGGCGACGATGGCGACGCACCGCTCGAAGTAGCGGGGCGGCGGCGGCGGGGTCGGCGCGTGAGCCATACCCTAGGATCGGAAGTCTGATACCATGTAGAATTGTATAGAATAATAATCGTTGACGATATTGTGGCAATTACAAGAGGTATATATGAGGGTGTAGGTGCACCGGCCTAGACCTATAACAAACCGACTAGGACTCTTAAACCTAACAAGAGTTGTATTCTAACCGAACATACTCCAAAAATAGGCTGGCTAGGTTGTTTCAACACAGGAAAAAACTTGACTACTCGTATATTACAGTATTTATTATTAATTATTAATGAGTAAAGCTCCACATTAATGAAGAAAAATTCATTTTGTTTGCTACAAAACGAGAACAAGGATATTTCTCTTTGTTTTTTGATGTGTACACGAGGTCGTTTACAAGCTCTACGGTGTCATGAGCATGTGATTACTGATTAGTCGTGGCCACATGCTTGAGTTCCTAAAGGTAAAAAAAAGCCCGGGTCATAGGGAAGTCTCGAACTGAAAACCGAGCCGACTCTTGTAATAGCGGACGATGACGGTGTTTTTGTGTCGCTCCTTTGTCAAACTAATCGTCAACACATCCCTCACGTCATCGCATGGGCTACACTAGGGGAACCCTTGATCTCGATATTCCGGATCGGATGATAATGACGCTCGACGCCGTTCTACCTCCTAGGGTCATTGTCTTGGAGCAGCTGCTGGTCGAAGGGAAAGAAGGTGGAGTGACTTCGTCTTGCAAGGAATCTTCGGTGGAAATGCCAAGTCATGCCTAATCGTCAAGTGCTATGCTCAGCCATGCCTGGATAGGTAGATGCTACACACGATAAATCTTCTGGGGGCTTTAAGCTGCGTCGGATGGCAGGACTTAGCGACATGGTGTCGAGAGGTCTCGATGGTGACCACGCGTGTGTGTTGATGGACGTGCGCAAGACGCTGGCGTTGTATGGCGTCGTGGTGGCGTCGACGGCAGGCCTGGCAACATATGGGTTTGCCGAAGACGATGGCAACGACTTCTAGAGCATGCGCATGAGGGTCTGCTAGACCGATTGTGCTCATGGCTCGCCGATGGGTGGATTGATGAGGCCTTTGGTTATTAGATGACATGCGGAGGTCTGAGGTCATGATACTGGTCCTGATCATAAACACCCCCTTCATCAACCTTGTAGGTGTAGCGTCAGTTGTCGCCAGGTCGGTGGTTTTGGATTGATCTTTGTACTAGTCTGTATGATTTCGTGAATAATCTAATAAAATGGTAGTGGCATCTGTTTTATTTAAAGCCGTGGTCTCATTCTCCGTTTTGGAAAAAACCTAACCGAGCAAACAGAGCTAGGTTCGAGTCCACCCGAAAATATACAATAAGCAGAAAGAAGAGACGCGAGTTGGAGAGCATCCCTGCCGTTCTGCTCGTCTCTGTGAGTTACTCGCTCTGCTGCTACCAATGGTAAGCATCCATCATTAACAGTAGGAAAAGAACACACGCTTTGAGGATTGAGCCATGGAGTTAATATTCGCTTTCTCCGGTCAAATGAAAGTTGTCGTTCTGTCTCGTAATAACTCTGAACCATATTAATGGCCTTAACTTTATCTAGATTCTTAGATATCTAAGTATTTAGATTATATGCATTCGTATCTTGATAAAGTTGAGGCAATTAATGTGAACCGGAGGGAGTAAGTAAAGGCTAGGGTAAATATTTTAAAATCTTAACTACCGATGTATTTACAAATATTTAAGCAGGGTATGTAGAAACCAAAAGTATACTCCCTTCCCTTCGTTCCATATTGTTTTTTCTGAAAAGCTAAGCTATGCAAAGCGTTGTTTTGCTTATACCTGGCAGTGTTGTTCTGCGCTTTTATTTCAGAAGCTTGATGAGGCGGTGGCAGGGCACCCTGGTGCGGAGGAGGAGGCCGCAGCGCTGAACCAGTTGGTTGCCGTTCTTGCGCACCCAGAAGCTGTCCAACGTCGTGCACATGCCATCATTGCCTCGTAGGCTCTTAGCACTTGCTACAGCCTAATTAGTTGCACCACCACTGCTCCAGTACTTCGCACATGTAAGCTAGCAGTTACACACCTTCTAGTAGTCGGAGGAGTAGCGTTTGTTGCGGCGCCAAGGGCGTCTGCGTGCATCGCTAAGACCAATGCAATGCCATGGGTACATCAACATATAAGACTGGAATTTGTTCGTGGCACTGCACAAGTGTAAGATCATCCTTTGTTCCCATTGTCTCCTATTCCCATGCCTTTTTTCTATCTCTTTTGATCGTCCTCACTCATCATCTCCTCATCTTTGTCCGTGGTTTTCACACATTGATGTAGTAAGCTAGTGTGGCAACCTATAAAATGGAAACCGGAACAATAGAGCTTGCAAACCATTTAGAGTATATATGGAGCACAAATCATTATCCACATGACTGAAGGTTGGTATAGCATTCATGTTTTAATCATGAAAAAAATATCCGTCAGTTGAAGTGTGTGTACCTAATAAATATTCACTGCATGAAAGCCCTCATTCAAGATAGGATATCATAGGCGGCTGAAAAAGACCTCCATTGTTATGCTAAATCATAAGAAGCTCTAGAAAAATTGGATATATCACATATGGGTTGTATTTAAAGTCTCTTGTGCACGCCTAGTGAACGATATTGCATAGACTCCTGAGATTGCCAGTAACTAACCTTGATTTATAGCTGGTTCAAGAACACTCTGCTTAGTCAATTCTTCCTAGAAACTCTAGAGAATTGGTGCTAATACTCCAGTTTGCTACAGATAGTTGAGTTATTCGAAAGAACAAAGTTCGAAAATACATTGGTTGGGTTGCTTCGACATAAGAACAAACTTGACCTTAGTCGGCTAGGTAACAGAAACCGGCACCACAATAACTATGTCAATAGTTATTCTATTGTAGAACCACTCTATTTTTTCCAAGAACATAAAGTAATATTTTTTCTCACGGCCATGTCGCCCAAAATAAATAAAAATATGTAAGTTGGATCACCCCACATCACATATGCATCTAAAATTCACATCATATTCATCACACTTATAGCATAAACATCATTAAACTACCAAAAAGCACAAGTACATTACATTTTCGCATGACATGTTCAATTTCTCAATGAGGTTCTTCGCAAGTAGCACAATCACTACTATCAAAGTATCACAACATATGACATTTAGATTATTTTGACAATACTTATAAAAAAATATATGAAAACAACCTCAAGCTTCTATGATCTGTCATGGTGGAACTCCGCATCCTCTTTGATGTATGGACGGTTGCTAAGGCCAGTTATTGCTTAGTTCCGCCATGTTGATGTTGATAAGCTGAAATTGTTCTTACCAAGACTATAACAATAACAAAAATAAAACGCTTTCATAGGAGAATATGAGTTAGCTTGAATACATTGGTCATAATGTTTTTGCTGCACCGAGCACCATTCATACAAATTTGACATGACTAGAAGATGATTCTGAGAGAGCGGCTTCGGGAGGTGACATATTGATTTCTACGACGGCTACCCCAATGGCAGCAAAATGGCACCTAACCCTAAATGAATGAGTTGACAAGTTGGAAATTGTATGGGTGACCATATAGATCTGTTAGTGTGGCTGGATCGTCCGCTCAACCAGTGTATCCTAGAGGGGTGTCTAGCGAAGAAGTTGAGCCGAAAGGTGTGGGTTGCACGCGATGCATGGTGGCTATGTCTTGCGATGAAACAACGCGTAGGTGGAATATTTAGGCGGGGGCATGACTTTGTAATGCAGTGTAGGTAGCTTGTGATGCAAATGACTAACAAGGTGGTAGACCCAACAACGTGTCGAGGTGGAGCAGGGGTGGTGGTGTGCTTCTAGTGCCATCGAGATTGGAGAAACCGGTATCTAGCCCTCTCATGGTTGGCAGATTCTCTCTCCTTGTTCCAATGGCAATGGTGGACGATAGTTGGTTGCAATAATTTTTATGGAGACTACAATTTCTGTTGGTGGGTTGTATTTATGTATAGAAATGAATAGGACCGTGTGTGTTTAGGTGGGTCATAACATGCTTGGTCTACTCAATGATGGTGTTGTGCTTTTGATTCCTAGGGAAGAGCCTTCCTGGGTATATTTTGAGAATTAGACCTAACATTGTCTTTTACAAGAAACTACCACATAGTTCAAACTGGCATGGTAGTTTTTCAGAAGCTACTATAAAGCAAGAAACTAGGGAACTTAAATGAAATATCACATAATTTTTTAGAAGAGAAAAAACTCATAGGTACACAACAGAACTGAACCTTAATCTCCTCTATGCATGATAGCTTCTTGTCGCCCATATTGCATGAGGTGAGTGAAATTCTAGGATTCTCTGTTTGGAAGTAGTAAGCAAGCCGAGTTTAGAATTTCTCTTGAAGAAAAAAATGCTTGCATTTGAATATCTAGACTTAGTAGAGACTCTTTTGGGCACGGAAAGGTCTTTACTCTCTACCCTCCTGACCCCTTGAGAGTTGACTCTAGTACTCCTCTATTGCCTCTAGCCTTCTCTCTCCGGTGGGGCTATTGGCTGGCGAGAAGATGGGCTAGGTGGTCTGGCCCTCCTTGTTAATAGTAGTCTAGGTTTGCCATGTTGTCTTATTGGCTTTATACTGGAAGTTTGGAGTTAGTTTCCTGGTTCTTGCAAGGAGAAACCGGTGGCTGCCGGTGGTCTTCCTCCTCTCTGTGGAGCTCTGGTGTGTAGAGCCAGAGACGAAGATGGTCGATGCCACCGAGATCTCCATAAATAAGGCTGCACTAGGTGCCTCCGATCTGGTCGATACGGTTTTCCCCAGCTTCTCTTGCTACGGCATGGTGGTGGAGCAGGCTGCATGTTCGGGATGGAGGCAGTGGAGATTGACCCTTAGGCTGGGAAAGGATCTAAAGCTTCATCGAGGCCACTATGGTTATGTGGCGTGTTGTTATCCAAGGCCATCGAGGCCACTCGGTGTTGTTATCCAAGGCCATCGAGGCCACTCGGCGCCTTGGTGCTGCTTGTGCCTAGGCCTCGTCTTCCTCCAGGCCAACATGCCAAGTCAGAGGATGTTCGGTCATCTTAGCACGAGCGTTCATCGACATCTTCCCCCCAAGTGGTTATGTTCCTGGTGGTGGAGGTGACGGCCGAGATTCGATATCCGTCTTCATATGTGCTGGAGAAGGACTTAGGCTTGATCTCTCAGTGCCCTTTTTGCATTTTCTGTGGATTTGGTTCTACTTTTATTTTCCTTGAGGTACGTCAGGGTAATGTATACCCACCACTTGTTTGATGGAAGCTTCGGGGTCCCTTTGGACCCCTTCCTAGTGCAAAAAATGGACTTCACAATCGAGGAGAAAAAATTTCATGAAAAATAAATTGAAAGATAAGTTGGAGCTAGCACATGAGGCAAATACGAAGATAGATAATTAAAAGAAGTGGATTGAAGAAGAAAAGGATATGATCAAAGAAGGAAACAAATTCAGATGGAGCTGCATTGATTGATATCGTTCATGAACAGAAGATCTAGGAAGTTGCCGCCACGTTGAAGATCATGAAGATCAAAAGATATGCTCTTGGGAACGAAATATGTCCGCAACACACATTTGGTGTTATTGTTGTCGTAGTTGCGGTTGCAACCACAATTTTATGACTATCTTGGCAAGGAATATATCTCCGACCAGCTGTACCGTTTTATCTATCACATGATTGAGGGTGTTGTGTTCTCCTGTGCAGCCAGGACATCCTTGTGAGTCTAGAGACAATTGACTTGTGGTTGTGTTTATGGTTTGTGGGTTCTCGGATATCATATACGTCTGTTGCATTGGTCGTGTAGTTTGCATGTTTAGGCTTGAGGTCAAGCTTTTGCTAAGTACGTTGAGTACATCGTTCGGTTTCCAAACAACTTTTATTAACTCTTTCCGCTACTCATTAAATAATCATAGTTCATGCTATTATCCTAAAAATTGATACAAAGTCTTATATTTTCTCTATTTTTTACTTGTATCCGTGATCCATGTCAGGTTCTCTGGATGCCACGTTCTTGAGCATGTAGTTACTGGTTTCCGCGATTTGATTCACTACTCGCGGACACTCCCAGCAAACAAAACTTGGTTCGAGTACACAATAAAATACTCCCTCCGTCAAAAAATAAGTGACTTGGATTTGTCTACATTTGAATGCATCTGGATATATTTTAGTGTGTAGATATGTATGTAATCTAAACAAACCAAAGTGACTTATTTTAGGATGGAGAAGTATAAGCTGAAAGAATAGTCGGTAAAGAGCCAGCACCGCCTGCGCCAGATACTTGCCAGTTCAGTTACTCGGTCCCTCCGACCAACAGCAATCATCTATTCTAAATATTAAAAGATAACAACCAAGTAGGCTCTCTTGTTTCGTTGGGCTCTTGAGAACCGATCACTGACATCTAGAGTAGTACACATTGTAAAATAGACATATACTACCCTTGTAGCCTGTAAGACATGATTTCTCCATCAAAGTACGCACTACGAGCATGTACCCATAATGTTAATCTTCGTTTCTTCTGGTCATGTGAACATTATCGCTTTGTCTCATAACACAAGGTTACGGTCAAAATTTTCAAATATTAAGTACCAATTTACTTGCAAATATTTTGGTAGGGATACTTAAAGACAATATATATACTTTTCTCACATTTTATAATACATAAATTTGAAATTTAGTAAATAGAATATTGTCATATAGATTAATGGTCAAATTTTTATTTGAAGATCATGTAAATATCCAAACCATTCACAGTTTTTTTTGTAAATATCCAAACCAATAACTATAAAAGTGCCATTGTGAGTAGATTCTTAATTGCTGCTCATGTATTGAGTTCTCTGAATTCCCGTGGCTCGTGCCTTGTGGTGTTGTTGCATAGGGCTGGTTACTATATATAGAGGTCGATAAGGAGGTCACAGGGCGCCTTAGCGTCGAGGTGGAGGATACAACGCTGTGACAATGAGTGAATGAGTTGTTGTTTCTAAGCGTGCAACGATGGACCGATGCATTTAAGGGAACATGAAAACATGGATCAAAGGTTAGAGAAGGACAGGGAATAGTTGGACGCAGTAAGACATGTTGCCAGTTTTGAAGCTATTTGCCATGATGCCCTTGGCACCGTTACACATTATGCTCTTTTCCCATGATGTATCGTAATTAAGAGCATCTCTAACAGCTGCCCCATCTTGGGGTAGCAAATTTGGAAAATAGGGAAGCTCTTTTGCGGGAATGGGGTAGTAAAACGGCCACCACTTTACTAGTTGCCCCATCTTTCAGCACCGGCTACTGCAGCGTTTGCCCCAAAATGGGGCATGGCGGCTGCGTCACCACCTCTCCATTTCAACATTTTCTTCCGCATATTTCATCTAAAATGAATCAAAACTTCCAAAAATGACCATAAATCATGAACAAACTAAAGACAACCACGAAATTCACATAGCATAGCATAAATATTACACAGTTCGAAGCATATGGTAACTAACAAAAAAGTTTCATAGTTCAAAACATAGTAGTAAAATGCAAAATGGACCAAATAACATGAGGCCTCATTGCCATTGTTGGTGTTACGTAGGTCAACTTGCACATTGGCATCTCCTTCATGTTTAGTGTCCTTGGCACCTCCTTATTGAACATTGGCTTCACCATGTCCCATGCCACCACCAATGCCTCCTCCGATGTTATACGTAATGTCAACTCCCATGCTAGATCCCATGGCACTCATGACGTTTCCCAGGCCAGCTCCCATGACACTCATGAGGATTCATCACCCAAACTAGGAAAATCACAATAGAGCAAAATAAACATACAATTGCTACGATACACCACTAGAATTCATCCATGTGCGACATATGAAAAAAAGAGGACGACGGGAGGTGGCAATACCTTTGTGGTATTCCATTGAACATGCCATGCGCGGGCAGCGGCAATACCTTTGTGACGTTTCGTCGAACACATCATGTGTGGGCGGCGTGACGAACGCTGGCGGTATATCCTCCGCCACGGGTGCTGGCGGCTAGATGAACGGTGGCGACATCTCCACATCCGCTCACAGAATTAGCCTACCTACGGCTGCAAATAGTCTTCTGTTTCTTTGCCTTGCGACCGCTGGCCGTGATCGATTTCCTCCTTGCAGCGGCGGTGGAGGACACAGCTGGATTCCTCCCCTTCATTGTGGGCTTGTTACGACTCCCTGGCTAGGATTCAATGAGGCAATGGCCGGTCGGGACTAGAAGAAGTTCGCGTGATGGGGCATCAAGAACTGATGGTGCAGCTACTAGAGTCTGTTTTACGGGTCTTGCCCCAAAATGGGGCAGCTGTTTGAGATGCCCTAAGACAATGCTACTCAACTTAATTTACATGTGTGGTTGATTCGTCCATTTTGCATCACTATTCTATGCCATAATTCACTATTATTCATTGATATATTTCGTATTGAGAGGTGATACTTATGTTATTTCATCTATTTTTGCATGGTTGATGACTTTTGGAGCATGGACCGCTGTAGTCAGGATTCTGATGGAAAAGGTGCTGTTTGGAGGCAAAATTCACGAAGATCAGAAAATCTGGGAAAATATACGGAAAATCCTATTTTTCCAGAAGACGAAGGAAGCCAGAAGGAGGGGTGGAGATGGGCCACAGGGGGCCCACACCACCCCTTGGCGCGGGCAGCCCTAGGCCACGCCGGCAGATGGTGTGGCCGCCCTGGCCCACTCTAGGCTCTCCCCTCTGGCGTATATATTCCTCCTGAAACCCTAAAACTCGGGGAGCGACCATAGAAAGATTCCGCCGCCTCTACGGGGCGGAAAACACCGAGAGAGAAAGATCTCTCCGGCAGACAGGTTTCTGCGGGGGGAATTCCTTCCCGGAGAGGGGAGATCGTCGCCATCAACACCACCATTAAGCTGGACTTCATCGATATCATCATCATCATCACCACCACCATCATCACCATCAGCACCCTCATCACCATCTCCATATTGCTGTAACAATTGGGTTGAATCTTGCATTAGTTCATAGGAGAAACTTTCCCGGTGTTGATTACTCTTTGTAGTTGATGCTATTGAGTGAACTATTGAATTATTGTTTATGTTCAGATTGTTATACATCATTATTCCATCTCTGATCATGATCCATATGATGTCTTGTGAGTAGTTCCTTTTTTTGTGAGGACATGGGAGAAGTCATGTTAGTAGTGGAGTTGTGTTGAGAAAGATTCAATAGTTTGATATTTAAGTTGTGGTGCACTTCTTCTAGTGGTGTCATGTGAACGTCGACTACATGACACTTCACCTATATGGGCCTAGGGGAATGCATTGTGTATTTGGCTACTAATCGTAGGGGTTGCCGAAGTGACAGAAACCTAAACCCCCATTAGGAAACCATTGCACAAGGGACGTAAGGGTCTTAGAGTTTAAAGTTGTGGTTAGGTTTCTACCTTAGTTACTTTCTTATACTTACGGATGTTTGCAAGGGGTATAATCACAAGTATGTATTAGTCCTAGGAAGGTCGGTACATTAGCACAAGTTCACCCACACAACACTTAGCAAGCTAAAGAAGATTAATCAACTATATGAAGCGAAAGCACTTGACAGTCTTCCCATGTGTCCTTGAGAATGTTTGGTCATCTTAAGTAATACAACCAGCTTGTCCTTTGCTGCATAAAGGATTGGGCCACTTGCTGTATTTATTCCCACTGTCTTTTGTTTACTCGTACTTTGTTTACTTGCTTTATCAAAAACCCCTAAAAATCCGTTTGCTAAGTATTTGCAGAGAATTCCTGATCCATACCACTAGCCAGCATCTTCTGCTCCTTGTTGGGTTCAACACTCTTACTTATCGAAAATACTGCGATACACCCCCTATACTTGTGGGTCATCAAGACTATTTTTTGGCGTCGTTGCCGGGGAGTGAAGCGCTATTGGAGAGTGGAACTGGTAAAGGAAACTTCTACTGTGAGTATTGTTTACTTCTGCTAGTTGCTTTATTTTCGTTATGGATAATTCACTGAGTTTCTTATTTGGTAATGCTACTACCACTGCTAAGGTAGTAGATAAGCCACCACCTGCTGAGAATGATGTTTTTAAAATACCTAGAAGAATTATTGATCATGTTATGGATAACTACTATGTTGGGGATGGAACTGTCCATCCCGGTGATCATCTACTCTTTATACACGAATTATGCGGCTTGTTCAAGTGTGAAGGTATTACTATAGATGAAGTTAAGAAGAAGTTATTCTCATTATCACTAAAAGAAAGAGCCGAGGAATGGTATAAGCTGCTGAAGAATGGTCAAGCTCTGGAATGGGAGGAAATAGTTCCTCCCTTTTATTCAAAGTTTTATCCTCCTAGTGAGATTCATAAAGATCAGAATCAAATATACAACTTTTGGCCTCTTGATGGAGAGAGTACATCTCAAGCTTGGGGGAGATTGAAGTTACTAATGCTCAAATGTCCCATTCATGAGCTCCCCAACAATATTATTATCAATAACTTTTATGCAAGGCTTTCTCTTCATGATAAAGATTTATTGGATGCTTCTTGTGCTGGATCATTCACTTGTATGGAAGAAGAAGCTAAATGGGATCTTCTGGACCGTATTCAAGACAATGCTGAAGCTTGGGAGAATGACAAAGGTAGAAAGTCAGGTATAAATTATGATTATGAATGCATTGAATCTTTTATGGGAACTGATGACTTTCAAAATATTAGTAATGCTTATGGTCTTGATTTGCAAGTTATTACAAATTGCTTTAGAGCTTTTGCTTCCTATATTGAAATTCCAAAAAAGGGATGGAATAAATACCATGCACCTTATAAAGATATTGTTGACTGTGTTCCGGTTGGGAGCACTGAGTGTTTCATTATTGATCACATCTTACCTGAGACTTATATCGAGAAGATTCCCTTCCTAGAGAAGGTAAAGGATCATCCTATGATAACTAATGTAATCACTAAAAGTGAAAAGAGAACTGTAAAACCTGATGAACAAATAAACGTTGAACCTGTGGTAGCAATTGTGAAAGACCTTGTCACTAAAAGCATAGAAGATGGGCACATAGTCTTTTGTGAATATGCTTCTAATATTGTTTCACATCCTAATAGAACTAATAGAGAGACCATCTCTGTGGCTTGAAATTATGCATGAAATCAGTCCCTGCGGCTTGGAAGAGATTGATGTGGTTATTCACCTTGCTAATAGAGAGACCATCTCTCCAATTGGTATTGTACGAGACGTGGAAGTTCTTTGTGGTAAGATTAAGTATCCTGCTGATTTTCTAGTACTTGGTTCAGATGCTAGTAAAACTTATCCTATCATTTTTGGTAGACCTTTCTTGAGTACTTGTGGAGCTATTATTGATTGCAAGAGGGAGAGAATCTTGACTAAGTTTGATGGGGAATCTTATGAGTTTAATTTTTCGAAATTTACTAAAGAACCTTGCGAAGAGGAAACCCATAATGAGGATTTTAGAGTTGAACAACTTGCTTCTATCTCTCTTGCTCCTAACAATGCTTTGCAACAATTTATGGAAGATCACGAAAGTGAGATCTTCATGGAAGAAAGGAATGAGATTGACAAGATCCTCCATCGGCAACCCAAGATGCTAAAGCATGACTTGCCTGTAGAAGACTTGGGTACCACGTTGCCACCTAAAAAGGATCCGGTTTTCGATCTAAAACCTCTCCCCGATGATCTTAAATATGCTTATATTGATGATAAAAAGATATATCCTGTTATTATTAGCGCTAAACTTTCAGGAAAGGAAGAATAAAGGCTTTTGGAGGTTTTTAGGAAACATCGAGGAGCTATGGGCTATACTTTGGATGATTTAAAAGGGATTTCACCCACTATATGTCAGCATTCTATCAACATAGAACCAGATGCAAAGCCGGTAGTAGAGCACCAACGACGTTTAAATCCTAGGATGAAGGAAGTGGTAAGGAATGAGGTATTGAAACTCCTTGATGCTGGTATTATTTACCCTATTGCTGATAGTGAATGTGTTAGTCCTGTTCATTGTGTTCCTAAAAAAGGAGGTATTACCGTTGTTCCTAATGATAATGATGAGCTTATTCCTCAAAGAATAGTAGTAGGCTATAGGATGTGCATCAATTTTACAAAGGTCAATAAATTTACTAAGAAAGATCACTATCCGCTTCCTTTTATTGATCAAATGTTTGAAAGGTTGTCTAAAAAGACCCATTTTTGTTTTCTTAATGGTTACTCTGGTTTCTCTCAAATTGCTGTTAAACAACAAGATCAAGAAAAAACTACGTTTACTTGCCCTTACGGAACTTATGCTTATAGACGTATGCCTTTTGGTTTATGTAATGCTCCTGCTACTTTTCAAAGGTGCATGTCTACTATCTTTCATGGTTTTTGTGAGGAAATTCTAGAAGTGTTCATGGATGACTTTTCTGTCTATGGAACTTCTTTTGATAATTGTCTATACAATCTTGATAAAGTTTTGCAGAGATGTGAAGAAACTAATCTTGTTCTTAATTGGGAGAAATGCCACTTCATGGTTAATGAAGGGATTGTCCTTGGGCATAAAGTTTCTGAAAGAGGCATAGAAGTTGATAGAGCTAAGGTTGAGGCCATTGAGAAGATGCCATGTCCAAGAGACATCAAAGGTATTCGTAGTATCCTTGGTCATGCTGGTTTTTATAGAAGGTTTATTAAAGACTTTTCTAGGATATCAAAACCCCTCACTAATCTCCTTCAAAATATGTACCCTTCGTTTTTGATGATGATTGTAAGGAAGCTTTTGAAACTCTTAAGAAGGCTTTAACTACAGCCCCTATTGTTCAACCACTTGATTGAAGTTTACCCTTTGAAATAATGTGTGATGCTAGTGATTTTGCTGTAGGTGTTATCCTTGGGCAACGAATTGATAAAAAGTTAAACGTTATCCATTATGCTAGTAAGACTCCAGACGCTGCTTAAAGGAATTATGCTACTACTGAAAAGGAATTTCTAGCTGTCGTTTTTGCTTGTGATAAGTTTAGGCCCTATATTGTAGACTCAAAAGTCACCATTCATACTGATCATGCTGCTATTAAATACCTTATGACGAAGAAGGACACTAAGCCTAGGCTTATTAGATGGGTGCTGCTTTTACAAGAGTTTGATCTACATATAGTAGATAGGAAGGGTGCTGAAACCCCATAGCTGATAATTTATCTCGATTGGAAAACATCTCTTTTGACCCTATGCCTGTTAATGATAGTTTCCCAAATCAACAGTTAGCTACAGTAGGGGTAAGCTCGCGAGGGAGCCCTTGGTATGCTGATTATGCTAACTTTATTGTCTCCAAGTATTTGCCTCCAACCTTTACAGCTCAGCAAAGAAGGAAGTTCTTCTATGATTTGAGGCATTATTTTTGGGATGACCCACACTTATACAAAGAGGGAGTGGATGGTATTATGAGAAGATGTGTTCCAGAATATGAACAAAAGGAGATATTGCATAAATGTCATGGTAGTGCTTATGGAGGACATCATGCAGGAGATAGAACTGCACAAAAGGTGCTACAATCAGGTTTCTACTGGCCTACCCTTTTTAAAGATGCAAGAAAATTTGTTTTATCTTGTGATGAATGTCAGCGTGTTGGTAATATTTCTAGACGAAATGAAATGCCTATGAACTACTCTCTAGTTATTGAACCTTTTGATTGCTGGGGATTCGACTTTATGGGTCCTTTCCCTCCTTTGAAAGGTTACACTCATATTCTTGTTGCCGTTGATTATGTTACTAAGTGGGTAGAAGCCATTCCTACAAAGAGTGCTGATGGGGAGACTTCTCTAAAAATGCTTAAGGATGTTATCTTTCCTAGGTTTGGAGTGCCTAGGTATCTCATGACTGATGCGGGTTCTCATTTCATTCATGGTGGTTTTAGAAAGACCCTTGCTAAATATGATGTTAATCATAGAATTGCTTTAGCTTATCACCCCCAAACTAGCGGGCAAGTAGAGTTATCAAACAGAGAAATTAAATCTATTTTGCAAAAGACTGTTAATAGATCTAGAAAAAACTAGGCTAAAAAGTTGAATGATGCTTTATGGGCTTATAGAACTGCTTACAAAAATCCTATGGGGATGTCTCCTTATAAAATGGTTTAGGGGAAAGCTTGTCACCTACCCTTAGAATTAGAACACAAAGCTTACTGGGCAGTTAAAGAACTAAATAGGGATTGTAAGCTTGCTGGTGAGAAAAGATTATTTGACTTAAGTTCTTTAGATGAATGGAGGAGTGAAGCCTATGAAAATGCTAGGCTCTTTAAGGAAAAAGTTAAAAGATGGCATGACAAGCGAATACTTAAGAGATAATTTCATGTTGGTGAGAAAGTTCTATTGTATAGGTCTCGTCTCAGATTTTTTGCAGGAAAGCTACTGTCAAAATGGGAAGGACCTTTCATTATTGAAGAAGTATACCGTTCGGGAGCAATAAAAATTTCTTCTTTAAATGATAATACTACACAAGTAGTGAATGGGCAGCGACTCAAGCACTACATTGCTGGAGATTCTTACAATGAAGATGTTGATGCCTTTCAAGTTATAACTCTAGAGAGATTCATCGAGGACCAAATTCAGAGACCTGCAGAGTCTGTTTTCAAATAGGTAACCGTTCTGGTAAGAAAAGTTCCACAAAAATACAATCCAACTATATTTTTGTAGTTTTTAGTCAATAAGGAAAGTTACGAAGCGAAAAAGGGATAGAAACGGAGCTAGGGTGGCCCACACCACCATGTGGCGCGGGCCCACCCCTAGCCGCGCCACCAGGTGTTGAGGCCACCCCAGACTCCGTCTCCGACCCGTTTTCACCCAGTACCTTCCTCTTGTTATGAAACTTCATAATATATAACTCCCCGGATCTTCCGAGGTTCGTATATCGTGTTTTCGTCGCGTCTTTGTTTCGATCTGTTTCTGCCAGGTAGAATCCCAGATTTGGAGCCACAATGTCTTCCACTGGATCAGCCGAGGGAGATTCCTTAGAAGATATCATCAACCCATACATGAGAGAGTTGAAGATTCATCCCAAGGAGTTGTTGCTCAAAGATGGGGAGGTCCGGATTAAAGAGGTCCAAGGCCCTAAAGGTGAAGGAAGTCTGGAGGACAGGATGGAAGCACTAGAGCAAGAAGTCTTTATGTACAAGAAGATGGCAGAGCGCGAAGTGGATATAATCCATAAGATTTGTTCCGAACTCATCGCCGAACACCAAAAGGAGACTGCTGAACTCAAGGATGAAGTTTTCTCACTCCGCCAAACAACCAACGAACTGCAAGGACAGTTCTATGACGTTCAAAATCAAAACTGTGAGTATGAAGTTAGGTTTAAACGCATAAGTGCTGCTGCAAGTTTCAGGATGCTGGAAACCACGATGTCTTTTGTTGATGGGAAGCCCTTACCTTGGAAGTCGGATGAAGATGAGATATTACCATCACTACCAAAGGAGTAATTCGTCATCAGGTTTGGCATCCCTTGGTTTGTTCCAAGCTTGGGGGAGTGCCGCGGTATCACATCACTATCTTTTATCTTTTTACCTTATTAGTAGAGTCATATCATGAATAGAAAAGTTATTATGTAGGATCGTTTGCATTATGGAAGTGTCCCCTCTCTCGTTAGATATGTATCCCTTGGTGTGAGTTGCCGTTATGGATTATTAATGAGAAGTTCTATCATTCACTCTTTTGCATAGCTTATATTAGTTTTCAATTCGTGGTTATATGATTGATATTGTTGTTAGTATTGGTATCACTTTGGGATCATTGAGTTAATTTAGTTGGTTTTGGCAAACCTGGCTCGATCAGTAGCAACACTATTTTTGAGAGTTGAAAGAAAAAAGATAAAAGTACTCTAAAGAAATATAATTTCATCATCTTTCTTTCTTGATTTGCTCATAATTCTAGTATTCTCTAGTTAAGATCTTTTGTGCTTCCAAGGAAGATTGCATGTTTGTTTTTATCACTTGTATGTTTGTTTCCTTCAAATCTTGTACTTGCTACCTAGCCTAGCTAGCCAAAAACCTGTACTGAGAGGGAATTCTTCTCGTGCATCCACTCCTTTAAACCAAAACCCACGCCATTTGTGTCCACCATACCTACCTATTAGCATTATTGCTATTCCAAGTAAATTCTTGTTTTTTCTGCCTCCCAAATTAAACTTGTTATGTGAAAATTAGTGATTAAAGCTCTCACGAACTTGATGGCACACTTATTTTCTTGCATTTAATAACTTGAACCATTGGGTCCTTCTTTGTTGCGTATATGCTTGCGCTTTATGAGTTGAAGTTAGCAGAACCATGTATCATGGGGAACGCTTTCAACATTGCATTGGTACTTTGTACCTAGTTGATATCATGTTCTTTTGCTTATGGATCCCGGCGATGTGAAATAAAAGTGGAACTTGTAAGATCATGGAGTTTATATGTGTGTTAGAGAAACGCCTAGGCCGCTAGCCTAAGCCATGCCTAATCATGGTGGAAACTTGCAGCATAACTATAGTGAGCATTCTATGAAGCATCCTCAATAAAAACCTATGCAAATAGCAAATAAAAAGATCGTTGAGATGCTCACTGTCTGCTTGCCTTGTCATTTTGATTATGGGATAGCTCATGTGGCATGTGCAAGGGGTACCCCGTTGGCGGTTCTCAATGATACGCATGTATTTACAATGACAAGAGCTTGCTCATGACTGAAGTTGAGTAGCATGAGGTTCGGTACTCATAAGTAAGGGGCATGGGACTTCAATTTATAACTTGTCAAGCATATCCTCTTAGTTGTGTCACTTTAACCTTACTCACCAAAAGATGCCTATGATAGGGGCAGTGAGAGCTGAAAGCTAGTAAGTATCATAATTTTTGGGAGCTCTTTATGAGACTTGCAATCCCTGCTTCCCTCTTTGAAGGGCCTTTCTTTTTTACTTCTTAGTTGACTCAGCAAACCTATTCCCTTCTATCTCAGCAAGTATTTTGAGTTGTTGTGTTTCATTCATTCATATGATGATTTATTCATTCATGTTTCTTATGTTCCTTGTTTTGCATATTGCTCTTATCTTGATGTTTACTACTTTGGAAGCTATCATTGAAAAACAGCCATTTGTAAACTCCAGCAAATTATCAACTTGTCTTCGACCAAGAGCTAAGTTTGCCATTACCAATTATGATTTACTTTATGTATCTTTATTGTGTTTCCTTTACTCATTGCAAGTTGAGTTATATAATAGTGAGTTGTCTTCTATTATGATCTATGTATTTGATGAATGTGATGCTTCTTGTCCGTATTCTTTTATCGACTCTTCACTCCATAAACCTGAGGCCATGTTTATTGAGCTCAGTTTCTCTTGGGGACAAGCGAAGTCTAAGCTTGGGGGGAGTTGATACGCCCATTTTGCATCACTATTCTATGCCATAATTCACTATTATTCATTGATATATTTTGTATTGAGAGGTGATAATTATGTTATTTCATCTGTTTTTGCATGGTTGATATCTTTTGGACCATGGACCGCTGCAGTCAGGATTCTGATGGAAAATGTGCTGTTTGGAGGAAAAATTCGCGAAGATCAGAAAATCCGGGAAAATATACGGAAAATCCTATTTTTCTAGAAGACGAAGGAAGCCAGAAGGGGGGCTGGAGATGGGCCACATGGGGCCTACACCACCCCCTGGCGCGGGCAGCCCTAGGTCGCGCCAGCAGATGGTGTGGCCGCCCTGGCCCACTCCAGGCTCTCCCCTCTGGCGTATATATTCCTCCCGAAACCCTAAGACTCGGGGAGCGACCACAGAAGATTCCGCCGCCTCTGCGGAGTGGAAAACACCGAGAGAGAAAGATCTCTCCGGCAGACAGATATCTGCCAGGGGAATTCCTTCCAGGAGAGGGGAGATCATCGCCATCAACACCACTGATGACCCACAAGTATAGGGAGTGTATCGCAGTATTTTAGATAAGTAAGAGTGTCGAACCGAACGAGGAGCAGAAGGTGCTGGCTAGTGGTATGGATCAGGAATTCTCTGCAAATACTTAGCAAACGGATTTTTAGTGTTTTTTGATAAAGCAAGTAAACAAAGTACGAGTAAATAAAAGACAGTAGGAATAAATGCAGCAAGTGGCCCAATCCTTTATGCAGATGACAAGCCGGATGTATTACTTAAGATGACCAAACGTTCTCGAGGACACATGGGAATGCTGTCAAGTGCTTTCTCTTCATATAGTTGATTAATCTTCTTTAGCTTGCTAAGTGTTGTGTGGGTGAACATGTGCTAATATACCGCCCCATCCAGGACTAATACATACTTGTGATTAAACCCTTGCAAACATATGTAAGTACAAGAAAGTAATTAAGGTAGAAACCTAACCACAGCTTTAAACTCGAAGACCCTTACGTCCCTTATGCAATGGTTTCCTAACGGGGGTTCAGGTTTCTGTCACTCCGGTAACCCCTACACAATGCATTCCCCTAGGCACATATAGGTGAAGTGTCATGTAGTCGACGTTCACATGACACCACTAGAAGAAGTACACCACAACTTCAATATCAAACTATTGAATCTTTCTCAACACAACTCCACTACTAACAACATGACTTCTCCCATGTCCTCAAGAACAAAACGAACTACTCACAAGACATCATAGTGATCATGATCAGAGATGGAATAATAATGTATAACAATCTGAACATAAACAATAATTCAATGGTTCACTCAATAGAATCAACTACGAGGAGTAATCAACACCGGGAAAGTTTCCCCTATGAACTAATGCAAGATTCAACTCGATTGTAACAGCAATATGGAGATGGTGATGAGGGTGCTGATGATGATGGTGGTGGTGGTGGTGATGATGATGATCCCGATGAAGTTCGGCTTGATGATGGTGTTGATGGCGACGATCTTCCCTCTCCGGGAAGGAATTCACCCGACAGAAATCTGTCTGCCGGAGAGATCTTTCTCTCTCGGTGTTTTCCGCCCCGCAGAGGTGGCGGAATCTTTATGTGGTCGCTCCCCGAGTCTTAGGGTTTTGGGAGGATGATATACGCCAGAGGGGAGAGGCTGGAGTGGGCCAGGGTGGCCACACCACATGCTGGCGCGGCCTAGGGCTACCCGCGCCGGGGGTGGTGTGGGCCCCCTGTGGCCCATCTCCACTCCGTCTTCTGGCATCCTTAGTCTTCTGGAAAAAAAGGATTTTCTGTATAGTTTCCCGAATTTTCTGATCTTCGCAAATTTTGCCTCCAAACAACACCTTTTCCATCAGAATCCTGATTGCAGCGGTCCATGCTCGAAAAGTCATCAACCATGCAAAAACAGATGAAATAACATAAGTATCACCTCTCAATACGAAATATATCAATGAATAATAGTGAATTAATACATAGAATAGTGATGCAAATTGGACGTATCAACTCCCCCCAAGCTTAGACTTCGCTTGTCCCCAAGCGAAACTGAGCTCAATAAACATGACCTCGGGTTTATGGAGTGAAGAGTCGATAAAAGAATACGGACAAGAAGCATCACATTCATCAAATACATAGATCATAATAGAAGATAACTCACTATTATATAACTCAACTTGCAATGAGTAAAGGAAACACAATAAAGATACATAAAGTAAATCATAATTGGTAATGGCAAACTTAGCTCTTGGTTGAAGAATAGCTGATAATTTGCTAGAGTTCACAAATAACTGGTTTTCAATGATAGCTTTCAAAGTAGTAAACATCAAGATAAGAGCAATGTGCAAAACAAGGAACATAAGAAACATGATTGAATAAATCATCATATGAATGAATGAAACACAACAACTCAAAATACTTACTGAGATGGAAAGGAAGTAGGTTTACTAACTCAAACTACAAAGTAAAAGAAAGGCCCTTCAAAGAGGGAAGCAGGGATTGCAAGTCTCATAAAGAGCTCCCAAAAATTATGATACTTACTAGCTTTCAGCTCTCATTGCCCCTATCATAGGCATCTTTGGGTGATTAAGGTGACAGTGACACAACTAAGAGGATATGCTTGACAAGTTATAAATTGAAGTTCCATGCCCCTTACTTATGAGTACCGAACCTCATGCTTCTCAACTTTAGTCACGAGCAAGCTCTTGTCATTGTAAATACATGCGTATCATTGAGAACCGCCAATGGGGTACCCCTTGCACATGACACAGGAGCTATCCCATAATCAAAATGACAAGGCAAGCAGACAGTGAGCATCTCAACGATCTTTTTATTTGCTATTTGCATAGGTTTTTATGGAGGATGCTTCATAGAATGCTCACTATAGTTATGCTGCAAGTATCCACCATGATTAGGCATGGCTTAGGCTAGCGGCCCAGGCGTTTCTCTAACACACATATAAACTCCATGATCTTACAAGTTCCACTTTTATTTCACACCGCCGGGATCCATAACAAAAGAATCATGATATCAACTAGGCACAAAGTACCAATGAAGTGTTGAAAGTGGTCCCCATGATACATGGTTCTGCTAACTTCAACTCATAAAGCGCAAGCATATATGCATAAAATAAGGACCCAATGGTTCAAGTTTATTAAATGCAAGAAAACGAAAGTGTGCCATCAAGTTCGTGAGAGCTTTAATCACTAATTTTCACATAACAAATTTAATTTGGGAGGTAGATAAAACCAGAATTTACTTGGAATAGCAATAGTTCTAATAGGTAGGTATGGTGGACACAAATGGCAAATGTTTTGGTTTAAAGGAGGTGGATGCACGAGAAGAATTCCCTCTCAGTACAGGTTTTTGGCTAGCAAGGTTGGGTAGCAAGTATAAGAGTTGAAGGAAACAAACAAACATACAAGCGATAAAGACAAACATGCAATCTTCCTTGCAAGCACAAAAGATCTTAACTAGAGAATACTAGACTTATGAGCAAATCAAGAAAGAAAGATGATGAAATTATTTTTCTTTAGAGGTACCTTTATCTTTTTCATTCAACTCTCAAAAATAGTGTTGCTACTGACCGAGCCAGGTTTGCCAAAACCAACTAAATTAACTCAATGATCCCAAAGTGATACTAATACTAACAACAAGATCAATCATATAACCACGAATTGAAAACTAGTACAAGCTATGCAAAAGATTAAATGATAGAACTTCTCATTAATATTCCATAACGGCAACTCACACCAAGGGATACATATCTAACGAGAGAGGGGACACTTCCATAATGCATACCATCCTACATAATAACACCTCTATTCATGATATGACTCTACTAATAAGGTAAAAAGATAGAAGATAGTGATGTGATACCGCGGCACTCCCCCAAGCTTGGAACAAGCCAGGGGGATGCCAAACCTGATGACGAATTACTACTTCGGTGGAGGTGGTAATAATTTCTTAGTTGACGTGAGGAAATCTTCCAGCATCTTGCGAAGCCTACTATTCTCCCATTGAAGCATGTCCACCTTCCTCTGCAAGTCTCGGTACTTATCGCAGAACTCCTTAGTGACTCGTAGGGCTTCCGTTGATGCATGGCAAGAGACTAAAGGTGTTGGGTCTGCAGCATAGAAAACAAAAAATTTCCTACGGTGTGAACTACACGCCAAGATCTATCTACAAGGTACAAAGCAACGGGTGGATATACATCCAACGATAACTTACCCTCGAAGACAACGAGTTTTGTTAACGAGTAGGAACTCGTGGTTGATGTGGTCGTACACTTGCCGATCTCAAGATCGTTAGGAAGTCCGAGCGCCGCAACTCAGCAGCGCATCCGCACTCGCACACATGTTCAAGCCACCGGACAACCTCCACCTCCTCGCTCCAGCGATCCAGCGGAAGCAGCAACTCCTTCTAGACGAAATGTCAACGGGAACATGTATCTCGCTAATCCGAGACCATGGGGGAATAATTCTAGAGGGGGAGAGAGATCCTTCACAAGGAGGTGTGTGGATGAAGGAGGGAATGGGTGGACTTTTATAGGAGGAGGGGGGTGCCCCCTCTCTCCATGGCCGGCGCATGGGGGGGTGACCCCTCACCTCCCCCATTCATGTGGTGGTAACCCCTCCACATTAAAATGCCTCTTCACATTCCCTTTTAAAGTCTCCACTTTAAATGCATTAAATTTCTCCAAATTTAATGCTCTCTCATTTAATAAAACTCTTTTTATTAAATTTATTCAGAATTTTGTTAATTACTTTAATTAACAAACATTCACATATAGCCCCTTGCAATATTTCAATATCACATGCAGAACCACTTTCTGCAATTTCACCCGAAACAATTTCCGGTTTCTATTGAAACAATTCCTGCGCTTTGCAATTCTTTCGTCTGAAACATATGTGCTCCAAAATGGTGTCCGGTAACTCTTAAGTGTGCCACCCTACGGTTCGCGAATAATGCAGACATGATCGAGACCCTTCTCCGATCAATAATCAGCAGCGGGACCTGGAGATCCGTACTGACTCCTACACATTCAACGATGACTTATGTGATCGTGAGAACCTTTAACGCTTGTAACTAAACCCTTTGTCTCTCGATAAATTACATGTCCGAGACTCGATCATTGGTATCTCCATACCTAGTTTGATCTCGTTACCGACATGCACTCTTTTCTCGTTCCCGTGATATAACATTCTAGTGATCACATCACTTGCTTCCAAGCTATCTTAATGTGATATCACCGAGAGGGCCCAGAGTATATCTACCCGTCATCTGGATTGACAAATTCCACTCTTGATCCATGAGCCTCAACATAACACCTTCGTAGTATTGAACCCATCTTTATAGTCACCCTGTTACGGTGTGACGTTTGATGTTATCCAGATACTCTTCCGGTGTTAGCAATTAACATGATCTCATGGTCTAAGGATAAAGATTACTTCGTATGATGTTATAGCAATATAAACATAATGACTTGATCATAATGCTATACTTCGGATGAATATTCATCACATCATTCCACCAATGGTGTGACCTTGTTATTAACAACATCCAATGTCCATGATCAGGAAACCTTGATCATCTTGTTAATCAACAAGCTAGTCTATAAGAGAGGCATAACTACGAACCGTTTTTGTTTATTAAACACACATGTATTGATGTTTCCGATCAATACAATTCTAGCATGTAAAATAAACATCTATCATATATAGGGAATATATAATAACAACTTTATTATTGCCTCTCAGGGCATATTTCCTTCAGTCTCCCACTTGCACTAGAGACAATAATCTAGTTCACATAGTGATAAATCTAACACCCATGGAGTTCTGGTGTTGATCATGTTTTTCCCTAGGGAGAACTTTAGTCAACGGATCTGCTACATTTAGGTCCGTGTGTACTTTACAAATCTTTATATCTCCATCCTTGACATGCTCACGGATGGAGTGAAACCGGCACTTAATATGCTTGGAATTGCTGTGAGACCTTGGTTCCTTTGCGTTGGCTATGGCTCCATTATTGTCACAATAGATAACCATTGGGTCCAACGCACTGGGAACCACACCTAGTTCCGTAATGAACTCTTTCATCCAAACCGCCTCCTGCACCGCTTCTGAAGCAGCAACATATTCCGCCTCCGTCATTGATCCATCCACCACAGGTTGTTTGGAACTCCTCCAACTAACCGCTGCTCCGTTCAAGAGAAATACGTATCCGGATTGAGACTTAGAGTCATCCAGATCGGTGTCAAAGCTAGCATCGACATAACACTTAGCGACTAGCTCTTCTTCACCTCCGTATATAAGAAATATATCCTTAGTTCTTCTCAAGTACTTGAGGATGTTCTTTACCGCTATCCAGTGTTCCGAACCTGGATCAGATTGGTACCTACTAGTCAAACTAATAGCATGTGCCACATCCGGTCTTGTACATAGCATGGCATACATAATAGAGCCTATGGCCGAGGCATAGGGGATCTTATCCATCATCTCTCTTTCTTCCGCCGTAGACGGACTTTGAGTCTTACTCAATGTCTTGCCTTGCAACATAGGTAAGAACCCCTTCTTACTTTCTTCCATATTAAACTTCTTTAATATCTTATCAAGGTATTTACTCTGCGATAGCCCAATTAGGCACCTTGATCTATCTCTATAGATTTTAATGCCTAATATATATGATGCTTCACCAAGGTCTTTCATTATAACTTTTAACACTGTTAAAGATCTATATCATTTCCAATCAATAATATGTCATCCACATATAATATCAGAAATGCCACATTGCTCCCACTCACTTTCTTGTAAATACAAGCCTCTCCATAAGTTTGGACAAATCCAAACTCTTTGATCACCTCATCAAAGCGGAGATTCCAATTCCGGGATGCTTGCTTCAGTCCATAGATGGATCGCTGAAGTTTGCATACCTTATTAGCATCCTTAGGATCGACAAAACCCTTAGGTTGTATCATATACAACTCTTCTTCAATATTACCATTGAGGAACGCAGTTTTGACATCCATCTGCCATATTTCATAATCGAAATATGCAACAATTGCTAACATAATCCTAACCGACTTAAGCATCGCTACAGCAGAAAATGTCTCATCGTAGTCAACTCCTTGAATTTGTCGAAACCCCTTTGCGACAAGTCGAGCCTTATAGATGGTCACATTACCATCAACATCAGTTTTTCATTTGAAAATCCATTTATTCTCAACGGCCTTTCGGTCGTGAGGTAAGTCCACCAAGTTCCAAACTTGGTTCTCGTACATGGATTCCATCTCAGATTTCATGGCTTCTAGCCATTTGTTGGAATCCGAGCTCATCATCGCTTCTTCGTACGTCGCAGGGTCATACATTTCATCAACCATGAAATTCACAACAGGATTGCCGTACAGTTCAGGAGCTGCACGTGTCCTGCTTGACCTGCGAGGTTCGGTAGTGTCCTCTTTCGGAGTTTCATGATCATTATCATTAGCTCTCTCTTCATCAGGTGAAGTCAACTCCGAAACAACTTCCGATGCTGCGCCACTCGCCATTCCATGAAGAGAAGGTTCAATAACCTCTTCGAGTTCTACCTTCCGACTACTCACACCTTTCGCAAGAAACTCCTTCTCAAGAAAGGATCCATTCATGGCAACAAAAACCTTGCCCTCGGATCTGTGATAGAAGGTATACCCAATTGTTTCCTTAGGGTATCCTATGAAGACGCATTTTTCCGCTTTGGGTTCGAGTTTATCCGGTTGAAGTTTCTTCACATAAACATCGCATCCCCAAACTTTAAGAAATGACAGCTTAGGTTTGTTTCCAAACCATAATTCATGCGATGTCGTTTCAACGGATTTAGATGGTGCCTGATTTAAAGTGAATGCAGCTGTTTCCAGTGCATAACCCCAAAATGACAGTGGCAAGTCAGTCAGAGACATCATAGGTCAAACCATATCCAATAAGGTAGGATTACGATGTTCCGACACACCATTACATTGTGGTGTTCGGCAGGCGTTACTTGTGAAACTATTCCACACTCTTTCATGTGTGTGGTAAACTCGTAACTTAGATACTCTCCTCCACGGTCAGACCGTAGAAATTTGATCTTTCTATTACGATGATTTTCCACTTCATTCTGAAATTCCTTGAACTTTTCAAAAGTTTCAGACTTGCGTTTCATCAAATAGATATACCCATATCTACTCAAATCATCCGTGAAAGTAACAAAATAACGATATCCACCTCGCGCCGACACACTCATTGGTCCACACACATCAGTATGTATGATTTCCAATAGATATGTCGCCCGTTCCATTGAACCGGAAAACGGCGTTCTAGTCATCTTGCCCATAAGGCATGGCTCACATGTATCAAATGATTCAAAATCAAGTGATTCAAAAATTCCATCAGAATGGAGTTTCTTCATGCGTTTAATGCCAATATGACCAAGACGGCAGTGCCACATATATGTAGACATATCATCATCAAGTTTAATCTTTTTAGCATTAACATTATGAATGTGTGTAATATTACTATCGAGATCCAACAGAAATAAACCATTCAACATAGGTGCATGACCATAAAAGATATCATTCTTATAAATCGAACAACCATTGTTTTCAGATTTAAAGGAATGACCACTTTGCATCAAACACGATCCAGATACAATGTTCATGCTCAGTGCAGGCACTAAATAACAATTATTTAGGTTTATAACTAATCCTGATGGCAAATGGAGAGGTAGCGTCCTGACGGCGATCACATCAACTTTTGATCCATTGCCGACCCGCATTCTGACCTCGTCCCTTGCTAGTTGTCGCTTGTTCCGTAGCCCCTGAACCGAGTTACATATATTAGCAACCGATCCCGTATCAAATACCCAGGTGCTACTGCAAGTACTAGTCAAGTACACATCAATAACATGTATATCACATATACCTTTGTTTGCCTTGCCGGACTTGTTGTCCGCCAAATACTTGGGGCAGTTGCGCTTCCAATGGCCAGTCCCCTTACAATAGTAGCACTCGGTGTCAGACTTAGGGCCAGCTCGGGGTTTCTTTTCAGGCGTGGCAATAGACTTGCCACCCTTCTTTCCCTTGTGCTTGCCTTTCTTGTCTTTCTTGAAACCGATGGTCCTATTGATCATCAACACTTGATGTTCTTTCCTAATCTCCACTTCTGCAGTCTTAAGCATTGACAGAAGCTCGGGAAGAGAGTTCTTCATGCCCTGCATATTATAGTTCATCACGAAGCTCTTGTAGCTAGGTGGCAGAGATTGGAGAACACGATGTATGCCTAAGTCAATGGGAATCGTTATTCCCAAGGACACAAGCTTATCGGCGTACCCAGACATTTTGAGTACGTGCTCACTATTGGACCTGTTTTCCTCCATCATGCAACTAAAGAACTTTTCTGTAGCATTATAACTCTCTACGGCAGCATGGGTATCAAAAATCATTTTCAATTCTCCCATGGTATCAAAGGCATTGCCATTTTCGAAACGCTTTTGAAGTTCTCGCTCTAGCCCATACAGTATGCCGCAATAAACTAAGTTTTGGTCCTCCTGACGAGTCACATAGACATTCTTTTCCTCGTCAGGGGCATCAGGACCTGGTGGGGGGCCTAGCGGTGCATCTAGCACATATTTCTTTTGTGTAGCAGTGAGGAGAATCCACAAATTCATAGCCCAGTTGGTGAAGTTGCTACCATTCACGGCAAGTTTCTCTTTCTCCATGAACACATTGAAATTAAAAGCAGGTGGTGCCATCTACAACAGAATTTGTAAAGTTTATTTAGACTAAGTTTATGATAGACTGAGTTCAACTAATCCAAATTACTAATGAACTCCCACTCAAAAACGACATCCCTCGTGTCTTTTGGTGATTACATGAACCAAATCCACTACACCAAGTCCGATCATCACGTGAGTTGATGTAGCTTCAAAGGCGAGCATCTATATGGGCATCATCTCAACTATATGACTCATGCTTAACCTTTCGGTCCGTGTTCTGAGGCCATGTCTGTACATGCTAGGATCGCCAAGTAAGAACCTTAGTATTCGCGTGTGTAAAACTGTCTTACACCCGTTCCTATGAAAGCGTAGATTCGAGTACACCCGATCATCACGTGATGTCTCGAAACACGATCCACAGAACGGTGCATACTTAAGGAAGAACACATTTTTATCTTGATATGTAAAAGAGGGATTGTCTTATAATGCTACCAAAAGCGCCAAAATAGCAGTATAAGATGCTAACATCTAATGTGTAAAGTGAGATGATATGGTCCATGCATTTGATCTCTATCACTTGCATCGTGGTATGATCTCTATCATTCCTTTGTGTGTAAGGCCAAGGTCTATGGAACTTACACGTTGAGTGTGTTGTAAGAGTACATCTACTTACAACAATACCATATCAATACACTAGCCTAGCAACGATCTAAACTAGACGCCTCTAATTTATCAATTGCAAGTTTTACGTGGCTTAGGGCTTTCGGAGATAGAACCGTTCTCACCTACGAACATGAACCACAACAAGGATAACTAAATTATTAGCAACTCGTTGTAAATCAGATATTGACTATAGTAGGAGAGACAGACACCCGCCAGCCACTTATGCAAAACAAGTTGCATGTCAGTCGTGGAACCGGTCTCATGTACGATGACATGTAAGGTTGGTCCGGGCCGCTTCATCCCACTATGCCACCAATATCCAAAATACATAGAAGATGCAATAACATGATCATCATCGCCCACATATAAACATATGTGTACTACCCGTGCAAAGCACCTACGCATAGACCTGGCTCTGATACCACTGTTGGGTCCGTAGCATAGAAAACAAAAAATTTCCTACGGTGTGAACTACATGCCAAGATCTATCTACTAGGTACAAAGCAACGGGTGGACATACATCCAACGAGAACTTACCCTCGAAGACAACGAGTTTTGTTAACGAGTAGGAACTCGTGGTTTATGTAGTTGTACACTTGCCGATCTCAAGATCGTGAGGAAGTCCGAGCGCCGCAACTCAGTAGCGCATCCACACTCGCACACACGTTCAAGCCACCGGACAACCTCCACCTCCTCGCTCCAGCGATCCAGCGGAAGCAGCAACTCCTTCCAGATGAAATGCCACCGGGAACATGTATCTCGCTAATCTGAGACCATGGGGGAATAATTCTAGAGGGGGAGAGAGATCCTTCACAAGGAGGTGTGTGGATGAAGGAGGGAATGGGTGGCCTTTTTTAGGAGGAGGGGGGTGCCCCCTCTCTCCATGGCCGGTGCATGGGGGGGTGACCCCTCACCTCCCCCATTCATGTGGTGGTAACCCCTCCACATTAAAATGCCTCTTCACATTCCCTTTTAAAGTCTCCACTTTAAATGCATTAAATTTCTCCAAATTTAATGCTCTCTCATTTAATAAAACTCTTTTTATTAAATTTATTCAGAATTTTGTTAATTACTTTAATTAACAAACATTCACATATAGCCCCTTGCAATATTTCAATATCACATGCAGAACCACTTTCTGCAATTTCACCCGAAACAATTTCCGGTTTCTATTGAAACAATTCCTGCGCTTTGCAATTCTTTTGTCTGAAACATATGTGCTCCAAAATGGTGTCCGGTAACTCTTAAGTGTGCCACCCTACGGTTCACGAATAATGCAGACATGATCGAGACCCTTCTCCGATCAATAATCAGCAGCGGGACCTAGAGATCCGTACTGACTCCTACACATTCAACGATGACTTCTGTGATCGTGAGAACCTTTAACGCTTGTAACTAAATCCCTTTGTCTCTCGATATATTACATGTCCGAGATTCGATCATTGGTATCTCCATACCTAGTTTGATCTCGTTACCGACATGCACTCTTTTCTCATTCCCGTGATATAACATTCTAGTGATCACATCACTTGCTTGCAAGCTATCTTAATGTGATATTACCGAGAGGGCCTAGATTATATCTATCCGTCATCTGGATTGACAAATTCCACTCTTGATCCATGAGCCTCAACATAACACCTTCGTAGTACTGAACCCATCTTTATAGTTACCCTATTACGGTGTGACGTTTGATGTTAGCAAGATACTCTTCCGGTGTTAGGAATTAACATGATCTCATCGTCTAAGGATAAAGATTACTTCGTATGATGTTATAGCAATATAAACATAATGACTTGATCGTAATGCTATACTTCGGATGAATGTTCATCACACAATTCCACCAATGGTGTGACCTTGTTATTAACAACATCCAATGTCCATGATCAGGAAACCTTGATCATCTTGTTAATCAAAAAGCTAGTCTGTAAGAGAAGCATAACTAGGAACCCTTTTTGTTTATTAAACACACATGTATTGATGTTTCCGATCAATACAATTCTAGCATGTAAAATAAACATCTATCATATATAAGGAAGATATAATAACAACTTTATTATTGCCTCTCAGGGCATATTTCCTTCAAAAGGTACTAGCCCCTGCTTGGGGTCTTGAAGATCTTCCTCCATTGGCTCCTTTCCTTTAACCTTGGCGAACACCATTGTGCTTCTAAACCTTCAAAGAGTATGTCCTGGCAGAAACAGATCGAAACTAAAACACGACGAAAACACGATATACGAACCTCGGGAGATCCGGGGGATTATATATTACGAAGTTTCACAACAAGAGGAAGGTACTGGGTGAAAACGGGTCGGAGACGGAGTCTAGGGTGGACTCACCACCTGGTGGCGCGGCCAGGGGTGGGCCCGCGCCACAGGGTGGTGTGAGCCACCCTGGCTCCGTTTCCGTCCCTTTTTCGCTTCGTAGCTTTCCTTATTGACTGAAAAGTGCAAAAATATAGTTGTATTGTATTTTCATGGAACTTTCCTTACCAGAACTGTTACCTATTTGGAAACGGACTCTGCAGGTCTCTGAATTTGGTATCTAGTGGATTATTCCGGAGTCTCCACTTGAATAATCATCAGTATCTTCATCTTCGTACACTTATTACTTGAGTCATAAAACCCTTCTCTTCCTTATTACACCATTATCTCCACTACCTGGAAATTTCTTTCACATAAAACTTCACACAGTTCTCATTAGCAACATTAGTATAAATGAAGTGATAAAACCTTTCGTATCCAACTTCAACTGAAAACCATCAAAACATAAGCTACTGTAGCAACTCCTTCCGAAAACCCAAAAAGAATTCAAAAAGGAAATCGAATAAAGAAGCAAATACAAGAGTGGCAAAATCTGTCAAAACAGACCAGCAGGTAAAGACCAATTTTTTCGAAAATCTTCTGTTGCTCAAATCAAAAAGTGCGAAACTAACGAAAGTTAAATAACAACCTGGGTCAGAAGCACAAACAATTACAGCTCAATCCGACATACACAGATCTCTCACGAAATTTTACGGTGAAGCACAAAAATCCGTTTGGGGACAGCAACTTCCCCAAATCTTACTTCTCTCTCATTAGAGGTTGATCTTGACACAAAAATCAAACAAAATGGATAAGGAGCGGTTATTACCAAAGTAATAACTTCCAATACTCAAATAAACAAAAACAAACTGAAAGCACAAACAAATTGGGTTGTCTCCAATAAAGCTCTTTCTTTATAGCCATTAAGATGGGCGTCATAATTTTGAAGATGCCCACATAGGAATATGAATTGAAGTGAAGGGGAGCATTAAGAAGAAAAAATATACACATTTAAGTCTAACCCACTTCCTATGCAAGGGAATTTTGTAAATAAACAAGTTGAAACCAGAGGCTACTTGCATAGGAAGGCAAAAGAAGTGCAACATAAAAACTTTCAGCATAAAACGAGGAAACTTGATATTATTGAGATGCATAGGAACACTTTTTCCCTCTCTCATAGTAACTTTCAGTATCATGCATAAACTTATCAATATAGCTATCACAAGGGCCATCATAGCAATGATCACTTATTCTAACAGAAACACAGGAATACTAGCTCTCATAACACTACTTTGTGAAACAATATTAGAGGTATCCTTACAAAGGATAGTGTGTCCCTCTTTTTCATATTTAGTAACAAAGTCTTTTACATTTGCTATTATAGGTTCATCAACCATTTGTTTATTAGGTTTAATAGCTTTATTTGTACTTTCATTAACCATACTAGCTATCATAGAATGTTCCTTTACCTTAACTGGGAAAGGCATTTTCTCAATATAAGGTTCAGGTAAGACATGATTAGCAGTATAAACTTCAGTATTTCTTGCAGGAACACTCTTAGCAATATCTTTATAAGGTTCATGATACTTATTCCACTTCTTTTTAGGCACTTCAATGTAGGAAGCAAAAGCCTTAAAATAAGAAGCAATAGTTTGAGAGTCTAAACCATAAGCATTTTTAATATTTTGAAAGTCATCAGTTCCCATAAAAGATTCAATGCATTCATAATCATAATTTATACGTGACTTTCTACCTTTGTCATTCTCCAAAGCTTCATCATTGTCTTGAATACGGTCCAGAAGATCCCATTTAGCTTCTTCTTCCATACGAGTGAATGATCCAGCACAAGAAGCGTCCAATAAATCCTTATCATGTAGAGGGAGCCTTGCATAAAAGTTGTTGATAATAATATTGTTGGGAAGCTCATGAATGGGACATTTGAGCATTAGTAACTTCTATCTCCCCCAAGCTTAAGTTGTACTCTCTTCATCAAGAGGCGAAAAGTTGTATATTTGATTCCGATCTTTATGAATCTCACTAGGAGGATAAAACTTTGAATAAAAGAGAGGCAATATTTCCTCCCATTCCAGAGCTTGACCATTCTTCAGCAGCTTATACCATTCCTCAGCTCTTCCTTTCAGCGATAATGAGAATAACTTCTTCTTAACTTGATATGTAGTAATACCTGCACACTTGAACAACCCGCATAATTCGTGTATAAAGAGTAAATGATCACCGGGATGGACAGTTCCATCCCCAACATAGTAGTTATCCATAACACGATCAATAATTCTTGTAGGTATTTTGAAAACATCATTCTCAGCAGGTGGTGGCTTATCTACTACCTTAGCAGTGGTAGTAACATTACCAAATAAGAAACTCAGCGAATTATCCATAACGAAAATAAAGCAACTAGCAGAAGTAAACAATACTCACAGTAGAAGTTTCCTTTACCAGTTCCACTCTCCAATAGCGCTTCACTCCCCGACAACGGTGCCAGAAAATAGCCTTGATGACCCACAAGTATAGGGGGTGTATCGCAGTATTTTCGATAAGTAAGAGTGTCGAACCCAACGAGGAGCAGAAGGTGCTGGCTAGTGGTATGGATCATGAATTCTCTCCAAATACTTAGCAAACAGATTTTTAGGGGTTTTTGATAAAGCAAGTAAACATAGTACGAGTAAATAAAAGATAGTACGAATAAATGCAACAAGTGGCCCAATCCTTTATGTAGCAAAGGACAAGCCGGATGTATTACTTAAGATGACCAAACGGAAAAGTTTCCCCTATGAACTAATGCAAGATTCAACCCAATTGTTACAGCAATATGGAGATGGTGATGAGGCCCTCATCACCATCTCCATATTGCTGTAACAATTGGGTTGAATCTTGCATTAGTTCATAGGGGAAACTTTTCCGGTGTTGATTACTCTTTGTAGTTGATGCTATTGAGTGAACCGTTGAATTATTGTTTATGTTCAGATTGTTATACATCATTATTCTATCTCCGATCATGATCCATATGATGTCTTGTGAATAGTTCGTTTTGTTCTTGAGGACATGAGAGAAGTCATGTTGTTAGTAGTGGAGTTGTGTTGAGAAAGATTCAATAGTTTGATATTTAAGTTGTGGTGTACTTCTTCTAGTGGTGTCATGTGAACGTCGACTACATGACACTTCACCTATATGGGCCTAGGGGAATGCATTGTGTATTTGGCTACTAATCGTAGGGGTTGCCGGAGTGACAGAAACCTGAACCCCCGTTAGGAAACCATTGCACAAGGGACGTAAGGGTCTTAGAGTTTAAAGCTGTGGTTAGGTTTCTACCTTAATTACTTTCTTGTACTTACGGATGTTTGCAAGGGTTTTAATCACAAGTATGTATTAGTCCTAGGAAAGTCGGTACATTAGCACAGGTTCACCCACACAACACTTAGCAAGCTGAAGAAGATTAATCAACTATATGAAGCAAAAGCACTTGACAGTCTTCCCATGTGTCCTCGAGAACGTTTGGTCATATTAAGTAATACAACCGGCTTGTCCTTTGCTGCATAAAGGATTGGGCCACTTGCTGCATTTATTCCTACTGTGTTTTGTTTACTCGTACTTTGTTTACTTGCTTTATCAAAAACCCCTAAAAATCTGTTTGCTAAGTATTTGTAGAGAATTCCTGATCCATACCACTAGCCAGCACCTTCTGCTCCTCGTTGGGTTCGACACTCTTACTTATCGAAAATACTGCGATACACCCCCTATACTTGTGGGTCATCAGTGGTCTAATTCTAAGAAAAACTAGGTGTTCTGGAAGAGATTCACTACTTGCCCTAATCATTTCCCGTGAGCAAGCATGGTCATAAGGTCATATATGATACGGTCTTATAGTTAGTAACAAATACAAACTAGATTATTTGTACTCTAGTGCCAGTGAGAGAATTGAGATATGCCCTTGAGGAAAATAATTCGTATCTCATTAGTTCATAATAGTTTTATACTATTCTATAATTGTATAAATCAAACATTGATACACATGTGGTATATAAACAAACAAGAGTCCCTAGTAGCCTCTATTTAGCTTGTTCATTGGGCAACTGATGATCAAGGTTTCCTAATCATAGTGCATTTATCCCAATTGACAATGAAGTCATATAATTGGTGAATCATGTGATGGACATTACCGAATATAAGTATTTGCAACATGATCAAGTGACAAAGTTCACCGTTGCAATAGTTAGAAAACGAAATATCCTAATCCTTAGACCATGAGATCATGTTTAATCACTGGTACCTGAGGCTGCTTTGACCGCATCAACCGTCACACTATAACAGGGTGATCATAAAGGTGTATGTTGGCTATTCCATAGGTACAGGTTGAGGCGCATGCATCAAAATCGGGATTTGTTCTCCTGCATGACGGGAAGATACACTGGGCGCACTCAGTGAGATTACATCCATAAATGTTGTGCAACATGTGACTAGGTCGCGGGGATGGAATATCACGGAATGAGTAAAACAACACTTGTCAGTAACGAGATTGAACAAGGTATGATGATACCGATGATCAGATCTCGGGCAAGTCAGGTGTCAAAGTAACAAAGGGAATTGGACTCGGCGTTTATGGTTCAAACAACAATAGACATCGTGGAATGCACACGAATCATTATGGGCATACTGATCCTGCTACTGATCATTGATCCGAGAGGAGTCTCGATCATGTCTGTGATGTTCCTGAACCGTAGGGTAACACACTTAAGCGTACGATGACATTCAGAGATCATTTTGGTTGAATGGAATCATTTGAAGTAAGAAAGAGAAAATGGCTAGAATTGTTCCAGGAGGACCCGAAATTGTTTGGAGTAAGCCGAAAGGTGTTTCGAGTTAAGAGGAATTTAATAATATCTATTTATATATTAATTATTGGAATTATTATTAAATGAAAAGTTATTATTTAAGGGGAAGCTTCACCTAATGGGTCAAATCCCCAAAGGGGCAAAGGCCTAAGAGGGCAAGCCACCCGAATGGGGCAAGGGGACAGCCGCCACTGCCAGCCTTGGCCGCCGCGCAAGTGGGACCCACCTAGCCGTCACGCCTACCTCGGGCTCGCACGCATGGGGCCCACTCGGACGACTGGATCCTCCTCCTCCCACGTGCCTCCACCTCTCCTCTCATTTAGTCCCACCCCGGGACTTGAGGAGAAAGGGGTCTCCCCTTCTCCCCTATATAAGGAGGGTCCTTTGGTGGGAAAAGGACAAACAAAAATAAAATATGTTGTAAGGCATTTTCCTTAAGAGAATTTCTTTCTCCATTGCAACTTCGGCCCCGAGTCAAGGCTGCGTACGCTAGGGAGTGCTTCGCTACGACACACCGTTGTGCTACGGGGATTCCAGCCAGGATATCTATTTCTGCACTCTCAGCAGGGAACAGAGAAACGGAGGTCGTCATCGTACATCCCACGTGTGCGCTCGGAGGTGCAAGGGCACCCTAGCCGCCACACCCTCACGCAGCATGACGAGCAGCGCTATGGGGAGAGAAGAGGATCCGTCCATGGCATCCACAGGCGCCGCAACAACATCCTCTAGCCCTTGGGCCCAGACCGCCAACGCGCGTTGCCGGACTGCGTCATCGACCACCACCGCTCCACATCGACAACACCCCGCCGCCACGCCAGATCAGACATCGCGCTGAATCACTGCGCCGCCCACATCTTCCGCCTCTCTGCGTGAAGAGGAAGAGTGGAGGGGAGCCATCCTTGCCTTCACCGCCGATTGACAGCTAGGGTGCCGCCACCACTGCCAGCGGCGGCGACGGCCAGGAGATCCGGACGGTGGCGGTTATGTTTTTGTGGAGGATGGGGTCGCCACCCACGCGACCGACCTGGGGGCGTTTTTTTTCCGGTTCTCCCCAATTTTGAAACCGACATTAGGCCATATCTACAAAAATGTTTGACCGTGAGAAAAGAAAACCAAATTTCTATTTGATCAAATTTAGGATGCCACTGTCTTGTAAAAACATATTGTCTCTATGGTGTTCTTTTTTCTTCCCGAGACAATAGGCGCCTAACAGATCAAAGAAAGACATTAACTAGTAAATAAATCCATCGTCACACCCTGAAAAAGAGCCATCCTCTTATCTGCAAGTACGGGGCTACTAGGTTGTAATCCACACAAAAAAAAAACTACTTGTACTAGTCTGTGTATACGTACCTACTTTCAGATTGGAGTGTGCTAGCTGATCTACGGGTTTGATGGAGCGACACAGCATAGGCATGCTGGCTAGAATGGCGAGATTCTGGCACCGCATCGGCATCCGTAGCCTCGTCGACTCATAGTGATGGAGTGGTAGTTCGCGAGCAAAGACGGGCGTTGTATGCCGAGTCCAAAAGTACAATCGGCAGGGTCTGCACGACGGTCCCCGTCCGAGCAAACTACGCACTGAAACGTTGATGATCGACATATTTGAGGTCTCTAGCTCTCCAAGATGGCTTTGGTTCGTGGCACACAACAACTGTAAGATCTTGCTTTGTTACCGTTGTATCCTATTCCCTGGATTTTTATCTCGTTTGGCCTCTCTCATCATCTCCTCATCTTTTTTTGGGGGTAGTTTTCACCTATCTAACATGGTGAGCTAGTGCCCCACGGTACAAAAAGTGATGTGAAAACAATTTATTGTTATCTACTTATGCGAAGATAGGATGATACATATAGAGGAGATAGTGTTCTTTACACAAGTGAAAGTTGGTAAGGCATTCACGTTTTAATCATGAAATGAAAGCCCGTGTACGTAATTAATGTTTACCTATAAAAAACCCTCATTTTTTTGATATACTAAACCATAGATGGCTGACAAAAAGTTCCTTCGTTATGCCTTATCACAAGCAGCTGTAGAAAACACGGTTAAATCACATACGGTCGTATTTAATTTTGTTATATGTTGATCCAAATTCTACAAAGTAGAGGCCAACTTCTGACGGAGCAGAGCGAGGCCCGTCGCCGGGGGCTTGGGCCGATGCGGAGCGGAGTCTGAAATTGGCCCACTCCGTGCCCAACAGGGACGCCTGTGGGGGGTGCGGGGGGCGACAGCCCCCCCGCGGTACGGATCGTTGATGACCTAGGTTACCACCTCTATATATACTTCTTGTAAGCCGCCGGCTGGGATAAGTTGCATCTGTGAAATCCCCGGCGTTGTGTAAACACTCTCCGTTATAGTGAAGTTTCGCTGGCTGGCGCCCGTGGTTTTTCCCTTCTCTTTGTTGGAGAGGGTTTTCCACGTTAAATCCGTGTCCCCTTGCTGTGATTTTGTTTTCGTTCTTCGTTATTTACTTGTCACAAATCTAACAAGTGGTATCAGAGCCCCAGGTTCTAATCTAGGGTTTGCGACATGTCGTCATTGAAGTTCGATCTACCGCAGCTGGACTACTCCACAAGATTCTGCTTGTGGCAGGTGAAGATGCGGGCGATTCTCGCCCAAACTTCAGATCTGGATAATGCGCTGGATGGATTCGGGGAAAAGGATGCTAAGAGCTGGTCTGACGAAGAGAAGAGGAAGGACCGTAAGGCTTTGTCTATGATTCAACTTCATCTATCCAACAATATTTTGCAGGAAGTCTTGAAAAAGAAATCTGCTGCTGCCCTTTGGGGGAAACTGGAATCGATCTGCATGTCAAAGGATCTAACCAGTAAGATGCATGTGAAGATGAAGTTGTTCTCGCATAGATTGCAAGAAGGTGGATCGGTAATGAATCACTTATCTCTTTTCAGAGAGATTATTTCTGATTTGCAATCTATGGAAGTAAAATATGATGATGAGGATCTAGCTCTATTACTCTTATGCTCGTTGCCTAGTTCTTATACTCACTTTCGTGATACAATGTTGTTGAGTCGTGATAAGATAACCCTTGATGAAGTGCAAGATGCCCTCAAACAGAGGGAAAAGATGAAATCTATGGTGCAGGCAGATGGGGCGTCTTCCAAGGCTGAAGCTCTACAGATTCGTGGCAGGACCGATCAGAGATTTAACAACTATGGCAACCGAGATAAGAGCAAAGACGGCAGAAGTCGTTCGAAGTCCAAGGGAAAGGACAAGTTCTGCAGGTATTGTAAGAAATCTAATCATGTTATTGATGATTGTTGGAAGCTGCAGAATAAGGAGAAAAGGAACGGTACTTACCAACCGAAAGATAAGGATCAAGGTAATGGTAAGGCTGCTGTTGTTTCTGGTGATAGTTCTGACGGTGAATGTTTAGCCGTTTTTGCTGCTTGTGCATCTCGTGATGATGAATGGATTCTTGATACTGCATGTTCGTTTCATATTTGCCGTAACAAAGATTGGTTCAGTTCATATGAGTCTGTGCAGACTGGAGATTTTGTACGTGTGGGGAATGACAACCCATGCCATATTGTTGGAGTTGGATCTGTTAAGATCAAGACACATGATGGCGTGACGCGTACGTTGAATGAGGTGAAGCACATACCAAGCATGGCCAGAAATCTGATCTCCCTGAGTACCATGGACGTTGATGGATACAAGTACGCCGGTGGGCGTAGGTTGTTAAAGGTATCGAAAGGCTCTCTTATTCACATGATAGGTGATATGAATTCTGCTAAGTTATATGTTCTTAGAGGTAGCACTTTGCCTGGTATTGCTGCTGCTGTTACTGTTAATGATTATGATAATTGTGGTAAAACAAATCTGTGGCATATGCGTCTTGGGCATATGAGCGAACATGGCATGGCAGAATTGGTTAAGAGAGAGCTGATTGATGGTTGCAACTTGGGTAAGTTTCAGTTCTGTGAGCACTGTGTTTTTGGTAAGCATAAAAGAGTTAAATTCAATGCTTCCGTTCATACCACCAAAGGCATATTAGATTATGTGCATGCTGATGTATGGGGACCTTCCCGTAAGACTTCTATTGGTGGTGCTAATTACATGCTTACTATTATTGATGACTACTCAAGAAAAGTGTGGCCATATTTTCTGAAACACAAATCTGATGTTTTTGATGCTTTTAAGAAGTGGAAAGTTATGGTAGAAAAGCAAACTGAAAAGAAGGTAAAGGTACTACGTACTGATAATGGTATGGAATTCTATTCTAATGAGTTTGAGGAGTTTTGCAGTAACGATGGTATGATCAGGCACCACACCATCCCTTACACTCCTCAGCAGAATGGCGTGGCTGAGCGCATGAACAGAACCATCATCTCGAGGGCTCGCTGTATGTTGTCCAATGCAGGTATGCATAGACGTTTCTGGGCTGAAGCAGCCAACACAGCGTGCTACCTCATCAACAGGTCACCTTCTATTCCACTTGAGAAGAAAACTCCCATTGAGGTATGGTCAGGTTCGCCTGCTGATTATTCACAGTTGAGAGTTTTTGGTTGCACAGCTTATGCTCACGTTGATAATGGAAAGTTAGAGCCTAGAGCTGTTAAGTGCATATTCCTTGGTTATGGTTCAGGAGTTAAGGCATATAAACTATGGAATCCTAAAACTAAAAGGATTTTGTTGAGTAGGAATGTTGTTTTCAATGAATCCGTTATGTATCATGACAGCTTGCCATCAGATCCCTCTCCTGTTGCTATTGGAGAGGAGGGAGTTCGTGTGCAGGTGGAGCACCTACAGAAAACTGTTGATAATAATGTTGTTGTTGATGATACTCATGAGGAAAATATTGATGATGATGTTGTTCAGCACTCACCTACTGTTTTGCAGCAGCCACAGGAATCTATTGCTGCTGATAGACCGAGGCGTAACATAGTTCCACCTCGTCGTTTAATTGAAGAGTGTAATCTTGCTCATTATGCTTTGAGTTGTGCTGAACAGGTGGAGCATGATACTGAACCTGCTACATACAATGAGGCTATTGCATCCGTTGACCACGAAAAGTGGGTTTCTGCTATGCAAGAAGAGATGCAATCGCTTGATAAGAATGGCACATGGGAAGTTGTGCGCTTGCCTAAACAGAAGAAGGCTGTCCGCTGTAAGTGGATATACAAGAGAAAGGAAGGTTTGTCTCCTAATGAGCCTCCAAGATTTAAGGCAAGGTTAGTAGCAAAAGGTTTTAGCCAGATTCCAGGTATTGACTATAATGATGTTTTCTCTCCGGTTGTGAAACATAGCTCTATTCGTACTTTCTTTGGTATTGTTGCTATGCATGATCTTGAGCTTGAGCAGCTAGATGTAAAGACTGCTTTTCTGCATGGTGAACTGGAGGAGGAGATTTACATGGACCAACCTGAAGGGTTCATAGTTCCTGGAAAAGAGGATTTTGTGTGCAAATTGAAGAGATCGCTTTATGGTTTGAAGCAATCTCCAAGACAGTGGTATAAAAGGTTTGATTCATTTATGATCTCACAAGGTTTTAAGAGATCTCAGTTTGATAGCTGTGTTTATATAAAGTTTGTTAATGGGTCACCTATTTACTTGCTATTATATGTTGATGATATGTTAATTTCTGCCAAGAGCATGAAAGAAATTACTACTTTGAAGGCACACCTAAGTAGTGAATTTGAGATGAAAGATCTTGGTGCTGTTAAGAAAATCCTAGGTATGGAAATTAAACGGGACAGAAAATCTAGGTTGTTGTTTCTTAGTCAGCAAAGTTACGTTGAGAAAGTTCTTCAACGTTTTAATATGCATGATGCAAAGTCAGTTAGTACTCCTGTTGCTCCTCACTTTAAATTGTCAGCATTGCAATGTCCTAGTTCTGATGAAGATATTGAGTACATGTCTCGAGTTCCTTATTCTAGTGCTGTTGGTTCCTTGATGTATGCCATGGTTTGTTCTCGCCCTGATTTATCATATGCTATGAGTTTGGTGAGTCGTTACATGGCTAATCCTGGTAAAGAACATTGGAAAGTTGTTCAGTGGATTTTCAGGTACCTTCGTGGCACATCCAACGCTTGCTTGAAATTTGGTAAGACTGGTGAGGGACTCGCAGGCTATGTGGATTCAGATTTTGCTGCCGATTTGGATAAGAGGAGGTCCCTCACAGGTTATGTGTTCACGGTAGGTGGATGTGCCGTGAGTTGGAAGGCAACGCTGCAACCAGTTGTTGCTTTATCTACAACCGAAGCAGAATATATGGCTGTTGCTGAAGCATGCAAAGAGTCTGTTTGGTTGAAAGGTTTGTATGCTGAGCTTCTGTGATAGTCAAAGTGCTATTTACCTTACTAAGGATCAGATGTTCCATGAGAGAACAAAGCACATTGATATCAAGGACCATTATGTTCGTGATGTTGTTGCACAAGGTACACTGAAGGTATGCAAGATAAGCACTCATGATAATCCTGCTGATATCCCACTCCGTGCCTAACAGGGACGCCTGTGGGGGGTGCGGGGGGCGACAGCCCCCCGCGGTACGGATCGTTGATGACCTGGGTTACCACCTCTATATATACTTCTTGTAAGCCGCCGGCTAGGATAAGTTGCATCTGTGAAATCCCCGGCGTTGTGTAAACACTCTCCGTTATAGTGAAGTTTCGCTGGCTGGCGCCCGTGGTTTTTTCCTTCTCTTTGTTGGAGAGGGTTTTCCACGTTAAATCCGTGTCCCCTTGCTGTGATTTTGTTTTCGTTCTTCGTTATTTACTTGTCGCAAATCTAACAAATTTGAAGCCTCTTGAATTACATACTAAAGCATATTAAAAAAAGAGTCTCTCGAGATAATGAGTAAATTACGTGGTTTTATAGCCGGTACAAGAACACCCACCTCCAGCTAACTGGAGCTAATAATTCAGTTTGCTAGCTGCAGATAGAGAGTCGAGTTGTTTGGAAGAACATACTCCAAAAATAGGCTGGCTAGGTTGTTTCAACACAGGGAGAAACTTGACTAATCGTATATTGCATTATTTTTTATTAATTATTAACGAGTAAAGCTCCACGTTAATGAAGAAAAGTTCATGTTGTTTGCTACCAAACGAGAACAAGGATATTTATCTCTGTTCTTTGATGTTTACACGACGCTGTTTACAAGCTCTACGGTGTCATGAGCATGTGATTACTGATTAGTCGTGGCCACATGCTTGAGTCCCTATAGGTAAAAAAGCCCAGGTCATAGGGAAGTCTCGAACTGAAAACCGAGCCGACTCTGGTAATAGCGGACGATGATGGTGTTTTTGCGTCGCTCCTTTGTCGAAGTAATCGTCAACACAGCCCTCACGTCATTCCACGGGCTACACTGGGGGAACCATTGATCAGGATATTCCAGATTGGATGATGATGACACTTGATGCCGTTCTCCCTCCTAGGGTCATCGTCTTGGAGCAGCTGTCCGTCGAAGGGAAAGAAGGTGGAGTGGCTTTTTCTTGCACGGAATGTTCGGCGGAGATGTCAAGTCATGCCTAACCGGGTGCTACGCTCAACCATGCCTGGTTCTATGGGTGTTACCCACTACAATCTTCTGGAGGCTTTAAGCTGTGTTGGATGGCGGGACTCAGTGACATGGTGTCGAGGGGTCTCGATGGCGACCACGCGTGCGTGTTGATTGATGCGTGCAGGGTGTTGGCATTGTATGGCATCGCCGGAAGGCTTGACAACGTCAACACATTGATCATTGTACTGAAGATGGGTTTGTCGAAGACGATGGCAGCGACTTCTAGAGCAGGGGAGGGTCTGCTAGACTGATTTTGCTCATGGCTTGCCGATGGATAGACTGATGAGGCCTTCGGTTTTTAGATGAAATGCGTAGGTCTGAGGTCATGACACTGGTCCTGATCATAAACACCCCCTTCATCAACCTTGTAGGTGTAGCGGCGGTTGTCATCAGGTCGGGGGTTTTGGATTGATCTTTGTACTAGTCTGTGTGATTTCGTGAATAATCTAATAAAAAGGTGGTGTGCATCTTTTTTATTCAAAGCCCTGGTCTCATCCACCGCTTTTCGAAAAAACCTAACCGAGCAAACAAAGCTAGGTTCGAGTCCACCCGAAAATATACAATAAGCAGAAAGAAGAGACGCGAGTTGGAGAGCATCCCTGCCGTTCTGCTGGTCTCTCTAAGTTACTCGGTCGCTCTGCTCCTACCAATGGTAAGCATCCATCATTAACATTAGGAAAAGAACACACGCTTTGAGCATTGAGCCATGGAGTTAATCTTCGCTTTCTCTGGTAAAGTGAAAGTTGTTTTTTTGTCTCGTAATCCCTTCGAACCATATTAATAGGCTTAACTTTATCTAGATTTGTAGGTATGTAATTAAGTATTTAGAGTAGATGCATTCATATCTAGATAAAGTTGAGGCTAGGGTCAACATTTTAAAATCTTAACTACCGATGTATTTACAAATATTTAAGCAGGGTATGTAGAAACCAAAAGTATACTCCCTTCCCTTCGTTCCAATGATTGTTTTATTCTGAAAAGCTAAGCTATGTAAAGCGTTGTTTTGCTTATGCCTGGCAGTGTTGTTCTGCACTTCAATTCAGAAGCTTGATGTGGCGGTCGCAGGGCACCCTAGTGCGGAGGAGGAGGCCGCGGCGCTGAATCAGTTGGTTGCCGTTCTTGCGCGCCCAGAAGCTGTCCAACGTCGTGTACATGGTGCACATGCCATCGTTGCCCCATAGGCTCTTAGCACTTCCTATAGCATAACTAGATGCACCACCACTGCTCCACTACTTCGCACATGTAAGCTAGCAGTTGCACACCTTCTAGTAGTCGGAGGAGCAGCGTTTGTTGCGGCTCCAAGGGCGTCTCCGTGCATGCCTAAGAGCAATGCAATGCCATGGGTACATCAACATATAAGACTAGAATTTCTTCGTGGCACTGCACAAGTGTAAGATCATCCTTTGTTCCCATTGTCTCCTATTCCCATGCCTTTTTCTATCTCTTTTGATCGTCCTCACTCCTTATTTCCTCATCTTTATCTGTGGTTTTCACCCATTGATGTAGTAAGCTACTGTGGCAACCTATAATATGGAAACCGGAACAATAGAGCTTGCAATCCATTTAGAGTATATAGAGCACATATGATTATCCACATGACCAAAGTTTGGTATAGCATTCATGTTTTAATCATGAAAAATGCCTGTCAGTTGAAGTGCGGATGTGTACCTAATAAGTATTCACTGCTACAAAAACCCTCGTTTTAGATAGGATACCATAGGTGGCTGAAAAAGGACTCCATTGTTATGCTAAATCATAACAAGCTCTAGAAAAATCGGTTATACTATGGTTCATATTTAAAGCATATTGCACATGCCTAGTGAACAATATTGTATAGACTCTTGAGATAGCTAGTAAAGAACCTAGATTTATAGCTGCTTCAGGAACACTCTCCTTAGTCAATTCTTCCTAGAAACTATAGAGAATTGGTGCTAATACTCCATTTTACTACAGATAGTCAAGTTATTCGAAAGAACTTACTCCGAAAATACATTGCTTGGGTTGCTTCGACATAAGAACAAACAAGACCTTAGTTGGCTAGGTAGGAGAGAGTGATACCCCACTAAATATGTTAGTAGTCGTAGAACCACTATATTTTATTCCAAGAACATAAAGTAATTATGTTCTTGCGCCATGTCCCCCAAAATAAAGAAAATATGTAAGTCGGAACACCACACATCATATATGCATCTCAAATGCACATCATATTCATCACATTTTAAGCATAAACATCATTAAAATACTAAAAAGCACAAGTACACCAAATTTTCACATGACAAGTTCAAATTCTCAACAAGGTACTTCGCAAGTAGCACACTCACTACGATCAAGGTATTACATCATATCACATTTATATTATTTTGATAGTACTTATAAAACATATGAAAATAAGATTGATATGCTACGATCTGTCATGGTGGAAGTTAGCATCCTCTTTGATGTCTGGACTGTTGCTAAGGCCAGTTATTGCTTAGTTCCACCATGTTGATGTTGATAAGCTAAACTTGTTCTTAGGAAGACTGTAACAATAACAAAATGAACACACTTTCATGGGATAATATGAGTTTAGCTTGAATACATTGGTCATACTGTTCTTTCCGCACCGAGCACCATTCATACAAATCCGACGTGACTAAAAGATGGATATTGAGACTGCGGCTTTGGGAGGTGGCACATGGATTTTTGCGATGGCTACCCCCCAAGGGAAGCAAAATGGTACCTAACCCTAAATGAGTGAGTTGACAAGTTGGAAGTTGTATGGGATGACCATATGGATCCGTGAGTGCGGCTGGACCATCCGCTCAGCCAATGTATCCTAGAGGGGCGACTAACGATGAAGTTGTGCCGACGAGTGTGAGTTGCATGTGATCTTCTTATGAAACTATGGTCTCCTGGTGGCTATGTCGTGCAATGACACAATTCATACATAGGTGGCTATCCGGCGAGCCACCTCCGTATGGTGTTGAAGAAATACATACAAGTGCTACCTACCCCATTTTCTATGTAGCAGGTGTACCAAATCTACAAAAAACAAATGGAATTTGAAAGCCAAGTCAGAGGCCTGTTGAGGGGAGATATTTTCAATTAGCATTTTATTTCGAACATTCCAGTGAGTTCATGAAAACATAGTGATCAATATTCAGAAGAGGCGACGCCCCTTACCAGCGCTGTTCGCCCGGGCCTCTAGGAATTCCTCAAGGTATAGGGCCTTCTAGTAAGTATCCAAGGTTTCTCGAATGAAATTCCAGATGATCTAAGTCGCAAGAGAGGTGAAAATTATGTGGGTTATCGATTCAGGGACCCCACATAATGGACATAACCCATCCCCAACCCATGTTGTTTCGCAACTGCCACCCCGGAGGGAAGACGACCCCGTAGCAGTTTCCATAGAATTTTTTTTCATCTTTAGCGGTAGAGGCATTTTCCACATTTGTTTGGTCCATGGAAGAGCGGGTCCTGTAAATGGGGTCCCGATACGCGGAGCTAGCCGTGAAGGACTTCCAAGAAACACTATCACCTATTTTTGAGAGAGACCTCAGTATGCTGGCTCTAAGCTCTTCAAACTTCTCGGCTTCCTCATGGTTGAAGGTTACGAAACAAAATGTTCCATGTCCCCTCCTGGGCCGTGGAGGCTACCCTAAGTGATGGTTATGATAAAATGGCAAAGAGCCTAGGGTATTACTCCCACAGGGGCACTCCCTAAGACATGAATCCATCCAAAATAGGGTACCCTCTCTATTGCCTATGGAGAAGGTAATCCCTAAAAAGATCTCATACTTGATCTCCTGGATATACCACTAGAATTGGGAGTTCTCTTGGTGATCAATATCCAAGAGCGGGCCTCCACTCAGGTATTTGGCCTTCAATAGTTGGATCCACAGGCTTCCCTCATCTCTCAAGATCCGCCATACCCATTTTAGCATCAGAGCCTTATAGAACTTTCTTGATGCTAGGATGCCTATGCCCGCCAAATCTCCTTGGGGGCGCAGATATCCGTCCATTTCACCATGTGCTATTTTCGATAACTGTGGGATCATGCTAGAATAGGCATGACGACTCCTTATCAAAAGTGTTATGCACACTCTCCTGCAGGAGGTATAGGCCCATCACATACATGGGAAGGCTTGACAAACATAAATCTATAAGGATGGTCTTTTTCCTTTAGAAATGAACCTTCCACACCATGGTTCAACTTTTGATCTAATTTGCCCCGCTAGGGGCTCCAAGTCCTTGATAAGAACCCTGGTGTTGTGGATCGGCATCCCCAGGTAGGGAATTGGGAACGAGGCCAGCCAACAATTCAGGTTGTCGACTATCCTATGGTAGTCCTCAGGGGAGAACCCTAGCACGACATCCTTGCTCTTATGAAACTTTATCCAAAGACTAGACATCCTTGAAACACTGTCGAAGGAACTTTAGGTTGGCAATGTCATCCTTCCACCATGATCATATTGTCGTCCGCATATTGGAGGTGGGTAACACCTCCTCTAGGGATAAGATGCGCTACCACACTAGAGATGTGGCAAGCGATCTTAGCTTTCTCTAGGATGTCAACAAAAGCATCCACTTTAGAGTTAAAGAGTAGGGGTTTATGGGACCCCCCTCCCTCACACGACACGATGCTGTATAATAGGGACCCACCTCCCCATTAATGTTGAAGACGTTGCTACCACTAATGACAAATTGCATGATCCAAGTGAATGAGCGGTCATCAAATCCTCTCCTCTAAACCACCTCGCGATTGATCGAGATTCGAGACCAAGGCTCACTATGGGAGAAGCAAGATACGCCGATGACCAATTTGTATGCCGACGACAAAAGGTCGGGCCCGTCTGCACAGCTGCATGAGCTCGTCAGCAGGGGTACGCGGCCGTCGGCCTAGGAATCCTGTCGGCGTAAGGCGAATTCAATCTCCTGACGGTGACCGTCGGCCTAAAACGTACCGTCGGTGTAGGAGGCCACGTGGCCCTGCTTAACGCCCCACCTGATGGGGCGGGCGACGACGTTAGGCGCATAGCTACGCCGACGGCCAGGCCATCGGCCTAGCTAGGGCACCATTTATACACCGACGGTAATGCCGTCGGCCCATGTTTTTTATTTTTCATTTTTTCTCCAAAAGTATAAAATGGTGATTAATTTTTTCCCACTAAAATTTTAATGTATATGTAATTTTTAAATAAATTGGTGCTTGTAAAATAACCACGCGAATCTTCGGCATCCTGCCACACCCACATAAAATAACGACGTGCAGATGCCGACAGTAATATATTAGAATCATATTCAGCATCCACAATCAACATATTAGTTATCTTATTTCAAGTTCGGACTAATACATCTCGATAATATCACTAATACATCTCGCTCAATCAAACTGGACGCCGATTTCTGGGTCCTAAGCCGCGAGCGGTGAACACCCAAAGAGAAGGAACCATCACATGAGCATAGCTCGGGTGAGATCCCCGGAGAACCTGCCAGGTGTTGGAGAACTTGACCTCCAAAATAGCCATATAGCGACAGACATTCTCATCCTCCTCCCTAACACGCCTCTATACCACATGTTCAGGAGTCGGCTCCCTCCACACCGCTAGAGGACCATGTGACCGCCACCAAAGAAGTTCTGGGTCGACGACGGGACCCGGATTCCTCACCAAGCTACGATTCTCGGAAGGTAGCACCTCCAAGTGTCAGCCTGGCGGAGCCGAGAGTCGGACATCCCCGGCCCCGACGGAGCCCAACAGTCCTCTAGTGTTGCCACCGAGTTGAGGACGAGCACGCGGGTTGGGCATCCTAAATTATGCATTTGATCGAAAGAACAAATTTCTAAGTGTGGTTTCCCCAACGTCCAGGATGCCACGAGAACACGTGTGTGGCCCTAGCATGCATGCTCAAGGGTGGTGGATTGCAGGGGCACCGACCCTATTAATAATGAAAAACCTGTTAGCAACGGCATTTCATGTGGCCCTAGCATATATTGTAGTATAATAGTAAAATGTGTAGATATGAACACGTATGTTATACTAAAGAAATGGAAAAGAGGAGTAAAAAATGTAATAAAATGTTTTTGAACCATAGAAATTAAGTAATATATTAAAAATATAACATAGGGATTATTAAAATGGAAAAATAAAAAAAATGACTAGGCCGACGGCTTTGCCATCGGCGTAGAGCAGCGCATGGATAAGGCTTTTTGGCCCGCGCCCCTGCCTATCCCCTCCTCTAGTCAACCTCACCCCCGTCACCGCCACTACTTGCCTCCCAGCATGCCGCCGCCGCCACTCCCTGCCCGACCCTCCGCTGCCACTGCCACTCCCTTCCTCCCCGACCCTCCCTCCCCGAGCCGTCCCTAGCCCTCCCTCCCCGGGCCACCCCTCCCTCCATCCCCGGCCCTCCCTCCTAGAGCCGGCGCCGCCAATGCAGCCCTGCCCGCCCGTCCTTCCCTCCCCAACCCACCCTCCCTGAGCCGGCGCCACCACACCGCAGCTAAGCTCTAGTGGAGGAGCGCCCGCCCCTTCCCTTCCTAGCCCTTCCCTCCTTCCTCGACCCTCCCTCCCCTTAGCCGCTTGTCCCTCCCCGGCCCTTCCTTCCCGTAGCCACCCCGCCCACCCGCCCGCGGGGCCGCATGCTCCTTAGGCCGAGCTGGCGCCGCCACGCCCACCCACCCGTGAGCGTCTCCCCTTCGGTAAGTGGAATCTTGCATTATCGTGAACCGGGACTTGTGAACTTGCTAATAGTGGAACCTTGCATTATCGTGTAGGGATACGCATCGAGTTTGAGAGTCGGGACATCGATGGTGGGCTGTTTGCATGAGCGGCGGTGATCTTCTTTACCGTCGGTCACGCTTCTAGGGTAAGAAATCCTTTGCCTTTCTTGCATGTACCTATGGTTTTATTTAAGTGTCTAGATCACCGAGTATGTCGCGATACCTAGGCATCTTTTCCCGTCTGTAAGCGTTACGCTGATAAATATGCACATAGGGTTAGATTTGCATATTATGAACCGTAACGCTTGCGGCATTTATGGAATAGTCGGCGGATGCGTAGTTGGGTATGTTTTCCATGTTCTGCTCTGGTCCGAGTCAGGATTTCGGCAGTGCCTCCCTGTTGTTCTTCGGATGCACATCTTCTCGGCTTTTTGCCGAGACGTGTATCGTGAGAGCAGCGGGGGGTGGGGGGGGGGGTGCTGCCGAAATTCTGTCTTGGAGCGGGGTAGACCATGGAGAACGTACCCAATCTATGGATTCGGCGGCTGCTAGGAACCTCTATGCCTATTAGAGATGTAGGTCATGCGTGTTGTCCCATAGAGAAATAAAAAATATGATGCATTTAGTTTCATGCAATTATTTGATATGAAATGCCATGTTTATTATTTGGCTCCCAATAAAGCACTCATAATGGGTGGATGTACAGTGGTCATACTAGTGTTGTTGACAAAACAGAGGAGTGGCTATGGAAGACCGATATCTTAGTGAAGGAGTTAGCGCGTGGTTCTAGGGCAGGCCTTCTTCCAACTTGCCCTTGTGCTCGTTGTAAAAAGCGTCATCATCAGTCCAAGGATGATATGAAAAAACACCTTTTGAAATCTAGGTATATGCCGGACTTCTTCACGATGATCGACTTTACTCAGTACGACCGTGACAGAGGTGAGGTGATCCGGTAGTGGATCAATGGCAATGAGGGCGATGGGATTAGGAACTTGCTATATGATCTCTATGATGCCGACATGGTAGATTCGCCACCTTCAGGTGAACTAGAGGAACCACTAGAACCGGAAGAACCGCGTGAACCGGAGGAACCAGAGCCAAGCGTGAAGGCCTTCTATGATATGATGGCCTCGGCTAAGAGGCCTCTGTACGAGGGTTGAAAGATTTCTCAGCTCGATTCCATCTCGCAATTACTAACTAAAAAGCTCCAGTATGGCAACACCCGTTCATGCTTTGAAGATCATCTATAGAGATTTGGTAACACGTTACCCGAAGGGCATTGTCTTCCTAAAACCATGTACAAAGTGAATAAAATAGTGCGAACGCTCAACATGGAATACGAAAAGATAGATTGTGGTCCAAAAGGCTGCCTCTTGTTTTGGAAACAGTTTGGGGATGACAAGTACTGTAGAAAGTGTGGGGCCTCTAGGTATCATGAGGTAAAGGGAGCCGATGGTCAGATGACTCTGTCAAAAGTCGCTATGAAGATTCTTCGTTATCTCCCGTTCATAAAAAGAATCCAGCGGCTTTACATGACCAAGGAGTTTGCCACACAAATGACATGGCACAAGATGGGGAAGACATACGAGGACAAGCGCGGACGGGTAAAGATGGGACATCCATCTGATGGTAAGGCATGGAAGAACTTTGATAGAGACCACCCCGATGAGGCAGCAGAGGCTCGGAACATCAGAATTGCGATAGCAACTAATGGCTTCAATCCATATGGTATGTCGACTCCCTCCTACAGCTGCTGGCCCGTATTTGTTATTCCGCTCAATCTCCTTCCCAGAGCCCTAATGCAAAGGAAGACCATATTCCTGTCGCTGATCATTCCAGGGCCTGAATACCTGGGGAAGAATTTGAGTGTCTACATGCAGCTGCTTGTGGAAGATCTGAACCACTCTTGGCACCACAGGACGTTGACATACGACTGTGCATCGAAGACTAACTTCTACATGAAAGTTTGGTTCCACTAGTCCATGCACGACATGCCCGGGTACGCCCTATTATGCGGATGGTGTACAGCTGGTAAGTGGCCATGCCCAGTGTGCAGGCACCTACCTGAGTTCCTTTGGCTAAAGGTCGGTAAAAAGTATTCCGCATTTGACACGCATCGACCGTACCTCACAAGAGAGCATCGATTCAGATAAGATAAAAAGAACTTCATCAAGGGAAAAGTTGTGCTTGAAGAAAAAAAGATACCAACGTTCGATGGTGTAGCTGTTGATGCCGAGCTATGTGCTCTCGTGCGTACTGAGTCTAGTGTCCCACAATTCGCAGGATATGGTCTAACGCACAACTGGACTCACGAGGCAGGCATAACGAAGCTCGCGTATTACAAGGACCTCGAACTTCCCCATAACGTCGCAGAGTCCCTCTTTTACACAGTCTTGAACATTCCTGAGAAGTCAAAGGATAATGTCAAGGCGAGAGTCGATCTTGAGGAGCTATGTGATAGGAAGAGACTACACATGCAACCTCCTGAACGCAATCGGAAAAATTGGTTCAAGCCACATGCCAACTACTGTCTTGATGGCCTCTAAAGGAAGGAGTCATTCAAGTGGCTCAAATTCGTCATGATGTTCCCTGATGGTTATTGTTCGAATATGAGCAAGGGCGTCAATCTTTCAACTAGAAAAGTCACCGGGATCAAGCGTCACGACTATCATATATGGATTGAGCGGCTGATGCCGGTGATGGTTCGAGGGTATCTCCCTGAGCATGTCTGGAGATTGCTTGCGGAGTTGAGCCATTTCTTACACACGCTCTGTGTTAAGCAGATAGGTCCCCTGATTATTGAGAAGCTGCATGATGTAGTGCCGGAGTTGCTATGCAAGTTAGAGAAGATCTTTCCGCTTGGCTTCTTTACTCCGATGTTACATCTCATTGTGCATCTCCCGAACGTGGCAGTTTTGGGTGGGCCGGTGTAGTTTCGTTGGCAGTTTTGTATTGAGAGAGAGTTTAAGTATATTAGATACAAATGTGGAAACACAAGTGTTATTGAAGCCAGCATAGCTGAGGCAACTATCCTCCAGGAGATAACAAACGCCACAACAACGTACTATGACGAGGATCTACCTATGTGGATGATCTACCTATCATGTACCTATATGATATTTTGAAGATGATGACCTTATGTTTGCCTTTATGTGTATGTGTTGAATGCTTTATGTGTATGTGTTGAATGTTGTGCCTGGAATCTGGGTTGCGAGAATTTTAAATGTGCAGGAACTAAAGCAAAATAGACCTAAATAAACAAAACTGGGCAGACTCTACGCCGACGGCATCGCCGGGCCGTCGGCGTATGGCTGATCATATGGTACCTGGTTGGGCCTGGGCCGACGGTGCGGCCGTCGGCGTAAAGGCTGACGCGGCCCAGCGAGCCCACCTGGGCCGACAGCATTGCCGTTGGCGTATGTTTCTACGTGGCCTAGCGAGTCCACCTAGGTCGACGGCATTGCCATCGGTGTATAGCTGCTGGAGCTAACGGTCGTTACGAGCGCCTAGTGGGCCCCACGGGCATGCGCCGACGGCACGTGCACCGACGGCTCCGTTTAACCGTCGGCCTAGTCGGTACGCCGACGGCGATGTTTACGCCGATGGGATGCTTGGCTACGCCTACGGGCCAGTACGCCGATGGCCACCGTCGGCGCAGCCTACGCCGATGGCTTTCTGGGGCTACGCCAATGGGGCTGGCCGTCGGCGCCTGAACGATTTCCTGTAGTGGCTAAATCTCTTCAACTTTTTTACGTGGTTGACTTGAAGCTCTAGGGATGTCACGTTTGTGAGCTAAGTGATTAGTCGTGTCCATGTGTTTGAATCCCTACTACCGGCAAAAAGTCCAGGTCATAAGCATATATCTTGAACTGTAAGACCCTAAATCAGGAAAACATAACTTGGCTCGAGTCCACGAGGAAATTCTATAGGATAAGCAACAACAAAAAAGTCATGAATTTAAACAACTCCTTCCCGTCCTGCACGTCTTTCTTAGTTACTCGGTGGATCCTACCAGCAATAAGCATCGATCATTATAAATTAACTAAGAGAAAGAACAACAAGAACTTACTTCGATCATGGAGACATGGAGTTAGTCTTCGCTCACATTGGTCAAGCGAAAACTGTCGTTCTGTCCGGTGAGAACAGGCTAGGGTCAACGTTTCAATTTTCTACCACTATTATATGTGCAAATACTCAGGGGTGGATCCAGAATTTTAGCATGAGGCGGACGGATTATTTTTGTTTGCGAGTCGATAGTAAATCAAATATATCAGATCTATATACCGACATTAAGCCATTTTTTTGGAAAGAGGTATATATTAATATCATAAATAACCAATTACATCTAGCATCTGCAACAATGCATTGCCCTATTGACATTACATATTCACACAGCCAAAAAAAAAGAAATTTTTTAAAAAAGAATAGCCCGCCGATCAGAACCTTAGTAATAGCGACACTAACACGAGCAAAACAATACTAGAAGTCCAACCCCTTCATATCATAGGTTTTCACCTTGAAGAAAGTCCTCACTCGCCGCTCCACAGCCACAACATCCTGCCGCCACACCGGATCAGACGTCGCGCCGAATTACTGCGCGACCCACCGCTTCTGCCTCTCTGCGCGAAGAGGAAGAGTGGAGGGGAGCCATCCTTGCCTTCACCGCCGATTGACGGCTAGGGTGCCGCCACCACGGCTAGCGCCGGCGGCGGCCAGGAGATCCCGGCGGTGGCGGCTAGGTTTTTGTGGAGGATGGGTCGCCCCGAGAGCCGCCCGCATGAGCGACCCAGGGGCGTTTTTTCTAGTTCTCACCAATTTTTAAACCGATATTAGGCCGTATCTACAAAAATGTTTGACTGTAAGAAAGAAAACTGAATTTCTATTTGATCAAATTTAGGATGCCACTGTCTTGTAAAAATATGTTGTCTCTGTGGTATTCTTGTCTGAGAAGAAAACCACACCAGCGGTTTTAAATGTTTGCGACTTACGTTAGTATTGTCCCTAATCTTTGAAATGGAACATGCAGGTCCTAATTGTTTCTAAGTGCGGCACGCGAGGTCCTAAATGGCTCTGACCCGCGTTGACCGGTGCCACATCGTGGCCACCTTGGCTGTAGAGTCCGCGAGGCTCAACCGCTGGACGTGAAAAATTGGAAGAGCCCTTTCAGGTCCATTTTCGCTCACTCGACGCTTCCGGAGATCTTGCACACCGCCGATGCTACGGCCTACTGGGTGTCGGTCGACCAGATTCTCAGCATGTGGGCCAGCCACGGGAGCACGCCTAGTAACACCAGGGTGTCGGGGCAGATGGCACACACGGTGTTTCCGAGCGTGCACACTGCGGACTCCTGCGGCAACGACACGTCGAGGTAGAGCAGCAGGCTACGCAACCCCACGTCCGACTCCACGGTGAGCCGGAAACTGTCAATTCTGAACGTGAGGTTCTGTAGGCAGTCTGCGACGTGCTTCTTGGAGCCGAGAACCGTGTCGTTGTCCAGCAGGGTGACCATGACGCGGATGATCCCTTCGTCCGCCAGCTCGTGCACCGTTTCCAGCACCACCGAGAGGTTCTTTAGCGCGCCGGCCGCCACGGACTGGGACACGGAGTCCCCCATCTGGAATATCTCGATCAGCGGGCGCACGCACGCTGCCATGGACTGGGACACAGAGTCCCTCGTTTGGCTGGCAGCTTCCCGATTTCGCGAGCCTTCTTCCGCACCGCCGACGCCGGCGCCATGAGGAGCGGCACTAGCACGGTGATGTTGGTGCAGCCGAGCACGGAAACGACGCCCTTATCGTCCCTGTCCAGAGTGTCTAGGAGCCCCTCCACCGCCCTGCCCTTCGCCTCCTCTGCCCGATCTGTAGCCGCGCGAGCAGCTCGCACGCCTGCCTGTGCCGCCGCCGGTGCCATCACCATTGTCGGGGCGGCGGAGGCGTTGGACAACACGCCGGTCCGAATGAGCAGCGTGATGTCCTGGAGGTTGATGTCCAGCCTGGTGCCTAGCGCATCAATGGTGCGCTGCAAGCTCAGCCACGTCGGCGAGCGTGGTGGCCACAGACTGCAACAGATCGTGGCAGAGCGCGTTCCGGGATGATGCCACAGCGTTCCCAGCTTAGCGACGATGGCCTTCCACTGCCCTAGGAACCCCACCGCGTCCATCGTCGCGTTAACCGCCTCGGTCGAATAATCCACTCAGAAGAGCTCGCTGTGGCACTCACGGCGATGGAGCTGGAGCTGGAGAGCTAGCAGAGGTGTGGAGAAGGTCTAGGGGCAGGGGATTGAGAATCCGACTACTTATAGGGGTTCATTTGCAAAATTTCCGTAAGCCAGCCGTGGGAAATCTCCCGCCTAACGACCAGCTGCCGACGTGGCACCGGTCAACCCGGGTCAAAGCCATTTAGGACCGCGCGTCCGCATTTATGAAACATTTAGGTCCTAGGTGTTCCATTTCAAAGATTAAGGACCAAACTGACATAATTTCAAAACATTTAGAACTGCTCCTTCCCGAGACAATAGGAGCCTAGTAGATCAAAGAAACATATTAACTAGTAAATACATCCATCTGTCACACCCTGAAAAAGATCCATCCTCTTATCGCAAGTACGGGGCTACTAGGTTATAATCCACACAAAAAACTATTTGTACTAGTATGTGTATATGATTTTGGGCCATGTCCCTCCACATGGAGGTGTGTTGGCAGACCAACATCAGCCCGTGAAGTCCATCACGTTTCAACCGATGATTGATGTTCGTATCCAACAAATGAGGTGCTCCTTGGGAGAGTAAGAGAAAAGAAAACCCTAGCCATCCTTGGTGGCTATGTGTTTGTGACTCAATCAGTGAGTTTGAGAGATGAGCAAGCAAGCCATCATGGATGCTATGTGAGAGGGAGAGAGAGCACTCAAGAACACCACAACCTAGTGAGAATAGAGGAAGAAGAAGGAGAAGTGATTTCTATCCAGATTTGTGAGATCTGACCAGTCTATCTTTCAAGCTAGTGTTTGGAGGCTCAAAGGTTCTTGGATTGGCTCTAAACTTGGTGAGATTGTTTCTTACTTTTAGTACTTAGATATGGTTAGCTGGTTTGAGATTTGGTTTACTATAGCATTAGATTTGGAAGAGGTCTTGTCAGTTCGGACTTCGGCAGTTTCAGCGCATAGCAGTTTTGATAGACGAAAATATAGGGAAGGCAAACAATATTTGATTGAGCTGAAATTTGGCGTGTATGTTGGAACTCGTATGCCTACTTGTCTACCAAGTTTGGTGCTGATTGGATCTGCAGTTTAAGAGTAGTTTGCAGATTACCGAAGAGGACATAAACTAATATACTCTACTTTGTTGTAATCTTTCTTTCAAGTGGTGGTTGTTGTTGTTATTACTGGTTGGCAACATGCTGAGTGTGTTGTACATATCTAGATGTTCTAGATAAGACTTTGTATCCAAGTTGCTCATAGTGAAGTTCGTGTGGACCGGTTGGTCCACAACCGTGGTTTTTTCCTCCTCACCTTGAGGAGGTTTTTCCACGTAAATCCTTGTGTCACTTGTGCATATGCTCATTGTTTTATTTCTGCTGCATTCCCTGTTGATTGAAACTATCCTCATGGTTCATCGCAAGAAGGTGGGGGTTGTGTATCTTCTCCCCCAACAAAGTGGTATAAGAGTTGAGGTTCAGCTCGTATTCAGTTTCAGAGCAAGGTTTGTTTTGGGCTAAGACATTTGCTTGTGGTGAAGGATGGAAGTGAATACCAATATTGAATGGTACAAATTATCAAACTTGGAAGATTAAGATGAAGGACTTGTTATATGTGAAGGATTACTGGATGCTGGTGTTCTCCACTGAGATGCCCAACGATATGAAAGAAGTTCAGCGGGAGGTACTTCATTTCCAACCTTGTGGGTTCATCCGACAATGGTTGGATGATGATATTTTGAACCATATCATCGAGGAGACACATGCACATACCTTATGGCAGAATTGGAGGAGCTATATTCCCACAAAGAAGGTACCAACAAGATGTTCTTGATCAAGAAATTGATGCGCTTGAGGTACAAGGAGGGCACTCCAATTGTAGATCATGTAAATGAATTTCAGGGCATTATAAATCATCTATCTTCAATGGGAATTACATTTGAAGATGAAGTGAGAGCCTTGCTGCTACTTGGCTCATTACCGGACACTTGGGAGACCTTTAAGGTTACCGTGTGCAATTCAGCACCTAATGGAGCTGTCACTTGGAACCTTGCGAAGACCAAGGTACTAAATGAAGAGTCTAGAAAAATTGCTGATAAGGACGGTTCTTCCTCACATTATGAAATGTTAGTGACCGAGTCACAAGGGAGAATCAAGAGTAAATGTCCGGGTAAGGTAGGATAAAGAACTAGAAGAAAATCAAGAGGCAAATACAAGTATGCTGATATTATATGCCATCACTGCCATGAGAAGGGCCACATCAAGTGGCATTGTGAACAATGGAATAAAGACAAAAAGAAAAGGAAGAAAGTTTAGAAGAAAACCAATAGTGATAGTGAAAGTGAGGGATGTTGGATTGCTATGGTTGCGGAGATCATGTTTCCCATGCATGAATAACATGATGGTAGCAGTTGTTCCACTATTGTGGAGGATCAATGTAGTTTCGGATGATACCATCAACCTTGCAGATGGTGATGAGATGACTTGGATTCGGGACACTGGTGCTACCATACATGCTACATCTCGTAGAGAGCTCTTCACCAACTACACGACAGGTGATTTTGTTTTTTTAGATTGGGAACAATGATAGAGCAAAAATCATTGAAAGAGGAGATGTGCACTTGGAGACTGAAAATGGTACGACACTAGTCCTCAAGTCGGTAAGTGACATGGGTATGCCCCACGGGCACCCAAGTTTGGCCAATACAATGCAGCCCAAGAGAAGCCCATGGTAAAACCGAAGAAGATTCAGGTGGTCCAAGTCCAGGAAGATGCGACTCCTTGGGAAATACGACAATGTATAGATAAGAAATTGAAAGGGAAAACCGTAATCTGTAACCGACTCGACCTGCTATCTTGAGACCTAGCCTCCCTATATAAAGGCTAGGAGGGGGCGCCGAGGAGGACAATCCGCAACCTAGTTTACACACCGCCAAATTGCATATGCGCACCCCTATACTTCTCGATTTCACCGGTAACAAAGAGAAGAGAAGCAGGAGTAGGGTCCCTTCCGAGGCCCCGAACCTGGGTAACCCTGATGTGCTTGTTTGCTAGCCGATCGATGCCTCCAACGCGCCCCACTTCCTCAAACCCAAGTCCATCATCTATGGGCATTGGTGAGTGATGGCTGCAAGTGCACAAATCAATTGTAGCTAGTTTCGAAATAAGAGTATCATACCCACAGAGAGCTATTTGGTTAAGGTCTTTATCCATGTTCAGCAACTTCGTGATCTTCTCTAGTAGTGACATCTCTCTCTTGGGTTTCAGCCTGCAAAATGTTGCTCCCCCACAAGATATCTGTCTTTTCATCCTCTTTGTCCTACTGCATTGGTGGTAAGATCAGGTGCATCAACTCATCATCCGTTGACGCAAATGTCTGGTTTTCTTGTTCCTCTTCGACCACCTTGGAATCCTCATCTGTTCTGTTGAATTCCTCAAATGTATCTAGACTCTGCCTGGTGATTGGTGTCCTACCCCTGTTATACTTTTGTTTTGTTTTATTTATGTACTTCCTTGGTTTGAATGAAAGATCATTTACAAGCATCTGCAAGCTTGATTCAAAAACATGGCAAGCTCTCTGGACAGCTCCTTTGTATCTTGCTCTTTTCTGAATTGTAATGTATAAATGATGCTCAAAAAACTATTGTAACTAATTTCAATGCAACCTAGGTATGCGAGAAGAAAAAATTGCTTATTGTAATGCAGAAAACTCACCTTTGAGGTACAACCTGGAGGTCTGTTTGCTTGGATGAACATGCCAAACTTTTCTTCATCAGAAAAGAGAATGCTCCGTTCCGTTTCTTTTTCATCTATTTCTCCGCATGGTACGTCATCTGCTTCTTCAGAAGCTTTGCTGTTGCTTGTTCTATCTTCTCCCTTAAATGGAACATCTTCTTTGTGTGTTCCTTCACATGGTTCCTCTTCTGTTTGTTCTTCTTCAAGCTCAGGTTTTATCTCTATATCTCTGAATTCAGGTTTAAGCTGCAAACAAAAAGTGAAAAGAAAAAAGAAAGAAAAAAAATATAATCAGTCTGAAGAAGTCACACCCCCCCCCCCAAACAACTCATGGTATTTACACGGGAAAAGCAGAAAAGCAACATGTGCTGCGCCGAAAGTTCCGTCACTCCTTTGGTCCTACTTAATAGCCTTTAGTACCATTGCATTGGTCCATGTTGTTACTCTTGTTCCATCACTGGGCACATCTATACCTTTTAATTCTAATGAGTCAAGGTATTTTACCTGGTAGAAACACGTTTGTGTGATTGCAGAAAAGAAAATGATATTAAAAATGGTTCACGTGTAGTTGAATGTAGATAACACGCAAACACAAAAATGGTAGGCAGTATGGGAGTGTACCATCAAGTAGAGCATGCAGGATTTGAGAATTGCTTTTTCTGCCTTTGATTTAGTTGCTTTCCGAAGCATCATTATAACAAACCTGCACATATTTAACCGGTGTGCATACTTGATTTTTATCATTGATGGGTATAACCTAGGGCTGATGTGAACATCAGTTGTTGGCGCAAGCACGGAACTCATGGCGTAAGTGATTTACAGCCTGAGATAGTTCATGTTTGCCTCCTCCATTCCTGCAATCGTCTTATTGAGTGATGTGATGGTTGGGTATCTCTTGCCCTTCATTCCCAACTCTTCTCTCATAAACTTGATTGCTGCCGCATCCATCCCATAGCGAACTTCTTTGTCACCGTTCGATATCCTATGACCTCCTGAACTGAAATTTCTATGACATCGATGGAACCTCTCCCTGGGAAGACCATTTTGCATGTTGACGGATCAAAACTCTCCATGAGGAATTTGCATAGATCGGGCTACAGTTTTGAACACTTTATGTTGACCAAGCCTTCATACCCCCACTCCTCGATATGTTTTTTCTGATCCGGTGACATGCTTGGACATAGACTCACAAGTTTCATTGGTGATGCACGCTGAAACTATTTGTCTTTTTTACCCTGAATTAAAAAATAGGGTTCAACAAAAAGTGTGACGTTCAACTGGAGACAAGTGTGTGGATAAAAAAAGAGTAAAAACTTACATTTGGTGAGGTCCTTGATTGGTCGATCGTTGGTGCTGCTTCAGTATCTACTGGAGCACTCCTTGGTGAGGTCCATGGAGATATCCAAGTACGCAGACGTAGCATTTTGAGTTTCTTGGCTGACTGGTCCTTCTTACTACTATTTGACTTCATCATTTGCACACAGCTTTAACTAAACTAACAATAAAAAAAAGAATTAGCATCATAAAAGCATGGGGAACAATGGTAAAAACTACCATCACCATCAAAAATCAAAGAAAGGCAGAACTATCTATTGCACTTTTTAGCAAAAAAGTAGGTGTGAAAAAACAGAACTATCTACTGCACTTTTTAGCTTGCAGTTCCTTGGTATCAATCAGATGTTAAGCTACCAGGGACCTACAAGGGGACTACCATCCCTACTAATAGAAATGTAAAATGCATCCTTAACTGAATTAACAACAAACTTTAACTAAACTAACATCTTTAATTAGGACTAGGTAGGACTACCATCCTAATTAAAGAGCATGTAAGTTTTTGCGACATATCAATACTATCTAGAACAACATATCACTGACACCCTCCCTTCTTATGGTAAAAAACTACCATCAGAACAAGGGACTACCAAGAACTACCATCTACAAAAACAGGTAAAAAGCATGTAAGTTTTTGCGACATATCACCACCATCTACAACAAGGGACTACCAAGAACTACAATCGGAAAACAGGGGGACTACCATCCTAATTAAACAACGTGTAAGTTCTTGCAACATATCACTACCATCTAGAACACCCATCCCCACCTTATAGTAAAAAACTACCATCAGAACAAGGAACTACCATCAGAACAAGAAGAACTACCATCAGAAAAACAGGGAACTACCATCAGAACAAGAAGAACTACCATCAGAAAAACAGGGGACTACCATCCCAGAACAGGGGTCTACCATTTTCAGAAATAGGGGACTACCATCCCCAGGAAAAAACTACCATCAGAATAGGCATCCCCTAGTAGTAAAAACTACCAAACAAAAATCATCTAGGTAGGGGGATCTACCATCCCTATCAAAATGGAATCTACCATCCATAGCAATAAAACCTACCATCCCCTACACGTCAGGCATGTAAACAATGTGTTCACCTCGCATGGTGGGTTTGATCACCATCCCAGGAAAATTCTATCTCCACGCGTTGATGGGACTACCATCCCTAACACAAACGTGCGAGCTTTCCGGTGTCAACTACCCTCACGAACTACCCATCCTATCGAAATCCAGATAGAACGAACACAGACAGCGAAAAAAACCACTGTCAAATATCGAGTTGGGAGCCCAAAATCGATGCAAATCACATCCCTAGAACAGCTCCATTGCGTGCGTAAAAGCTAGATCGACAGGGCGTGTGCTCACCGGGGAGAGGGGATCTGCGCTGACGATGTTGGTCTCCGGAGCGACGAGCGGGCAAACAGCAAACCGGCGAGCAGCGACCTGTGCGGTGATTTTGGACGACGCGACCAGCGAACGGCGCACGTCAAACCATGCTCCGCCACGCGAGAAAATGCCGTGTTCGCCGGCGTAGTCGAGGTAGACGGCGGAATGGGGAACAGGCAGGGCAGCGGGCCGTGTAGGTGCGTGTCTCCAACGGCTCGACTCCCGAGATTTGAACCGCCGTCCTACACCTACCCAGAAAACGTACACGCGAAAAAGACTGCAGGATAGGACTAGCTGGGTGTCGTCCGATCGCGATCGCGTGGCTCCGAACGTTGAACTGACTATAACGACATAGTCAGGTCGATATGTAGATAGATTTCCTGTTACGAAAAGGACAGGACAATGCGTCCTCCAGAGATACTAGCGTTCCAGCCTCCGGCTTGTACTGCTGACACGTGTCCATTTTTATTCCAAAAGTCCACTTTTACTTCTATGTAGCAAAAAATCTTCTTGCTTTTGCTGGGTGTTGCAAAAAATGATGGGTCTGGAAAATATAGTAGAAAGAGCGACTTCGCTGGAGATCTCGCGGGAATCCTCGTAGAAAAAAAAGATACGCTAATGTAGCAAAATCATATGACGGCTCTAGCCAAAAAAAATCACCGGAGACATTGATGGAGATCACGTAGAAAAATAGTTCTTCTAATGATGCAAATTCACAGAACGTATGAAGCAAAAACATTGTACGACTGAGCAAATCTGATTTCGCCGGAGACTTCACCGGACACCTCGTCGGAGACGCCGAAGCAAAAATGTTGTCCTACTGTAGCAAAACCGAGTTCGCCGGAGATTCTCGCTAAAGAACTCGTAACACAAACTTTATACTCTTATAGAAAATTCACATAACGAATGTAGCAAAAGAAATGTACGGTGGTAGCATCGTAGCAAACAAATTCCGGCAAGGTCCTCCGATGAGACTCTTATGTTAGAAAATTACAGAACGGTTGTAGCAAATAAATTCTTTGTATGATGCAAAATCACATAACATTTCTAGCACGAAAATTCTTACTAAAATGCAAAATCCAAAAAATGATTGTAGGCACAAAAAATTTCTTCTACTGTGCAAACCCGGGAACTAGTGCTCGCAGCAGTGCCCCCATTGCTCGGAGGAACGCCGCCGTCGACGATGAAGGCCGGTAGCACTACCGAGGTCCGACGAAGACCGCGAAGCTGTTCCGCCATGGCTGGAGGTCGAGCAGCAGCAAAGCTCGACGTGGAGGCCACGGCCGAGGCCGATGGAGGCGTGTGTGGTTGCGGCGGTGGCCGGCGTCGACGCGTGCAGCGGCATACGCGCGGAGGAGGCACATCACGGGAGGCTGGGCTCGCCGACGTCCATGGACAGGCGAACGTACGGGGAAGGCAGCAGGTTGGGTGGTAGGGAGCTACGGCCGGCGGCGGCGGCGGCGGGGGGAGGGGAACGGGGCTCTAGCCGCGGCGTGGGTAGGCGCTCCGACCACGGCGGGCGCTGTGGAGATATTTTGCGGTACAGAAGAAGACCAGAGGAGAGGGATGGATGCGCGCATCTTGGAGGAGATAGTCCACGCGGGGACGCGCGTCGCTTTCAGGATCCGCGGCTGATTCGAAGCATTTTCCTAACGAAAAAGACCATAGCTCCTACCTCCTCCTGCTCGTCGTCCGCATCGATGATCCTCGCCGCTAACGACAGTACCGCATGGAGATCGTTCGGCCACTCTCCACTCCCTGATGGTTCCCCCTCTCTCGCGGCCTCGATTTTGTTCCTACGCTCTGTAGTCCCCCGCTTCTGCCTCCAGGCTCCAATAACCCCGATTGCCCTTGTTTTGCAGGGATCATCGGAACCCTAGTTACCAGCGTCCAGTTGATGACCAATTAATTGTGTACTATTGTTTGCTCACTGAGGTGTTTGTGTTATTGTCTAGCAGGGAATATGTTAGTATTGTTTTAATGAGGCTTGAACCGCCCTGAAAGTTCATTCAGTCGCTTGATACCCATGCTTATACAGTCAAAACACACACGGATTTCGTTATTCAGTTGTTAAATCTACTTATCTAAGAAGTAGAATGTCTGTAACAATGTGTGGACTTCATCTGAGACGAAACAGAAGCCAGTGCCCTAACAACTATTCTGAAACCGGTGAGGCAGCTGGTCCAACACTGCTTCACTGGGTTAGGACTTGTATTTTGGTTTACAAATTGGCACCAATTCTAGTTTTTGGTTATTCAGCGCAGCTGTGAAATTGTCAATTTTTTAAAACATGAGTTTCTGAGATATATTCTAGACTGAAGAATAAAGTGTCAATAGCTACTCCATGGTTTTGCCCTATTGTGTAAACATGAGCATGACAATTTCAGTTCTGCCTCATGCAGTTTACTCTCGCATATATTGATCAGGCCATATGTGTGTCTCACACAAGTAAAGAGAATAATGTCTTGAGGTCAGGGATGTCTCCAAAGAAGGTTTTCATGGTTCATAATGCGGTGGATACTGCAATGTTTACTCCCTCCCCTAACTTCTAAAGCTGTGATATTATTGTTATGATAAGTAGATTATTGTTTCTCCAATAGATGTCTATTCCCTCATACATGCGAGTTCTGTACTCCAACACACAATCCTAGACCTGTAGAACCTAAATGATGAGCCAAGTTCAGTGTACTTGCTGCCTTTTCTTTGGCATGCATATAGATGCAGTATAGCTGCAGCTTACAGCTGTTATATTAGCCTAGTAATTCTGACTACCAACCCAGTGGGCATTTATTTTCTTCAGGTTAGTACTACCGTAATTGTTGTACTCCTATTTAGCAATCTGTGATTTACACTGGTTTCATGTAATCTCTTCATTGATTGATTGCTAAATTACACAGTACATTGTTTATTGTTCTCACATTAGCACTCTTCTTTTTACTGTTGAGACGATAAATTGTTAGTTAATTGTTCACACATCAAGAAAAGAACTAGAACCACGAAACTAACTTGAGGCTTGCAGTCTACATTGTTTGTTCTGTACAGGAGTAGTTCTGCGTAGCTGCTTCTGGTGATCATTTGTGCGAATTACTGATATACTGACCTTCTAGTAGAACTAACTAAAAAAACTAAATGTGAATGGCTCGTGACAAGTATTTCGGGCCGGAGGGCGTACTTTCTCTTACTGATATACCGACCTTCTAGTAGAACTAACTCTTGTAAGTTTACCAACTACTCCCTCCGTCCCAAAATGTAAGGTGCCTAAGCTTTAGTCAAAAGTCAACATATTTTAAGTTTGACCAAATTTATACATAAAAGATAAATATTCATAGTACCAAATCAATATCAATAGATTCACCAGAAAATATAGTTTCTCAAAATGTCCATTTGATATTGTAGATATTCATATTTTTTCGTATAAACTTGGTCAAACGTAGAAGATGTTGACTTTCGCTAAAGCTTAGGCGCCTTACATTTTGGGATGGAGGGAGTAGCTTTTATACTGTATGTATTTAGTGGTATGTGGAAGCACTTTTCGGCTAGGATCGTGCTGCTGGTTGGACAAACTTGATGCTGGACTCGAGGATTTAGAGTGATTCGAACATGTGCTTTGGTCAACTCTCTGGTTATGGTGTAGAAGTGTTATGTAACTTGCATGTTCCTGAATATTGTAATGTGAGCCTAATATTGTTGTACTCCTATTTAGAAAGCTATGATTTAGTCCGGTTTCATGTAATCTCTTCATTGATCGATTGCTAAATTACACAGTACATTGTTTATTGTTCCCACATTAGCACTCTTTCTTTTTACTGTTGAGACGATAAATTGTTGGTTAATTGTTCCCACATCAGGAAAAGAACTAGAACCACGGAAATAACTTGAGGTTTGCAGTCTACATTGTTTGTTCTGTACATGAGTAGTTCTGTGGAGCTGCTTCTGGTGGTCATTTGTGCGAATTACTGATATACTAACCTTCTAGTAGACTAAAAAAAACTAAAATGTGAATGGCTCGTGACAAGTATTTTGGGCCGGAGGGAGTACTTGCTTTTACTGATATACCGACCTTCTAGTAGAACTAACTCTTGTAAGTTTGCCAACTAGCTTTTACTGATATACTGTATGTATTTGGTGTTATGTGGAAGCATTTTTCAGCTAGGATCTTGCTACTGGATGGACAAACTTGATGCTGGACTCGAGGATTTAGAGTGATTAGAACAGGTGCTTTGGTCAACTCTGTGGTTATGTTGTAGAAGTGTTATGTAACTTGCATGCAAGGCCGGTCCTGAGATTCAGAGGGCCCGGGGCGAAACTAAAATCTGGGGCCCTAGAGTTAGGCTCTGAATTTTTTATACTCCCTCCGTACCAAAAAGTGACTTGTATTTGTCTAGATTTGGATGTATCTTACACTAAAACAAGACTAGATACATCCGAATCTAGACAAACCCACGTCACTTATTTTGGGACGGAGGGAGTATATAAAATGCTGCAAATAAAGACTTCAAGTGTACACAACAACACAATTTTTAGTAAAAGTTTCCTTATGTGCTCCTTCTCCTCTAGGATGTGATGATGTAATGTAACTCCTTGTTAATTGTTCCATGTTTGCTCGGTCTAGTTCTCAGTTCATTCCAAGAGATCATGCTAGTAAGATGCTCGACACTAGCTTCATGTTCATTGAGTTGTTCAGTGATATGTTCCAACTTGTGAACTCATTATGTCTCAAAGAACTCTTGTAATTGATAGGATTGAACAACTTACATGAGAAACAAAACATTTTTTGAACTTGTCTTGAATAGACTAACCATTTTCAATCCCGTACCTCTCCATTGCTCATATTTCTAGAGTAATGGGTATACCAAAAATGTCTTGAATTTCCATCGACATGAAAAGTAATTTCTTCTCTAATAGACCCCTTCTCCACTAATGTGTCCTTTACTTTTTTTACCAAGACTAGCCCAATACCTAGTCATAATTGGTTCCTCATCGACACTAGCAGATTCTTTTAGCACTACCCGTTAGAGGTTTCTTAACTATGCTAAAAGCAAAAAAAAAATTAGGAGTCCAAATTAGCGTCGGCCCCGACTTCAACACAAGATGCAGGGACGGTGGAGGTTGTGCCACTCCTCCGCGTCCTCGGCAGCTGAAGGGACGATGGAGGCCGGTCCCAGTCCACACCTTTGCCGTCGCCCATGTCCTTCCTGTCCATGCCGGCGCCGTCTACCTTGTAACCACCAGGCACCAGCCACAGGTACAATTCTTGCATAAACGTAACTCCCCGTTCCAGTTCTGATGCATATTATATATATATGAACAGAGGCATTAGATGAATGAATATGCCCTCTGAAGCACCCTTTGGATGGTTAGATGACTTACGAAAATTGGAATTTGCTTCCAACATTAGGCATGCTAAGAAAAATGGAGGCAATTGTATAGGAATTCATCTTCGGTATTACCATACCCAATGGTCCAACACTGCTTGACTGGGTTAGGACTTGTATTTTGGTTTACAATTTGGCACCAATTCTAGTTTTTGGTTATTCAGCGCAGCTGTGAAATTGTCAATTTTTTAAAACATGAGTTTCTGAGATATATTCTAGACTGAAGAATAAAGTGTCAATAGCTACTGCAATGTTAACTCCCTCCCCTAACTACTAAAGCTGTGATATTATTATTGTGATAAGTAGATTATTGTTTCTCCAATAGATGTCTGTTCCCTCATACATGTGAGTTCTGTACTCCAACACACAATCCTAAACCTGTAGAACCTAAATGACGAGGCAAGTTTAGTGTACTTGCTGCTTTTTCTTTGGCATGCATATAGATGTAGTATAGCTGCAGCTTACAGCTGTTATATTAGCCTAGTAATTTTGACTACCAACCCAGTGGGCATGTTTTTTCTTCAGGTTAGTACTACTGTAATTGTTGTACTCCTATTTAGCAAGCTGTGATTTACACCGGTTTCATGTAATCTCTTGATTGTTCGATTGCTAAATTACACAGTACATTGCTTATTGTTCCCACATTAGCACTCTTCTTTTTACTGTTGAGACGATAAATTGTTGGTTAATTGTTCCCACATCAGGAAAAGAACTAGAACCATGGAACTAACTTGTGGTTTGTAGTCTACATTGTTTGTTCTGTACAGGAGTAGTTCTGCGGAGCTGCTTCTGGTGATCATGTGTGCGAATTACTGATATACTGACCTTCTAGTAGAACTAACTAAAAAAACTAAAATGTGAATGGCTCGTGACAAGTATTTCGGGCCAGAGGGAGTACTTGCTTTTACTGATATACTGACCTTCTAGTAGAACTAACTCTTGAAAGTTTACCAACTAGCTTTTACTGATATATTGTATGTATTTGGTGTTATGTGGAAGCATTTTTCGGCTAGGATCTTGCTACTGGATGGACACACTTAATGTTGGACTCGAGGATTTAGAGTGATTCGAACAGGTGCTTTGGTCAACTCCTGGTTATGTTGTAGAAGTGTTATGTAACTTGCATGTTCCTGAATATTGTAATGTGAGCTTGAAGAATAGATGCATTGTAATGTGAGCCTGAATTTGTTTTTCGGAGTGTATTGATTTGTTTTAAGACACTTTAGAAATGGTTCTTAATTATTTTTAATGCATTTTTTGCACGTGCCTGCATTTACTGTATAATGCCTTAATTAAGGATCATTTCTAAAGTCCTTAACTATTTTTTGAAGCATTTTTGTAAACTGCCTACAAATGTTTTTTGAGGCACTTTGAAAAGTGCCAACAAAAATTATTAGAGGCTTTCCTCAAGAGTGCCTTAAAATTTATTCTAATGCAATTTTTGTAGTGCCTCAAAAAATATATTTTTAAAGGAATTTTCAAAAGTGCCTCAAAAAACTATTTTTAAAGGCACTTTTTAAAGTGCCTTAAATGATTTTTCCCTACATCATTTGATTTGGCATTATTTTTATTGGCTTAAAAGATTTTTGGAGGCACTTATAATATTTTTAAGGCACTTTTTTGTGCCTCTAATAATCAAAACCGTGGTGTAGTGCCGGATGCCGTGGGCTTGACTGCCTGGATGCCGCCGCTGCCTCTCGCCGACCAGGCCGCCAGAAATAGATGGAATTGTGTTTGTCCGCCACGCACGGATCGGGCCCAGTCGCCCTGCACTGCCCTACCATTGTCTCCATGGTTTAGACGGATTTTTCCATCACTTGGGATCGTACAATCGAGTTTGAATCGGTCGCCTTCCTGCGTGGTCTTGGGTCTATAGTTTGGCTGTCAAGAACTCCTTTGATCTGCTTCCAGATAGTTGTCTGATCTTTTGTTACCAAGATTCGGAATGATACAACACAATCCCGACCCAGCTGAGGTAGTTGAGTGTCACATTGCAGAATGATTGGTGTACATTAAACAAGGGGAAAATACTAAGGTTCCTTTCACCATGCATGGATTCGGATCCTACTCATGAAGGAACATTTTACCTAGTGCCTTAGTGGTATTGGCATCGATGGATCTCTACTTCAGTTGAGTCTCCAGTCATATCCTATCAGTTAACTGGGCACAGCGAGAAATCCGAGGTAAGAAATTCGGAATGTGATTCCTTCATCAGCTCTACTGTCGTCCCAACTGATGAGAGTATTCAATCAGCCATATCTGAGGTTAATGATCGACATATTTGAGGTTTCTAGCTGTCCATTGCGGCTTTGGTTCGTGGCACACAACAACTGTAAGATCCTTTGTTCCCATTGTATCCTATTCCCTGGATTTTTATCTCGTTTGGCCTCTATCATCATCAACTTATTTGTTTTGGTAGTTTTCACCTATCTAACATGGTGAGCTAGTGGCGCACAGTATATAAAAAGTAAAGTGGAAACAATGTATTGTTATCTATTTATACGAAGATAGGATGATACATATAGAGGACATAGTGTTATTTACACAAGTGAAGGTTGGTAAGGCATATTAATGGAGTTGCAGTGCAGGTGTGTACGTAATTAATGTTTACTTATACAAAAACCATCATTTTTGGATAGAATATACCTAGATGGCTGACAAAAAGTTCCTTCGTTATGCCTTATCACAAGAAGTTCTAGAAAACACGGTTATATATATCACATTTGGTCGTATTTAAAGCTTCTTGCATTACCTACTGAAGCATATTAAACAAGAGCCTCTTGAGATAATGAGTAAATTTTGTGGTTTTATAGCCGGTTCAAGAACACCCACCTCAGTCAGTTTCATCTATGACCTCCAGCGAACTGGAGCTAATAATTCAGTTTGCTAGCTGCAGATAGAGAGTCGAGTTATTTGGAAGAACTTACTCCAAAAATAGGTTGGCTAGGTTGTTTCAACACAGGGACAAACTTAACTAATCGTATATTGAAGTATTTTTTTATTAATTATTAATGAGTAAACTCCACGTTCGGCCTTCCACAACGTATGCTTTTTCGGTGCCCAAATCGGTTTCCAAGCATCGGGCGTCGATGCCCTACGCTGCATAGGCGGTGCCCCAAAAAAAAGTTGGAAAAGCAGTAAACAATTAGCTCCAGGGCCCAAACCTTGTCCTTCTCGGGCGAAGCAACGGCCGTGAATCTGCAAATGCCACCCCGGCTGCATGCAAGGCCATGGCCTCATCCCTCCGGCTGTGTGGTCGGCCAGCCTGCGACCACGACGAGTTCTTCTCATCTGAACCACCGCCACCTGGCCGCACAACACCTATGCGCAGCTTGACGCCGGCAACCTCTGCTCGAGATCCCGTCCGTTCCGGCCCGCCCACTTCCTCTGCCTGTTCCGGGCCGCGCGAGCTTGCTGCTGGATCCTAGAGGGAGCCAAACATGGATGGATGAAGCTGATTTGTGAGAAGAGTAGATTATCTGTCTGATTTTTTTGATGGAACGTAGGGGATTTTAACGCAAAGGAAGAACTCACGGGGAAAGAATCTGGCGGTTTACTCTCAGTGGACTTTTTTTAGCTGCTTTTATCAATGTGGGGTCACCAACTTTTGTGCCCAGCGGTGCCCACCGCTGTGAAGCCGGTGCCACAATTTTTTCCTATGGCATCGGTGATGATGTGGCATATTTTTAGACAATTGGGCACCGGCAACGTTGTGGAAGGCCTTAATAATGAAGAAAAGTTCATGTTGTTGTTTGTTACAAAACGAGAACAAGGATATTTCTCTCTTTTCTTTGATGTGTACACGGGGTCGTTTACAAGCTCTACGGTATCATGAGCATGTGATTACTGATTAGTCGTGGCCACATGCTCGAGTCCCTACAGGAAAAAACAGCCCAGGCCATAGGCAAGTCTCGAACCGAAAACCGAGCTGACTCTGGTAATGGCAGACGATTACGGTGTTTTTGCGTCGCTCCTTTGTCGAAGACATCGTCAAACAACTCTCGCGTCATCGCACGGGCTACACTAGGGGAACCCTTGATCTGGGTATTCCGGATCGGATGACGATGACGCTTGACGCCGTTCTGCCTCCTAGGGTCATCGTCTTCCAACAGCTTCTGGTCGTAGGGAAAGAAGTTGGAGTGGCTTCGTCTTGCATGGAATCTCCTGCGGAGATGTCAAGTCATGCCTAACCATCAGGTACTACGCTCAGCCATGCCTAGTTCGGTAGGTGCTACACACGACAAATCTTCTGGAGGCTTTAATCTGCGTCGGATAACGGGATTCAGCGACATGGTGACGAGGGGTCTCGATGGCGACCACGGGTGCATGCTGATGGACGCGCACATGGCGCTGGCGTTGTATGGCATCGTGCTGGCGTCGATGGCAGGCCTGGCAACATCACACATTGATCCCTGTACTAAAGATGGGTTTGCCGAAGACGATGGCAGCGACTTCTAGAGCAGGCGCATGAGGGTCTGCTGGACCGACTGTACTCATGGCATGCAGATGGGTGGATTTATGAGACCTTCAGTTTTTAGATGACATGCGTAGGTCTGCGGTCATGATACTGGTCCTAATCATGAACACCCCCTTCATCTACCTTGTAGGTGTAGTGGCGGTTGTCCCCAGGTCGGTGGTTTTGGATTGATCTTTGTACTCATCTTGTATGATTTTGTGAATAATCAAATAAAAACCTAATAAATATACAATAAGCAGAAAGAAGAGACTTGAGTTGGAGAGCATCCCTCCGTTCTGCTTGTCTCTGTAAGTTACTCGGTTGCTCTGCTACTACCAACGGTAAGCATCCATCATTGACATTAGGAAAAGAACACATGCTTCGAGCATTGAGCCAGCGAGTTAATCTTGGCTTTCTCCGGTCAAGTAAAAGTTGTCATTCTGTCCCGTAAGAAAAGCTAGGGTCAACATTTTAAAATCTTAACTACCAATGTATTTACAAATATTTAAGCAGGGTATGTAGAAACCAAAAGTATACTCCCTTCGCTTCGTTCCGATGGTTGTTTTATTCTGAAAAGTTTAGCTACGCAAAGCAGTTGTGAAGGGCTTGCTTTTATTTCAGATACTTGACGAGGCGGTCGCAGGGCGCCCTGGTGCAGAGGACGATGCCGCGGCGCTGAACTGAACCAGTTGGTTGTCATTCTTGAGCTCCCAGCTGCTTGCGAACGTCGCGCATTTGGCATATCGTTGCCTCCTGTGCTCTTAGCACTGGCTGCAACCTAATTAATTTTACCACAACTGCTCTTAGAACATGCTAGCCAGTTGTTCAGAACCTACTAGCTAGTCGATGGAGTGGGGCTTGTTGCGGATCTCAAGATGGCGGCGTGCATGACTAAGAGCAATGCAGTGCCACGCGCACTTCAACATATGAGACTGGAATTTCTCTACGGCGCCCCACAAGTGTAAGATCATCCTTTGTTCCCATTGTCTCATATTCCCATGCCTTTTTTAAGTCTTATGATCGTACCCACTCATCATCTCCCCATCCTCGTGTTTGGTTTTCACCCGTTGATGTAGTAAGCTAGTGCGGCAACCTATATGGAAACTGGAACAATAGAGCCTGCAATGCATTTAGGGTATATATAGAGCACATATCATTATCTACACGACCAAAGGTTGGTACAACATTCATGTTTTAATCATGAAAAAAATGCCCGTCGTCAGTTGAAGTGCTCATGTGTACCTAATAAATATCCACTGCTACGAAAACCTTCATTCAAGATAGGTTATCATAGGTGGCTGAAAAAGGACTCCATTGTTATGCTAAATCATAACAAGCTCTAGAAAAATCGGATATATCACACATGGGTCGTATTTAAAGCCTCTTGCGCACAGAGGCGGAGCTAAACAAAAGTTGCTGGAGGGCAAAAGTAAAAAATCTTGGAGGGCAAAAGGCTAAAAACATCAATCTAAGTCCTTCCTAAAGAAAACTTCAAAGATTGGTCCAAATTTGGGAAGCGGTGACCCCTGACACGCACGTAGCTCCGCCACTGCTTGCGCACGCCTAGTGAACGATATTGCATAGACTGCTGAGATAGCTAGTAATGAACCTGGATTTATAGCTGCTTCAGGAACACTCTCCTTAGTCAATCTTCCTAGAAACTCTAGCGAATTGGTGCTAATACTCCAGTTTGCTACAGATTGTCGAGTTATTCGAAAGAACATCCTCCGAATTGGTACCTTGCGATATTAATATATGCTCCTTTCCAAAGAAAACTACTCCGAAAATACATTGGTTGGGTTGCTTCACTAGTAGAAAATTGGCATTTGGTTCGGGCCATTAGTCCCGGCCGTGGCTGGGGCCGGGACTAATGGTCCGAACCAGACGGCCCGAGGAGGCCGAGGCACTATGTCCCGGTCCGTAAGGAACCATTAGTCCCGGTTTGAGATACAAACCGGGACAAATGGGTCTAGGCCGGCGCGCATGCTCCTAGCAGAACCTTTAGTCCCGGTTTGTATCTCAAACCGGGACTAATGGCCTGGCCCCATATATATGCACCCAGCCCTCCACTCTCTCCTGTTTTTTTCCTATGTGAGAGGTGGGTATAACTTTGTGCTAACTTTTTTCTTCATATGCACTAGAGGTGTTCAGTGAAATGCCTAGTAGAGCGATGCCACTTGAGTTCACACAAGACAAAATATGATATGAGGTGCCACTACAACAAAATCATGCTGTAGAGACATATCCCTAGAGACACTCTCCATTGTGCCTCTTAGCACCTTACCTAATCACCATGTAGAGACACGAAGAGAGACATTGTAGAGAGTGTCTTAACAGTAGAGACATATATTTAGAGGTACTTTGTATTATGTCTCTTATCACTTATATAAAGACATTAAAAGAGACACGTTAGAAAATGCCTTAATTGTAGAGACATGTCCATAGAGGCACAATCCATGATGTCTCTTAGTGATTATGTAAAGACACTATAAGAGACATTTTAGAAAATGCCTTAACTGTAGAGACATGTCCATAGAGACACTATCCATGATGTCTCTTAGTGATTATGTAAAGACACTATAAGAGACATTTTAGAAAATGTCTTAACTGTAGAGACATGTCCATAGAGACACTATCCATGATGTCTCTTAGTGATTATGTAAAGACACTATAAGAGACATTTTAGAGAATGCCTTAGCATGGTAAAGACTTCTCCATAGAGGCACTGCAGTGATGTCTCTTAGCATTTTTGTAAAGACACTTGAAGAGACACAAAGAACGCCTTAACAATAGAGACAACTCCCTAGCCATACCGTCCATGATGTCTCGTTGCACAATCTAGTCGACAAGTAGAGGTATTAAGAGAACCTTATGGTGAATGCAAATGGTAAGTCAAGAGTGAGCCCTCATATTCGCTCTAGTGGTAGGTAAAGTAAGTACGATAAATAAGTTGAGAGCGCCAAGAACATGCTACCATATTGGCACTATCTTTTGAGGCACCTTTCTAAAATACATGAGAATAAAAGTGTTATATTTTAGAGATAAATGTGTATCTTTTTATATGTCTGTTAGTGCTAAACTGCTAACATTTTGAAGTACGAGAATTTATTAGTTTCTAATCGAGTCATAGAAGAGTCGAGAGCCATGAATTATACATTGAGCTCCATGCAAGATTTCACAATTTATTGGACGTTAGAATAAGACTAGTAGTACTCCCTTGGTCCATATTAATGGTCTTAATTTTGTTTAGATATAAATGCATCTAGTCTAATACTTAACTAGATACATACAAATCTAGATAAAGTTGAGGCCATTAATACGGATTGGAGTAAGTACTTTTTTTACACTTGATGAAGAAATAATTACAACATAAACATTTTGTAGACCTCAATGGACATATTTATAATACAGACTACATTAATTCTCATCTATTACATTCTTGCATTGGATGAACAAATTATTACTACAACGTAGTGACTTAAACTTTGTAAGGCTGTGTGCATCCTTATGATGCAAGGCCGGGGGCACCACCTCCTCTTAAGGAAAAAGATGCCTTAAAAATTTTCATCGGGTAATCTAGAAAATACACAAATAAAAATTGAATGCCATATTTTTCAAAACTGATTTTTCCGAGGCGAGGCAGAGCCAGCCGTAGTCCCTGAAGCTTTTACTCAGTCAAACGAATACTCAGTCAAATTAACCAGTCCAAAAAACCGGACCAGGCTAACAAACCCGTTTTCAAAAAAAGCCTCATCTCTTGTTCTACCAGTCCGGTGCCACATCTAAGATGCTATCTCCATCGTGATCCCATATATCTTCGTAGTCAGATATCTTCGTAGCCTATCTCCACCGTGCTTCTACACCTTGGCAAGGACCTGATGCGACGTGATCTTGGCAATCTGGCACAGTAAGGATCCAGTTGAGGTAATTTACCTGATTCAGGTACCCATCACTCACGATGTTCTCCAGAAAATTTCATCCAAATTTTGTGCCACGCATAGGGATCAATGCGCTCACATGAACTACTACGCCTCATTGTTTAATGTACAGTATGCATGAACTCATCAAAACTCGTACTCCCTCTGATCCAAATTAGTTGACTCAGATTTGTCTAGATTCGAATTATGCAGACATGTTTTAGTGCTAAATACATCCGAATCTAGACAAAACCAAGTCAATTAATTTGAGTCAGAGGGAGTACTTTGCTCTATGAATCCTATCCACAAACATATTCCATTCTCAAATATGATAATTCCATCCAACCAAAAAGTTGACTTTGTGTACACTAACTAAAATCAATTTTGTATGTAACTGCTGAACCAGAACAAGTATACACCACTAGAGTACATACCTACAAGAGTAAATATATCTGGGACTATACAGTAAACTGAAATACGGAGTATGTAAAATAAGTCAACTTTGGCATGCTTTATACAATCTGTAGACTTTGAAGAAAAAGAGGAGCATTTCTTAGAGTTAATGAAAGTCAGAGCTATCCATGGCATTCAGCTTGTGGCTGTCAAGCGTACTGTTGTTGCTGATGTGTTTTGGCTTTTGTTGTTTTGTCACTGATTTTCCTGCAAAGGCGTTGTAGAATTTTCTCTTTCTACTAGTATATATTGCAACTCTCCTACACGGTCTTCGAAAACAACCGAAGAGTGAAGGCAACGTTCTTGGTGTTAAATCTGCAAAACCATATAATTCCCCATATCAATCATTTGGTATATCAGTGCTAGAAAAGTTAGAAATACAATACTAAATTTCTTACAAGTAAAAGTTATAAATTTTATGCATATAAACATTGTGAGTGCATGATGGCGTGAGTGGAGTGTGCGATGTGCACATCCTCCTTTTACTCTACAAAAAGACCTTAGGCAATTCTAACAACAAAGAAATCTAGATACTCCATTTGACTAAATTACTTTTAGAAAACTGAGTAGGAAGGATATATATATATATATAACACTACAAGTAAATTGGTAAATCCGTACTAACTTGGCTCTTTGAAAACCATGACAATACTACCACAACAAGCAATTAATAAAGGATACAAGCCTAATATGACTACATAAACATACTCATGTCTCTGAGATGACTACTGAGACTTACACTTGTCTTCAAGCTGACCTGCATGATGCTTACAGTTGTTTGATGTCCAAAATCAAAAGGAAGAAAAATGGAACAAAACTCGAGAGAAGCTTTACAATGAAAATTATACGAGAGATAATTTCACTAAGGAACATTGGGGTATGAAAGGTCACAGATTTGGAGCTGCCGACCCGAGAGAAGATTCAACTAAGCTCTAAGGCGCTAGCAAAAACATAAATGTAAAAATTGAGACTTTCGACAAACATATGTAGATATTTTGTGGTCACTACTACTAGTTTACATTATTTTTATATACCATTAACTTTGTTCACTAACTAGAAATTTAGTAACTACAATTCTGGCTATTCTATTTCAGCATTTGCATATAATGATGGATAAGAGCTGGATTAGTAAAGTAAGAACTAGCACAGAGTACAAACAAGGCGTTGAGCAGTTCCTTTCTTTTGCATTCCGAGATGTAACAGATGGCGGCAAGATTTTGTGCCCATGTGTGAACTGTGCAAACAAAAGGGGACAGACTTATGGTGAAGTAAAAAATCCATTTGAGATGTGATGGTATCCTACAAGGATATACAATATGGATCTACCATGGAAAGCATTTTCATTCCTCGACAGCAGCATTTGATCATATGTGCCATGCCACCGACAATGTGCATATTTCTAATAACCATACTCCTATCCCAAGACAAGGTGACTATAGAAGATTGGACGACATGACAGGGCTCCTTAATGCAGTTTCAAATATGCCTGGTGGTTCTGTTTCACATTCTAGCGTATCAGAAGGTTCCTTAGATGAACAACTTGAGTACACAGATGTAAGTGATAGCTCACCTAAAGAAGATAATGTCACAGCTTTCGATGATGAAGATGTTGTCTTCCCTGATGTACTATCAAGGTCACCTGAACAAGAAAATGTCACTGCTGAAGGTCAAGATGAAATCAGCAAAAATAAACTTTCAAGCTTTTGGAAAGATGCAGACTCCAGTTTACTTGATGGATGTGAATCTTATTCAAAGCTATCCTTTTTAGTGAGGCTATTTTAGTTGAAGTGCTTAAGTGGGTGGACCCAAGAATCATTTACATTACTACTTGGAGTATTAGCTGATGCATACCCTCAAACGAGTCTACCAAAGACCTTCCATGAAGCTAAAAAACTAACTCGAGGCTTGGGTCTTCACTACAAGAAAATACATGCATGTCCAAAAGATTGCATGCTTTTTTGGGGTGAGAGGGCTAACCAAGAGATTTGCCATATTTGCAAGAGCTCCCGTTGGCTTGATGAGGGCAATGATACATCAACGGAATCAAGAAAAAAGAAAAAGCCTGCAAAGGTTTTGCGCTACTTACCATTGATACCTAGGCTCCGCAGGTTGTATGCAACTAATAAAACATCAAATGACATGAGGTGGCATGATGAGGAACGCACAAAAGATGAGTTCTTACGCCATCCAGCCGATGGAAAAGCCTGGAAAAAGTTGGATGAGTTTGAACCATCACTTGCCAGTGATTCTCGTAATGTACGACTTGGTCTTGCTAGTGGATTTAATCCTTACAAAAGCATGAATCTGAAGCATAGTACATGGCAAGTAATGCTTATTCCTTACAACCTCCCTCCTTGGATTTGCATGAAAGAAACAAATTTAATTTTATCAATGATCATACCTGGACCTGCTAGTCCAGGGAACGATATTGATGTCTATCTGCAACCACTGATTGCGGAGCTTTTACAACTATGGACAGGCGTGGATGCATTTGATTCTACCACAAAGAGAGAGTTCAAGTTGAGGGCTGCATTGCTATGGACACTGAATGATTTTCCTGCATTAGCATATTTATATGGTTGGAGTACGAGGGGAACATATGCATGTCCATCTTGTGCTGGTTCTACAAAATCACGCTTCCTGAGTAAAGGGAAAAAATGCTATTACATGGGCCATCGCAGGTGGTTGTCACAAGGCCACCCCTACCGCCGTCAAAAGAAGAATTTTGATGGAAATAAAGAGACTGCAGACGCACCAGAAACATTGAGTGGGAGTTCAGTGTTGAAAATGCTGGAAGGAAGAGTGTTTGTATTGGGCAAGAAGGATGCTGCACCAAAGAAAGGAAAAAACAAAAAGAAGGGAAAATCTAAAAACAAAGAGGAAGCCGAGCAACCCAAACAGAAAAGAAAAAGAGCAAGCAAATGAACCAGAAGTTCAACTGATAAAGGAAAGAAGAAATCAATATTCTTTGATTTACCATACTGGGAGCACAACTTGTTGCGGCATAATCTAGACGTGATGCATATAGAGAAAAATGTTTGTGATAACTTAATAGGGACACTATTGGATATTCCATCTAAATCAAAAGATGATTGGAATGCAAGACTTGATTTGGTAGAACTTGGGATAAGGTCTGAACTCCAGCGCGATAAAGATGAGGAAGGTAAACCATATTTGCCATGGGCACCTTTTAACATGACTAAGGAACAAAAGGAGATTTTGTGCTCAATTATTCAAAAGCTCAAGACACCTGATGGCTATGCCTCCAACATATCTAGATGTGTGAACATGAAGGATTGTATGTTAAGCGGTCTAAAGAGTCACGAATCACATGTTCTTATTGAGGATATTCTTCCAATAGCACTACGCTCGTGTTACCCAAGCAAACAAGTTATGACTATTGTTGTTGACTTGGCGGATTTCTTTAAGAAATTGAGATCTAAAGTAATAAGTATCCCTGAGCTTGATGAGCTTCAGGAGAAAATTGTGCTAACACTGTGTGACATGGAAAAGACCTTCCTTCCATCATTTTTCACAATCATGGTGCATTTAATGGTGCACTTGGTGGATGAAGTTAAGCTTGGCGGTCCAGTACACTATAGGTGGATGTATCCTCTAGAAAGGCAAGTATTTTGGTATTTATTTACTTTCATGTTTTTTCTGTTAAATTTTTTTCTTACACATGCCTTTAAACTTTATTTTCAGGTATTTCGTTCGACTTAAATCATATGTGCGCAACAGAGCTCATCCAGAAGGATCTATGGCAGAAGGATACATCCAAGACGAATGTATGACGTTTTGTTCAAGATTCATAGATGGAACTACATGGTTTACAAGACCACCTAGAAACCCTGATCCATCGAATGAGATGCAAGATTTATATATGTTTGGAAGTGCTGGTGAACCTATAGGAAAGAATATCAATGAGAAGCAATTTGACGATTTAATGCTCATTCAAGCACATCGCTATGTTTTGCGACATTGCGATGAACTTGAAGATCTTCGAAAGTGAGTGGGTAACAAATCATGATCCTTCTATTGTTTCATACAACTTGATTAATGTGAAATACTATTATTTTTCAAACCAAATGCTAACAGTAAATGATATCACTCCTGTAGAGAATTTGTGGAGGTGGAGAAAATTCAAAGAGGTGACCTAGAAGATGTATCGTCTGAAGATATCGAGCAAATGATTAATGAATATTTTGCTGATTGGTTAGAACAAAAGGTAGAACCAGAGTTCACTTAACATTACAATTCTGCTATTCTATGTAAATAAATATTTGTTGTCCTATTAGTAAAATACGAGTTAAGTAGATGAGTTTTGTGATCATTATTCTATTAGTTATTAGTTCTGGAATATCATAATTACATTATAGTAGTCACAATGAGCAGCAGTGTAGGAAGAAAATTAACTTACTGGAAAGATTTATAAGCATCACAGAAGTCATGCCCGACTATCAACAGGAACATAGTACCCTTCACTTTTTATTCTGATCTTGTTCTTGATCTCAACCTTTTAGATTAGTTTGTTGCAATGAAAACATCAACAACCATGTATAACAGATAAAACAATGACAGCGAGGGATAAACTATAATAAACCTTTACAAGATTTAATCTAGGTACAACAGGCTAGATGCTCTAGCACGACCATCTCTAGAGTCCCTTGGGTAACGGCAGTTTTATTAAACTGGAGGTGGGGTCTGAAGGTACTGTAATACTGAAAAAACATAATTGCAAACTGATATCGAGTCACACATATTACTGCATAGCACATCATCAATCTTATTGTCGTATGAGTAGCATATTCTTGTGGTTGTTTCTAGGTTCTACTGGATGATGGATCAAATTTTAGCAAGAAGATAAGTGCATTGGCTAAGAAGCCAAACAAATGGGGGACACGCTACAAAGGTTTTATTATCAACGGTTTCCGGTTCCACACTATCAGTCGTGAGAAAAAATGCAAGACACAAAATAGTTGTGTAGTAAACAAGTCAGATGATGGTATTGACTACTACGGCAGATTATCCGATATAATAGAGCTGTCATATGGAGATGATTACAAAGTGGTGTTATTCAAGTGTGACTGGTATGACGTACACAACCCTGCAGGCATTAAAAGAGATGACTTTGGTTTCACTCTTGTGAACTTTTCTCGGGCGATACACACTGGAAAAGAAAAAGAGCATGATCCATTTGTTTTTTCTTCTCAAGTTGAGCAAGTCTTTTATGTGGAAGATCCAAAACTTAAAGGATGGCATACTGTTACAAAAAAGAGGCCAAGAGATCTATTTGACATGGGTATTGAAGAACCTTCCGATGATGTAGTTTAGTAGTGGTGAACATGAAATAAGATGGCTATCTAGATCTGGCACTATATTGACATTTGGTTTGAAACTTATGTTTTATTTACAGCATCGAGAAACTATCTATCGAACTTAGTTTACAAGTGCTGCACCTTCGTTCTATCATGTAAATATAGATCACCTTTGCCGATCACGGATCTTAATCTAGACTTACAGGAAGCGGTTAACTTATTAAGGTTCCTGGTCAAGATAGTGTACTAGTATGATTTTATTAAGGCAAGTAAGAGTAATCTGATAGTGGCAAGAGCACATGATTAGAAAAAACTGAATCAGTAGCGCAATATGCATAGGTTTCCATAGTGTAAAGCATACTTTAATGAGTAAGCAATTTTCATGCTACTACAATGGCCAAATCGGCGAGAAAGAAAAAGCAATCAGTCATAACGCAATCCACGATCAAAGAAAGAAGAAGAGGAGGAAAGGCAGCGAGCTCACCCGCGCATATCCTCCTCGATTCGGCCCGGAGGCCAACCCATCGATTGCCGCTCCGTCGGTCATGCCGCTGTAACACGATCTGCCTGGGGCGCCCGTCACAGGGAGCGACGGACAGGTCGCTGCAACCTGCGCAAGGCGTCCAGCTCGGAGATGTCCTCCGCCAAGGCGTACGGGCAGTTGGACGGGAACAAAGCAGCTCGCCCCAACCAGCCACCCGGAGCGCGCCGACCATGGAGCGGCTCCAAGAAGCCAAGGCCAGCACATCGCTCCACCGTGCGTCGGCGTCGTGGGCACCGACACGCCGCTGATTTGGGGATTTAGGAAAGGTGGGGAGTTGCTGGCCCGATTTAAGCGGTAGGTGTCTGCAATTTTGGAGCACGACGCGGGTCTTGCGACAGAGGGGAAAGGGGAACGGGCATTGCGGGAGAGACGTGCGTTGCGCCGTGTCGCATGGCGATGGTGGGCTCGCCGCTGCTCTCTATGTATCTGTGTTTTTTTATGAGAGAATTCCTTATTTGACCATTTGACCCTATGTAAAGTTTCACTTCCTTTCTTGGCCCTCCAAAACATTTTCTTCCCTATTTGACCTTGTATATTCCTTTGATTCCTTATTTGACCCTCTAGTACAATTTTAGCACTAACGGTGTTAACTAGTTACCTAAGATGACGCTTTTGCCCCTGCTGCTATGTGACAAAAATTAATAGCCGTACCCTGATATATTTTTGGTGAAGGTTATTTGACTAATCTTCTACCTCTCCCGGGCCAAACTAACGATTTTTTTGAAACATTACTTTTTAGCAAACAAATTCCTAAAATAATATACAGCTCCTGACCGCGAGGAATTGGTCTGGGGACTGGGCGACATCTTTCCATCCTGATTTTGGCTGGCGGCGGAGGTCATCCCCATGGCTGGGGCAGAAGGAAGACAACTTTCGTTAAAGTGAACAACGATTAGGACTACTTGTTCAAAGTTCAAACACATGACGATTTGTTCCTTGGGTCAGTATACTTTTTGAGAATTTGTTTGAGCTTTCCTCACCCTCAGCCGGCCACACGCCCGTGCACGCCGCCCTTCTTCCACTGTGAATAGCCGAATACACGGCCCGCGCGTCCTAACCCAGCGCCCCGACCTGTGACCTCCGAGCACCACTGGAAGCTACCTCTTAGCACCGAGTTAGATCTTCGCCGCCGACCTGGTTCGTCGCCGACCGGAACAGCTTCTCCACCGCCATCGATTTGGTATTCGTCATCGGAGCCCCAAATCGATCCACCGCCGCCCGGAGCAGGATACTCGGTCATCACCGCGCGGAGCAGGCTCCTAGGTCGCCGCCTCTCGGAGAAGACTCCTTCCTCTTCTCCCATAGCTAGGCCCCTGCCGTCGCCGCCTCCGCCGCTGCTCCCGCTGAGGGCTAGCCGCCACCGCCGGGTACGACTCGAGAGAGGAAGGACGAAACGGGTCGGCTATTTTTTTCTTTTTTTCTACTCTACCGATTGAGCCAGGGGTACTCTAGTCCAGGGAAGTTAGTTTTAACGGGAGAAGTTAACGGAATTAACGGTAGGGTCAAATAAGGAATCAAACAAAGATACAATGTCATATAGGGAAGAAAAAGTTCTCTAGGGTCAAGAAAGGAAGTGAAACTTTAAATAGGGCCATATAAGGAATTCTCTCCCTTTTATAGTTAAATCCATTGGAGGGTAGTGAACTTAACCACAAAAACCAATACAGTAACTGTACACAAGATAAACAAAATTACCATCACTAAATATGCGCGACGGCGTCACGGGCGGTCACCGCGCAGGTATGGCCATTGTATGTGCCCTCATGGCGGGATGTGGGACCCACTGTCAGTGTGATACGAGCGCATGTTCTGTCGGAAGCGCGGGATAATTGCACAAGAGCCCCTGATATTTCCCCTATTTCTCTCCCAACGCACCAAATCCCCTGCATTTATTTAGTCCTACCGACCAGTTCGAGGTGAAGGGGGCAGGGAGAGGGAACGCCGTGACGCCACGCCCCTCGTTTGTCGCCACCATCACGCCCGACGGTTGTCATCGATGGGTTGAGAGGGGCGACGGGGTTGAGCTCAAAATCCATGGATTCGATGCTGATTATGTGGTGAAATGGTCGATTAGTGGTGAAATGGTCGATTAGTGGTGTCAGTTTAGAAATCAATCATGGGTAATTTTTGTGGGCAGTGGTAGTAACAAGATCTATGTTGACGGCCATGTTATCCATTATGATGAAGTATATACTCTGACATGGTCTCAAGTCATGCTTGAGAGAATTGTGGAAGAAATTGGATATGAGATGCAAGGGAGAATGAAGGGTTTTTACTGTATACCTTTGCTGATATTGGTCACCACTCTTTCAGTATCTATTTGGAACATGCTCCTAGCAATCCAGTACCATTGCCAACTATTATCAGTCCATCAAAGCCTATCAGCAGCAGGGATCATATGACTCAAGTTGATGACACGGTGCCATTTCACATTCAAACACAATCTAGTCAAGCTCCTATGCCAATTCAAGTTATCTCTCCAATCAGAGAAGACAAGTTCCATGAAAATGTAGCTGGCAGAACAAGGCAAAGCAAGAGGAAGAGAATGAGCAGTGATCCTAAAACTATGGAACCAGAAGTTATTGTTGAATTGTTAGAAAGTGAAAGTGATGAAGAAGATTCAGAGTTTGATTGTGTGGATTCTGATAATGATGTTAGTGATGGAGATGATCATCTCTATTCAACTAATGTTGATGAGGATAATAGTGAGGATGACAATTCTCGGAGCTCAAAAGGGAAAGAAAATAGTGAAGGGAATATGACCGAGATGCAATAATAAAGTGGTTATTATCTTATTCCTTGTTTATGATAAATGTTTATTTTACATGCTATAATTGTATTAATTGGAAACATTAATACTGTTGGAAATATGCCCTAGAGACAAATAGTAATAAGGACTATTATCATATTTAATAAAGTTTATGATTAAGTTTTATATCATGATATAACTGTATTCGGAGGAACCGTAGAGGCAATATATGTCAAGAGCGGGATTTGTCCGTCCATGTGACGGAAAGATACTCGAGGGCCCACTCGGAGAAGTTATATCCAATAGCTGCGCAGCGTGTGATTTGATCACGAGGATATCACTTGTTAAAACGAGTCAAATAGGATTGTTTGGTAACGAGATTGAACACGACATGGTGATGTCATTGATCAGATCTCGGGCAATGCAAGTATCGAGAGACAAAAGGAATAAGACGCGACTGTCCCGATTCAAACGATGAAAGATCAATGCACGGGGGTTACATGGGCATCTAGGTCCCTCTCTCGATCATTGGTCCGGAAGAGTCCCGACCATGTCTGGAGTGTTCCCGAACCATAGGGTATCACGCTTAAGGGCTTGATAATGCTTAGAGAGTGTTTATAGGATCGGTAGAATCACCAAAGAAGAGAAGAGAGAAAACCGGAAGGGTTTTGGTAAGTCCGGAGGATGTTCGGAGTGGAGGTGGAAGGTGTTCCATAGCCATGGAGATTGAATAATATATGAATGAATGTTAAATATTAGTTTAATCATTTATTCATAATTGGTCAAAAGCCTTAATGAGCCAAATTCTGAAGGGAGAAGGGCCCATGAAGGAAAGGCAAGAGGAGAAAGGACCAAGGGGGTGGTCGGCGACCCTATTGGGCTAGCCCCCATGTATAAAGTGGCATTGGAGGGGTATCAGAGCTTATAGTTGCATTCACAGGAAGGGCATCAAATTGCCAATTAATGACCTGAAAAGAGTGAGGGGAAAGTGTGATAAAGCTTGCCCTTGGTACATGTGGGCATCAAAGGATTCTAGAACACAAGCATTTGAAATCAAAAGGTATACTCTAGAGCATACATGCAGTGGTAAGTGGAAAGTGTTTGGTTTCACTACTAAATTTATTGCAGAGAAGTATATAGAGAGATTTAGAGATGATCAAGGTATGAGTCTCAAGAATTTCTCCAGAGTTGTCCAAAAAGGATGGAACATGATACCCTCAAGGAGTAAATTGTAGATAACTCTGGAGAAAGCAAGACATGATATTCTCCAAATAAGAATATTTATTTCCATCCGAACCGCGTCACGATCAAAGCAAGGCACCACCATAGCACAACCATGACTTTGAGGCCACATGGATCAACGCACCTCCCCCTCATAAGTCTAGAAGAGATCGGCGAGAAGTCAGCAGGATCCAGCCAGACTCGAGGAAGACGTCGACCAAGTGGCGCCCACCATGATGTACATTGCGCGCCTCATGCTCGCGCCCTGAGAAGCACCCAACACCGGCCGCACCCAACCACCCCCACTCCACAAAATTGGCCCTTCTCGCGTAGCCTCGACGACGTCTTCAAGAAGATCACGACACCGTGGTGCCGCCACTGTTTGGTCCGGTGACCTAAACCAAGGGTTTCCCTCGGCACACGGGAACATGAAGACACGATACAGGCCATGACTGCACCCCCAAGGGGTAATGGCACCCGTAGGCATCACCGCGACCAACATCAACTCCAGTTGAGCAAGGTTTTCACCTGGCCATAGATTGTGTCACCGAATCCCACCCAAAGGGCGGCGTGGAGTGGGTAGGTGGGGACGCAAGGCGCCAGCTTGATATGCTACAACAGGAAGGAGAGAAGCACCGTCAGCCTCACCGTTGAAGAAGAGAGAAGCCTCGGCCACCACCAGCTCCATGGCCAGCCCGCATAGGCTCGGAGGAGGCCCCCCCCATGCTGGCTCGCCACCACCACTGCTGCGCCGACATCGCTCCAGAGACGAAGCCACGAGCTTCCTCGCTCCGCCACCACGCCTCGAGGCCGCGGCCCGCAGGTGCCTGGATCGGGACCAGCTGCCATGGGCACCCACAGACCGTGGAGGCGCATCCCCCGCGCAGTAGCCCCCTGCGCCTACCACTCTGTCGCCGCACGCCCTCCAAGCGCCACCGCGCCGCCCAGATCTGTAGGGGTGAACTCTGGCCCCTGTTGTCGCCGGCTGCAGCAACCACGAGCCACACCACATGCTGCCGCCTCCAGCAGCGCGAGGCTGCCCCGGCACAGCACGCCGGCCGACGCCACGCCGAGCTACGCCGCCCCCGCCTATGCGTATCGCGCCCCGTAGCCCCGTCCCGCTCGGGTCCTCTCGCCGCCGGGGAATGAAAGGCCGCCGCTGCCGACACTGCGCGAGCTTTGCCCGACGGCAACCACCGACGACGGCGGAGGGGAGGGGGTGGTAGGAGGGAGGGAACTAGGGTTTGCCGCCGCCGCTTTCGTCGCCCGCGGGAGGGCGACGCAAAGCGGTCCATACTATAGTGGCCAACGTGTTGCGAATCTATATGTTGAATATTCTTTTATCTAAAATAGTATTGGTTAAATTTAGATACTCCCCCCGACCTAGTTGCTTAGATTTGTCTAGATTCGAATGTATCTAACTTGTTTTAGTGCTAGATATCTCCGAATATAGACAAAACCAAGTCAAATAATTTGGGTCGGATGAAGTAACATATGTTTTATATTCATGGACTATATTTGGTCGCACACGGAAATAGACTATTGTCATGTCACACCATGATAATAATGACACGTAGATTTTCCAAAAGAAGAGACCTGGACGACCTGGTCTTTCCCATGGTCACGCACCGCATTAGAATTTTTGTTGGTAGCACCGTAGGATATGGGTTTGTTTCCCAGCTAGGTTTTCTGCTCCCCATAGCACACCCCCGCCGCCATCGCTCTCTGCGCTCTCTGCCTCCTGCCCAGATCCGATGGACAAGACATAGTGTATCTCACATTTATCTCCTGCCTAGCCCTGATGGATTTCCGTGACCTCAGACGCGGTCCCTGTTCTCTACTCCCTAATTTCCCAACCAAAGGGTTCCAGCGATTCTTTATCGCTGTGGTAAAATCCCCTCATGGTGGTCTCGATTCAGCAACAGCGGGCGGCGCAATCCCAGCCCTCAACCTCGAGCGCGGCAGGCGACACAATCCTAACCTAGAGCGCGGCGGCCGGCGCAATCCCAGTGTACGTCGTCTTCAGATTTGAATACTCTGTCTTGCTCCATTTGTTTTGGGCTCATGCAATTTTTTCACAGTTTTATAATTCGGCTTTTGATTTATGTTTAATGAAAAAAACAAAATACGGCACCTAAAGGTTTGGTAAGTTTTCTTTGTTTTTTTTTCTATTTGGTTGGGTACGAATCAATTGTCAGCCTGAAAAATGTGCATTGGCGCCAAGTTATGGCGCTAAATCCATCATTTTTTTTTCATTTTCCTCGTCGGCTGCGCATCCCACTATCACCACGCCCGCAATGATCTCGTATATATAACTGTCACAAGCTTCCAGCGGCCATTCTCTAGAAAAAAAGGCTGCTCATTAACGAGAGCCCCTGCCCAACCAATCTCAACTCCGTTGATGGATCCTTCCACTGAGGGTTCATCTGGTAGCATTTAACATCCTTCCATTTGTACTGCGGTGTTTCCCTTCCATCTTTTCTGGTGCCATTATATCCAACCTCACGTGCTTTGTTGTTTTCTCTGAGAAGTGCATCTACGTCCAGGTAATCTTTGAGTTCCAGAATCGTGTGCTTCTATCAATTGTAAGTTACGTTGTTGAATATTGCAATCTTGCTCACAAATGTCAATTTTCAACTTGTAAGATTGTTTCTCATATATTACAAGTATCACCTCCTTTAATAACCCTAAATCATGAAGACTATAGCTGAAATGTTTATAGTTGCTTAAACAGATCTGGTGTAAATCGTTTTCCCTTTGTCCAACACCATAATCTAGCTCTGTTCTTTCCATAAAACTGTATATCCTTTTTCAGATTACTTCAAAGTGGTTGTACTTGCTGGCACATATGTTGCAGATTTGTTTAAAATTTCTTTGGTCAAAAGCTTGGGCTTAGGCAATGAAAAAAGTCCAAAAGGCTTAACAGACAGGACAAACAAAATAAAATTAACCATATGATTTATCACTTCCTATTTTGAAAGCTATTAAATACAGCCACTTAGCAAAAATCAGTCATCTAGCATCTAGCTATGCATGTTGGAAGGCAGAAGTAGATGATACATATTAGGCTCCATTGGTAAATTGATGAGTGCCTATTGTTTTGACAGGATGGCAGATGTATTTTGGACTTTGAAATTCTACATGAAAGATGCTCCATCCGGTGAAAAATTTATTGAGGAACGAATGGACAAAGATCTCTTTTGTTATTTTGACATTGTTGGTCTCATTGAAAAACATGGGTACACTTCGATGGATTACATCTATTGCAAAAGAAATGTCCATGGCCGTCGTCAGTCTGAACTAGTTGAAATTATCAGTTACCTTGATGTGAGTCGGATGGTGTGTGAACATGAAGTTGATCAGAAGCTAAGCTTCTATGTCACAAAGCAAATTGATGGTGTAAACACTGGAATTCGTCGATCTGGATAAGTCCCCATTGGAGCAAGTGCAGACGCAGAGAGGCGTCAAGCTTTGTTAGATGAGAGAGTCACTGGGAGTGGTTATGATACAGAATCATCACATGAAACTGATCGTGAAGCACAAAGATTTGATCAACATGCTGGGTTGGAAGACATAAAGAGGCGTAAGGCTGATCCTCATGTGAGTGGGGTAAGTGGGCAGTGGGTATCGTATCTCAATTTTGGACATGGTCTATTTCTATAGATGTAACTGTTTTAACATGAAATGCAGAAGAGGCACAAAAGACCAAGGAACTCAAGATTTCAGTCAGATGATCAAGAATATGAGGAGGAAGATGGAGATGATTTAGATGATCCTTTGGAACACTTAGAAGATGGGGATGAAGATGAGGAGATTTTGCAGGATTCCCCGGTGCATTCAGAAAATGAGGATCAAGATCTTGCACAACTTGATACTACAGTTTCTGGGGTTTCTCCAGAATCAGGAACCATAAAAATAATCTGTAGGTTCCATTCTTCCATAGACCTTTCCAATTATTCTGCAAGGTTATGCTTATGTTGTACACATCAACATGCAGGGTCTAATGGAGTTGAGCAAGAGTATAGAGGGCGTTTCACTGTATCCAATGTGATGAACATTAAATCTAGTGGAAAAGTACTTGTTGAAACTGATGAAAATGGTATTCCAAACCAAAGGTCAGCTGGCCTTCTTGGTTCATTTCTTCGTGATCTGGCCAAGAATTCTTCCCATGTGCCACTGCATATCCCAAGATGGGACAACAAGTTAATGAAAAAGCCAAAGAAGGATCTCATCACTTACGTTAAGGTACAGTTTATAAGAAGAATTTCCTTAAATATAATAGTGCTTTTGTACTAATTATCTCTTTCATTTTTAGACAAAATTCATGTACCCTGAGGAGACAAAGGACACAACAGAAGGATGGATGTTGAAGATTGTCAACAAAGGGTGGAGAGCTTACAAGTGTTCCTTGAAGAAGGATTACTACAAGCCAGATAAGATGTCACTAGATCGAATCAAGCGACGAGTTCCTAGTGGTGTTAATAAACATCAATGGATAACACTACTTGGGACTTGGTGCCAGGAGCAACACGCAGTTATGTACATGTTGCCTTTCTTATGTGTGAAACAAATAAATGCTTAGTTTTTGTTTTGTTAACTGGACTTGCTTTGTGCAGAAAATATGTGAGAGGAACTCTGAAGCTGGAAAGCAACAACGTCATCCACACACCACCGGAAGGAAAAGCCATGCAAGACTAAAAAGGAGATGGCAGTATCTTTTTCTTTGAATGTACTATTGCTTTCATCTTTAGTTAGTGGTAAGCTTTACTTTCTGTTGTATAGGAAGTCAAGAATAAAGGTCCTGTTAGCAAAATTGATCTATGGGATGAAGCTCATAGGAAGAAGGATGGCAAATATGCAAATAAGAATGTCCAGCAACTTATGGTATCGGTTATTCTCTTGTTAGTCTATCATAGTTCTCTAATTTATGTCACTTTCTGATTTCCCTTTTATTTTTAAGCATAAAGCTCGTAAGAAGTTAGCAATTCTTGAGAGGAAGAAAAATGGGGAGCTATCACCAGAAGATTATGACAAAGTGTTTGACGATGTTATAACAAAAGAATCAACAATTGGTGGATACTATGATGAGAAATATTGGGGCGATGGAAAGTTATGTCTAGGTTCAACTTCTGTTCAAGGGTCATCAAGTGAAGTCATGGCTCAAGAAGAACTTCAAGAAGTGAAAGCTGATTTGAAAAAAGTTACTGGATTCATGGAGAGAATGTATGCTTTTATGGTACGAAACCATCCTGATGAAGATTGGATGAATGAAGTCATGGCTCCTAGAAATGAAGTTAGTACATTGCTATTCTAACATTTATGTCTATGTACTTTACTTGATTTTGTCATTTCCAGAACTTGTTCTAATTTTTCTTTGATAGATCAAGATGAGTGGCCAACCGGATGAGGACCAAGCCTCTAGGCTCCAGTCGAACAACATATCGGTAAACTCCCTAGATTTTACTATTTTTCTTGTACTCCTTATCTTTTATACTACTAAATCTCATACAAGATTGTAATCATGCCTCAATGCATGGGTGGTTTGCTAGTTTCAATTTCGTGTAAAGTTGTAGTATTGTTTCCAATGCTGACATTCATGTCTATCCAGTTCACTACTATGTGTGTATGTCATTTCAAAAATTTGTTCTTATTATTCTTTGATAGGTGAACATCGTCTCTGATAAAGTTGGTGGTGGTAATGAGGTTGATGGTGTTGAAGAACCCATGGATAATGTTCATACTACAGAAAGTGATCCGAAGGTCGCATTGTGGACCATGCCACTACTTTTATCATGATAAATGGGTGTCACGAGTCATCATTGGTTGGCTGCATCTTCATCTAGCTATGGATTAGAACTGCTTCATGTGCATGATATTAGGAATATTCTTAAAGTTCAAATTAGTCATCCTCCGTTAGTGTGTTTGAACAAAATTGTGGTTCATTAGACATTGTAAATATATTTGAAACTTTTACTAATTGCAGGAAGCACAATTTGGAAAAATCCTACATCTAAGGATCTCGAAGATATAACTAGGAAGGTGTGTTTCTAAAAGATATTATCAAATACCTCTATTTTCATCTTCGTCCACCATAGTAGTTCTAACTTATCTATCGCACCTCACCAAATACTTCCATAAATCATTTCCCACTATTTTTTTCTCAAAACTATAGGCATCCACAAGGAAGGAACCACCAGAACAAACTTCACATCAGGTATTTGTATCCTTTTTTGGAGCTGCATCATTCTAAATATCTATGCTTCTTCCACTGAAAGAAAGTAGTGTTGATTTTAAACTACTTTTTCCATTTTCCTCTCATAGGTGAAGATTTTGAAAAGAGCCAATGATGTTGTTATACATCATAACATTACTGAGACTGCTGAATCCAATGAAGCTATTCAAACTTCAAGCAAAAATACAAAGGTTGTATTGCTCGTTGTCCTTTCAGCATTTGGATTCTAGATAAATGCACGTCTAGCTAATGTATTCTTGTGTTACCAAACTTATAGTCCAAAGTATCTGCTACATTATATTTTCTAGTTGGAAATTATTCTTCCTCACTCAACATGTATCATGCATGTGAAATTCGTTTCATTACATTATATTCTTTGGAATGTCTATTATACTAAACATGCTTGGTTGATAATGCAGTGTGCACATGCTGCTAAAGAAAAGGAACAATGCCAGAATTCATCCTCACCGCATGAACAAAGATTTGTGAAGGTGCAGTCTGAAATGCTTGTGACAAGTTTTCATCTATATCTTTTTTTCTAAGAACTTAATCTCCTTGTGGTTCTTTTCATTTTGTTTTGTCTACTATAGGTATCTGAGACAAAGGAAGTACCAAAACATAAGAATGCACAAAAGGTATGTGAATCCGTATATTTTTTAATAGAACACATAGGATTCCATTAACTAGACGAGATGGACAGAATGCCAATAACAAGGTCCTTTATATAACTTGGAAACGAGTCATGCCACATTTGATAGATGGACACGACTATAGTGTGGCGCCGCACCAGCGTTTATCTGTGCGGCGGCAGCTAATTGCCTTTTGTCGGCCATCGAGCACGCATGCTGCCGCAAAAGGCACAATAATAGAAAATAGCTGCGAGCGCATGCGTCTAGCACTGTATCACACTAGGGCCAAAGGGAAAAAAAAAGCTGCATGCACCGCACAGCATGAACATGTTTGCAATAGTGCTAGTGGAGGAAAAAACAGCTACTGTTTTCGATGGTTTTCCGTGACATTGACTTCTTGTATGCCTTTATTTATTTGCAAAGATTTACATGTTTAATTTTTATGCACAATTGCCACAAAAAGTCCTTGTAATTCAGATTTTTCGAGGCACCTGCCCGGTAATTTTTTCCTTAAAACTCATTGTTGTACATGAATAATTTGGTAGCTGCATCAAAGAACTTAGCGGCCACTCTCAGACGGTATAGTTGCATTGGAGAAATTCGACAATTGCTCTCGAAGAATCTGGTAGGTGTGTTCAATCAACATGGCAGATGCATTTAAAAATCTGGTGATTGTTCTCGAAGAACCTGATAGGCATGTCAAATTAACTTGGTAGATGTATGTAAGAAAATGATAATTGCTCCAACCTGGTAGGTGTGTTAAATCAACATGGCAGATGCATTTAAAAATACGGTGATCGCTCTCGAAGAACCTAGTAGGCGTGTCGAATTAACCTGGTAGTTGTATGTAAAAATATAATAATTGCTCTCAAAGAACGTGGTAGGTGGGTTAAATCAAAAGAGCAGTTGCAATTAAAAATCTGGTATTTTTTCTCGAAGAACCTGGTAGAACCTGGTAGTCGTATCAAATTAACCTAGTATTTATATATAAAAATCAGATAATTGCTCACGTAGAACCGAGTAGGGATGTTAAATTAACCTGGCAGTTGCATTTAAAAACATGGTAGGTGTTCTCGAAAAATCTAATAGACGTGTCAAATTAACTTGGTAGCTGTATTTAAAAATCTTATAATTGCTCTCAAAAAACCTGGTAGGTGTGTAAAATTAACCAAACGGTTGGCTTTCAAAATTCGGTAGTTGTTATTCGAAAACCTAAAAGGTGTGCGAAATCAACTTCGTAACCCAGATGTTGATCCTAGTAATAGCTATTGCTAGCTGATGTAGTACTAGTTGTGTCAAATAACCTAGTAATCGTATTACAACTCAAGCCTTATTTTAAAGTAGATGGGCGCATGCAAGGAAGCTGTGATCACACTTTGTCAACTTTAGCAAAACACTTGTGCTGCCTTTCCTTTTTCACACTCGCATGCCCAACTGTTTGATTTTGCATGTGAGCAGGGCATGGTAAGGCCCTATACTGCAGAACATAGCGTCCCTATAGTGTTGCATTTTTTTGTAGAGAATTGGGACCGAGCAGTCACGTCCAGAACACGACCAGGCCTAATCGAACAAGCGAGCACGAGCGGGGCGTGCAATGACAGTTGTACCTACGTACGCGTTTCCGAATCTCATAGAGCCACACGACGGAACGCGCGGTGTGGCGCCTTTTAGTAGATTTTTCCTTGATAGATTATCCGCTCCATAAGCAGCTAACAATGTGCAGAAACACTACAGGCATGTGCACAAACTTCTACATGAATTACTAAGAGACCCGTGAGATTTATGTGCGTGGAACCGATTTTTGTATCCAGAATATTTTACTAATCTAGGTCCTTATCAGTTAGGAGCTGCACTTTCTTGGGATAGATAGCTTAGCCAGATTGCTCTTTTTACACCATTTGTCCACTATGTCTTGTCTTTTTCGCGTTTCTATCATCTGGAACAACCATAGTTAGCAGATCATAGTCGACAATTGCTTAGCCACCTTCCTCTACATGTAATTATGCATGAACCCACTCCATCTTTGGGTTTTTACAGCAATGCAGCGAGGAAGGAATCACTTATGGCCTTTAGAAATGGGACATAACCATACTTACCCATTTATGTCTGCAAATATAATACTGTAGCATATAGATGGCATCTTCCTAAATCATATTTACTTTTTCATTATTTGCTACATAATGGCACTCGCTAAGACTTGGCTTGTGTCATGCCATCTTCTTAAGGTGCATTTTTATTACATATGTACCTTCCGCCTCTCGAAAGAGTATTTAATTTGTCGTTTTCACCGTCAAATATTTAGTTAGTGATGTCTTGCAATAGCCACTGTAAAAAATACATTTTCTTAGTTCAATCATTGCATATTCTTATGATCATGCTACAATGCACTTTTATTCTCTAGTTTTGATCCTTGCACAGGGTTATGATCATGAACATTTTCTAGTTTTAGATTGCTTCATCATCTAAAGAGATAAAGTGCACAAATGTGATGATTCCTTACATTTTAGAGATAAGTCACATATCCTCGTATTAATTAATTGATCTCTTTATTTGTAGAAACCAAAAACGGTGGTCTTGGTCTCATTAGTCCCAAGAACTAAAGATTTGGTGGTTGGTAAAGGAATAATTAAGAGTAGAGATAGCAATTATGTAGTTGAAGGGGATACACTTGGCGATTCATATTGGGCAATCACTGTTCTAGAAGTTAGTAAACTTGGATGTGAAAGACTGCCTCGACCATTTGGGCATATCCAGACTGTACAAGATGCTATTAGTCATTGCGTTGCATGGCCATCTACTCATGTAAGTTTAATTAATGTATTCTAATTAACATTTCCTGGTTCTAGAGTGGGATAGTAATTGATGCACGGTGTGTCAATTATCAATTATCATCAGAACGACTATTCTTTTTTATAGGTTAAGAGAGTAAAAGATGGTTCAAATTGAGGCAAGCAAATCCCAAAATGGTAATTTACTTGAATTATGATAGGAAGAATATATCATTTCTACATCAGCATATTGCTCTTGAGACTAAAGTGACATTGGTATGGTGATTGCAGGATCTCTATGTTTGACTCCATATGGTGGTCTGATGAAAAGATCTCAGAAGGGAGTATTTGGTCGCTTTGTCTAGTGGTGTGTAGTATTTGTGAGACTATTGTTGTTTGGTTGTTGTGATGTTGTCCACCAAGGGAAGGTTATTGTTCGTGCTTGGAACATGTTTAGTTTTATGTTTTTTACTTCATGGGCATGTAGCTAACACTCTGGTGTCAATTTAAAATTTAATACTCATATTTTTATCATATCTATAATTCTATATCGATTGGTTCTATGAATAAGTATCCAATCATCGTGTGGTCCCATGTCCCAATATTATTTGTATGTGTATTTTGGTTTTATTGTATCTTTGACATTGTCTATTGTTTTGAAATGAAAATTTGTCTTACTGAAGACGTAAAAGGATATCACTATATTGTAACTTTCGAGACATACCAAGATGCCTCTATAGGGACTATAAAAATGTCTCAAGATAAAAACAACATGTCATGACAAGGTGTCTCTATGTGACATGTTTGTCTCTACATAATGCCTTTAAGTTTCTAGAGACAAAATAAAAATGCCTCATTTAAATATGTCTACGTTTCTAAAGATGGATACTTTGCCACAAAGAAATGCTTCTACTATTGTTAGAGACAAGCCAAATTGCCGCATAAAAATGCCCCTATACCTATACGTGCACATTTCAGATCTATCTTGAGAGTGCCTCTATGTGTGTAGATACAATTCCCGCAGTCCAGACAAAGTGCCTCTATGTGTGTACATACACTTCCTGGTGTCCATATAGAGTGTCTCTATGTGTGTACATACACTTCGTGGTGTCCATATAGAGTGCCTTTATGTGTGTAGATACACTTCCTGGTGTCCATACAAAGTGACTGTATGCATATATAGGCATTTCGCAAAATGACTATATGGTCTAAGAGACACTGCCCATAGCGACACTTTGAGACAATGTGTAAAATGCCTCTACAACTGCGTAAAGGCAATATAAGTGCCTCTACAGGGCCAAAATAGTGCCTCTACGGTCCAGTTCTCTTGTAGTGTGCCAGAGCGACACTTAAGGTTTCTCCTCTTTCTTTTGAAGTGTCCTAAAAGGTTAGCAACTATTTTCTCGTTTTGACTGCGCGGTACTAATTTAAGCATCGTGATTGTGTTTGATATATATGCATGGTTGTGTGATGCAGATGAGCCACCCATGGATGTACGGTGACCGACGCTCTGACGCTTACAGAGAAGGCGTGCGTTCTTTTCGCCTTGTGGCCGAGGCGAACAAGCGGCGGGATGGTTTTATGTGTTGTCCATGTGTTGAATGTCGGAATGAGCAGGCTCACACTTCCTCAAGAGTCATTCAGAGCCACCTGCTTCGGTCCGGTTTCATGTCCAGCTATAATGTTTGGACCAAGCACAGAGAAAGAGGGGTTATGATGGAAGACAACGATGAAGAAGAGAACGATGATGACAACTACCGATCTATGTTCCCTGAATACGATGATACCGTAGTTGAAGATAATGAAAAAGAAGGGGGTGAAGAATGGGAACCAGATGAGCCCGTTGATGATTTTGGTCGGGTCATTAGTGATGCAAGGCGAGACTGCGACACAGAAAAGGAGAGGTTGCAGTTCGAGCAGATGTTACAGGACCACAACACATTGCTGTATCCAACTTGTGAAGATGGCCAGAAGAAGCTGGGTAGCACACTGAAATTGTTGAAGTGAAAGGCAGAGACCGGTATGACTGACTCAGGATTTGAAAAGTTGCTGGTAATAATGAAGAAGCTGCTTCCAAGAAATAACCAATTGCCCTCCAGTACGTACGAAGCAAAGAAACTTGTCTGCCCTCTAGGATTATACGTGCATAAGATACATGCATGCCCTAATGACTGCATCCTCTACCTCGGTGAGAAGTACGAGAATATGGATAAATGCCCGGTATGCACTGCATTGCGGTATAAGATCAGAAAAGAGGACCCTGGTGATGTTGAGGGAGAGCAACCCAGGAAGAGGGTTCCTGCCAAGGTGATGTGGTATGCTCCTATAATACCACGGTTGAAACGTTTGTTCAGAAATAAAGAGCATGCCAAGTTTTTGCGATGGCACATGGAAGACCGTAAGAAAGACGGGATGTTGAGGCACCCTGCTGATGGTCGGTAGTGGAGAAAAATCGAGAGAGACTTCCCGGACTTTGCTGGTGACGCAAGGAACTTATGGTTTGGTCTAAGTACCGATGGCATGAATCCTTTTGGGGAGCAGAACTGCAGTCACAGCACCTGGCCCGTGACTCTATGTATCTACAACCTTCCTCCTTGGTTGTGCATGAAGCGGAAGTTCATTATGATGCCAGTGCTCATCCAAGGCCCGAAGCAACCCGGCAACGACATTGATGTGTACCTAAGGCCATTAGTTGATGAACTTCTACAGTTGTGGGCCAAACCAGGTGTACGTGTGTGGGATGAGCACAAACAGCAGGAATTTGACCTACAAGCGTTGCTGTTCGTAACCATCAATGATTGGCCTGCTCTTAGTAACATTTCAGGACAGACAAACAAAGGATACAATGCATGCACGCACTGTTTAGATGAGACTGAAAGTATATATCTGGATAAATATAGAAAGAATGTGTACCCGTACAATCGTCGTTTTCTTCCGCCCAGTCATCCCTTAAAGAAGAAAGGAAAGCATTTCAATGGCAAGGCAGAAACCCGGATGAAGCCTGTCCCCCGTAGTGGTGCTGATGTATTTGGTATGGTCAAGGATTTGGATGTAATCTTTGGAAAGGGTCCTGGAGGACAACCTGTTCCGAAAGATCCCATTACCGGACACGCACCCATGTGGAAGAAGAAATCTATATTTTGGAAGCTACCCTATTGGAAAGTGCATGAGGTCCGCTCTGCAATCGACGTGATGCACCTGACGAAGAATCTTTACGTGAATATTCTAGGCTTCCTGGGCTTGTATGGGAAGTCAAAAGATACCCCGGCAGCACGGGAGAACCAGCAACATCATAAAGGACGAGACGGCAAGCATCCAGGGCAGTTTCAAGGGCTTGCCAGCTACGCTCTTACCAAAGAAGGGAAGGAAATCTTTGTTGAAGTCCTTTTCAGTATCAAGGTCCCGTCTGGCTTCTCGTCGAATATAAAGGGAATAGTAAATATGAAAGAGAAATTTTTTCAAAACCTAAAGTCTCATGACTACCATGTGCTTATGACGCAATTGCTTTCGGTTGCATTGAGGGGAATTCTACCAGAAAATGTTCGACTAGCCATTGTGAAGGTATGTGCATTCCTCAATGCAATTTCTCAGAAGGTAATCGATCAAGAAAGTCTATCAGGGTTACATATTGATGTGGTCCAATGTCTGGTCAGCTTCGAGTTGTTGTTCCCGCCATCCTTCTTCAATATTATGACGCACCTCCTAGTTCACCTAGTCAAAGAGATTAGAATTCTCGGTCCCGTGTTTCTACACAATATGTTCCCCTTCGAGAGGTTCATGGGAGTCTTAAAGAAATATGTTCATAACCGTGCTAGGCCAGAAGGAAGCATCTCCAAGGGCTATGGAACAGAGGAGGTCATTGAGTTTTGTGTTGACTTTCTTCCTGACCTTAATCCGATTGGTGTTCCTGAATCTCGGTATGAGGGGAGGATGACTGGAAAAGGCACACTAGGAAGGAAATCAATGGTATGTAGGGATGGGCATTCTTTCACTCAAGAACACTACACAGTTCTACACAATTCCACCATGGTGGCTCCGTATATCGAGAAACACAAGAATATTCTACGCTCCGAAAACCCGGGGAAGCCTGAAACCTTGATTAAAGGGGAACACGAGAAGAATTTTGGCAATTGGTTGCAGACACATCTCATGAATAACACCACTGTTGGAGATGAGTTGTACTTGTTGGCCAGGTTACCATCTTCGACTATATGTACTTTCCAAGGGTACAAGATAAATGGGAATACATTTTACACGATCGCCCAAGATAAAAAGAGCACCAACCAAAACAGTGGTTTCCGCTTTGATGCAACAGATGACAATGGGCAGATTGACACATATTATGGGTACATAGAGGAGATATGGGAACTTGACTATGGACCTACTTTTAAGGTCCCTTTGTTTCGGTGCAAATGGGTCAAGCTGACAGGAGGCGGGGTACATGTAGACGAAAAGTACGGCATGACAACAGTGGATCTCAACAATCTTGCGTACATGGATGAACCATTCGTCCTAGCCAACAATGTGGCTCAGGTTTTCTATGTGAAGGACATGTCTACCAAACCGAGAAAAAGGAAAGATAAGAAAAAGAGTACAGAATACGATGAGCCAAAGCGCCACATAGTTCTTTCAGGGAAAAGAAACATCGTGGTGGATGATAAGACAGACATGTCAGAAGATTACAATAAGTTTCATGAAATTCCTCCCTTCAAAGTGAAAACTGACCCAATCATCCTGTTAAATGATGAAGATTCTCCATGGCTACGGTGCAGAAGAAAACCACAACACTAGATGTTGGTGATGTGTAATAATGTATTAAACCTTTTATTTGAGACATAAATCTATGTAATTAAACCTTTTATTTGAGACATAAATCTATGTAATGTATTAAACCTTTTATTTGAGACATAAAGGTCCCCTTTCATGTAATACATCTTGCTCAATCAAACTAGACATTCTGAGCCGCGGTAGGTGATCACACAAAGAGAAGGAACCATCACAAGAGAAGGAACCCACAAACACTAAGGATACATAACACAACTGAAAATTAAGAAACATGCCTAATGGTTGGAGTGATTCAGTCATGCTCCTGCCTAGCCCTATAATACGCGCCACTTTAGTCGTCGTAGTCACCGGTGTCGTCGTCGCTGTCGTCGTCGGGGTCGCCGTAGTCGAACCTTGAAGGTTGGGCACGCATGGGCTGGATTTGAGGGTACCGCAGGCGGGGGTTATTGCCGGTCGTGTTGTAGGCCATGACACTCTGGAGAGTCCGGCCGCGCCACCACAGCCGACGGCCGGCCTCGTTGAAGTTCGAAGGAGGTGGGCCATCCTCCTCGTGCCTGGCGAGCGCCCTCTCACGCCGATTGATGAAGAAGGCTTCCCAAGTCGGGAAATAGTCGGGATGCCCATTGGGATTCCTCCGCTGCTCTGGCGTGAGCTCGAGGTAGTAGTGGTTCGTGATGGCCATTCGGCGCTCCACACCTAGAGGGACAGGAGGGACCGGCACGCCTCCGACGCTCAACATCCAGCCGGTGGGGACGCGGTAGCCCGGTGGGCAGGGGTAGTTCGAGGCGCACAGCGCCTCCGCCTCCCGGGTGGTTAGAGATACGATGGAAGCCATGGGAAGAGAATAATGAGTCTAAATGTGATATGTAAATGGAGGCCAAGTGTAGATATATATACTTAAAAAATGGCGGGAAGACAGAGGTGGGAACCGGTGGAAAGCGCGGGAACACAGTGGCGCGGGAAACTTTCATCTCGGGTGGGGGCTCAAACCGGGACAAAAGATGGGGGGCCTTATCTGGGGGATGCTTATCTAGGAGGGCCTTATCTAGGGGGTGGCTAACCTTTAGTACCGGTTGGTGGGTGCAACCGGGATTAAAGGTGGTTTTTGTGTCATCTAACAAAACCATCGGTGGGATAAGGAGGCGTGGGTAACCTTTAGTACCGGGTGGGGGCTCAAACCGGGACTAAAGCTGTCGGTAGGATAAGGATGCGTGGGTGGATGCACTACTCGATGAGATAAAGCATGTAGCGCACGACGCCCTGTCAGAGGAAGAAGACAAAGTAGAAGCGGCGCCGTGCCTATAAAAGGAGCATCGATATGCCATGGCAAGCAACTCAACAAGCCAACATGGATGGAGAGTTTCATCCCCATGGATGGAGGAAAGGGTTGGGAAATCTCCCGTGGCGGAACTTCTCGAAGATGCCCTTGGTGCACATGCCCTATGGCATCTTCGGAAGTTCCGCCTCGGAAAATATTTTCCTGCTAGCCCGTGAAAGACTCCATCTCCGCCTCCCTGGGGTTAGAGGTATGGTGAAAGCCATGGGATAGAGTGGAGAGAGGCGGCAGATATGAGTCTAGATGTGCTATGGCAACGACCAAGCGGATAGAGTGAAAAACTCCATCTCTGCCTCCCTGGGGTCAGAGGAGGGAAGCCTAAACCCTAAACCCTAAACCCGAAACCCTCCCTAAAGGGGCTACCCTCGTATGGAGAAAGCTACAGGGGTAGACGATCCGAGGCCCCCGGTCTAGGGTTTCGCCGGAGGAAGACCACCGGAGCGTCGGAATCACATGAAAATGGCAAAATGGTTAATAGTTTGACTAGTTAGAATAATTATTTTATAAAACAGAAAATGGATTTGAATCTCTGATTCAAATTCAAGCACTTTTTATGTTAAAAATTTAGTGAGATTCAAAAATATGCAAAATATAATAGTTAATGCATTTTTAAATTGGAAATGGCAAAATGGTTATTAGTTTCACTAGTTAGAATAATTATTTTATAAAACAGAAAATAGATTTGGATTACTTATTCAAATTCAAAAACTTTTCATATTGAAAATTTTCTCAAATTCATAAGTATGCAAAAACTGTATAATTCAAATGTTTAAAAAATCTAATAGTTACAAATTGTAATATTTGAAAAAACAGGCGCCAACTTAGGCCCAGCGCGTACAAATTTGGGCCTTTAGTTCCGGCCCAGAACACCATCCGGGACTAAAGGATCTGCAGGCGAAAAGGCATCCAAAGCCTTTAGTCCCGGTGCGTGGCTGGAACCGGGACTAAAGACCCCCCCTTTAGTCCCGGTTCCAGCCACGCACCCCGCCGGCCATTTTTTTATTTTTTTGTATATTTTTTGTATTACTAGTATTTCTAGTGTATGTTTTTTTATTACTAGTATCTTTTTTTAATAGATAGATAGAATTATTACTTGTATTACTAGTATGTTTTTTGTAATAGATAGATAGAATTATTACTAGTATTTTTTGTATCTTTTTTATATTTCTAGTGTATGTTTTTTTTATTAATTTCTAGTATAGTATATATTAATTTCTAGTATAGTATATATTAATTTCTAGTATAGTATATATTTCTAGTATAGTATATATTTCTAGTATAGTATATATTAATTTCTAGTGTATGTTTTTTTATTTCTTGTATCTTTTTTATATTGTAATATCTATTACTAGTATATAAATATAGTATATATATATGTTTGTGTATATATATTTATTACTAGTAATAATATATATAGTAGTATATTATATAGTATGTAGTATTATAGTGTCGATTGAGACAGACAAGCATCAGTGCTAAATAAAGATAAGCTAAAGAAATAACTACCCTAAGTCCGGTAGTGCTCGTGGGACCCCAGACTTACGGTTAGGGTGGTAGTGCTCGCGGGCCTCCGGACTTAGGGTTAGGGTGGTAGTGCTCGCGGGCCACCGGACTTAGGGTTAGGGTGGTGGTGCTCGCGGGCCCCTGGACTTAAGCTAAAGAAATAACTACCCTTAGTCTGGTAGTGCTCGCGGGTCCCCAGACTTAGGGTTAGGGTGGTGGTGCTCGCGGGCCCCGAACTTAGGGTTAGGGTGGTAGTGCTCGCGGGCCCCCGGACTTAGGGTTAGAGTGGTGGTGCTCGTGGGTCCCCGGAGATAGGGTTAGGGTGGTGGTGCTTGCGGGCCGCCCGGACTTAGGGTTAGGGTTAGGGCATCACTAGAATTTTGCTATTGTTTAGTATTATTGTAGCAAATTGCGTGTTCATATTATTGTTTAGTGTTATTTTATGCAGCAATATTGAATGAAAAATGTTATTGTGTGCATTTTGTAGAAAACTATGGATCCAATCCAGAGAGACCTAGCACAAGAAGAAATTCTCGAGGATATGATCAACGACACCCCCCCCCCCCATGTTGATCCACCCGAATCACCGTCGATTTATCTGAACCCCTTCGGTGAGGGAGAGGAGGTCGACCGAAATGATCAAGGAGAAGCCGACGGCTCCGGTGGTGGAGAAGCCGACGGCTCCGGTGGTGGAGAAGCTGATGACTCCGGTTGTGGAGAAGCCGACGACAAGGTATATATATGAAGTCAGGTGATCAGTAGATGCATTAACTGAGTTGTATATATATATATAAATTGACGAATGTTTCTTCTCTTAGGCCTCCACATCGAGCAAAAAATATTCCAAACGAGGCCCAGACAAAAAGTTAGACGCATCTACGCGTTATACAATTATGCGGGTATCACCACGGGGTGAACCTGTGGAACCCGAAAAGGCTAAAACTATATTTAAACAACAATGCGGAGTTATGGTTAGGGATCGCATCCCGATCACCGTTCGAGAGTGGAATAAGACCAAAGGGGCGAAAGAGGGTGAGTATGTCTCCGACAGGTGCAAAGAGGGTCTTTGGAATGACCTCATGACACATTTCACCCTACCAGAATGTGAGGATGATGCCGACACAGCTGCATTGAGGAAGAAAGTCCAGCAGTGGACTCTTACGAAGATGGCCCAACTATTCAAGAACTGGAAGAAAGCATTATGGCAAAAGTATCAGAAGACGAAGAAGACTCCTAAATTTGAATGCTATCTAACGAAGCAGCAGGCTAACTGGGATGCATTTGTAAAGTACAAGGAGTCACAACCTGCTATGGAAATGTCGAAAAAAACAAGAAAAATGCCGCGATGAAGAAATATCACCATCAACTGGGGCCAGGGGGCTACGCGGCTGCCATGCCAAAGTGGGATGCTAAAGAGAATGAGCTGCTTGCTAAAGGGAGCACTCCAGAACCAATACGCGAAGAATGGGATCTGAGGGCAAGGAATAGGTTCCTTGGGCATGGGAGTGAGTATGACGAAAGTACAGGGGACCTTATTTGCAGTGACGGGATTAGGATACCCCGGGATACATGGCAGAAAGTGGTGAAGGATATTAAAGAGGGGACAACAAAGTTCCGTCCTGATAGAGAGAAAGACTTGCTGACAAAGGTCCTCGGGAATGACGAACGCGGAGGACGTGTACGAGGCCTTGGCCCTAGTTATACGTGGGAGATGGGGTTTCCCAAAGACAGAGATACTTATAGGAGCCGAGAGAGAGCAAAGAGGCGACGGCAGGAGGAGGAGGGAGACAAGTTCACCGAGTTGATAGGAACACTTCGAATGCATCAGCAACAGATTGACGAACTTCAAGGAGCAGCGCGCCTGCAAAATCCTGTACTCAATATTACCACCGTCCCATCTCAGCGGAAAAGCAGCGTGGCTGAATCGGACGTCCCTTCTGACGATGTACGTATGGTAGATGGCGGTCCCGGCTACCCCGTGGATGGAATCAAGGAGCAGGCATCTTGTGAGCTCCATCAGAAGGTGAAGGACCTATCCATCAAGGTGGCGGTTGGATGTGCTTTACCTTGTCCACCTGGCGCACGCTTGCATGGCCGTGAGATTCCAGCTGGCTATGCTAAAGTTGGTGTGGATGAAATCGCAATGGGGTGGGACTCAATGGAGCTTGACATCCCTGGACCTGAAGGTGAGAGGACACTCGGAGAAGTACTGGGTGGTATCATTCTATGGGACAAGAACAACATCAAGCTTCCAGGCTGGACGCCAAAGCCAACACCGCTTCCGAGTGGTCGCATGTCACCTTCACCTCCATCACCTCCAAGAAGCCCACCCCATGACTACGACCACCACAGCCCGAGTCCATCTCGATCTCCGCCGCAGCCTCCGATTAGTACTAAACGACGCAGGAGCCCAAAACGACAAATGTCGCCCCTCCCAAGAGTACCTCATAAGAATCTTTCTATCAGACCTTATGATCATACTGACGAGGAAAACGACATGATCGTAAAGGCCGAATGTGTTGCGCAGCTTCAAAAGAAGAAACCCGAGCCCGCCCCGGTGTACACCGAGAAGCAAAAAGCGTATGCACTTTATTTTCTGAACACAAAATCGCAATATGACTTGCACCATAAGCCAGATGACTATCGACGCACACTTCAGAAGGAAGTGAAGAAGAGCAAATCAAGTAGAAGTGCAAGCGGGAGCAAATCATCAAGTCAAAGTGCAACCGGGAAAAGAAAGGACGTCCCCCAGCTCGGGGAACAGGCCAAAAATCGACCCCACCCTCAAGGTGGTATCCTATGACACTCCCCAGCAGGATATGGAAGAAGCTAAGAAGCTTGCGGCCGCTATGAATGTGACTGTTGAGGAATTGCTAGGTTCCCAGGACGACAAAGTTACCCAAGGCTCAGGTAGTCCCTACATATGTCCCAGGGAAGCCTCTAGTCAGCTTTGAGAAGTTCCAACAACTGCCAACACAAATGCGGAGTTTACATAAATGGTACATGAAAGCCGTAAAGGAGGAGAGAATAATGATCGTGGCGAAATTCCCACATGACTACTACTTCCGAGAAGAAAAGGTCCATGTTGAGTTTCCAGAACTCTTCTAGTTATACACTTTCGACGCCCTCGACAAAAGTCTCATGAGTTGCTATTGTCTGTAAGTTGTTGAATTCATTGTCTATATATAAGCTGTTCATTTTTTTCAGTTGTTCAGTTCATTGCATGTAATTATCCTAATTATATCCTTTTGTACTCTATTATTATGCAGAATGAAGATCATGGAATGTAAAAGAAGGTCAATCTTCAGTGTTGGGTTCATTGACCCAGATAAAATACATTGTCGGACGCTAAAGGAAAAACCCGAGGACATACAGGAAAACCTTCTAAGGTTTCTAACGGAGCAAAATTTCTGTGACCACATACTGTTTCCTTACAATTTCGCGTGAGTGTCTTACTCTATTGTACACATTCTCTTTTGCTTACTCGATGTTAAGTGTAATTGATGAGTTGCTGATGTATATATAAACGTGTACAGTTTCCACTGGATTCTCATGGACATTCAACTTGATAAGGGAAGAGTTGAAGTCATGGACCCATTAAAGAGACCCCTGGAACTGTTTAGTGACATGCAGGACATGCTCCAGAGGTAATTTTCGCGCTACAGCGGTCTCTTTCGTTGATTTCCTGAGATATCACGTAATAAATAACTCATTCATTTTCTTTACCGGGTAGGGTTTGGAAGCAGTTCAAGAGTGCGGTTACGGGTGACTCTACTGAGAAGCTGACGTTTAAGCCGGTCTCGGTAAGTAGTAGGCGCATCTCTTTACTTCTAGTTTTAATACAATTATGATGCTGGATTATTATTTTGATTGAATTCTATTCTCGTAAAGTGCGCGAGGCAGCCACAGGGGACGAATCTATGTGGATTCTACGTTTGCGAGTTCATTCGCACGTTTACCAGTGAGCTGAATGATTATAGAGTCAATGTAAGCAATACATTCATAATATTATTTTTATTACCGTCACTTTTTGTTATCATGATTGATATTTATATTGATCTCCTTTTCTTATATAGTTCGAGAAAATGCGGTATCAGCTCCTACCACAGCAACGCGTAGTAGCAATTGCTGAAGAACTAGCAGGATTCTTGATGAACGAGATGATAGATGACGCCGGAGAATTTAGTGTGAATAGGCGCCAATGATCCCCGACCGTGTAATTGAATAGACGGGCTCTAGTCCCGATAATTGTGATCTCCATGTGTAAGTATCATGTATATATTTGTATGCTCGATCTTAAGAGAAGTTATCTTATGTATGCACGAACATGTACGGTATGTGGTAGCGTAGAAAACTATTTTGAAATGAAAAAAGAATACAAATTAAATTCTCTGCCGCGGCAGAGAAAGTGCCTAAAATGCTGCCACGGCAGAGAACCATTTGTCCCGGTTCGTAATACGAACCGGGACTAATGGGGGGGGGCACCCAGCGCCCGCAGAGACAGCCACGTGGATGCCCATTGGTCCCGGCTGGTAAGAGGGCCGGGACTAATGGGTGGGCGTTTAGTCCCGCCCCTCCAGTCCCGGTTACCAGGACCGGGACTAAAGCCCCTTACGGGCCGGGACTAGAGGCCCGTTTTCCACTAGTGCTTCGACATAAGAACAAACTTGACCATTGTCGGCTAGGTAGAAGAAAGCGATACCACACTAAATATGTAAGTAGTCATTGCTTTGTAGAACCACACTATTTTATTCCAAGAACATAAAGTAATTATGTTCTCACGCCATGTCCACCCCCCCAAAGTAACTACATTTTAAGCATAAACATCATTAAAACACTAAATAGCACAAGTACACGACATTTTCGCATGAAAGTTGAATTTCTCACCGAGGTACTTCGCAAGTAGCACAATTCACTAATATCAAGTATTACAAAATATCACATTTATATTATTTTTACAGTACTTATGAAAACATATGAAAATAACATTTATATGCTACGATCTGTCATGGTGGAAGTCCGCATTTTCTTTGATGTCTAGACGGTTTCTAAGGCCACTTATTGCTTAGTTCCCCCATGTTCTTGTTGCTAAGCTAAACTTGTCTTACCAAGAATGTAACAATAACCAAACGAACATACTTCCATGGGATAATATGAGTTAGCTTGAATACATTGGTCATAGTGTTTTTTCTACACCGAGCACCATTCATACAAATCCGGCATGACTAAAAGATGGATTTTGAGACTGGGGCTTAGGGAGGTGGCACATTAATTTTTTGCGACGGCTACCCCCAAGGGCAGCAAAATGGTACCTAACCATAAATGAATGAGTTGACATCTTGGAAGTTCTATGGGATGATCGTATGGATTCGTGAGTGCATCTGGATCGTCCGCTCAACCAGTGTATCCTAGAGGGGCAACTAGCGAAGAAATTGTGCCGACTAGTGTGGGTTGCACATGATCTTCTTATGAAACTATGGTTGACTGGTCTCTGTGTCTTGCAATGACAGAATTCATGCGTAGGTAGAACATTTAGGCGGTGATGTTACTTTGTGAGGTAGTGTAGGTAAGTTGTGATACAAATGACTAACATGATGGTAGCCCCAACAATGTGTTGAGGTGGAGCATGGGTGGTGGCTCTCTAATTTGCCTTCTTGAAGGGTCACTTGATCCATGATGGAGTACTCGCACTTCATGAAATCATTCATGAGATAAAGGTACGCCATCAGAAAGGAGTTTTCCTCAAGCTGGACTTCCAGAAAGCCTACGATAGGTTGGACTGGGATTTGCTTAGACAAGTCCTCGAGCATAGAGAGCTTGATGATAGGGTGATATGCTGGATCATGCAGTTTTTCATGAGTGGTAGCACTTCTATCAACGTTAATGGGGAGGTGGGTCACTATTTTAGACCCTCCTACGGAGTTAGACAAGGGGATCCAATCTCCCCCTACTCTTCAACTCTGCAGTGGATGCCCTTGCAGAGATCTTGGAAAAAGCCAAGATCGCTGGCCACATTTCGGTTGTGGTAGGGCATCTGATCCCCGGAGGTGGCATCACACACCTCCAGTATGCGGATGATACTATGATCATGGTACAAGGATCGGACCTTGACATCATCAATCTCAACTTCCTGCTCCTGTGCTTTGAATCCATGTCGGGCCTCAAGATCAACTTTGACAAGAGCAAAGTAATCATTTTGGTCTTCCCCTATGAGGAGAAGCAACGTATCGCAAATCATCTAAACTACCGTCTAGCGGCCTTCCCTATTACCTACCTGGGTATTCCCATGAGAGACTCTCGTGTCTTGATCAGGGACCTTGCCCCCATGGTCATGAAGGTTCGGTCTAAAGCCGAACCCTAGCGCGCGCACCTCACGTCCAAGGGGAACAAGACTATCCTGATCAACTCATGCCTTTCTAGCCTCACCATGTATCAGATGGGCCTATATCTGCTACCCGAAGGAACCCACACATACTTTGCTAAAGAGTTGTCTAGGTTATTTTGGGTGGCTAGAGATGGGCACCAAAAATACCATGTGCTGAATTGGGCAGATATCTGTACCCCCAAAATCCTTGGGGGGCTAGGAGTTCTCGACTCGCGCCGCTTTAGTGTGGCACTGTTGCTGAAGTGGGTGTGGAGGATTCTCCAAGATGATGGAGGCCTTTGGCTGCAACTCATTAAGGCCAAGTTCCTTCGGGGCCACCACCTGCTGGCATGTGAAAGGTGGGAGGGGTCCAAGTTCTGGCGGGCCATACAGGATATCAAGCACTTCATTTGCCAAGGCGCTCTCTTTGTGGTGGGTAATGGCCAGGAAGTTATGTTTTGGCTCGACCCTGGAGAAAGGGGGGCCCCTCTATCAGGAATTCCTGGCTCTATTTGCCATCTGCATAGCTCCCAAGATGTCAGTGGCCGAAGCGGTGCAAGGAGGCCTCTGGAACAGCCCATTCCGTAGCACCTTTAGTGACGCTGAGGCCGCAGACTTTCTGAGGCTGCGCGGCTCCTTGACCCTATCCCTCTCGGAGGAGAGGGATAAGTTGACATGGGGCCATACTCTCTCGGGGGGTTTCTCAGTTAGTTGGGCCTACAAGACCCTCTTCCAGGGCCCGGAGTTACCTCGGACGACGCACCTATGGAAGGCACCCCTCCCCTTAAGCTTGCTTATTTTTGTGTGGCAACTACTACAGGATCGTCTCCCTTCTGGGGTAGAGGTCTCGAAACATAATGGTCCAGGCAATGGGTTATGTCCATTATGTGGGATGCCGGAGACGTGCGCCCACATTATGTTCACATGCCCTGCCACGCGGTTTCTGTGGAACTTTGTCCGAGAAGCAATGGAGCCTGCCTAGCAGGCCCAAGACCTCGCTGAGTTCCTAGAGATGGAGGCAAACTGTACCGGGAGGAGGCGCCACCTATTTTGGTTGGTGTTTGCGGCCATTACATGGACCCTATGGAATATTCGTAATAAGATGGTGATCGAGCGGATTTTGCCCCGTCGTGCTTTTGACTCTGTGTTTTTTTTGCCTACCTTCAACAGTGGTACACGTTGTCTAGGCAGAGGGACCGAGAGAGCGTGGACGGCATTATGCAGGCTCTCTAGGCATCGGCGCAGCGCTTCACGACTTATGTTAGTGCCCCCGTGGCTCCCTAGTGCGATGTCCCCATCAACTCCGCTTTTCTTTCCTCTTTTTGGTCCCTTGGGCATGATGTGATGTGGCCACAATGATCTTTCATTTTGTTTTCGCTTTGGACGCCTAGGCATCGGTGGTTTGTTGTACTGTGTATGAACTTGGCTTTATTTATAAAGTGGGGCGTAAATCCTGTTTCGAGGAGGAGCAAGGGTGGTGGTGTGCTTCTAATGCCATCAAGAATGTAGCAACCCATATCTACCCTTCTCACGGTGGGTGGATTCTCTCTCCTTTTTCCGATGCCTGTGTGTGCGCGCGTTTGTATCTTGATTTCCCCTTTGTGTTCTTCGCATTCCTCCCGCTCCCCTCTCCTCAAACTCAAGCCATGAAAATTGGGCCACTCCATAGAGGTCAAGGCTACATCATGAAGATTCTAGAAGTCATTTGAGGGATGGAGGTTAGCGCATAGGCATCTTAGATGCAAAGAGGAAAGGAATAATTCAAAAGAAGCAATTATGCCCATGAATACAAATACTTAGCAGGAAAACATCACAGAGACAAGCAGGAAACTACTTCAACATGGAAGGAAAAGCAAATGTTAAGGGGGTTGACTTGGGAGATTGGACTCCGGAACCAGTGCAAAGCTGGCACTAGTTTTTACCTAGTTTAGAGCATCTCCACTCGCCCCCTATACGGGCTCCCGTGGCAGCAAATTTTAGCCCATATGGAGATGCGTCGACAATTTTAGTTTAAGGGGCAATCTTTCTCACTCACATTCCCTCCCGATAGTTTATAACTTTATATTCAATTAATTTCAACTACATACATGGATCATATTGGAAAGGCTATTCTACATCGCCAACTCTGCGCCATCCTAATCAATTATGCCGCTTTCACTGCCATTGTCGCCATCAGTGCTGTCCACAGCGCCGCCATCCTTCTCCTCATCGGACTCGAGGTCGACGATCCCAACGGCCTCTGCCCGGATCATGAATTCATCACCTCGTGTCGCCTCGCCTTAACGACGTGCCTCGTCGATAGCGGTGTAGACTGTACGCCCGCACACTGCCCAGAAGCCCTTCGCTCGGGGTTGCGCAAATCCGGGTGGAGCGGCCGTCGGTGAGCTCGGTATAGCGCTCGCTCCTTCTTGAACCTCTTTGGCTAGTACGCACTCATGGGCGCGTCCCAGGCCATTGCACTCTTCGCTCCGGTAGTTTGCGGCGGCGCTCCTCTATCTGCATCGCCAACTCGGTGCCACGCAAGGGCGGCACCACGGGCACGCCTTCATAGCTAAGCTCGAAGCCAGCCGGATGCCTCGCTCATGGTGGCACAAGGATGTCGTGGTGGGAAAACATCATGGCCTCGTAGAAATTGAGTTTGGGTCTCTCCATGGTGGCGCCGGTAGTTGCAGGAGAGGAAGCGAGGGAGGGAGTGGTGCCTACATATAGTAGTTAAAAGGGCGGAAAGACGGAGCGGGAAGTGGCGGAAAGGCGGGACCGAAACTTTCTCCCGCTGCCAGGGCTGACCCACATCGTTTTCAGCTCAATCCGGCGTTCCTGCTTGCGCACTGTGTGTAGGGTTCGCTCTGGTGGTGCCGGATAACTAAATGGGCCTCGCCGGCGCCAAAAATATTTGGGGGGCCGGCTGGGCGCGATTTTGAGCACCGACACCCCCCATAGTCCTTTATGGGGGCTTTAGGGCCCCCGAGTGGAGATGCTCTTAGAGCTAGTTTTCTACTAACAATTCCTTATTGTAACGTGTTCTAGCCCTCCAAGATTTAAATGAAAATACCAACCGCCGCCCCATATGTATGTTAGGGGTAATGACCTATTGAAATTAAGAATACAATCAACCTACATAATTAAATTCAAAAATTTCATACACTCGAAACCCTTGTCCTTGATTCTAGTTCTTTGGAGATTCCATCTACGTTTTTTTCATAGAATCAACAACGATTTAAGGGCGATCGGGCCGACTTAGCTCATCCAATCATCTCGGAAACCACAGACAAGGTCCCTCTCGAGGAACTAGGGCTTCTGGTTAGAAATGTACCGGCATACTGTCTTGCATGTCGCGCTATATGATCGTCCTCCGTAGACACATTGAGGTGCATTACCTTGCTCCTACTAGTAACTCGAGTAAATACCTTAGTTGTTAGTAGGTCAAACAACTTGTCTGGCTCCCTACTTCACTTTTGTCCCGCAATAGTTTGCCTCCAATTTGAATATTATCTTTCGTTCCTTTATTTGAAACCCTTATCACTCTCCATTTGCTTGTGATTGATCAAGAGGATTATTAAAATATAGATTATTAATGTCCCACAAAAATATCCACGTAATAGCAGTAGTAATCACATTAAGACTTCTGCAACAAGTATGACGCGGTAAGCAATTAGGAAATGTTTTGAACCTTTAGAAACTTCTATCAAACATCAACGTGATGTCCTACCAAAGTGCTATTACAAATGCACATTTAAATAGTGTATGCTGGACAGTCTTGTCTTCATTTCCGAAAATAAACTTGGTAGGATTATCTACATCATCTCTTCTGCAAATTATCTCTCTGGTCATAATCCCTTTTGACAAAACAACCATAGAAAAATGTGAATTCTAGGGGGTACTTTGAGTTTCCACACAACAGGAATATAAATAGGCTTAATACATGTATTGCTTATGAAAACATATAAATAATAGGCAAAATGAACACAATAATTAAAAATGTATTTTTGTACTAAGATTACTTATAGATATGTGTATGAAATAGTTCTACAATTCACCTCTAATTCATGCCAGAAAGTCATCATAGGAGGAGAAATTGTCCTTCTAAGATATAATTTCAATTATTACACATCCCATATATAAGAAAAAACCTCATTTGTATCTCTAAAAATGTAATAAAGATCCTAGAAAACAAAAGCTATATGATCCATTGAAATTAACTCTATCCACCACTAGCGCAATTATAGCTGCTCGGAGTTCATCTAGACGTCTCCCATAGCCCAATGATTTCACTGGCACTGCCGCTCAAACCCTTTGAGCTCCCATGAACCACCCACCGCTCTACCCTTCCATTACCTTGACCACCGGTTTTTCGTGAGGTTGCCACCATGATGTTTTCATCCCCTGACCTTGCCACACCAGTAACGCCACCACAATTTTGTGGAGTAAAAACGATGGTAGTCAACTCCTCGATGTTTTCAAGAATTAAATGGAATCGCCTTACAAGGTATTTTATAAGTTTTGCTTGTTTCAGAATTTTTGAAAACCTTGAGGATACATTTTTTGCGCAAAAAATAGTGTGCAAGCTGAGTTTAGACTTTATCTTGAAGAAAAATGCTTACATTTGAATATTTGGACTTCAAAATCAAGTAGAAGAAGAAAGACGATAAAAAAATAAAAAAGAGAAGTTGGAGTTAGTACATGAGGTAAGTAGGAAGATGGCGGATGGCGGATCAAATGGAGAAGATTAAAGAAGAAAGGGAGAAGTTCAAAGAATAAGAAATATAGATAAAGCTGCATTTTCTGGTATTGTTCATGAACAAAAGACCTAGGAAGATTCCACCAAGGTAAAGATGATGAAGATCAAAATATTATCTCTTAAGGAGATATTTCTATAATATGCATTTGTTGTTATTTGTTGTCCTAGTCGCGGTTGGAATCATAATTTTAGGACTATCTTGATGCACGAAGTAGTTGTGTGAACAATGGTGTTTGACAATAAGTAAAATTTAGAGACAAGTGCTATTAAAGCCAATTCACAAGAGCACTCTTTGTTAGCAAAAAAATTCCCCTCTCGTCTTGAAAAAACGACATTTTGGGAGTCAATTTTTGGGAAACTGGTGTAGATGCTCTAAGATTTTAGGTGAGCTCTCTAATGAGATATATAATTTTATCTAGACACGATTGTGGGTGTTGTGTTGCCTGTTGCCCTTGCACCACAAAGACATTTCTTGAGTCATGGGACAATTAACTTGTACTTGTGGTTATGGTTTGTGTGTTCTCGGATATCATGTATTCTGATTGCATTCATTGTGTAGTGAGCATGTTTAGGCTTGATATCAAGCTTTTGGTAAGTGGGTTTAGTACATTGTGTCAATTTTCGAACACCTTTTATCAACTATTTTCCCTGCTTTTTGAGCCATCATAGCTTATGATATTATCGTATTAAACGTAAAAAAATCCTAGTTTTTTGTTCTATCTTTTTACCATATGGTTAGTAATAGCTTGGTGGAGTTACTATCGCGAGGTATCCATCCTTAGGTTTTAGCTTTTGGATTTTAAAATATGAATAATATATGACTCTGTGTGCCTCCATATCGAATAAATATCTCTACCACTACTCCAGTTGGCAAATTCTATTGAAACTATGGGTTATGGATGGAGGTTCACGAGCTTCCCCTAATTAACATCACAACTAAGCATGATCCTCGTAGACGATGGAGTGGAGCATGTTGTGACATCCAAGATGGTGTCGCACATGATAAAGAGAAATGCCGTTCCATTTGGACTTCAACATCTATGGTATGAGTTGGTTCAAGGCACTCAACAACTCTAAGATCTTCTTTTGTTCACATTGTATCCTATTCCCAGGATTTTTATCTCGTTTGGGCTCTCTCATCATCTCCTCATCTTTTTGCGTAGTTTTCACCCATATATCTGACATGGTGAGCTAGTGCCCCACAGTATAAAAAGTGAAGTGGAAACAATGTCGTGTTATCTGTTTAGACGAAGATAGGATGGTGCATATAGAGGATAAAGTGTTATTTACACAAGTGAAGGTTGGTAAGGCATTCACGTTTTAGTCATGCAATGGATGCCCGTGGTCGTGAGTTTGTGTATGTAATCAATATTGATCTGTACAAAACCCATCATTCAAGATATAATATCATAGGTATCTAAGACTTGTTTTCATACCATCCGCGTATGACGCGACCACTAACGCTCATGCTCACCGTAGATTCCATGTTGTACGGGTTCGGATCGCATAGACAGGTATATCACATATGGTTGCCTCTTGCATCTACATGGTGAAGCATATTACCCAAGAGTCTCTTGAGATAATGAGTAAATTGCGTGGTTGTATAGCCTGTTCAAAAACAAACCCCCCTCGATCAGTTTCACCTATGACCTCCAGGGAACTCCCTGCATTTTGCTTCACATAGATAGTCGAATTGTTTGGAAAAACCGAATACAAATTTAGATTGGCTTGGTTGTTTCAACATAAGAACAGACTCGACTAACCTCTAGCACAGTCTTTTCTTATTAATTATTTACGAGTAATTCTCTAATTAATAGAGAAAAGCTCATGCTGTTGTTTGCTTAAAAACGTCAACAAGGCTATTGTTTTACCCTGTACACGAGGTCGTTTACAAGCTCTGCGGATGTCTTGAGCATGTGATTAGTCGTGTCCACGTGTTTGAATTACTACCTGCAAAAAGTCCAGGTCATAGGCATGCCTTGAACTGACGCGAACATAGCTAGATTCTAGTCCACAAGAAAAAATATGGTATAAACAGCAAGAAGAGACGCGAGTTTGAGTTGGACAACATCCCTGCCGTTCTGCACGTCTCTGTCGGTTACTCGGTCGTCTGCTCCTACCAACAGTAACATTAGGAAATTTTAAAGAACAACAAACAGCCGACCTTGTTCTGCTGTGCTCTTGTCTTCACTATAAGTAAAACAATTATTTAAGTAACGTCGAGAGCTGAGCACACGCTTCGAGCATGGAAACATGGAGTTCATCTTCATTTTGTCCAAACATGTTCTGTGTCGTAAAAAGGTCTAGAGTCAACATTTTGTAATCTTAACTAATCTACTTAATTACAAATATTTAGGTAGGGTACTTACAAACAAAGTTTATATGTTTCTCAGATATACTTTTACAATATATAAAAATTGAACATTTATAAATAGACTATTATCGTACAAATTATTGGTAAAAGGTTTATCTAAGACTCATGTAAATATGCAAACAAATTATCCCAGAGGATCAACGAGGGCGTATGGTTACTGGATGAAACCGGCTACTGATGGTTGCTTAGGATATCTTCTAACAGGCTACTTGGTGGCCTATTAGTCGTTTACACGATGTTTCGTAGTGCAGTACTTGGCTCTTTTTTTGATGGTCCATTTTTTGTATTGATCCGTGATTTGAAAACTTTGTAATAATGAAACTTTTAATAAAAGGATGTGTGCATCTATATGTAGAGGTCGGGGTCTTTCCCCATTTAGAAAAAATGCAAACAAATGACCATAAAAATTCCCACTATGAGTAGATTCTCAATTGGTTTGCATGCGTTTAATTACAAAAATTTCAAAAAGTTATGTTTGGCTGGTTGCTATCCGGGGGGAGGCTCGGACGAAAGCCCTACCCACCACCGCCCGACAGCCTTCTCCCCCGCTGCCTCAAGAGGATGCCGACAGGCAAAGACCTCCTGGTCGACGGTGGAGGCCGGGCTATCCTCTTGTATGGCTCTCATGCGGGGAGCACGCTGACTGCGGCGGCACATCATTGTGGACAACATGGCGATGACGTCGGAGTTACAGAGCTAGGGCAGCAACACTTGGCACTTTTGGGGAGGTGCCTTCTGTGGTGGATGCATGGGCGGTACTGGCCAAGTTCCGGTGAACTTCTACGGCGACGAGGATCCATGTGCTTCGTGAACAGCTCATGTCGTTCTTGTGGCTCGAATGAAGGAGTTAGATGGTGATCCTATTTGCCTTCATCTGACTGATTCTTCCGATCTACCTATTGTGGATCATCCAAGACCTAGCCGCCGCCAAGTTCCGGAATACTCTACCGGTAGTTTTCACAGATTGGTTGTGGTGCTCGTAGACCGCTGGTGGATGGGATCCGGCCATGCACGCTTGTAACTATTCAACATGTGTGGTTTCAAGGGGATGTCTCGTGAAGCTCTGCTTCTCGTTAAGACCATGGGATATGTCGATTGCCATGATTTCCACGATGTTGGCAGATGCTGGAAATGTCAAGATGGCTATGATTGGAAAATCAGAAGGTGTTGATGGAGACAAAGTCTTGAGACGATGAAGACATTGTTTCACTGGTTGTTGTGCGGGCACAATTGCAGGACTTTGTTCCTGTTCGGATTGCACACGTGCATGTGATCCTACCGGTTGATGCTTTGCAGTGGCGAGCTCGATGTGAGGGAGTGGCAGTGCTTGGAGACATCAGTCTTGATGTATAAGGTGAAAACCTACGTTTTGATATTATTTGGTTGTCCCTAGGAATGGTCCTTGTTGAGGGAATTGTTTGGAAAGTTCAAATTTCCTCCAAGGTGAAACCCTACAATCTTTGATTGGGTGACGATGATGCTAGTGCACTGCTCCTTTCTTGGGGGCATCGCTTTTGGAGAAGCTCTTCTATAGTCAGAGTGTTGTATTTGGTGGTGGTTTTGGTCCAACGGTTGTGAGTGGTTGACGATCTCCAAATCAATGTTGCAGCCAAGTATGTCATGACGATCTTTGTGGAGTAAGTCATGTCGATCTTCTAGCTCTTCTATAGTGAGGAGTGACCTAATTCTAGTGAAAACAACGTCTTTGTGGAGTGAGTCATGACGATCTCCAAATCAATGTTGCAGCCAAGTATGTTATTGTAGGTGACCTAGACAAGCCTGTTGCTGCGTCCAATGCGTTGGTGCACGTGCCTAAGAGCAATGCAATATCACGCGCACTTAACCATCAAAGATAAGAATCGCTTCATGGAACTCAGCAGCCGTGAGATCTTCCTTTGTTCCTATTGCCTCCTATTCCCATGTAGTTTTATCACTTTTGGCCTCCCTCATTGTATACCCATCTTTGTGTGTGGTTTTCCCCTACTTAACATACCGAGCGAGTACCACACTGTATAAAAAGTAAAGTGGGACAATATCTTGTTATATATTTTGATGGAGATAGGATGATATATGTAGAGGACAATACATGAGTCGCACAAGTGAAGGTTGGTAAAGAATTTAGGTTTTAATCATGTAACAAACAAGGTAATTAATATTGGTGTGTACATACTCCAACAGCTTTAAAAAGGATAATATTGTGGAACAAAGAGGGTAATTAATATCCACGATAGAATATCATAGTCGTCTGACAAAAGATTCCTTTGTTATAACATAAACCAAGTTGATCAGATCCATCACATTTATCCCTTAAACTTCATTGAAGACCAAAACGAAAAAGTACATACACATTCACATGGACAGTGGCGGCATGACTGTCTTCTTGTGCGGCGCTCGTGCATAGAGACCTATGGTTTTGGTGGCATGATGCTATTGACGGCGAGGCAGTGGTGTCGGAGTTAGGGGGCGGGGCAGTGGTGCCGGGCGCTCGTGGGGGGTGCCTGCTGTGGCGGTTGCATGGGTGGTGCTTGGCATGTGCCATTGAACTGCTGCGGCAGCGGGGATCAATGTGATCATTCCTGTGGCTCAAACAATGGAGTTAAATGGTGATCCTAGTGGTCTTCATCCGAGCAATTCTTCCAATGTTCCTACTATCGACCATCCACGAGTTGGCCGCCAACGAGTTCCGGATTACTCTGCCGGTAGTTCTCAAAGATTTGCTATGGTGCTCCTGGACCGTTGGTGGATGGGATCCGGCCATGTACGCCTGTAACTTTTAGCCTATGAGGTTTCAAGAGTATTTTTCACGAAGCTCTACTTCTCGTTAACACCAAATGTATATTCCCTTCCTTTAGTTCCAACAATTTTTTTCTGAAAAGTCAAACTATGCAAAGTTTGATCAAACCTTTAGAAAACTATTAACAGTTTTAATTATATATAGATATAATATTAAAATATATTTCATGATGTATCTAATGTGTACATGTTAATGATTTATTCTATACACTTGTTCAATTTTTTCACAAATGTTTGTACGGTATACACACTTTGAATTTTATGAATAGACTACTAACATACAAATTATTGGTCAAAATTATCTGAAAAAATCATATAAGTATACAAAATATGATTGCAAAAGTACAATCGTGAGTAGATTCTAAATTTCTTGTCATGTGTTTAATTCCTGAAATTAGGTTTCTCTTATGCTTCGTGGTGTTGCTGTGAAGGGCTTGGTTTTATTTCAGAGACTGCATGAGGTGGTCGCAGGTCTCCCTAGTTTGGAGGAGGGAGGCCACGGAGCTGAGCCAGTGAGTTGCTTTCTTGACGTCTAGCCGATGAGAATTCCAAGCAGGTTGAAGAAGGCCTAAAGCAGGTTTCCAAGAAGCTTGCCAATGTCACGCCTTTGGCAACGTTGCCTCCTATCCTCTTAATTACTTCCACCACTACTGGTCCCAGTAGAGCTAGCCCTTGATCACCTACTAGTAGTCCAAGGAGTGGGGCTTGTTGCGGATTCCAAGACGGAGTCGTACATGACTAAGAACAATGCTATTCCATACGTACTTCAACATATAAGACTGAAATTTGGAGAATGACTTGGGGGTCTTCTGGCTAGCACAAGAGGTGGTGTGCTAGACAGCCCAAGTTTGAATCTCACCTTCTCCTATATATGAGTAGTGTCTAGTTCCTCCTAGACACTCTTTTCATCTTTTTTTATAAGACTGAAATTTGTTTGTGACACCACATAAGTGTAATATCAACCTTGTTCCCATTGTCTCCTATTCCCATCCCTTTTAAGTGTTTTAATCGTCCTCACTCATCATGTCCTCATCCTTGTGTGTGGCTTTCACCCATTGATGTAGTAAGGTAGTGCCACAACCTATAAATTGGAAACTAGAATAATAGAGCTTGCAATCCATTCAGAATATATATATAGGACAGATCATTATCCACATGTATAACTGCAGGTTGGCATAGCATTCATGTTTTAATCATCAAAAATATGCTTGTTAGATGAAGTTATGATTTGTAGGTAATCAATATTTACTCCTATAAAAACCCTTTCATGCTAGAATATTATAACTGCTGGAAAAAGGATCCCATTTTTATGCTATTCATAAGAAGCTCTAAAAAAATCAGATATATCACATATGGAACGTATTTAAAGCCTCTTACGAATGGATAGTGAAGGATGTTTCATAGACATTTGAGATAGCTAGTAAAGGATATGGATTTATAGCTGGTTCAAGGAATACTCCCCTCAGTCATGTTGTCCTACAAACTCCAGCGAATTGGATCTAATACTCCAGTTTGCTACAGATAGTCGAGTTATTCGTAAGAACTGACTCGAAATACATGGGGGGGGGGGGGGGGGTTCTTCAACATAAGAACAAACTTGATCTTAGTCGGCTAGGTAGCAGAAACCTCCACCGCACTAACTATGTTAGTAGTTGTTGCTTTGTAGAACCTCTCTATTTTGTCCCTAGAACATAAAGTAATTATGTGCTTGCGCCATGTCCCCCACAGTAACAAATATATATCCCAGATCTACATACATCGCAAATGCAGATCATATTCACCACATTTATAGCATAAACATCATTAAAATATCAAAATAGCACAAATAAACGAGATTTTTGCATGACAAGTTCAAATTTTGAATGAGGTACTTCACAGTTTGCATAATCACTAGTATCAAGGTATTACAACATATTACAATCGGAATATTTTGATAGTAATTATAAAAATATAGGAAAATAACCTCGATATGCTATGATCTATCATGATGACTCTGCATCCTCTTTGATGTCTGGACGGTTGCTAAGGTCAGTTATTGCTTAGTTCTACCATGTTGATGTCGATAAGCCAAAATTGTTCTTAAGACAATAACAATAACAAAAAGAACACGCTTTCATGGGAGAATAAGAGCTAGATTAATACATTGGTCATAATGTTTTTGCTGCACTAAGCACCATGCATACAAATTTGGACTCACTAGTTGATGGACTGCGGTTCAGGGAGGTGGCACAGTGTATTTCTGCGACATCTAACCCCATGGTTAGTAGAATGGTACCTAACCCTAGATGAATGAGTTGACAAGTTGAAGTTGTTTGGGACGAACATATCGACCCGTGAGTGCGGCTGGATTATCCGCTGAACCAGTGTAGCCTAGAGCGGAAAGTAGTGAAGAAGTTGGGCTGACAAGTGTGGGTTGTACGCAATTGCGTCTTCTTATGAAACTATGGTTGTGTGGCGGATATGTCTTGCAATAACACACGTGCGTAGGTGGAACATTTAGGCGGGTACATGGCTTCTCGAAGTAGTGTAGGTAGGTGAGAATGCAAATGCCTAACTGGGTGGTAGCCCCAACGATGTGTTGAGGTGGAGAAGGGGTGGTGGTGTGCTTCTAGTGTCATCGAGACTGGAGAACCCCATATCTACCCCTCTCATGGTGGGTTTGGATCCTCTCCTTGTTCCAATGGCTATGGTGGACTGATAGTTGGTTGCAGTCTTTTTTATGGAGGCCACAATATCTGTTAGTTGGTGTCTTTATGTATAGAAACAAATAGGGCCACGTATGTTTAGGTGGTTCATCACGGGATTGGTCTCCTCAATGACGGTGGCTTGCTTTTTGATTCCCAGGGAGAATCCTTCCCGACTCTATTTTGAGAACTAAACCTAACATTATCTTTTACAAGAAACTAACACATAGTTCAAACTAAAATTTATAGTTTTTCAGAAGCTGCTATAAAGAAGGAAATTAGGGAACTTAGATGAAACATCACATCATTTTTTAGAAGATAAAAAAACTCATAGGCACACTACGGAACCGAGCCTCAGTATCCGTTTTACGCATGGTAGCTTCTTGTCGCTGAAATCGCAGAAGGTGAGTGAAATTGTAGGAGTCTCTATGTGGAAATCGGTATGCAAGCCAAGTTTGGACTTTCTCTTGAAGAAATAAAATGCTCGCATTTCAATATTTTTACTTCACATCCAGGGAGAAGAAATATGATGAAAAAATAAAGAGAAAGAGAAGTTGGAGCTAGCACATAAGGAAAATAAGACGATGGAGGATTAAACGAAGTAGATTGAAGACAAAAGGCCATCAGGAATGTGCGCAATGATTATATTTTTAACAATGCAAAATCTACTTTCTTCATGCAGGTTATATCATTGGGAACTCATTAGATCCGTACAACCAACATAGCAGAGACAAGCGTTGGATATTGGGTGCAGCTAACTAGAGTTGGTAGCATGGGATACATATTGCCAGTGCAACAAGCATTTTGATCTTAGGATATGACGAGTCATTCTATGTTGTATTCTATCTCATAATTTGTGTGACCCATAAAAGCTGAATTTCAATAAAATAATAAAAGTGCAGAGGCGGGGGGGGGGGGGGGGGGGGGGGTATCATTCCCATTTCAGAAAGAAAGATGGTGCGTCTCTGCCCGAGCCACTCCCATCCATCCCGAGGCTAAAACCCCTCATGTTACTCCCTTTCGACCACTTCCTTCTTGACTCCCTTGTACTTGCCACCTTGATGGAATCCACTTAAGCCAGTTCCGAAATTGTGGATCCTCTCTTCTCTTCAGCTTAATCTTGAAATCACGATCCAAATGGCCCATAACCCCACAGATATAATTGAAATCTGGGAGATATTCATATTCAAATGGAAATTATGTCTTGCTTAACAGAAAAACAAAACTCATATATATTTAATTTTGTGGTAGGTACAAGTATTAAGAGACCATCCATATTCTAAAAACCATCAGTTTAGAGAAAGTGCTAAAACCCCACTCTACAACTCCATATGCATCCTCTAAACAAGCATTTAGAGGTCCTGACATAAAAACTCTAAAACTCTGCATCATGGGGAAATTTTAGGGGCCATTTATCAGAAATTTTCTCATTTAAATTTTTTCCCCTCTTCTCCACCACGGCGTGGCATCTTCTGAAACCGTGCTCACAACCTCAGCTCAATCCCGCTCATCCCACGGTTGTGTGTTCAGATACCGCGTAGTGCTGGTCGTGTGCCGCATGTCATCAACATGTATTGGCTGAAACCTCAAGGTCTGTTATTGCTATGTGGGTTGAGTGCTGATTACCCTACCTAAGTTCATGTTGTTTGCTCAGAGAATACCGGGAGACAACCTAGCTATCTTCTCTCCATTTTATTGACGTATACACATGGTCTCTCAAGCTTAATGGACCTCATGTTTGAATTCATACTACTCTCTCCATCCCAAATTAGTTATCTCAACTTTGTTTAGATTTGTATTTATCTATATACTGAAATAAGTCTAGATACATGTGAATCTATTTAAAATCAAGGCAACTAATTCAGAACAGAGAGAAAATTAAAAAATAAACACTAAGCATCAGCACTTCGTTTTGCTGGGTTCTTGTGAAAGTTGTAGTTTTTTGTGTCAAATTTGACGAGGCTCAACATTCTGAAATTTTGATCACTTATATTTAAAAATATTTTAGGTAGGATTTGACAAAAATCATATGTACATTAAACAATACTCTTGCAATATACAGTTTTTAAACTCTCAAGTAGACTACATCCGTAAAAATTAATTGTGAAAGTTTTATCTAAAAACCCTGGAAATATAAAAAAAATCAATGACTTCAAAGGTACCAAAAATGAGTGCTAACATCACCATTAGGGCTTGGTGCAACCAAATTAATTCCACCGTTCACGTGACACAAGTGAGGTAGTGCCAGTGAAATCGAAGAATCTTGTTATGTCACGCTTACATCAACATTTGAGATATCACTTGCTTCCGGGCACTTAACAATTGTAAGATCTTCTATTATTCCCATTGTCTCCTATTCCCAGGGATTTTTCTTATATTGCTTTAGGTCTTTTCTCTCCATCTCTGCATTTTTGTGCTTTGATTTGATGCATTAAGCTGATGCTGGAAACATATAAGAAGGGAAGTGGGACAATATAGTTTGTTATCTATTCCGGGAAATATAGGATGCTATATATAAAGGGCGAATCTTAAATCGCACAAATGAAAATTAGCGAAGCATTCATAATTAAATCATGAGATGAAATTAGTTAGCGTTGTTGTGTTGGTAATTTATATATAGTACTGCAAACCCCCTCATGGCCATCATTGAACATAGGGCATCATATATGTCTCAGAAAAGTGTTCTCTGTTATACCATACCACAAATGGTGCTAGAAAATATATGTATGCTGATGTATCATACACTTGGCTGTATTCGAAGCCATCTCCCTTTGTGTATTAAAGAATAGGGTTAATTGGATAGATGCCACTACAATTTTTGCCTATTTGAGAAACACCACTACAACTTTCATCTTTTGAAAAACGCCACTGCAATTCTCGATACATTTCATAAACGCCATTATGCCAACTTAAACACATATACCGGCAAATATATACTCATATTTCTGCTGTATGTACGTATACAAGATGTGCCCCACCCTAATAAGCTAAGGAAGTTAATTATGACATAATAAAATTGGAGAAAATAATTGGAGTGGTGTAAATTGTATCACATCTTTTTAATATCTTAGAATGAATTTTTTCATATCATAATCAAACCCAAATACAAAATGACTCAACGGCGCAGGACGTCTGAAACTTTATAGTTTTCATTAACAATTTAACGTGCAAACCAATCATACGTTAGGGAAAATGTCCATTGCATGAGTAGTGTATACATGTGAGTTCTTACTCTCCACCGGTGTTGCATTGTACTAACGAATTTTGAGTTTAATTTGTGCAATTCCTCATATGATGGTGGTGAATCGGTATTCTTGCCGGAGATTTGTACTGCAGTTTCTTGTTATTTAATGCTAAATTAATTCTGAATATTAAGGAACCAGTGTTAATTCGTATGACATGTGTTTCGCTGCTAATTAGACTACTAGCGCAATTTACTTTTTTCCCTAATGCACTGCATTTGTTTGCGCGTTAAATTGTTATAATAAAAACTGGAAAGTTTCAGACATCCTGCCACATGACTTGTTTTATATTTGGGTTTGATTATGATATGAAAAAGTTCATTATACGATATTGCAAACAGATATTAAAAATATGTGATACAATTTACGCTACTTCTATTATTTTCTCCAATTTTATTCTGCCACGATTACATTCCTTAGCTTATTAGGGTGAGTCCCACAATGTATACGTATGTACGGTAGAAATACGAGTGTATATTGGTCGGTATATGTGTTTAAGTGGGCACAATGGTGTTTATGAAACGTATCGAGAATTACAGTGACGTTTGTCAAAAGATGAAAGTTGTAGTGGCGTTTCTCAAATAGGCAGAAATTATAGTGGCATCTATCCAATTAACCCTAAAGAATAGCATAGAAACTCCCATGAATTGTCTACGATTAGCAACAACAGTCACATACAACTTTTGCAATAGAACAACCTGTGGTACCTATGGTATGCCTGTTCTATACTTTTCGGTTCATGGAAACTGCTTCATTCCTAAACACCGAAACCTCATTCAAAATATGTTGCCCATTTGCATGCCCTTTTGTAGAATTGCATGCACAAATCCATCTTTGCGATAGATTATGAAAAACTCAGGAATTTTTCTTTGCCCCCTTCCCAAAATGAAAACATAAGAACGCTCAGGATTGGCCGATACCTCTTCCTTCCATCCAAACCGAAGAGGTATGGTCCAGGGTTTGAATCTCAGAAATATCAATGTTTTATTTTCAAAACAGAAAATGCAAAAAAGTAGTTTCTTAATTTTCTTCTTCGTTGGCTCTAATTGAGCGAACCAAATATTGCCAAGCCAAACCATCCGGAGAGACAGGAGGGAAAAAACACTGATATTCTGACAAAGTATGAACTTGGTTCAATGCTATTCCAAGAAGAACATTTTCTTAGCTAGGCTCCCGCATAGGCGATCTAAGAGGCAACGCTCCTAACCTGGGCTACCGGAGCTATTGCCACTGACCCCCTGCCCTTCGCCGGATGCTATGGAGGATGGAGGGTGGGTGAACTTCGGATCGAATGACTGGTCCCCATAGGATCTTCGATTTATTTGTCTCCGATGTAGGGTACAAGTGGCGATGAGAATAAAGGTCATTCAGCCTTCCCTAAACTGGTCATGTTCCCCGGAGGAGCATCGGCGGGCGGGAGTTTAGAGTTGATCACTAGGAATTAGGCCTGGTGTGATATAGGTTTGTCTAAATCGGCGGCGATCAATGGAGGGGATGATGTCACAGCGTACTGTTGTCGTCAAGTTCCACCTCAGCCTGATAAAGCTCAGCCAGGTATAACTTTGTTGAGGAACTTGTGAGTTTGGTATCCCCTGGCCGGAGCTCGGATCTCCCGGCCCTTCTCACCACTAACTTCTCTAGGATGACGATCTCTTGAGATCATGGTCGCCGACATTTTCTTGCTTAGATTGAGAACTTCGTGGCTTGTGCTTCTACAAGCGTCTTAGTTTTTTCAAGATTTCTCCGAAACGAGCTTTGCTACACCGGAGGCCTAGAGGCAGCATCGGGATTTTCTCACGGCATGCCATTGAGTGATGCAGATTGAAGATGGTGCGCAACTTTTCAAAAATAATATATAGCTTTATGCCTTTTGCGCAAAAAAAGATGTTATTCCAAGAAAACGGATAAAAACAGAACTGGAGCTGCACGTTGACAATGCAGCCATGGACTTTGTCGATGGCGATTACGACATGCCAAGGTCAGGCGACGAGGCCAGGTTTGAGAACTTATGTCGGCAGCATGCGGCGCCACCATGTATACGACTAGCAGCAGTAGGCGCCGTCCGGCCAAGTGAGTACCATGCTTGACGAGCTCATGCATAACTAAGATCTTGATTTTCTTTCCCCATTAAAAATCCTTGGCATTCTTGTATGAAATATAGCAGGTAATTATGAACAACTTCCGTGATCATGATTATTGTTCTGAAATATGACCGTGTGTCCATTTTAGCATACTATTCAGTACATAAACGAATCCAGGACGTCAGCTCTGTGCATCAAGTCTTACAGCAGCCTCGTTCCACCACGCCGCTGCTCAACATCATGATCTCATATATATAATCTTCTATTCACCTCGCGAAGGTGGTGTAGCGGTCCGGAAGGTGGGGATGCCTGCTAGTTGCTTCACGTCACACCGGACCCGTGTGGGGTGTGCTCGGGGATCAATCATGATCAGAACGATGGTTGCAGCGGGGGAGGGTGGCGGCACACAGTTGGGCGGCGAACCAAAGAACCTGGATCAAAGAGCAGTTGTGTGGAAGATGCGTCAACTCACAGGGATCGCGGGAGGATGCTTAGCTGAATCGGGAGGAGTGGGGATGACGGTGGCGGCGCTCGGCCGGAGGAGAACAAGGCGAAGACGATCTTTGGTCGATTCTGCGCGTCTCGGATCGGTTCCTTTCAAGGGGAGGCGGTGAGGACGGCCAGGCGGGTCTCCTGGAAACAGCGGCCTGGCCAGGGGAAGTCTGAGCAACGGCATTGATCCCCTTGTACGACAGACTGACGCGGAAGTGGATCGGGATAGAGGAGGGTGGTTTTTTTTTGGTGGCTAAAATGCAAAAGTGTTTTTTTTTTGGTGCGTTGTTTCTCCAGGACTCAGGTTGATATGCTATTTTCTGAGGGGTTAAAAAGCGAAACGACTTGACACACCAGCCATACAAACTTCAATTTTTAGTACTCTCCGATCCAAATTAACGGACTTAGATCTGTCCAGATCCGGATGTTTCTAGCACTAAAATATGTCTAAGTACATCTAAAACTACACAAATCCGAGTCCATGAATTTAGATCGGGTAAAAATGAGAAGCTCTACTCCGTCGCCAAGTTCCCGATCGATGATAGTAATTCAACTGTACTTTGAACTTGCAACGGCCCAAAAGGCCCAAAAGGGAGCTACTCACTAAAAACAGCGGTGTGCTACAAGATATAGAGAGGTCAACAGCTAATACATCAATTACCAACCAAACCTTCACAAGTACACAAAGGACACTAAAAGAATACAAAAACGCAATCCCATCCTCCACAACCGCCGGTGAACGCAGAACTTGAACGGCGATCCTCCACACTCGTGTCAGGGACGAATCCACTTGGCCTCAACAGGAAATGAAGGGCCGCGGTGAATCCTCGAAGGGACCTCCTATGGCAGTTCAATTCTAGCTTTTCCTTATGGGCGTTGCTACGTAGTGCGCGGGCACGTTTATGCCTTCCGCAGCGCCCCTCCTCAAAATGGAAAGAAGCAAACGTCGGATCCCGGTTATTCCAAAAATAGAAAAATAATGTCCCACACGTTCAGTGCCCCTTCATCCCCCGAGTAGGTAGTTTGCGTGCAGCGGTTCTTTCTCGCTTTTGAAAAGATAGCACATGCGAACCCTAGAATACTACCTAGCCCTCCCAGTCCTTCGTGCACCTTCTGCTTCTCTCCACTCCGCCATGGCCGGAAAAATGGCAACTCTTAATCCTACAAATACTCCCTTTGTTACAAAATATAAGTTATTTTAGTTTTGTGAAAGAAATGTATCTAGACCCGTTTTAGTATGTAGGTTCACTTCAAACCTAGATGAACCTACACACTAAAAAGGTCTAGATACATTCCTTTCACGAAGGTAAAACATCTTATATTTTGGAACAGAGAGAGTACATGTGAAGTCGGCAATCCATAGGAAAAAAAAGCATATGTAAATGCATCTATCTCCTTTCTTTTCCTCCAAAAAATACATCCCAGTCTGAAAGAGAACTTGCTAGTGTTACATCTTGAGCCTTCCACCATTCTTGATGCAAAATTAGAGATAACACTCATATCCATTTATAAAAATTACATCCAGAATAGAGGAAAGGTTACCGAAGTTACATCCTTCTATAGTTCTACACGTAAAAAATTAAGACAAAGTCACGTCTAAAAGAAAGAATTATTTTAGAGGTTTCATAAAAGGCAGAATATTGCATCGAATCACAGAAGTTACATCTAGGGAGGATAATTGATCTAGCAAATTTCACGGAAAAATTACATCGATTAAAAAATAGTTACATCCAGGAAAAAATATTGGGAGTTTTATAAAGAAAAGAGAGAAAATATTACACCGAGTCAAAAGTTTCATCTAGGGAGGATAATTGATCTAGGAAGTTTCACGAAAAAACTACATCGATTCAAAAATAGTTACATCCATGAAAAAATATTGAGATTTTCATAAAGAAAGGAGAGAAAATATTACATCGAGTCAGAAGTTTCATCTAGGGAGGGTAATTGATCTAGGAAGTTTCACGGAAAAATTACATCAATTCAAAAATAGTTACATCCAGGAAAAAATATTAGGAGTTTCATAAAGAAAAGAGAGAAAATATTACATCAAGTCAAAAGTTTCATCTAGGGAGGATAATTGATCTATGAAGTTTCACGAAAAAATTACATCGATTCAAAAATAGTTACATCCAGGAAAAAATATTGGGATTTTCATAAAGAAAAGAGAGAAAATATTACATCGAGTCAGAAGTTTCATCTAGGGAGGGTAATTGATCTAGGAAGTTTCGCGGAAAAATTACATCGATTCAAAAATAGTTACATCCAGAAAAAAAATATTGGGAGTTCCATAAAGGAAAGAGAGAAAATATTACATCAGAGTCAGAAGTTTCATCTAGGGAGGATAATTGATCTAGGAAGTTCCACGGAAAAATTACATCGATTCAAAAAAAGTTGCATCCTGGAAACAAATTATTGGGAGTTTCATAAAGAAAAGAGAGAAAATATTACATTGAGTCGTAAAAAGTTACAAGTAAGAAGCAAAATTGTTTCAGAAGTTTCTTACGGAGCATTAGCAAACAAACTTACACTCCCAGTATGTCGGAGGCCAATAAATCATCTGCATCTTCATGAAGTACAGTTGGGGAGGCGGAAAAAATACTCAGCGGACTAAAATGCCACAAAATAAAGAGGACCTCCCTACTTGGGATGAAAGATGTGAGGTTGACAACGGCAACCAGCACCATGTTAACTAACAATAAGCCGATGGTGTAAAGAAAATCACTCGCTACTACTGTGATGCCGGTGTGGATTTAAATAATAAACAGAGCTAGTTAAGACGCAAGATCAAACGACTACACTTCAGATCATGTATGAGAAAGAATCGAGTCACAGTCACCATTGAACTTTCCATTTTCCACTGAAACAGTGTATGGAATAAGTAAAACTGGAGCACTTCAGTTAAGGTATAAAAATAATAAACCAACTCCTCTACTACAGTCTACGGTAGCTAAAAACTCAGATGTATTGAGGGTCATTTGGCACCTATCATGTTGGGTGGAGTTTCTTCTCATTTATATACAGTACAGGCACAGAAGTACAAATGGCACATCCCCAAATGCACGTTAACTGTGAGTCTGTGAAGAATCACAACCAATTTATATATCCCGTTATGAGCTCCACAACCCAAAATCTAGAAATAGCAGGGGGAAAAAGGTTCCATTTTTATTGAGCAGACATGGCTATACTTACAAGCTATAACTCTCCTTGCCTTGATCACTTACCGAGACTAGTTGATTCTTCTAGCCTTGTCATTGAATTTTCCAGATTAGCTCACATCAGAGATCAAGAGCTTGAGCAACTCCAAGGAATGTTGTTTCAGCTCAAGTGCACGCTCAAAATGAAGAGCAACAACCCAGCGTTAGTCCAGTCTGGCCATGATACTTTGGATGTATCCTTCTTCCTATAAAAAAACAAGATTATTTATTACGACATTGGAAAATACAGGTCGTTGCTATCATACCAACGGGATTCCTAACCACTAGTTAGATTTGTCCATCAGCGAGATCAACTTTGTAGACCTCCGTGCCTCACTCGTCCTTCACTGCTCGAGAGGATAAGGACCAGGGACGGAAGACCTCGATGTCCTCCATTGAAGCGATGGTCACAGCCACCAGAGTCCAGGCCCCACGGAGGACGAGACGCGGAATACGGCGTTGCCGAGACAGGAGCTTCGTGGGCGGCAGTGCATGACGGGGAACCAGATCCATCGACTGGTGTGGTCAGTGCAGCCTGATTCGAGGTAGCTGGGGGCAGGGAGGACGCATCCATGGTGAGAGGGGACGGGGAGGACGGGGAGGAGGAGAAGACATAGGCCGCAATCGCGGTCGCAGCGGCGGCAACGGACACATACGGACGGCGTGAGCAGTGCGGGGGAAATGGGGAATCGAGAGGAGAGGGAGCGCCGAGGGACATGCGTCTGGAGGAGCGACGGGTGAACGGATAAGAAAAATCGTGGCGGTCTGACGTGAATCGGACGGAGACGAAGGTTGCGCACGCTGTAAGACAAGAAAGTGCTCAGGCATTTATTAGATTTTGCGTTTCCTTATTGCTTGATCTCCCAGGCATCCTGTTGTCTCCTATTCTCAGGGTTTCCCATATATTTTTATCCACGTACCATTTTTCTACATAATTTTCACTTACTTCACGTACTAAACTAGTAGCCACCAGGAAAAAGTGAAAAGGGATAGTGAAACTGTAGCCTGTTTGGACGAAGATAGAGTAGTATATATAATGCCCAAAGCATTATTTAGAAAAATGAAGGTTGGCTGAGCATTCATTCTGAATATTCAACTTTCTTCATCACAACGAAAGCACATGAATTGGAGTGTTGGCAACTAATATTTGGAAATGAAATGCTTTTTTCCTCCACTTATGACACAAGTCTATATTTGATTAAAATCTCAGAAATCAAACAAGTTTGACCTTTAATTCAAGGCCATCTTGTCCCCCATCTGGGGACTAGTGTAAGTTGATATTGGATGATCTGAAGGCAGGTTCACACATGTGTCAATCAATCTGCATGAAAAACATTAGAAAATTGAAAAGGAATAAGAATTTTCTAGGAAATTATTTGAATTTTAAAAAAGTCTTAAACAAAAAGGGAAATCGTATGAAATCGGATAGGGTCATATTTCCACACCACAATTAAATGTAATACTCTCTGTTAAATGTATTTTCCCCTTTTAAGAGTGTTCATGCATGAATTACTTGCGGCTTGGCATCTGAATTTTATGTTTTTACAATTCATATGATTTGGTTTTTCTAGTATTTTATATGATGTTTTTAATATTACTTATCTATACTGCCACATGTGCAATAACTAGGGCCATGTCCAGGGGCGGATCAGCACCCAGGGCAGCCCGTGCTCTAGCCCTGGGCTTAGCGTTAAAACCGCACTATAATTCATTTAAAAATTGGTAAAATTTGTGTAAAAACATAGTTCAATGCTTAAACACAAGGGCTTGGCTCATTTCTTGGTCCGCCCCTGGCCATGTCAATCAAAACAGTGTTTCAATGGATGCTACTTATGTGGTTTTGAGTTTTGATTGTTAACTGCTAAACTTACTATTTTTTATAGTTAATTGATAGAACATGCTAAGGATGGGTAACGTGATAGGCATGTCGGCGACCGCATGGGTGGCACTTTGCTTTCGGTGTCATCGACGCTGCAGTCTGTCCTACTCATGGTGATTTTGGATTCTCTCTCATTGTGGCGGCAGTACGGTAAGTACTTCAGAGGATCATTTTTGTGGCCGCAAGAGACCCTCTTGGTTTCTCATGGTGGGTTGTCTCTCGTATTCGTATAATCAAAGTCAATCCGTGGAGCTTGAGCATTTTGTTTGATGAGTCGTGCTCGTTGGTCTAGTCATTGAGGGTGTGTTTGGTTGCTCGTGCTCTTTAGTGGCACCTGGAGATCATGCACCTAAAGGGTCATTCCTTTGGTTCCGTGTATTCTCATTTTCCCAGGGGTTTGAAAGCCAAGCCCCAGTTGTTTGGTTCCATGGATTCTCGATTTTCAGCAAATTGGTACTTGTTTGGCTAGTTGCATTGTCCCTGATAGCCTTACCTCCTGGCTACTCAGGTGAGCTTACCCAATGACGTGGGCATACCCTACGGGTACTCGAGTTTGGCATATACGATTCAGATATGGCAGAAGCCCACAGCGTTACCAGGGCCCAATACAAGATTCGGGTAACTCACGGAGACTCTGATTGCTTGTAGCATAAGATAAAGCTTAAGATAGAAGGTTTAAAGGGACAAACCCTAACTTGTAACCGACTCGACCTTCTATCCGAGACCTAGCCTATCTATATAAAGGCTAGGAGGGGGCAGCGAGGAGGACGATCACAACCCTAGTTTTCCACAACCATCGCCAGATTGCAGCTGCGCACCCCCTGTAACTTTCGACTCCCTCGATAATTCCAAGAGAAGACAAGCAGGAGTAGGGACCTCTACGAGCCCTGAACCTGGGTAAATCTTGCATCCCTATGTGCTTGTTTGCTAGCCGATTGATGCCTCCAGTGCTCCCTCCTTCTCCAAAACCCAAGTCCATAACAATGGGCATTGATGAGTTAATCCCTCGTAAATTGGCGCCGTCTGTGGGAACTGGGAGTGCTGATGTCGCGGCTTCTTCGGCCCCATCAACCGCGATCTACAACTCTACAACAGCGAAGATTCTCCAGCTCTTCGGCGCCTTCGACTTCACCGTACACACGCCGGCCACTCGCTCGGCTTTCGAGTCCGTGGGAGATGGGATCGGCCTGGCGATCGGGAGCTTACACTTCCAAGTTGGTCAGCTGGGCACACTTCGCCTCCCTGACCAGCCGGCGACCCCCGTAATTTCTCCAGCATCATGGTTTCCAGCACCAATCGGCACCCTCAGCGAGCTCAACGCCCCAACAACAGTTGAGAGCACGGACAGCGACAGTAGTCGCGGATCCGATCTGGGTGACCTAGCCATAGAGAATGGAACCTACGGCTCTGGCTCTGAAAGTTGTGGGAGCAACAGCTTCCCAAATCACTTCATATGCACCGTCATCAACGCTGGCGACACCAGTGTCAATCGCGACAACACCAGCACTGGACCAACCAACAGCGAAAACGGTGGCCCCGCCAATGGCGTGCCTACCAACAATAGGACAGAAGGGGACCCGAACCTCACAGCGAATGAGCTCACCGAAGAGTGCATGCTGATCAAGCTCAACGACAACGAGTGGGCCTGCTGCCGAGAGGCTCTGCGGGGCAATCCTCTCTCAGTGAACTCATCGCATCAGATGATGATGGGTTACCATTGGCTGCTCAAAGAGGAGTACAAGCGCCAGCAACAAGTAATCGAGCCTTTGACGGGCTCAGCTCTCTTCCATGGGAGGATCCTCCTCCAAGGGAAATGACTACGTAGCCGCCAAACGGCGATCTCGACTGGCCCACCTCACTGACAAGGAGCACGAAGATGCCACGAAGGTCCTCGACTTTGGCTCTATGACGTTGGATATGCGGGGCAACATGCTCTCAAAGACACCGCAAGCAGCAGTGACAACAACCACCATGTACCTCCTCAACAACCAGCCACCAGCTGGAGATCCACGAGCTACCATGCACCGATCTACGATCATGGGCTTGGGGCTAGTCGAAGCTGCCCTCGTCAATGAACCAACACCGAAGCCGAAGAAAAGTAAAGCTCTAGACAAATATTACTACTCGTACTCCTCCAGCGACGATAGCCACGATCTGTCATAGCGACGTCGCTCACGGCGGCATGACCAAAACTACGACGCACGTGATGACATCACGCAATGCAAAGTCAACAAGATGCGCGCAAGTCGTGCCCGTTTGACTGACTCGTGTTGGGTTCGCAGCATACAAAACAAAAAATTCCTATGATGGGAACTATACGCCAAGATCTATCTACTAGATACAAGCAACGGATGGATATACATCCATAGAGAACTTACCCTCGAAGACAACAAAGCTTTGTTAACAAGTTGAAACTCGTGGATGATGTAGTCGTACACTTGCCGATCTCAAGATCGTGATGAAGTCCAGCAGGTCTGGCTCCAGCACGTCCATCAGATCCAGCTCCAGCATGTCCAGCACCACCAAGTCCAGCACCGCAAAGCAGCGGTGCATCCGTGATCGCACACACGTCCGGTACCCTGACAACCTCCGTCCCATACTCCAGCAAAGCAGCAACTCCTTTCTAGATAAAGCCATCGGGAACATGTATCTCGCTAATCCGAGACCATGGGGGAAAAATACTAGAGGGGGAGAGAGATCCTTCATGAGGAGGTGTGAGTGTGAAGGTGTGAGAGGGGGGCCTTTTATAGGAGGGGGAGTGCCCCTCCCCATGGCCGGCGCCCCAAGGGGTGACCCTTCACCTCCTCATTCATGTGGTGGTAACTCCCTCCACATAAATTTGCCCCTTCACATTCTCTTTTAAAGTCTCCACTTTAAATGCATTAAATTTCTCCAAATTTAATGCTCTCTCATTTAATAAAACTCTTTTATTAATTTTATTCATAATTTTGTTAATTACTTTAATTAACAAACATTCACATAAAACCCCCTGCAAAATTTCAATATTACATGCAGAACCAATTTCAGCAATTTCACCTGAAACAGTTTCCGTGTCTATTGAAATAATCTCAGCGCTTTCTTAAATCTTTATCTGAAACATATTTGCTCCAAATGGTGTCGATATCCCTTAAGTGTGTCACCCTACGGTTTGCGAATAATGCAGACATGATCGAGACCCCTCTCAGATCAATAATCAGAAGCGGGACCTGGAGATCCATACTGACTCCTACACATTCAACGATGACTTCTGTGATCGTGAGAACCTTTAACGCTAGTAACTAAATCCCTTTGTCTCGCGATATATTACATGTCCAAGATTCGATCATCGGCATCCAAATACCTAGTTTGATCTCGCTACCGACATGCACTCTTTTCTCATTCCCGTGATATAATATTCTAGTGATCTCATCACTTGCTTGCAAGCTAACCAATGTGATATCACCGAGAGGGCCTAGAGTATATCTATCCGTCATCGGGATGGACAAATCCCACTCTTGATCCATGAGCCTCAACATAACACCTTCGTAGCACTAAACCCACCTTTATAGGCACCCTGTTATGGTGTGACGTTTGATGTTATCAAGATACTCTTCCGGTGTTGGTAATTAACATGATCTCATGGTCTAAGGACTAAGATTACTTCGTATGATGTTATAGCAATATAAACATAATGACTTTGATCGTAAAGCTATACTTCGGATGAATGTTCATCACATCATTCCACCAATGTTGTGACCTCGTTATTAACAACATCCAATTTCCATGATTAGGAAACCTTGATCATCTTGTTAATCAACGAGCTAGTTTATATGAGAGGCATTACTAGGAACTTTGTATTTTGTTTATTAAACACACATGTATTAACGTTTCCAGTTAATACAATTATACATGCAAAATAAACATTTATCATAAACATGGAATAACATAATAACACTTTATTATTGCCTCTCGGGCATATTCCCTTCAGTCTCCCACTTGCACTAGAGTCAATAATCTAGTTTGTAAACTTGTATATACAACACATAGGTGTTGAATATACGCGTTTGCTAGTGGTTAACATAATTTCCGGATCTGGCACTTTCAGGTCCGTGTGTATTTGCATGTCTTTGCGTCTCTACGCATCACTCATTCTCAAATGAGATGGCATTGTATAAATTTGCTCCTTTGGTGAGACCTTTAGTTCGTTCAGGTTAAAATATGTTGATATTATTGTCATACAATATATCTTCATAGTATTAGCCCACTTCGAACCACACCTAGTTTGATAACAAACTACTTAACACAAATGCCCTCCTTTGCTACTACTATAGCAGTCATTTACTTAGCCTTTTGTTGTAGTATCCGTCACAATGTCTCAACTTTGGATCTCATCCAAATCCATCATGGAATATCCTTTCCATTACATTGTGCCACCCATAGTCTAAATTGAGATAAATTTTAAGTTGTATCTTGTGAAAAAACTAGTATCAATGTAACACTTTACAATGAACTACCTTTAACTATTTGTCACTTATACATGATATATTCTTAGTTCTTCCAAAGCTCATAAGAATATCTTTACTATCATCCAATGATCATCTTATGAATCATTCTGGTATGTGCTCATAACATTTAGAGCATAGGACATATCTAGATATATACATATCATGGTATAATCGATCAAAATATTCATGTGATTTTACTCACCAAGTGTTGATGCACTTGAATCTTGATACAATCCTTTCCATGCAGCAAGAACCTTTCTTGTTGTTTCCATATTGAACCCTTTCAATATCTCATATATGTATGTATGGCATAACCCTATTAGCGCCTCAATCTATCCATATAGACATTGATGCCAAATATTCCGGTTTTTCCCAAGTCTTTCATCAAAATCCTATTTTAATGAAATCCTTAACTTGTGTGAATAAAAGATACATAATTTCCAATCAACAATATGTACTCTGCATAATGTATTGGAAATTTGTCTCAGCGCTCCTACTTAAATTCTTGCAAATGCAAGCATCTCCATCATCTCCGATGAAATTAAACTCCTTTAACATTTTCATCATGGTGAAGATTCCAACTCCGCTATGCTCACTTCAACTATTGAAGTTTGCATGCCCTTTTAGCACCCTTTGAATTAACAAAACCCTTCGGACCATATCATGTACACGTCCTAGGTAACCATTCTATTAGAAGAACCTTGTTTTGTTTATTCAACTACCATATACCAAATTATATGTAGTGGTTGCTACATTAATCCGTCAAGACTAAATATCGCTATGAAATATCAAATCTTATCATAATCAACTCCTTGAACATTGCCATAAACTTATTTCCAACATGTCGAATATTTCATAGATGTTAAACATCCATGCCTATTTCTCTATAGATCCAAACACGACCGATAGGCTTCACGCCTTTCCGGAGGGTCTTCCAAGTTCTGAAACTTGATTTCTCGTGTATGGATACTATCACGGATTCTATGACTTCTAGTCATTTTATGGAGTCAGGGCCCATCATCGCTTCTTTGCATGTAGTCGGTTCATCATTGTCAAAACAATAATGACTTGTTTATCAAATCTCACTATTTGATTCTTACCAACCCACATGGTTCAATAGGAACTCTAATCTCTGAGATCACAACCTTTGTAATCACGGGAGCCATGGGCATTGTGGCCGCCACCGGGACACTTTCCGGCGCTGCGCTACTTAGCACATATAGCTAAGGTTCAACAACCTTATCAAAGTTCTATTGTCCTCCCACTTAACTTTTCACGAAAAATTCCTTCTCAAGAAAATTTGACGTTCCAAGGAACAAACTCTTTTGTCCTCGGTATTATTGAGGAATTCCCAACAAATTCTTTGGGATAACCTACAAAGATTTGCTTATCCTACTTTGGTTGTAAACATCTTACTTATGCATAGCATACCAAAATTCACGAAAAGACAATTCAGATTTTATCCCAAACCATAACTCATACGGTGTCGTTTCAATGGATCATGATGGTGCTCTTTTCAGTGTAAAAGCGGTAGTCTCTAAAGGTTTAATCCTTAAAACATAATGGCAGTTTTATAAATGACACCTTTGATCCTACCATGTCAAACATGGTTTGATTTCATCTCTCGAATATGCCATACTCCCGTGGTTTATCTGGAAATACAAATTCATGGAACAATTCCTGAAATCTTAGGTGTTTTGCGAAACATGTAACTCAAATATTTTCCTTTATGATCATATCATAAAATCTTTTATTTTCTTGTTACAATGATTTTTCACTTCATCTTGAAAGTCTTTGAACGATTTTCAAATGTTTCATACTTCTTCCTTATTAAGTAAATATATAAATAAATTTACTCAAATTTCTGGAGAAAGCATATGAAGCAAAAAGATCCATCGCATATGGCTACACATAATGGACTATGCACATCAGCATGCACATTTTCCAATAAGCTAGTCATCCGTTCCTCTTTGGCCTATGAACGGAGTTTCAATTATCTCAAGGAAAGTCTCACAAGCGTTAGTTAATCAAAATCAAAGACTCCAAAAATCCATCAACATGGAGTTTCTTCATGTTCTCTTTCCAATATAATTTAAACAACAATGTCACTTCATAAGTGATATTTCAATCATTTGTCTTGCGACATTTTAGCAATAATGTTTATGGATGTGATTTCTCCAACTAGACTTGTAAAAATTTCATCCATCCTTTATGGAATACGGTAATTATTTGAACAACCATTGTTCTGAACAACCATTGTTCTCGTAATACCGGAACAAAATAACAGTTATTTAAACAAATCTTGAAGACTAGGTTTGATGACAAAAAAAAACACAATAACACTTTATTTGTTTTCGATGAACATCATCACTTATTCTCTTGCTAGTTACTTAGGCCGTTACAGTTCATGAATTGTGTTGTTCTGTATGATACTTCACACCAACCAATTCGGTATCCAATACCGGTATCCAATACCTAAGAACCACATTGTTTAACAAGCAAGGAATACAACCAAAACATGTATATCTTCTATATACCTAAGTTGGACATCTCCAACCTTTTATTTTATGCCAAATATTTTATAGATTCTCTTTCAGCAATTCCTTTTCTTTTAAAAGAATCTATCAACATCAATAGTGGTGTCATTCACATGACACATAGTACAAAGCTTATATATAGTCAAATGTTAATATCCTTGGACTTGCACTTTGAAGTGGATCACCATCATCAAATGTTTGGCATTCTTTCAAAAAAAATCCATTCTTTAGTAATCTTTTAGTGTAGTAAACATTTTACTTACATCTTCTATTCATCCTTATCATGACAACTTTCATGATCAAGCTATTATAGCCTATAAGCAAGAATGACGAGTATAATTTTAGTTCCCGAAACCTTTTGGGAGATTCGAATGCCTAGCATCTCCATCCTTCACAAATTCTCATACAATATGAGAACATGTATTTTGCTAAATTATACTCTATCATAATGTAACCAAAAATATTGTTTTAGATATCACAATATCTTCCACACATGATGGTTTCTGAAACAATTATTTCAGCTCCTAGATAACCTCGATATTAAAAAAACTTTTGAATATCAAGAATCATGGAGGCAAGCATGATACTTAAGATACTAACATTGGAATTCTTACTCTTGATTTAATACTACTTATTAAACTTCACGGAGTAAATAGAGTTTGCTGAAAGTTTGCAATATGACTTCTAAACTTTAAATTGACATTCAAAACAATACGATACCAGTTTCGTAAAGTAAATATCCAGAATTCTATAGTTCTATTATCTCAATTAAAACTAAGCATAAGGTAGTGAACATATGCCAATGACTACAACAAATTAAGCAAATTCACTTCGATTTAATTTATGACAAATTGAGTTCGACTAATACAAATTAGAAATGAACTCCCACTCAAAAATGACATCCCTCGTGCCCTTTTGGTGATTACATGAACCAAATCCACTACACCAAGTCCGATCATCACGTGAGTCGGTGTAGCTTCAAAGGCGAGCATCAATATGGGCATCACATCAACTATATGACTCATGCTTAACCTTTTCGTCCGTGTTCCGAGGCCATGTCTGTACATGCTAGGCTCGTCAAGTAAGAACCTTAGTATTCCACGTGTGTAAAACTGTCTTACACCCGTTGTATGAAAGCGCGGAGTCGAGTACACCCGATCATCACGTGATGTCTCGAAACATGATCCATAGAACAGTGCATACTGAAGGAAGAACACATTTTATCTGGATATCTAAATGAGGGATCATCTTACAATGTTACCAAAAGCACCAAACTAGCAGTAAGATGCAAACATCTAATGTGTAAAGTGAGATGATATGGTCCATGCATTTAATCTCTATCATTTGCATCGTGGTATGATCTCTATCATTCCTTTGTGTGTAAGGCCAAGGTCTATGGAACTTACACGTTAAGTGTGTTGTAAGAGTATCTATCATACATCTACTTACAACAATACCATATCAAGACACTAGCCCAGCAACGATCTAAACTAGACGCCTCTAATTTATCAATTGCAAGTTTTACGTGGCTTAGGGATTTCGGAGATAGAACCGGTCTTACCTACGAACATGTGTTGGGTCCGCAGCATAGAAAACAAAAAAAATCCTACGATGAGAACTGCACGCCAAGATCTATCTACTAGCTACAAAGCAACGTGTGGACATACATCCAAGGAGAACTTACCCTCGAAGACAACGAGTTTTGTTAACGAGTAGGAACTCGTGGTTGATGTAGTCGTACACTTGCCGATCTCAAGATCATGAGGAAGTCCGAGCGCCGCAACTCAGCAGTGCATTCGCACTCGCACACACGTTCAAGCCACCGGACAACCTCCACCCCCTCGCTCCAGCGATCCAGCGGAAGCAGCAACTCCTTCCAGACGAAATGCCACCAGAAATATGTATCTCACTAATCCAAGACCATGGGGGAATAATTCTAGAGGGGGAGAGAGATCCTTCCAAAGGAGGTGTGAGGAAGGAGGAAGAGGGTGGCCTTTTATAGGAGGATGGGGGTGCCCCTCCTTCATGGCCGACGCATGGGGGGTGACTCCTCACCTCCCCCATTCAGGTGGTGGTAACCCCTCCACATAAAAATGCCTCTTCACATTCCCCTTTAAAGTCCCTACTTTAAATGCATTAAAATTCTCCAAGTTTAATGCTCTCTCATTTAATAAAACTCTTTTATTAAATTTATTCAGAATTTTGTTAATTACTTTAATTAACAAACATTCACATATAACCCCTTGCAATATTTCAATATCACATGGAGAACCACTTTCCGCAATTTCACCCGAAACAATTTCCGGTTTCTATCGAAACAATTCCTGTGCTTTGCAATTCTTTCGTCTAAAACATATGTGCTCCAAAATAGTGTCTAGTAACTCTTAAGTGTGTCACCCTACAGTTCGCGAATAATGCAGACATGATCGAGACCCCTCTCCGATCAATAATCAACAGTGGGACCTGGAGATCCGTACTGACTCCTACACATTCAACGATGACTTCTGTGATTATGAGAACCTTTGACGCTAGTAACTAAATCCCTTTGTCCCGCGATATATTACATTTCCGAGACTCGATCATCGGTATCTCCATACCTAGTTTGATTTCGTTACCGACATGCACTCTTTTCTTGTTCTCGTGATATAACATTCTAGTGATCACATTACTTGCTTGCAAGCTATCTTAATGTGATATCACCGAGAGGGCCCAGAGTATATCTATTTGTCATCGGGATTGACAAATTCTACTCTTGATCCATGAGCCTCAACATAACACCTTCGTAGCACTGAACCCATCTTTGTAGTCACCCTATGACGGTGTGACGTTTGATGTTATCAAGATACTCTTCAAGTGTTAGCAATTAATATAATCTCATGGTCTAAGGATAAAGATTACTTCGTATAGTGTTATAGCAATATAAACATAATGACTTTGATCGTAATGCTATACTTCGGATGAATGTTCATCACATCATTCAACTAATGTTGTGACCTTATTAACAACATCTAATGTCCATTATCAGGAAACCTTGATCATCTTGTTAGTCAACAAGCTAGTCTATAAGAGATTCATAACTAGGAACCCTTTTTGTTTATTAAACACACATGTATTGACGTTTCCGATCAATACAATTATAGCATGCAAAATAAACATTTATCATAAACATGGAATAAGATAATAACCACTTTATTATTGCCTCTCGGGCATATTCCCTTCAGTCTCCCACTTGCACTAGATTCAATAATCTAGTTTGAAAAACTTTGCGTATGGAACACCTATGGCTTACTAGTGTTGCATATACGCTATTGATAGTGGTTAACATAATCTCCGGATCTGACAGTTTCAGGTCCGTGTGTAATGTCTTTGCGTCTCTACGCATCACTCATTCTCAAATGAGATGGCATTGTATAAATTTGGTCCTTTGGTGAGACCTTTAGTTCGTTCGGGTTAAAATATGTTGATATTATTGTCACACAATATATCTTCATAGTATTAGCCCACTTTGAACCACACCTAGTTTGATAACAAACTACTTAACACAAATGCCCTCCTTTGCTGCTACTATAGCAGTTATACACTTAGCCTTTTGTTTTAGTATCCGTCACAATGTCTCAACTTTGGAACTCATCCAAATCCATCATGGAACATCCTTTCCATTACATTGTGCCACCCATAGTCTAAATTGAGATAAATTTAATTTGTATCTTGTGACAAAACTAGTATCAATGTAACACTTTACAATGAACTACCTTTAACTATTTGTCACTTATACATGATATATTCTTAGTTCTTCCAAAGCTCATAAGAATATCTTTACTATCGTCCAATGATCATCTTATGAATCATTCTGGTATGTCTCATAACATTTAAAGCATAGGACATTCTGGATATATACATATCATGGTATAATCGATCAAAATCTTCATGTGATTTTACTCACCAAGTGTTGAAACACTTGAATCTTGATACAATCCTTTCCATGCAGCAAGAACCTTTCTTGTTGTTTCCATATTGAACCCTTTCAATATCTCATATATGTATGTCTGGCACAACCATATTAGCGCCTCAATCTATCCATATAGATATTGATGCCAAATATTCTGGGTTTGCCCAAGTCTTTCATCGAAATCTAATTTTTAATGAAATTCTTAACTTGTGTCAATACAAGATACATCATTTCCAATCAACAATATGTCCTCTACACAATGTATTAGAAATATGTCTTAGCGTTCCCACTTAATTTCTTGCAAATGCAAGCATCTTCATCATCTCTGATGAATTTAAACTCTTTTAACAGTTTCATCATGGTGAAGATACCAACTCCTCTATGCTTACTTCAACTATTGAAGTTTGCATTCCCTTTTAGCACCCTTTGTATTAACAAAACCCTTCGGACCATGTCATGTACACGTCCTAGGTAACCGTTCTATTAGAAGAACCTTGTTTTGTTTATTCAACTACCATATACCAAATTATATGTAGTGGTTGCTACATTAATCCGTCAAGACTATATATCGCTTATGAAAGATCAAATCTTGTCATATTCAACTCCTTGAACATTGTCGTAAACTTCTTTTCGACATGTCGACTATTTCATAGATGTTAAACATCCATGTCTATTTGTTTATAGATCCAAAGACGACCGATAGGCTTCACGCCTTTCCGGAGGGTCTTCCAAGTTCAGAAACTTGATTTCTCGTGTATGGATACTATCATGGATTCTATGACTTCTAGTCATTATATGGAGTCAGGGCCCATCATCGTCTCTTTGCATGTAGTCGGTTCATCATTGTCAAAACAATAACGACTTGCTTATCAAATCACACTATTTGATTCTTACCGACCCACACGGTTCAATAGGAACTCTAATCTCCGAGATCACAACCTTTGTAATCACGGGAGCCATGGGCATTGTGGCCGCCCTCGAGACACTTTACGGCGCTGCGCTACTTAGCACATATAGCTAAGGTTCAACAACCTTATCAAGGTTCTATTGTCCTCCCACTTAACTTTTCGCGAAAAATTCCTTCTCAAGAAACTTGACGTTCCAAGTAACAAACTCTTTTGTCCTCGGTGTTATGGAGAATTTCCCAACAAATTCTTTGGGATAACCTACAAAGACGTGCTTATCCAACTTTGGTTGTAAACATTTTACTTATGCATAGCATACCAAAATTTAAGAAAAGACAATTCGGGTTTTATCCCAAACCATAACTTATATGGTGTCATTTCAACGGATCACGATGGTGATCTTTTCAGTGTAAAAGTGGTAGTCTCTAAAGCTTCAATCCTTACAACATAATGGCAGTTTTATAAATGACACCTTTGATCTTACCATGTCAAACCTAGTTCAATTTTATCTCTCGAATATGCCATACTCCTATGGTTTATCAGGAAACACAAATCATGGAACAATTCCTCAAATCTTAGGTGTTTTGCTAAACCTGTAACTCAAATATCTTCCTTTATGATGAAATCATAAACTCTTTTATTTTCTGTTAACAATGATTTTCCACTTCATCTTGAAAGTCTTTGAACAATTTTCAAATGTTTCATACTTCTTCCTTATTAAGTAAATGTACAGATATATTCACTTAAATTTCTAAAGAAAGCATATGAAGCAAAAAGATCCATCGCATATGGCTACATATAATGGAATATATACATCAATATGTATAATATCCAAATAAGTTAGTCATCTGTTCCTCTTTGGCCTATGGACAGAGTTTCAATTATCTCGAGGAAACTTTCACAAGCGTCAATTGATCAAAATCAAAGACTCCAAAATTCCATCAACATGGATTTTCTTAATGTTTTCTTTCCAATATAATTTAAACAGCGATGTCACTTCATAAGTGATCTTCCAATCATTTGTCTTACGACATTTTAGCAATAATGTTTATGGATGTGATTTCTCCAACTAGACTTGTAAAAGTTCATCCATCCTTTATGGAATACGGTAATTATTTGAACAACCATTGTTCTCATAATACTGGAACAAAATAACAATTATTAAAACAAATCTTGAAGGCTAGGTTTGATGACAACGAAAAACACAATAACACTTTATTTGTTTTCGATGAACATCATCACTTATTCTATTGCTAGTTACTTAGGCCATTGTAGTTCATGAATTGCGTTGTCCTGTATGACACTTCATACCAACCAATTCGGTATCCAATACCTAAGAACCACATTGTTTAACAAGCAAGGAATACAACCATAACGTGTAAATCTTCTATATACCTAAGTTGGACATCTCCAACCTTTTATTTTCTGCCAAATATTTTATAGGTTCTCTTTCAGCAATTCCTTTTCCTTTTAAAAGAATCTATCAACATCAATAGTGGTGTCATTCACATGACACATAGTACAAAGCATATATAGTCAAATACTAATACCTTTGGACTTGCACTTTGAAGTGGATCACCATCATCAAATGTTTGGCCTTCTTTCAAAAATCCATTCTTTAGTAATCTTTTAGTGTAGTAAACATTTTACTTACATCTTCTATTCATCCTTATCATGCCAACTTTCATGATCAAACTACTATAGCATGTAAGGAAGAATCCCGAGTATAATGTTAGTTCCTGAAATCTTTTGGGAGATTCGGATGCCTAGCATCTCCATCCTACACAAATTCTCATACAATATGAGAACATGTATTTTGCTAAATTACACTCTATCATAATGCAACCAACAACTTTGTTTCAGATATCACAATATCTTTCAGACATGATGGTTTCTAAAAAAAATATTTCAGCTCCTAGATAACCTCGATATTAAAACAACTTTTTAATATCAAGAATCATGGAGGCAAACATGATACTTTAGATACTAACATTGGAATTCTTAGTCTTGATTTAATATTACTTACTAAACTTCATGGAGTAAATAGAGTTTGCTGAAAGTTTGCAATAGGACTTATAAACTTTAAATTTACATTCAAAACAATACGATACCAGTTCGTAAAGTAAATATCCAGAATTCTATAGTTCTACTATCTCAATTAAAACTAAGCATAAGGTAGTGAACAGACGCCAACGACTACAATAAATTATGCAAATTCACTTCGATTTAGTTTATGACAAATTAGAGATAAACTCCCACTCAAAAACGACATCCCTTATGCCTTTTTGATGATTGCATGAACCAAATCCACTACACCAAGTCCGATCATCACGTGAGTCGGTGTAGCTTCAAAGGCGAGCATCAATATGGACATCATATCAACTATATGACTCATGCTTAACCTTTCAGTCCATGTTCCGAGGCCATGTATGTACATGCTAGGCTCGCCAAGTAAGAACCTTAGTACTCGCGTGTGTACAACTGTCTTACACCCGTTGTATGAAAGCATAGAGTCGAGTACACCCGATCATCACGTGATGTCTCGAAACACGATCCATAGAACGGTGCATACTCAAGGAAGAACACATTTTATCTTGATATATAAATGAGGGATCATCTTACAATGCTACCAAAAGCGCCAAACTAGCAGTATAAGATGCTAACATCTAATGTGTAAAGTGAGATGATATGGTCCATGCATTTGATCTCTATCATTTGCATCGTGGTATGATCTCTATCATTCCTTTGTGTGTAAGGTCAAGGTCTATGGAACTTACACGTTGAATGTGTTGTAAGAGTATCTATCATACATCTACTTACAACAATACCATATCAACACACTAGCCCAGCAACGATCTAAACTAGACGCCTCTAATTTATCAATTGCAAGTTTTACGTTGCTTAGGGCTTTCGGAGATAGAACCGTTCTTACCTACGAACATGAACCACAACGAGGATAACCAAGTTATTAGCAACTCGTTGTAAATCAGATATTGACTATAGTAGGAGAGACAGACACCCGCCAGCCACTTATGCAAAACAAGTTGCATGTCAGTCATGGAACCGGTCTCATGTACGATGACATGTAAGGTTGGTCTGGGCCGCTCCATCCCACTATACATAGAACATGCAATAACATGATCATCATCTCCCACATATAAACTTATGTGTACTACCCGTGCAAAGCGCCTACACATAGATCAGGCTCTGATACCACTGTTGGGTCCGCAGCATAGAAAATAAAAAAATTCCTACGATGAGAACTATACGCCAAGATCTATCTACTAGGTACAAAGCAACGGGTGGACATACATTCAATGAGAACTTACCCTCGAAGACAACGTGTTTTGTTAACGAGTAGGAACTCGTGGTTGATGTAGTCGTACACTTGCCGATCTCAAGATCGTGAGGAAGTCCACGCGCCGCAACTCAGCAGCGCATCCGGACTCGCACACACGTTCAAACCACCGAACAACCTCCACCTCCTCGCTCCAGCGATCCAGCGGAAGCAGTAACTCCTTCCAGACGATATGCCACCGGGAACATGTATCTCGCTAATCCGAGACCATGGGGGAATAATTCTAGAGGGGGAGAGAGATCCTTCACAAGGAGGTGTGAGGAAGAAGGAGGAAGAGGGTGGCCTTTTATAGGAGGAGGGGGGTGTCCATCCTTCATGGCCAGCGCATGGGGGGTGACTCCTCACCTCCCTCATTCATGTGGTGGTAACCCCTCCACATTAAAATGCCTCTTCACATTCCCCTTTAAAATCCCTACTTTAAATGCATTAAAATTCTCCAAATTTAATGCTCTCTCATTTAATAAAACTCTTTTATTAAATTTATTCAGAATTTTGTTAATTACTTTAATTAACAAACATTCACATATAACCCCTTGCAATATTTCAATATCACATGCAGAACCACTTTCTGCAATTTCACCTGAAACAATTTCCGGTTTCTATCGAAACAATTCCTGTGCTTTGCAATTATTTCGTCTGAAACATATGTGCTCCAAAATTGTGTCCGGTAACTCTTAAGTGTGTCACCCTATGGTTCGCGAATAATGCAGACATGATCGAGACCCCTCTCCGATCAATAATCAGCAGCGGACCTGGAGATCCGTACTGACTCCTACACATTCAACGATGACTTCTGTGATCGTGAGAACCTTTAAAGCTAGTAACTAAATCCCTTTGTCTCGCGATATATTACATGTCCGAGACTCGACCATCGGTATCTCCATACCTAGTTTGATCTCGTTACCGACATGCACTCTTTTCTCGTTCCCGTGATATAACATTCTAGTGATCACATCACTTGCTTGCAAGCTATCTTAATGTGATATCACCGAGGGGGCCTAGAGGATATCTATCTGTCATCGGGATTGACAAATTCCACTCTTGATCCATGAGCCTCAACATAACACCTTCGTAGCAGTGAACCCATCTTTATAGTCACCCTATTACGGTGTGACGTTTGATGTTATCAATATACTCTTTAGGTGTTAGCAATTAACATGATCTCCTAACGCCGTAGCCCTAGCCAAAAGTCTGTATATTTCCCTAGGGCATCGTAGCCCTGGCCGCCAGTCTAATCTAACCAGCCGCCATGCGCCTCCGTCTATTCCCGATTTGGAGGTAACGTCGTCAGCCCATCGATCCTCTCTCTCGCTCTTCCCGCATCACCAAGACTCTCCTGCATGTATATATATATACTTCACAATCATCTCTTTCCCCTGTTTGCATAGAATTTTATTCTAGTGGCCGTATCGTTTCTCCCGTACATTTTTAATTAAAGTTCATTCTATTTTTATTAATCTCCATGCCATTCGTTTTTCTACTAGTCTGAAGAGTGTGTATGATGTGATTGTAAAAGTTTGTCTAATGTTCTTTTAGATAGATTTAAGAAACAAAACACTGAACCTTTGTTGACAGTGGTGTAGGGTACGTAGCGTTCTATTCTACCGATAGATTAATGTACAGAGCAAATAGCAAATCACGGGTCGTCAGTATAAATTATTTGATAATAACTAATATTGTAGAGATAGCATGGCAAGAAAACCAGCGTTATATTCCATCTCAATGCTAATCGCGCTCATGCATCACAGGTCTGGAATCGCCTCCCGACGGCCAGCTGAAGGTCAAGAAGAATGGAACCCGGCAATGGGAGTATGAGTGGAACTGCAGGTACTGCAGGGTCACCTGCAGTGACTAGGGCTGCTGCTGCTGCCGAAACTGATGCGACTGCTGTTGATGTGGATGTGCAAACTCCTGAAGGTGATGAAGATGATTCGGCTCATGTTGCAAAGAAGTAGAAGAAGTGTACCTCTGAGGTATGGTTGCACTTCACCAAAGATGAGGTGAAGAAGATTGGTCCTGATGGTGAAGAAGTGGTAGAATTGTGGGCAAAATGCAATAGATGCAAGTACAAAGCTCGAGCTGATTCCAACAGAGGCACCATGGCATTCCGGAATCATTTGAAAGCCAAACACAATGTGAAGATAGGACAAGAAACACTCACTATAGTAAAGGGAGAAGGCAGCACGGGCACCGTATAGACCAGTAACAGGTATGATCCAGAAGTCAGCCTTAGGAAGTGGCTTATGGCAGTAATTGTGCATGATTACCCTTTCGCCATGGTTGAACATGAGTACTTTGTTGACTTTATCAAATGCCTGCATTCTAGTTTCTCATTCAAGTCTAGGATAACTACAAGGAAACTTATAATTGAGATGCATCTTGAGGAAATACAAAAGTTGTATATTGAGTTCAGTTCTGTTGCATCTCGCTTTTCTGCAACCATGGATATGTGGACTTCTGGTCAGAATTTAGGCTATATGTGCATTACTATACACTGGATAGATGATAAATGGCAGATGCAGAAAAGAATTGTGAAATTCATGCATGTGAAAGGAAACCATTCAGGAAAAAAGCTAGGGAATGAGTTCTGTAAGAGCTTGATGCATTGGAACCTTGAAAAGAAACTATTTTATCTCACTTTAGACAATCCATCATCTAATGACAAGTGTGTTGAAGAAGTTGTTCCCACACTTGATAAGAAATCATCATTGATCTATGATGGTATGTTTTTCCATGTGAGATGTTTATGCCATATATTAAATCTTGTTGCTCAAGATGGTTTGAAAGTGATTGCACCTTCAGTCCGTAATATTAGAGCTACTATTACTATTGTCAAGAGTTCACCATTACAACGGGAGGAATTTATAAAATGTGTAAAGGAGGAAAACTTGGATGTTACAAAGGGTCTTTCTCTAGATTGTACAACAAGGTGGAACTCAACATACCAAGTGCTGAAGAATGCAATATACTATAGAAAGGCCTTTGACAAGCTACTCTTCTTGAATAAGAGTAAATATAAGAAGTGCGCTCCAGGAGACAGAGAGTGGGAGAAGGCTCTGGCTCTAACTAAATTCTTGAAGAAATTCAACGATGCTACTGAGCTCTTTTCTGCAAGTATACATCCAACAGTAAATCTGTTTTGGAGGAAGTTTTGTGAGATTAAGCTAGCCATTGATGAGTGGAGTCGTAGTAAGGATGCTGGGACTTCTTCTACGGCAAAGGCCATGAAAGAAAAATATAATAAGTACTGGGAGAAGTCCAACATGGCTCTGGCGGTAGGTTGTTTCCTGGATCCAAGGTATAAGAAAAAGCTTGTAGAGTACTTTATGTCCAAGATATATGCTGACCATTATGGCTTTCATATGAATAGTTTCACGGCTGCTATAAATCACTTATTTGAAGCTTACATGTCTAATGGACAAGATTCTGAGAAGATTAGTGCTGCAAGTAGTAATGTGGCTACCCAGCAAGTTGATGATCTTTTCCTTGATGAAATGGACGAGGACATCCAAAATTACTTATATGATAAGCCAGGACAACAAGAGTTTGAAAAATCTGAGTTAGAAAGTTATTTGAAAGAAGAGCTAGTAAGGTGGAATGATAAAACTGATGGAACATTTGATATATTGGCATGGTGGAAGGGCAAACAAGGGACATATCCTGTTCTCGCACGGTTAGCTCGTGACGTTCTAGCCATTCAGGTATCAACAGTGGCTTCTTAGTCGGCATTCAGTGCTGGTGGGCGTGTCGTTGATCCATTTTGTACACGTCTAGACCCCGAGGTGGTTGAGGCACTGATATGTACCAAGGATTGGATAACTGCGGGTAAAAGAGGTGAAATGTAGTTATTATATACTCCATCCGTCTAAAAAATAGATGTCACAATTTTTTTTAAATTTGGATGTATCTAGTACTAAGTAGTCTAGATACATCTAAATTTAGACAAATTTTGGACATTTATTTTGAGACGGAGGGAGTATTTGTCTATATCCCTAATATCTTGTATTGCATCATTATTTTTATTCTATGCACAAAGTAACTTACTAGTTTTTTCTGTCATTTGTTAGATTATAAGCTGAAGATTGCATCACTCGTTGATGAGTTGGACATGGTGACAATAAAACCTGAACCTGAGCCCGAGTCTTCAGATCCTAAAGAGGTTAGAAATTTTATTAAGGGGATGATTCTCTTACTGTTGCATATTCTTTTTAAATGATTTTCACGTCACTATCGAATTAAGTATGTTAGCTGATTGGTTTTCCTCAATGCTCAACCCTCATGTGCGCCTGAACACGCATACTAAAATAAGTTACTTTATTTAATTTGCAAGGATGAGATTGCGGAGCCTTCTTCGGATGAGAGCGATTGAAGTGTCACAAACTGGAGGTGCGGAATAAAAAGTATACTCAAGAATAAATTGAAGTCTGGCGGCTCACCGTCTTTGCCACTTTTAGCCTTTTTTTTGCGATGATTTGTCTCGAGAATTTGAAGGACGATGTAATGAACTATTCATACTATTTTGTTATGCTTAGGTGTCATCGTTGCATTTAAAGTCAATGTAATGAATTTCGGCCTTAAATATTTTGTTATGTTCTATGATCAATGGATCATCGAGCATTAACTATTGTAGTTATATGATTTGTTAGATCTATTTTGAATCCTCATCCGACAAAATGTCTATCCGCAACCGAACCTTATCCGCCCCGTATTCGATCCGTATTCGCAACCGTCAAGCTCCGCTTCCCAATTCGTATCCGCACACTATCCGCTCCGACTCGGTATCCGGAAAAAATATGGATGCGAATATGGTTCCACTACTATTCGACCATATCCGCTCCTCTTTCACCCCTACATGTGACCCCTGTGCGTTCCACGAAGATCTTTCGTCGTTTAAACCGGGACAGTCGTGTCTTATTCCCTTTGTCTCTCGATACTTGCATTGCCCGAGATCTGATCAATGACATCACCATGTCGTGTTCAATATCGTTACTGAAGAACGCTACTTGACTCGTTCCGACAAGTGATATCCCCATGATCAAATCACATGGTGCGCAGCTATTGGATATAATCTCTCCGAGTGGGCCCTTGAGTATCTTCCTGTCACATGGACGGACAAATCCCGGTCTTGACATATATTGCTTCGACGGTTTCCTCCGAGTACCTGAACACACCTTTATAACCACTATATTACCAAGTGGTGCTTGATGCTATCAAAGCACTCTCGGGAGACAGTGATGATATAGCCTCACGGTCTAAGAAATAGTCTACGAGGATCCATTTCTAATCATCGTAACTTGAACTTCGTGACATGATCGGGTCACAATGTTTAGGTTGGGTATTGGTTCATGATCTCATTCTCATAATGAGTTGACTCCATTTCCAACTGGCATAAATGCCACATGATCAGGAAACATGATCATCTGTGGACCAATGAACCAGTGACTAGAGTTTAACTGGGAACCCCTGGTTGTTTATATATCACATGTGTATTGATGTTTCCACTCAGAACAGTTATAGCATGATATAAAACTTAATCATAAACTATATGAAATATGATAATAGTCCTTACTACTATTTGTCTCTAGGGCATATTTCCAACAGTCTCCCACTTGCACTAGAGTACAAATACACTAGCTGCATTTGTTCTTAATCATTGGTACCATATATCTGGTACCCTGAACAAGCTTGCTCATGGAAGAGGTTGAGTCTTGGGTTTGTACTTTACAGTCCCAAATCCTTTGCAACTTACTAACGTCACCTTGATTGACATTAATACTTTATCATCACATGATAACATCTGTGTGTATGCATCGTCGCTATGGCAGTAGAACGAGGCATGATTCTAGGAGCCTACAGTGACTTTAGATCAACCTCGAGGGCTTTCTCATGGGCACTGTGCCCTGGGACACACCATTCTACGTTAAAAGCGAACTAGCCCCGCCATAACATTATACAACACTTTAGATGGTAGCCTTATCTATTATTATAAATGTATTCATTGAAACAATAGTGCACACTGTGCAACTTTCGATGTATTTTGTTCACCTCGCTTCCTACTTGACTTTAATCGGTATTTGCAGGAGTTTCCAACATATTTTCTTATAACATAACCCTTTATGTTTTAAGATATGTCATCCTTTATGGATTTGGAAAACATGTCTGCAATTCTCTACCAGACATTGCGAACGGATTTAACTCAATGTTCAGTGATTCGAACTTAATCACTTTCAAACGTTCCTTATTGGATCATATATTATGTTAAGTTATCATCATGGTTTTCTAAGATAGAACCTATGTCTCAACATAGTGGATGATGATCATCCTTTTCTTTCTTTCAAACATTGATGTTAAACTTAATACTATTCCTAATTTGAGTTATTAAGGACCAGTTCCTTAATTAACTTCTATGCTGAAACCCTTTTCAAAATCCCTTAAAGAATACTACATAATATCATAATATACTTATTATCAACTCTACATCTTATAAATCATTATTTATAAGTATTTGCGCTTTCATTCTTAACACAATTAAGAGTTACTCCTATAAGCTCCCACGCAAAAATATGTCAATCACATATGGTTTTAGGAATACTTTCATAGCTCCCAGTTAATTTCATGCAAATTGCATATCCACTCACTATTTTGAATAACTTCAAAATCCTTTGATCAAATATCAAACTTGGAGTCTTACTATGAGATACTAGTACTATTACTAGTTTTAAATCCTCTAGATATTCAGCACACTTGAATTAAATTCATTTGAATTTGTCCAATACTTGACAAATTGTGCTTTTGTCATTCACCCCTTTTTCCACTACGGCTTTGCAGTCATTTGGGAAAATTCAAGTAACCCCTTTTTACTTGTGAGATTCAGCAACGAATTTCTTTCTAATCTCTAGTGAATTTTGTTTCTAGGATTTCTCATAATTTAGTTTACCATTATTTCCTTAGTAGTTCGTAGGTATGTCATATTCCAAGAATCATTACAATTCACAAATGTCTCCATACAAGATATGGATTACATTTTGAATCCTACTTCATGTAGTGAAAACACTAGTGGGGAAAACACAGTGATCAATATCATTGATTCATTCCTTTGTGAAGAGAGTCCTTCAGGAACGTTTTCCGTTGTGCTTCTCAACACTCTGATGCATGGATTTGAATCCAGATCGTGTTTTTCACTATCTTCCATTTGCTCCATAATCGAGAAATATCACTAAAAGTGAGCTTTCTCAAGAATGCACCAAAATCCAAGCAATACCAGTTTTGCTTTCTCTTTTGGTTTCATCTATGGATTTCGTATTCAAAGTTTCCAATGAATACTCTACAAGGACTTATTCACTATTGTTTTGTTTATGTCGAATAACCCCAAAAATTTCAAGACTTCAAATGGTTCACTATATATTCTAATTGACTGCTAACTATTTCTTAACTAATGGTCTCTACATCTATACTACAACGATTTATTTGGTGCCATCTATTTACCCACTTTGATATCTAATATCACATTGTGATGCTTTGCATTTTGACATTTCAAAACGCTTTGCATTTCACAATTACTTTTATGCCATTCTTATAAAGTCGAATTTCATTACTATTGATCAAATCGTAGTAATTAGATACTCTTTTATATTTATACCCTTTGTTGATGAAACACTTTGATCAAATCAAATAGTTTCATATTCATGTTTCCTTTGATAAACTTCTTTACGCATTTAAACAACCATTTAATGATAATTACCATTTTCGTTAAAACAAAATACATCGAATATGTATTTACTTTTAACAATTCACTAAACACTTTGTATTCAAGTAATACTCGGTGTTCAAGTTATATTGCCGAACTCAGGCATGATTTATATGTGATAAGAAATCAAATGAATTTCACATATTATCATTATAACTTTGAATTTGAACAATGGTTTTCATTCAGTAATGAATATCATTAATTGGGTATTTTTCAAGGCATTTCAATATTTTACAAATGTTCATGCATTATCAATCAGTTTCAAACAACAAGGATAATTCACACATAATCAAACAAGATATGAACACGAATAGAAATCATTCATAAAAGTAGAACAACTTTGTTACAAACTGATATGAATAACCGTCTCACAAAGTGTGAGACACACTAAAAAAGTTCATAATCTATTGATTACAATAACTATCCAAAACATAAACTAAGTGATAAATGTCAAGGGAGAGTGTCGTTGGCCATCATCATCATGCTCTCCATTAACACGCAACGTCACCTCCTCTCCAGCAAGCACCTCTCATGCAGAAGGACCTATTTTCAGCAAAACAGAGCAAGTATCAAATATACGTAACACTGCAATTGTGTTTGCAAGATTATAACATTTATCAAATTGTATATCAAATATATACCTTTGTCATTGATGACCCCAGCGACATCGGGTTCAACCACCACACTTCTGAAATGTGATATGAACTCGTGGAAATCCAGTGTTTCCGTGTCGCCTCTCATAATGCAAATCCTGACTTGTGCTTGGAAGCTTGGTGGTAGCGACCGCAGCACAACTCCCATTGCAAAAGAGCTTGCGAACCGGTTGTCCAGGTAGTATGCCAGACTCATGGAAGGATCGTACATGCTCAATAAGTGCTCGTCCAGTGAGGATCCCTCCTCCATATTTATGGAGAGGAAGTCCCCCATCAGCTCATACTCCCACATGGGCACTTGTTCCACGAAATGCTATCTCAGATGTGCCATGACCATTCGGGGATTAAGACTTCCCACCATTGGCCATAGCCCATCCTCCATCCCAAGGCGCATCATCACTGATATGAATGTGGCCATCACACGACGACGGCAGCGGAGATCCCGCTGCTTCTCGGTCTCATGAGAATAGGGTGGCTCCAAGTACATCTCGTAGATCATGTAGTCAGCCACTTTGTTCTCACCAAGGAGATCGAAAAGGCGCACGACCCATGCAGAGAAGTTGGATCCATCTAACTTGAGCTTTTCTCCTTTTAACCAATCATCAATAGGGAAGGTACTCTCGGGGAGAACCATTTTGTACATTCATAATTACAAAAGGAATTTAGACTAAGTTTATAATTAAATGAGTTAATAATAACTCCACTCAGAAACACCTATCCCCATAAGGGTTCCTAGTGATAACACGACCCCTATCAACCACACATCTCCCCCGATCGTCACGGCCATCAATGTGGGTTCAAGGGTGGACAATAAACGTCGGTCACATCATTCATGCAACTCGTCCTCGATCTTTCGACCATCCGCGATCCGAGGCCATGTCTGCACATGCTAGGCTCGCCAACTCAACCTTAGTGTATTCACTGTGCAACATGGCTTACACCCACTATATGCGAACGTAGATATGTCTGACACCCATGCCTGTACCATGGATCGCCTCATATCGAAGAACTTTCTTGGTGGTGCACACTAAGGGGGAACACAATCGTTGGTAATTTTAACAGGGATCATCTTATTAGGCTACCGTAAAGTATCTAATACTAGCACTCAATAAGATATACAAACAATAACATTGAATGTAAATGCAATGTGATATGGTCCTTCACGTCGTGATCTCCATCCGTCGTCACTAGATTCCGGCGCCAGGGTTCCGGCGCCACAGACACCAGGGTACCGGTGTCATTCCGGCGTGGTAGTTCGTCACCTCCATGACTATCTACTACTACGTAACAAAAGGTAATCACTTTACCTTTGCCACAACCATATCACAAAGCAACGCCCCCTGCAAAACAAAGTTAGACGCCTCTACTTTATCTTTGCATGTTTTACGTGGCTGAATGGGCTTTTGCACAAGAACCATTCTTACCTACGAACTTTCAGCACAACACTGATCAAGTAGTTGTCTCTACTATACCCCTTTTGGGGCCCTCCGTTGCAAATGGCATACCAACTAATGCGAGAGAGAGAGACACCACCCTAAGCCACTTTATACGATACAAGCCGTATGTCAAGCGTGGACCAGTCTCGCGAATGAACGCGTAAAGTCGGTTGGGGGCCGCTTCATCAAGCATTACTGCGGTATACACAAGTACACGTGGGAGGGTAACAACTAAAGGATCAATGCCCACACGCCACAACTAAAGTCTGTTTTCTACCCGTACTAGCATTACTACGCATAGATCTAGCTCTGATACCACTAAAGGGGTTCCGTGTATGACAACAATAAATTTTACCCTACGCCCCTGAACCCTTGAAGCTGTCAGGACCTATCTATTAGTAATATAGTAACGGGAGGGGCTTTTCGTGAATTTAACCTTGAACATAGAAAAGCGTTGTCAATGCTCAGGAGAGCATGGTTGATGTAGACGAGCCGAAGCCGACCTCAAGGTGGTGATGAAGTCCATGCGCTCCAACGGCTCCAACGACTTGAGTACCTCAAGTGCGACACCTCGCGGGGAGCTACACACATCCGGTGGCTGACGATGAATCCCGCTTCCCCGATCCAGCAGTAGTTGCGGAAGTAGAGCTGCCGGATCCGAATCCCAAAACGCGACGGTGCTCCGCGGTGAAGATGTCTCTCGTTCGCGCAGTCCAGACTTGGGACCACGGTCATGGGATAGAGAGAAAATATCAATTAGAGGTCCTCCGAAAATTGATAAGACCTTTATTGATTATTGGTTGTATTTTATTTGGCCAAATACCCCCACTATATATAGGGGGAGGGGAGGTACTACCTCCCTCAAAGTCCCGGGGTGGGACTAAAGGAGAGGAGGGGGAGGGGTGGCACCGCCGGCCACCCCCATGGGCCCCACGCGGGGGGAGGGGGCTGGCCCACCAGGTCGCCGGCCACCCCCTTGGCCCCTTCTCCCTCTCTCCTTTCCCTAATGGGCCCTGTCCCTCCGGGAATTGGCTCATTAAGTCTTTGACCATTTAAATTGATTTTTCTCTTCATTAAATAATTATGAACAAATGATTAAATCAATATTTAAAATTCATTCACATATTATTCAACCTCCGTGGCTATGGAACACTTCCACCTCCACTCCAGACATCCTCCGGACTTACCGAAACCCTTCCGGTTTTCTCTCTACTATTCTTCGGTGATTCTACCGATCCTATAAACACTCTCTAAGCATCATCAAGCCCTTAATAGTGATACCCGACGGTTCGGGAACACTCCAGACATGGTCGGGACACTCTCGCACCAATGATCGACAGAGGGACCTGGATGGCCATGTGACCCCTGTTTGTTCCACGAAGATCTTTCGTCGTTTGAACCGGGACAGTCATGTCTTATTCCCTTTGTCTCTTGATACTTGCATTGCCCGAGATCTGATCAATGACATCACCATGTCGTGTGCAATCTCGTTACTGAACAATGCTACTTGACTCGTTCCGACAAGTGATATCCCCGTGATCAAATCACACGTTGCGCAGCTATTGGATATAACCTCTCCGAGTGGGCCCTTGAGTATCTTCCCGTCACATGGACGGACAAATCCCGCTCTTGACATATACTGCCTCAATGGTTTCCTCCGAGTACCTGAACACACCTTTATAACCACTATATTACCAAGTGGCGCTTGATGCTATCAAAGCACTCTCGAGAGATAGTGATTCATATAGTCTCACGGTCTAAGGAATAGTCTACGAGGATCCATTTCTAATCATCGTAACTTGAACTTCGTGACATGATTAGGTCACGATGTTTAGTTTGGGTATTGGTTCATCATCTCATTCTCTTAATGAGTTGACTCCATTTCCAACTGGCATAAATGCCACATGATCAGGAAACATGATCATCTGTTGACCAATGAACCAGTGACTAGAGTTTCACTGGCAACCCCTGGTTGTTTATATATCACACGTGTATTGATGTTTTCACTCAATACAGTTATAGCATGATATAAAACTTAATCATAAACTATATGAAATATGATAATAGACCTTACTACTATTTGTCTCTAGGGCATATTTTCAACAGTCTCCCACTTGCACTAGAGTAGACCTCAAGTTCGAGTCCCCTTGGGAAGGACCTTACGTGATTACCGAAGTAATCCCAGGTGGAGCCTATTGCCTTAAAGACTTCAAGAGCGGAGTCGCATATTTCTACCATTAGATGTTCCTTTTTTACTTTACAAATAAGGTTATACAGCCAGGCTACTTAGCCACACATTGTACCTCGTGATATTCTGCGAATAAATAAAGCTAAGTGCCCCAAACTTTTTGTCCTTTTCATTTTACTTACAGTTACATCACTCGGGGGCTACGCCACCCTTTAAAACTCATTCCATGAACAACACAGTATCCTGAGTAGCTGACGCACTACCAATCGGACCCTTGATAACACCAACCCAGTTGCAACGCACCTGACAGGTTGGCAAGATATTGAGATAAATATATGTCAGGCTCATGAAAAGGACATGTATATTACGATACAATAGAAAAATATACAAGTTATCAAGCTCTTCACACATTAACAGGTATTAACCACACCCGACACAATCGTATAATTTTTACAACAGTTTTACATTTATATGCAGGGTATATACTGTACTACTACTGCAAGAGAAGAACATTTGTTTGCTCTTCAAAAAAGTCGAAAATATCCTCCGATGGCCGGTCAACTTCTTGGTAGTGTGGCACCATATTCCAAGTCATCCCCTCTGGCGGCGGTGGTGGTCCAGCAGCAATAGACGCGACGTCTACATCTGGCCGATGAGGTCGAACCAGCGACAACGCAACCTTGGCACCTGCGACTAACTGTTGGCACACACACTCGTGGACCGCGCTGACACTACTAGAGAAAAGCCTATAGGAGACATGCACATTAGAGGCGAATTTATACTATATGTGCCTCTGATAATATAGGCGAGGCGCACCATGCAGGATGCGCCTCCTCTATCATCTGTACGGACAAAATCTGGCACCCCCATCTTATGCGAGCCGCATCGGTCGGACATGCGCCTCTAGTACTTAAATAGGCGAGGCGCATATGTGGAAAATGCGCCTCGCATATCTTGGGTGGGCCCGGGTGGAGATCGGTGGTCCAATATGCGAGGCGCATATTGTAAGATGCGCCTCTGATACTTACAACAAGCGAGGCGCATTATGGAGCGTGCGCCTCAAGCAACCCCTGCGGGCCCAGTTGGCCGCATAGGAAAGGCGCATGTTGGCATGTGCGCCTCAGATAGTTCCGACTATCAGAAGCGCATTTACTGCAATATGCGCCTCGCATAACCTGGCTGACTTTTTTTGCACCTTTTTGGCACATGCACCCCACTCTCTTGCCTCACTTCTTCCTCTCCACCCAAAGACAGATTTGATCGCCCCCCTCCTTCTCCCCACCTCATTTCCCACATTGATTCACCATAGAAGCTTGCTCAATCTCCATTAGTTGACACTCACATGTAAGTGAAGTTGCTTGCTCCTCTAGATCTACAACATGTCCCTTTACTTCTCCTCTGTCTCTCTTGCGCAAGTTGTCGTTGGAGGAAGCGTGAAGGTGTTTGCTTGTATGCTCATGCGCGTTGTCGGCGACACCATGACTATATGATTGTGTTATGGTGCATGCTTCTTTTTGTGCAGGGATTTCATTTGAGATGCCAATGTTTCACCGGAATGTCAATTAATTTCTTTTCCGGCGAATTTATGGCACTCGCGGATGTCTTCTTTTTATGGGAGGTCATGTCGAATTTTTCGGGCGATCCAGATGTCCATATATGCTCTAATTATTCTCTTACTCTTTGTACCACGCGTAGGCGACCATGGTCTGACCACTGATTCACAAAGCCCTCGTGGATAGGTGGATGAGATGCGCGGGGACCGATATGGCATGCGCAAACAAAACGGAGATAAGATGTCCGTGTCGCGACTGCAAGTTGATGTATCTGATAAGGCACGATTCCAGAATGCTGGAGTCGCACCTGCTCCGACGTAGTTTCATGGATGGCTACACTCGGTGGATACGTGATGACGAAGATGATGATGAGGATGTAAATAATGGTGAAGATCAAGATGCCGGTCATGATCACGAAGATCAAGGCGCCGACGGCGGGGCAGGTGATGATCATGAAGATCAGGGTGGCGCCGAGCATGAACACAAAGATGATCAAGGTGGCGCCAGGCATGAACACAAAGATCAAGGTGTCGACCATGATTCGAGCTGGCTGCGAGACCCTCATGTCCAAGATCTGCTTCTCAAGGAGACTACTAATGCCAGAGCCGCCGCTAGAGAGAAATCTAAGCTGGAGCAAATGAAGAAAGACACGGTCACTCCATTATTTGATGGATGCAACGACGGTGATACCCGTCTGAATGTAACGCTAAAGGCTGGAGATGAAGGAGAAACACAAAATGACCGATGAATGCTTCGACGACAACATTGCATTATGGCACGATATTCTTCCCAAGAAGGGGAACACATGTCCGACTAGTATTGCTGAGGCCAAGAAAGTCGCGTGCCCTCTCAATCTACCGCACGTGAAATACCACGTCTGCATAAATGATTGCATCATCTATCGGGGCGAGGACTCGGAGAAGACCACATGTTCGGTGTGTAGGACCTCTCGATACAAGAGAGGGACCAAGAAAGCTCCTAGAAAGGTGGTGTGGTACTTTCCTCTAACTCCTCGTCTACAGCGGTATTTCGCGGACCCTAAGGAAGCAGAGCTCATGCGCTGGCACGCAGAAAGAAAGAGGCCGGAAGATGATGATCCGGAGAAGGAGGAAATGTTGAGGCACCCTTCGGATGCTTGCCAGTGGAAGGCGTTGGACCTCCAATATTACCAACATTTCGGGAAAGAGTCAAGGAACCTCAGGCTGGGCATGAGCACCGACGGACTCAATCCGTTCGGAAGCCAGAGCACCACACACAACACCTGGCTTGTGTTTGTATGGATCTACAACCTCCCCCTGGTTGTGCATGAAGAAGAAGTACGTAACCATGAGTATGATGGTTCAAGGGCCAAAACGACCCGGTACAGACATCAATCTGTATCTCACGTTGTTGAAAGAGGAGCTGGCCACATTATGGGAAGAAGGAGCCCGTATGTGGGATGCCTCGAGACAAGAATACTTCGACATGAGAGCGGCGGTGATCACGGCGGTGCAAGACTATCCTGGTTACGGATACTTCTCGGGGCAGGTGGTCCAAGGATTTCTATGGATGCGTTAGGTGCAAAGATAATACAATGTACAACCAGCTATAGAAATATCCCGGGTCCGGGAAAACCGTGTTCCTTGGGGCTCGGAGGTGGCTTCCCAAGAATCACACCTGGAGAAAGCTACGAGATCTGTTCAATGGGGCGGTCGAGTGATACGTTGCAAACGTATCCATAATTTTTGATGTTCCATGCTTGGTTTTATCTACTTTCTTATGTTTTGTCCAAAATTTGGAGTACTTTTCATATGATTTCTTGGACTAACCTATTAACAAGAGCCACAGTGCCAGCTGCCTGTTTTCTGCTGTTTTTGGTTCCAGGAAAGTCAGAAAATGAATATTCTCAGAATTGGACGGGACAAAAGCCAAAGTCAGTTTTTCACCGAGGGACACCAAGAGCCAGAATACAAGACGGAGAGGGGCTGGGGCCCAGCCACACCACCTGGCCACGCCAGGGGGTGGTCTGGCTGCCCCAGACACCCCCTCGTCTCCCTCTTCGCCTATAAGATGCCTTCTGACCTAAAAAATCAGGGGGGTTCGACTTTTTTCTAGAAGGAGTTTCGCTCCGCCGCCACCACCAGATTCCACGAAACAGCACCAGAATCTCTGTTCTGGCACCCTGCCAGGACGGGGAATTGGGGGAAATTATCACCCTCATCATCACCATCGCTTCCCGATCGACCATCCATGTTTCCCCCATCTATGAGTGAGTAATCCCCCGCTGTAGGCTATGGGGTTGGTAGGGATTGGATGAGATCATTCATGTAATGGCATCAGATTGTTAGGGCATGGTGCCTAGTATCTTCTATTAGTGCTTTATGACATTGTTGTGACTTGTTATGCTTAATGCTTGTCACTAGGGCCCGAGTGCCATGATTTCAGATCTGAACATGTTATTGATTCATTATGATAGTATTGTTTTTGGTCTTACCTGCAAGTTGTATACACACGTTGTTGTCCGGAACCAATGGCCCCGAAGTGACAAAAATCGGGATAACCGGAGGGAATGGCTTTGATGTGAGGATCACATGTGTTCACGGAGTGTTAATGCTTTGCTTCGGTGCTCTAATAAAAGGAGCACCTTTATTGCCAGTAGTTCCCTTGAGGCCCCGCTGCAAACGGGCTGACAGGACAAAAGATGTTGTACAAGTTCTCATTGCGAGCACGTATGACTATATATGGAACACATGCCTAGGATTATCTAGTACTTGGATGCTTTATCTTATTTATCTGCAATTGCCCTATGTTCTGATTGCTATGTGAATTGTCTTGTCCATGCAACGCACGTCCATCCATCCCTATGCCTACCGCACTCGAATCCTACTGTTTACTGCTATTGTTACTGTTGTCTTTACTTTACTACTGTTGCTACTTTACTATTGTTACTACAAAACTGTTGCTACTGATAAACTATTGTGAGCAAGATTGTTTCCAGGTGTAGCTGAATTGACAACTCAGTTGTTAAGGCTCATAAATATTCTTTGGCTCCCCTTGTGTCGAATCAATAAATTGGGTCTCACTTCCCTCGAAAATACTGCGATACACCCCCTATACTTGTGGGTCATCATCGAGCTCCGAGGAATCCTGGACCAGAGGAGAGGCACGCAAATCTACAAGCTGTTGAATAATTGGAAGGAATGCCCTGCATCGGGAAGACCCAGAAGAAGCCGGAGCCGCTTATGAAGGTATGGAAGACGAGGTCTGGTTTCTGGGACTTGCCACACTGGAAGATCCTCCGCGTGCCTCATAGCCTCGATCTCATGCATATCACGAAGAACATGGGCGAGAGTCTTCTTGCCACCCTCCTTAACACCGACAACACCAAAGATGAGTTGAAGGCAAGGAACGACTTGAAGCATATGGGCATCAGGGATGAACTTCAACCACCACCTAGCGATGACGAGGAGGAGGACGAGGAGGAGACGGAAACACATAATAGCCATCGTCGCAAGGGCAAAAAGCAGGTCAAGAAGGGCGAGGTCAAGCTCAAGGCCTCGTGCTTCACCTGAGTAAGAAGGAGGCCATACAGTTTATGAAGTGCCTCCTCGGAGTCAAATTTCCGAACGGCTACGCGCGGAAGATAAGCAGATGGCTAGACGAGGTGAAGCAGCGCTTCAGCGGGATGAAGTCCCACGATGTCGCCGTGCTGATGACGCAGGTACTCCCGGTCGCGATCCAAGGTATAATGGACAAGCACGTCCGTGAAACTTTGTTTGGCCTCCGCAACTTTTTCGACGTGATCTCTCGGAGGTCGATAGGCATTAAGAAGCTCACGAGGCTACAGGACGAGATCGTGGTGATACTATGCGAGCTCGAGATCTATTCCCCCCCCCCCCCCCCGCATTCTTCGACGTCATGCTTCATCTGCTTCTCCATGTCATGGAGGATATCGTCCAGCTCGGTCCTCCGTTTCTGTGAAGCATGATGCCGGAGGCTCAATGGGCACATCAAAGGATACGTTAAGAACAGGTCCCGTCCAGATGGAAGCATAGCAAACGGCTTCTTGGCCGAAGAGTGCATCTCTTTTTGCTCGAACTTTCTACAAACCGAGACCCCTCTTGGTCTGCCATTCAACAAGCACCTCAGGAGGCTTGCTGGATGCGGTCACCATGAGGGTCGGCGCCCAAAGCATGTCGACATCGAGGGCCGAACCAAGGACTTTGAAAGAGCAAACCTGGTCGCGCTATAGCACCTGCAGGTGGTCGATCCATACATATATGAGCACAAAGAGTTTATCAAGAAGAATTACGCTGACCAAGGGTGCCAGTACTCGTAGGAAGATGTTATCAAGTAGCACAACTCCGGTTTCATGCGGTGGTTCAGGGAGAAGGTCATTACTAATCCACCACAGGGCGAGTACTCGGAGGAAGATATACTCATATTCTCCTTGTCACGGGGCGCCTCGCACAACCTGATGCCCTATCAGGCATACGATATCAACGGATACACGTTCTATAACGAGGAAAAGGACAATAACTGTGATTACCAGAACTCAGGGGTTACGGGGATATTCTACACCGGCGACGTCCCGGAAAGATACTACAGAAGGATCGAGGATATTTGGGAGCTCAACTACGTTACGGAGAAGCTGCCCATGTTCCGTGTCAGGTGGGCCAAGAGCATCGAGAAATAAGGCCGATATTTCACCACCATGGTTATACCGTCAAAGACCACCAGCGTGAACACACCCGCGAGAAATGAGCCTTGGGTTCTAGCTAGCAAGGTCGACCAATGCCGGTACATCATAGACCCGTCAAAGCCTAGCCGAGTTGTCGTCAGGAGAGGCAAAAGGAACATAATCGGAATGGACGGAGTCGCCAACGAGCAAGAATTTGACCAGAACGGTGACCCGAAGATGGAAGACGGATACAACAATCAAGCACCGTACACCACAACCCTACCTAAGAAAGGACTCCCGTTCGAAAGAAGTAGTGAAGACGTCCCGGACCTAACCTATGCAACCGCGACAAAGAAGGGCAAGAAGACGACCATTGTCAAGAAACGCTAGAGTGCTCCGACCATTGTCAAGAACCATCGTGTGTGTGGCATACTATTATGTATCGAAATATTCATAATTATCATTTTTTGTATGTTATAATATTGCATTGAGAATATTATGTATCGACGAGACACATTCATAATACTCACTTTTGTTGTTTTGGCAATATTTGAATTTTTAAAATATTTGCAGTATATTTTATAGTTCATATTGTGTTTGGACAATGTTTTTTACATGATAAATAGCCTTCAAAAAAAGTTTCAAAAAATTTGAGCCACCAGGATTCAAACATAGGTGGCTAGGCTTTAGTTTACGACAAGGGACGAAACCAGTGGGCTAGGGTAAGCTTGTTGACAGGTGCAGCGCGCTGCGCTAGTTGACTAGTTCTAGAGAATACCCGAGGCGCATTCTGGCCAGATGCGCCTCGCGTAAACTTACCCGAGGCGCATTTTCAAATATGCGCGTCGCATAAGCTGGCCGATTGAGCCTTTTTTTCCTCTTCCACTTTTTCTCTGGACGATCAGACGAAACTGTTGTCGCCTTCGCTCTGCCATCGCCTTTGCTCCGCCCGCGCCCACCCGCCGTGCCCAGGAGGAGGAGGAGGAGCCCGCCCGTCCGCCCTCCGTGCCCAGGAGGAGGAGGAGCCCGCCCGCGCCCAGGAGGAGGAGCCTGCCCGCGCTGCCCCTTACTCTGTCGCGCTGTCGTCGCCCTTCCCACCGTCGTCTGTGCCCGCTATCCACCGTCGTCGAGGTGACCCCCTTCCCATCTCCCTCCCCTTCCCCTACCCCTCTTCCCTCCCCTCTGAAAAAATCGATAGGTTGTTCTGTAGCTTAGAAATCATCAGTTTTTGAATGAAGATATCTTGTCTGGGTTGCATAGTGAGATGAACTAGGCGAATTAGAGTGGCCAGGACCGTCTCAAATGAAAAAATTCAGATTCCATGTTGTGTTATCAAGACGAGCTGGGTAGATATCCCTTCAGCCCAACTTGCTTACTTGTTTTAGGGCAAGGATTAGATCTTAGCTGTGTCATCGCACAGGAAGTGGTATTGATTATTGATCTAAGGGGGGCAAAGACATATGAGGTAAGAAAGATTAAGCGAGCAAATGCTATGGGCACACATGATTTGCTCGGAAGTGTGTTGGCCATGTGTAGATGTGTGCAAACAGCCCCCCCAGGGCTGTTGCATGTTACATGTTGGTGTTCTGGACTGACATACTGTAGTGTAGGAGATGGCTGGGCTTTTTTATTGTTATACTTTTGCGGCTCTTGTCTCACTAAGTAAATGATGCGGACAACTACAATGAATAATATAGTACTTACCATGGACAATATGTACATGGATAGATGAACCTGAAAATACTGAACACAAAAAGGGTGTGAATTGAGAGAGATGCACAAAGGTTCAGTACAAGTGATGTGAACAATAACCACACACTGATTTTTCCTAGGACTGGGAGGCTAAAAGTAGATGGTCATTTCTTACATAAACAGAGCATAGCTAGTAATTATGTTCTATTGCACTCACCAGAATCTAATGCTTTAGAGATGGCAACAATAACCACACACTGATTTTTAGTAATCTTTGCACCTCTCCTTGTTTGAATTGTTGGAAATAGGACGCAGAAAGTCAGATGTTGGTAGTTTATCTGCATGCTACTTGTTCTGCTGCATGATTCACCTAGAGCGCCTTTCTTTTGTTTCATTTTTCATCACAGGTTACTACGAAAAGATGTGCATGTATGTTGTATGTTCACCAAATGTCACCAGCTTTTTGATTAAAATGCACATAGCTACCATGCATCGTGGTTTGTAGTTGGTGGATAGTGAGAGCGACATGCTGGAAACATGAGCCGAGATCCAGCAGGCACACTGCTTGACTTGGCCAGAAATTAAGTGTGTGTAAATGTAAGTAAGTAACCACCACCAGAAGGTTTATTGGGTGTGGAAAACATCTCCTAAGAAGCAGCTCTATTTTACATCTCATCTTTACTAATAGTACTTGAACCCATATCTCTGTTTTAAATTCCTTGAATGTTATTCAAGAATTAGAGCAAGCTATAGGTGCAATATATCTCAAGGTAGTCAGGAAAAGCATGTGAGGAATATAGCTTGCAGAGGTTCTGAACTTGGGAGTGAGGCATTTATAGTTCCATCTTTTATTTGCTTGATTCTTGTTAGTGGATTTGTAGACATGTATTTACTGCCGGCTCAAAATAACTTGTTGCTAGGTTGACTTGCCGAATTCAGTTGTGAGACATGAATGATTAGAGGTAGCTTTGAGATTACCCAAAATTGTTTTAAGCGCAGTTGGATGCTTCTCTGGTTTAGCCAAGATCTATGGCTGCTGCTAGCATATCTTCCACTGTGATGCCTCCATCTAGAGTGTACATAGTGGTAGCTTTTGTTTCTTTAATTTTTTAGTTTGTGCATGTGCAGAGAAGGTCATAAAAGCTTACCTCTTTATGTTTTCCAAATTTCTTGTATGCTGCTGGAAGCAAGTTGTGTATGGCTGTGTTTGTGTATGCTGGCAGCAAAATGGCTGTGTCTGTGCCTATTTAGGCTTTTTTGTGTAGGTTTTTCTTTTCGAGTTGCCAATGTTTCTCCGGCATGTTGATTCATTTTCGTTCCGGCGAATTTCTGGCACTCCTAGACATAGAAAATTAGCAAAGGTTACGCCGGAATTTTCTTTGAATTTCTGTGCTTATTAGTTCCATTTATTTGTGTGTTTAGAAATGTCGGTGGAGTAGGGCCCTTCTAGCAAGAAGTCCTTTTGGGAGCAGCAGGCGGAGATGGAATCCCAAGAGGACCCAGAATTCGTTCCACGGGACGACAAGATGGAGGCGGCTGAGGATATGTCGTCGGGCCATGAGGAGATGGGGGACACGGATGGCGACACCACTACCACTGATGGTGGCGATGAAGCTACTACGGACGGTGGTAGCACATCGAAGAAGGCCTGGAAGGAGCTTGCCCCGATTGTGGTCGACATCAAAAGGTCCATCATCACAAGCGTGAACGATGAAGGTGCGCCTTTGGAGCCGGCCGAGTTTGTCGCGGGTTACTCAAACCAGCTCGCGGCAATCCTCCGGAACACCATCACGATCAATACGAAGAACCTGATGGCCTAAGAGAACAGGGGTTTCCGCATCCCGCTATTCCAGAAGTTGCACGCAAGATATGTGTTCCCGGGTGATGAGGAACACAAGTACAATAACGACAATCTCAAAGGGAATCCGGTGAACAAGTATGCCCTCAAGAAGATGACCAAGGCCTTGTCGAATTGGAAGTCCCGGGTGAAGAAGCTGATTTTCGAGGACGAGCTAAGTTATTCGGAGGTCATCAAGAAGGAGCCTCTGGTCACGAAAGAACACTTCAAGGTGTTCAAGGACAGATGTGAATCCGCCATGGGCAAGGCCAAGAGTCAGTACTTCAAGGAGTTGTATGAGAAGAACATTGGTACCCACCATCTCGGCTCTGGCGGTTATAGAGCTGCGATTCCCAAATGGGAGAAGGAGGACGCCAACGCTCGTGCAAAGGGGTTAACACCTCCATTTGACGACATAAAAGATCCGCAGGCAAAGCACTTCGTCAGGGCCCGGTTTGCCAGGCCAAAAGGGAGTTCTGATTATTCCTCGGAGCCCGTCGGCCCCTTCGCTACAAAGGTGACAGACTTCATGAGAAAATATGTAAGTAGTTTGCATGCAAGTCGATTAATTGCATTCACCATTAATCAATGAAGTCCAGTTTTCTAATCAAATTCTTCGCGTTCCTTGTGCGCAGGACGAGGAGTGTAGGAGCTCCTCATCCCAGGGGTCGGCGCCTGTCGCCAAGTGGGACACCACTTTTAACAGGGCGCTGAACCGGACCAAGAACGTTGAGCCCCTTGCGGCCCCGTCGCCGTCTGGTCGTGTGGTCGGCTATGGCGGAATAACATGGTCCGAGTACTATGGCACCACGGAGCGGAAGGGCAGGAAGTAGGCCGAAAGTGCTGAGGTAAGACACCTAAAGGAACAGGTGAAAGACTTTCCCAATATAGTCCAAGATGCCGTGAACCAGGCTGTGTCGGCTGTCGAGACAAAGTTTCAAGAACAAGTTCATACACAAGTCCAGGCACAAGTCTAGACACAAATGAACGATAAGCTCAGCACCATCCTTCCCGCCTACATGGAAAAGTACATCAAGTGGCAGAAGGGTGGTAAACAAGGGCCTTCACCGGTTCCCAACCTCGACAGCACCCAATCGGACAACATGGCATGGCCGGAGGCGCTGGTGACTCCTCTAGCGGGGCCGGTGGTGGTGGAGACTCCTCCAGCTCCGCCACTTGCACGCTCAATCCTACCGGCGGAGGTGCCTCGACCTTGGCCGAGTTCGATGCCCTCAAGGTAACTAACTAATTAAAGCGAGAGTTGGGAGGCTTAACAACACCGATGACTTGATCTTCGTTTTACTGACACCCAGCCTACATGTCTTTTGCAGGGAGACACTCCTTGCACTCTAATGCACTGGGTGGGCGGCCAGTTGAAGGATGTTTCCAAGGGTACTATCATTCAACTGGAGAACCGCAAAATGCACAATGTCACAATGCCACCCGACATGATGAGGGTCAGATACAATATGGTGCTTCCGGGATACGAGCAAGTGGAACCTCCCTCTCAACCTCACGGATGGGATGATGAGGAGACGGTGGTGGTCCTCAATACCAGCTTCGGCTACTTGTACCTATGTCTGAAGAGCCAGATCCGTTTGGGGATGGAGGACCAGCTCAACATCACCCCAGAGGTAGCACAGCCAGCACATGATGAAGACTTCGAGATGGAAGACTTGGCCAACATGGCACATGATCCCTATGATGATGATGGAGAAATTGATCCGAACTTCAGCGACCAGTTCGTTAACACAAGGTTTTCTGATTGGTATGAGCCGGGACCATCAGGCACACATCAAGTTGCCGATACCCAGACAGCACCGGCGAAACCCCCTTGCCAGGTGAGTCTCTTCCCAACTAGTCAGGAGATGCCGCCACCCGCACCCTTCACCGAGCCTCCGAGGCCATCTGTTCCTTTGATCAGCCCCAACACCCTTCATAAGGTGATCGGTGAGGTGAACGTGGTGGTCGACCCCCCAAAGGGACCAAAGAAGGGTCGCAAAAGGAAGCCTAAGGGTGACCAGAGCAAGGGTCCAAATCTTGTTCTCCTGGCTCAGGACGGCCCTGCGGGGCAAGCCAGGAATCAGCAGCACGTGGCAGGTGCACCGATGATGTGTAACTCGTTGCTCGAGGTCGTAGGCTCTCAAATGCGCAATCTTCATTATAGTTGTCTCACAATTGAGGAGCGCCGCATTCGCGAGAACGATCAGTCGTACCTCATTTTCAAGGCTAAGGTGCCTTATGTGCCGTGCTTCATCAGTGTACCCCCGGGGACATCTTCGACATCTTCGACATTCTGACATCTTCGACATCTTCGACATGCATTCCGACATCTTCGACACCTACGGCATTCCGACATCTTCGACATGCTGAACGGGTTTCGGCTACACAATACCTTGGTCTGGCTATTCTCCCTCAATATGGCCATGTAGATCACCAGAGACAAGATCCCGGGCATCCAGATAGGGGATCCCTACTTCATGCGGGACGTTGTCCTAAAAGATGCCGAGAACATAGCGCTGGCGACCGACTACCTCTCAACCTTCTTGCAAACATACTTGGACAAGGATGTGATTCTCCTTCCCTACCATCCCATCACGGAGGATGATCAGACATGTTGCATGCTCATATGCTTGAATTTGAAACACTCAACAGCCATGTACCTCGACTCAAACAGTGCGCACCCGAAAAACTACACCAATATCAAGAACATTCTTGATGGTGCTCTCACCGGCTACATCGCAGCGGGAGGCATCAAACCGGCAACGCCATATGTGAAGTTCAGTGCGCACGTGTTCCGCCACAACACCAAGTTCGCCTGCGTCAAGCAGCCATCTGGCAGCAGGAAGGATGCCTTCTATGCCATTTACCACATGAAGGCGTTCTTCAATGACATGGAGAGCAAAATGCTGCCATCTGACCTCGTGAAGTGGGCTGAAAGGCTTGCAACAATACATGATCGCAACCTCAGGTAGCACATCTTCGACATCCAGGAGGAGCTCAGGAAAATCGTGCACCAGGGAGTCATGAAATCCGGGGGCCTCTTCTACGACGACCATACACTGCCCAACAGGGAGATAGACGAACGCTTAGCACAGCAGGGTGACCGCAAGACGTTCATGCAGATGGTGAAAACTCAGTCGGGCTTCATTAATGCCCCCTAAAGCTGACTCAACAGCAGAAGAAGTCTTGATGATTGCATTGCCTGGCTAGCTAGCTGTCAATTCCGACCTCGTGTTATAACCTCTTATTACTATGTTAAACTTGCCTAGCAAAACCTCTAGAGTATGTTTCATCAACCGTTGAACTTGATTGTGAGCGACACTAGCTAGTTATTTGTGTTATGAACTATTTAAAGTGCTTGTTGCTTTTCATTCGTTATTATCGCCCTACTTCTTGTGGTTTGCTTTCTTTGTCTTTCTTCAAAATGCTGATGATTAAAACGTTCTGGTGTTCCAAGTAGACTAGAGGTTTGTGCATATACTCTACTTGCCGCACTAGATCCATCAGCAGCATTGTCATTTTCCGTGCCCAACCTAAGTATGAGGCAACTATTTCATCTCGTAGCCCCAAACTCGAAAGAGGACAAATATTTTCGAGGTTCATATACATAAGACATAATATGTTGAGCGGCAAGCCAAGGAAAGGGTTTTGTGTCCACGTGTCAACGACTCCTTTCGACACACCAAACTCGAAATGAGTCGTTGCCGTGGAGACCAAATCCTTTCTTTGGTTTACCGCTCGACATATCATGCCCATGCTATATGAATCGTGGAAGTATTTCTCTTCTTTTGTCTTTGGCGATACGAATAGATTAGATAGCATGAATTAAATAAAATGGTGAAGTATTTAGTTTCAAATATCTCATTGTAGCCCCAAAGTCGAAAGGAAAGACATTGCTTCACTATTCGTCTTTGGCGATACAGTGAAATGATAAACTATTTCATCTCGCTGCCCCAAAGTCGAAAGAGGACATATATTTTTGAGATTCATATACATAGGACATAATATGTTAAGCGGTAAGCCAAGGAAAAGGTTCTAGGTCCACGGCAACGACTCCTTTCAACACACCAAACTTGAAATGAGTCGTTGTCATGGAGACCAAATCCTTTCTTTGGTTTGCCTCTTGACATATCATGCCCATGCTATATGAATCATGGAAGTATTTCTCTTTTTTTGTCTTTGGCGATACGAATAGTATGAGGCACGAATCCAAGTCCTTCTTGGTTTGCTTTTTTTGGTATTTCTTCAAAATGCCGATGATTAGAACGTGTTGTGGCGTCATGTGTATGACTATGCCGTTGTTTGATCTCGTGTGCCACGTAGACTTGTAATTTGGGCATATACTCTACTTGTCGCACATGATCAAACAGCGAGCATTGTTATTTCCATGCCCAACCTAAGTTTGAGGCACTAATGCAAGTCATTCTTGGTTTGCTTTTTTTGGTGTTTCTTTGGAATGCCGATGATTAGAACGTGTTGTGGTGTCATGTGTATGACTATCCCGCTATTTGATATCGTGTGCCAAGTAGACTAGTAATTTGGGCATATACTCTACTTGCCACACGAGATCAAACAGCGAGCATTGTTATTTCCATGCCCAACCTAAGTATGAGGCACTAATGCAAGTCATTCTTGGTTTGCTTTTTTTGTCTTTGTTCAAAATGCCGATGATTAGAACGTGATTTCTTATATCTTGTTGCACCCATATATATGCATGATCTTATCTTGTGAACTGCTATTGCTTTGCACTGACATAGATAATATCATCTATCTTGTGTATAAGAGATGGCGAAGAAGTGCTATGTCGTGTAAGCCGGCAAGGTTCCAAGTGTGTACAAGGAGTGGAAGGACTGCCAGAAGCAAGTGAACGAATTCTCGGGCAATAGCTACAAAGGCTACAAGAGTAGAGAGGTGGCGGAAGAGAAGTGGAGGAAGCACGGGAGGAAGAAGTGGAGGAACTTCGTCGTGATCACCACATTTCTCTTCATTGTAGTAGGTTGTGTGATCCACTTCACCTAGCTAGCTAGAGAGCTCCACAGTGCATGTAGTTGTAATGCGATTGTGAACTTGTACTCGATCGGTCCCCTGGGAGATGTGAACTTGGTGTTGTGTGTGTGATGTATGCTCTAGTGAGTTGATGTGTGAACTCTCGTATGTCGTGGATTAATTCAAGATGTCTGATATAATTGTATTAGTGATGTACTTGTATTAGTGTTGATGTGTGATGACCCACAAGTATAGGGGGTGTATCGCAGTATTTTCGATAAGTAAGAGTGTCGAACCCAACGAGGAGCAGAAGGTGCGGGCTAGTGGTATGGATCAGGAATTCCCTGCAAATACTTAGCAAACGGATTTTTAGGGGTTTTTGGTATAGCAAGTAAACAAAGGACGAGTAAATAAAAGATAGTAGGAATAAATGCAGAAAGTGGCCCAATCCTTTATGCAGCAAAGGACAAGCCGATTTATTACTTAATATGACCAAACGTTCTCGAGGACACATGGGAAGACTGTCAAGTGCTTTCGCTTCATATAGTTGATTAATCTTCTTTAGCTTGCTAAGTGCTGTGTGGGTGAACCTGTGCTAATGTACCGCCCCATCCAAGACTAATACATACTTGTGATTATACCCCTTGCATACATCCATAAGTACAAGAAAGTAATTAAGGTAGAAACCTAACCACAACTTTAAACTCTAAGACCTTACGTCCCTTGTGCAATGGTTTCCTAACGGGGGTTCAGGTTTCTGTCACTCCGGCAACCCCTACGATTAGTAGCCAAATACACAATGCTTCCCCCTAGGCCCATATAGGTGAAGTGTCATGTAGTCGACGTTCATATGACACCACTAGAAGAAGTACACCACAACTTAAATAACAATCTATTGAATCTTTCTCAACGCAACTCCACTACTAAAAACAAGACTTCTCCCATGTCCTCAAGAACAATACGAACTACTCACAAGACATCATATGGATCATGATTAGAGATGGAATAATGATGTATAACAATCTGAACATAAACAATAATTCAATGGCTCACTCAATAGCATCAACTACAAAGGGTAATCAACACCGGGAAAGTTTCCCCTATGAACTATGCAAGATTCAACGCAATTGTTACAACAATATGGAGATGGTAATGAGGGTGCTGATGGTGATGATGGTGGTGATGATGATGATGATGATTCCGATGAAGTCCATCTTGATGGTGGTGTTGATGGCGACATCTCCCCTCTCCAGGAAGGAATTCCCCCGGCAGAAATCTGTCTACCAGAGAGATCTTTCTCTCTCGGTGTTTTCCGCCCCGCAGAGGCGGCGGAATCTTTCTGTTGTCGCCCCCCGAGTCTTAGGGTTTCGGGAGGATGATATACGCCAAAGGATAGTCTTGATGACCCACAAGTATAGGGGGTGTATCGCAGTATTTTCGATAAGTAAGAGTGTCGAACCCAACGAGGAGAAGAAGGTGCTGGCTAGTGGTATGGGTCAGGAATTCTCTGCAAATACTTAGCAAACAGATTTTTAGAGGTTTTTGGTATAGCAAGTAAACAAAGTACGAGTAAATAAAAGACAGTAGGAATAAATGCAGCAAGTGGCCTAATCCTTTATGCAGCAAAGGACAAGCTGGTTGTATTACTTAAGATGACCAAACGTTCTCGAGGACACATGGGAAGACTGTCAAGTGCTTTCGCTTCATATAGTTGATTAATCTTCTTTACCTTGCTAAGTGTTGTGTGGGTGAACATGTGCTAATATACAGCCCCATCCAAGACTAATACATACTTGTGATTATACCCCTTACAAACATCCGTAAGTACAAGAAAGTAATTAAGGTAGAAACCTAACCACAGCTTTGAACTCTAAGACCCTTACGTCCCTGGTGCAATGGTTTCCTAACGGGGGTTCAGGTTTCTATCACTCCGGCAACCCCTACGATTAGTAGCCAAATACACAATGCATTCCCCTAGGCCCATATAGGTGAAGTGTCATGTAGTCGACGTTCACATGACACCACTAGAAGAAGTACACCACAACTTAAATAACAATTTATTGAATCTTTCTCAACACAACTCCACTACTAACAAGAAGACTTCTCCCATGTCCTCAAGAACAAAACGAACTACTCACAAGACATCATATGGATCATGATCAGAGATGGAATAATGATGTATAACAATCTGAACATAAACAATAATTCAATGGTCACTCAATAGCATCAACTACAAAGAGTAATCAACACCGGGAAAGTTTCCCCTATGAACTATGCAAGATTCAACACAATTGTTATAGCAATATGGAGATGGTGATGAGGGTGGTGATGGTGAGGATGGTGGTGATGATGATGATGATGATGATCCCGATGAAGTCCAGCTTGATGGTGGTGTTGATGGCGACGATCTTCCCTCTCCGGGAAGGAATTCCCCCGACAGAAATCTGTCTACCGGAGAAATCTTTCTCTCTCGGTGTTTTCCGCCCCGCAGAGGCGGCGGAATCTTTCTATGGTCACCTCCCGAGTCTTAGGGTTTCGTGAGGGTGATATACGCTAGAGGGGAGAGGCTGGAGTGGGCCAGGGTGGCCACACCACCTCCTTGCGTGGCCTAGGGCTGCCCGCGCCATGGGGTGGTGTGGGCCCCCTATGGCCCATCTCCACTCCATCTTCTCGCATCCTTAGTCTTCTGGAAAAATAGGATTTTCCGTATATTTTCCCGGATTTTCTGATCTTCGCGAATTTTGCCTCTAAACAGCACATTTTCCATCAGAATCCTGACTGCAGCAGTCCATGCTCCAAAAGTCATCAACCATGCAAAAATAGATGAAATAACATAAGTATCACCTCTCATTATGAAATATATCAATGAATAATAGTGAATTAAGACATAGAATAGTGATGCAAAATGGACGTATCAACTCCCCCCAAGCTTAGACTTCGCTTGTTCCCAAGCGAAACTGAGCTCAACAAACATGGCCTCAGGTTTATGGAGTGAAGAGTCGATAAAAGAATACGGACAAGAAGCATCATATTCATCAAAAGCATAGATCACAATAGAAGACAACTCACTATTATATAACTCAACTTGTAATAAGTAAAGGAAACACAATAAAGATACATAAAGTGAATCATAATTGGTAATGGCAAACTTAGCTCTTGGTCGAAGAATAGTTGATAATTTACTGGAGTTCACAAATAGCTTGTTTTCAATGAAAGCTTTCAAAGTAGTAAACAACAAGATAAGAGCAAAGTGCAAAACAAGGAACATAAGAAACATGATTGAATAAATCATCATATGAATGAATGCAACACAACAACTCAAAATACTTGCTGAGATAGAAGGGAATAGGTTTACTGATCAACTACAAAGTAAAAGAAAGCGCCCTTCAAAGAGGGAAGCAGGGATTGCAAGTCTCATAAAGAGCTCCCAAAAATTATGATACTTACTAGCTTTTAGCTCTCATTGCCCCTATCATAGGCATCTTTAGGTGATTAAGGTTAAAGTGACACAACTAAGAGGATATGCTTGACAAGTTATAAGTTGAACTCTCATGCCCCTTACTTATGAGTACCGATCCTCATGCTACTCAACTTCAGTCACGAGCAAGCTCTTGTCATTGTAAATACATGCGTATCATTGAGAACCGCCAACGGGGTACCCCTTGCACATGACACATGAGCTATCCCATAATCAAAATGACAAGGCAAGCAGACAGTGAGCATCTCAGCGATCTTTTTATTTGCTATTTTCATAGGTTTTTATTGAGGATGCTTCATAGAATACTCACTATAGTTATGCTGCAAGTTTCCACCATGATTAGGCATGGCTTAGGCTAGCGGCCCAGGCGTTTCTCTAACACACATATAAACTCCATGATCTTACAAGTTCCACTTTTATTTCACACCACCGAGATCCATAAGCAAAAGAACATGATATCAACTAGGTACAAAGTACCAAATCAAGTGTTGAAAGCGGTCCCCATGATACATGGTTCGGCTAACTTCAACTCATAAAGCGCAAGCATATACGCAACAAAGAAGGACCCAATGGTTCAAGTTTATTAAATGCAAGAAAGTAAAGTGTGCCATCAAGTTCGTGAGAGCTTTAATCACTAATTTTCACATAACAAGTTTAATTTGGGAGGTAGAGAAAACAAGAATTTACGTGGAATAGCAATAATGCTAATAGGTAGGTATGGTGGACACAAATGGCAAAGGTTTTGGTTTAAAGGAGGTGGATGCACGAGAAGAATACCCTCTCAGTACAGGTTTTTGGCTAGCAAGGCTGGGTAGCAAGTATAAGAGTTGAAGGAAACAAACAAACATACAAGTGATAAAGACAAACATGCAATCTTCCTTGGAAGCACAAAAGACCTTAACTAGACAATACTAGACTTATGAGCAAATCAAGAAATAAAGATGATGAAATATTTTTTCTTTAAAGGTACTTTTATCTTTTCTTTCAACTCTCAAAAATAGTGTTGCTACTGACCGAGCCAGGTTTGCCAAAACCAACTAAATTAACTCAATGATCCCAAAGTGATACCAATACTAACAACAAGATCAATCATATAACCACGAAATGAAAACTAATATAAGCTATGCAAAAGAGTGGATGATAGAACTTCTCATTAATATTCCATATCGGCAACTCACACCAAGGGATACATATCTAACGAGAGAGGGGACACTTCCATAATTCAAACCATCCTACAAAATAATTCCTCTATTCATGATATGACTCTACTAATAAGGTAAAAAGATAGAAGATAGTGATGTGATACCGCGGCACTCCCCCAAGCTTGGAATAAACCAAGGGGATGCCAAACCTGATGACAAATTATTCCTTTGGTGGTGGTGGTATCCTCTCATATTCGTCCGTCTTCTAGGGTAAGGGCTTCCCATCAACAAAGGACATCGTGGTTTCCAACATCCTAAAACTTGCAGCAGCACTTATGCATTTAAACCTAACCTCATACTCACAGTTTTGATTTTGAACGTCATAGAACTGTGCTTGCAGTTTGTTGGTTGTTTGGTGGAGTGAGAGGACTTCGTCTTTGAGTTCAGCAGTCTCCTTTTGGTGCTCGGTAATGAGTTTGGAACAAATCTTATGGATGATATCCACTTTGTGCTCTGCCATCTTCTTGTACCTAAAGACTTCTTGCTCCAGTGCTTCCATCCTATCCTCCAGACTTCCTTCACCTTTAGGTCCTTGAACCTCTTTAATCTAGACCTCCCCATCTTCGAGCAACAACTCCTTGGGATGAATCTTCAACTCTCTCATGTATGGGTTGATGATATCTTCTAAGGAATCTCCCTCGGCTGATCCAGTGGAAGACATTGTGGCTCCAAATCTAGGATTCTACCTGGCAAAAACAGATCGAAACAAAAACACGACAAAAACACGATATACGAACCTCGGAAGATCCGGGGGGGGGGGTTATATATTACGAAGTTTCACATCAAAAGGAAGGTACTGGTAGAAAATGAGTCGGAGGCGGAGTCCGGGGTGGACTCACCACCTGGTGGCGCGGACAGGGGAGGGCCCGCGCCACAGGGTGGTGTGAGCCACCCTGGCTCTGTTTCTGTCCCTTTTTCTCTTCGTAGCTTTCCTTATTGACTGAAAATTGCAAAAATATAGTTGGATTGTATTTTCGTGGAACTTTTCTTACCAGAACTGTTACCTATTTCAAAACAGACTCTCCAGGTCTCTGAATTTGCTATCTAGTAGATTCTTCCGGAGTCATCACTTGAATAACATCAATATCTTCATCTTCATACTCTTATTATTGGAGTCATAAAACCTTTCTCTTCCTTATTACACCATTATCTCCACTTCCTGGAAATATCTTTCACACCAAACTTCACACAGTTCTCATTAGTAACATTAGTATAAGTGAAGTGATAAAACCTTTTGAGTCCAACTTCAACTGAAAACCATCAAAGCATAAGCTACTGTAGCAACTCCTTCCGAAAACCCAAAAAGAATTAAAAAAGGAAATCGAATAAAGAAGCAAATGCAACCGTGGCAAAATCTGTCAAAACAGACCAGCAGGTAAAGATCAATTTTTTCGAAAATCTTCTGTTGCTCAAATCAAAAAGTGCAAAACTAACGAAAGTTAAATAACAACCTGGGGAAGAAGCACAAACAATTACAGCTCAATCCGACATACAGAGATCTCTCACGAATTTTTATGGTGAAGCACAAAAATCTGTTTCGGGACAGCAACTTCCCTAAATCTTACTTCTCTCTCATTAGAGGTTGATCTTAACACAAAAACCAAACAAAACAGATAAGGAGCGGTTATTACCGAAGTAATAACTTCCAAGACTCAAAGAAACAAAAACAAACTAAAAGCAAAAACAAATTGGGTTGTCTCCCATAAAGCTCTTTCTTTATAGTCATTAAGATGGGCATGATAATTTTGAAGAAGCTCTCATAGGGATATGGATTGAAGTGAAAGAGAGCATTAAGAAGCAAAAACACACACACATTTAAGTCTAACCCACTTCCTATGCAAGGGGATTTTGTAAAAAAACAAGTTATTGAAACCAGAGGCAACTTGCATAAGAAGGCAAAAGAAGTGCAACATAAAAACTTTCAGCATAAAACGAGGAAACTTGATATTATTGAGATACATAAGAACACTTTTCCCTCTCTCATAGTAGCTTTCAGTATCATGCATAAACTTAACAATATAGCTATCACAAGGACCATCATAGCAATGATCACTTATTCTAACAGAAAACACGGGAATACTAGCTCTCATAACACTACTTTGTGAAACAATATTAGAGGTATCCTTACAAAGGATAGTGTGTACCTCTTTTTCATATTTAGTAACAAAGTCTTTCACATTTGCTATTATAGGTTATCAACCATTTGTTTATCAGGTTCAACAGCTTTATTTGTACTTTCATTAACCATACTAGCTATCATAGAATGTTCCTTTACCTTAACTAGAAAAGGCATTTTCTCAATATAAGGTTTAGGTAAAACATGATTAGCAGTATAAACTTCCGTATTTCTTGTAGGAACACTCTTAGCAATATCTTTATAAGGTTCATGATACTTATTCGACTTCTTTTTAGGCACTTCAATGTAGGAAGCAAAAGCCTTAAAATAAGAAGCAATAGCTTGAGAGTCTAGACCATAAGCATTTTTAATATTTTGAAAGTCATCAGTTCCCATAAAAGATTCAATGCATTCATAATCATAATTTATACCTGACTTTCTACCTTTTTCATTCTCCCAAGCTTCAGCATTGTCTTGAATACGGTCTAGAAGGTCCCATTTAGCTTGTTCTTCCATGCGAGTGATTGATCCAACACAAGAAGCATCCAATAAATCTTTGTCATGTAGAGGGAGCCTTGCATAAAAGTTGTTGATAATAATATTGTTGGGGAGCTCATGAATGGGACATTTGAGCATTAGTAACTTCAATATCCCCCAAGCTTGAGCTGTACTCTCTCCATCAAAAGGCCAAAAATTGTATATTTGATTCCGATATTTATGGATCTCACTAGGAGGATAAAACTTTGAATAAAGGGAGGCAATATTTCCTCCCATTCCAGAGCTTGACCATTCTTCAGCAGCTTATACCATTCCTCGGCTCTTCCTTTCAGTGATAATGAGAATAACTTCTTCTTAACTTGATCTGTAGTAATACCTGCACACTTGAACAACCCGCATAATTCGTGTATAAAGAGTAAATGATCACCGGGATGGACAGTTCCATCCCCAACATAGTAGTTATCCATAACACGATCAATAATTCTTGTAGGTATTTTGAAAACATCATTCTCAGCAGGTGGTGGCTTATCTACTACCTTAGTAGTGGTAGTAGCATTACCAAATAAGAAACTCAGCGAATTATCCATAACGAAAATAAAGCAACTAGCAGAAGTAAACAATACTCACAGTAGAAGTTTCCTTTACCAGTTCCACTCTCCAATACCGCTTCACTCCCCGGCAACGGCGCCAGAAAATAGTCTATGTGTGATGCAACTTTCTGAAAATTATGTGCTGTTTTTAATGTTATTGACTGTATAATACCTGTATACTGTGTATTCTGGACTGTATTGTGGGTCTGTAAAATTTAAAATTCGAAATTGATATTTGAGTTGCATATGTGACCATGTTAGAGACGCATATGTAATCTTATGGGAGGCACATATCTAATACATATTAGAGTCGCATATGTGATGCGCCTCCTATAACCTATATATGCGAGGCGCATATCAATATGCACCTCCGATAAATATATAGGCTCGCATATATAGGTTATAGGAGGCACATCCCGTATGCGACTCGGGTAACAAATACTTGAGTCGCAGCGCTCGAGTCGCATCCAAAATGTGACTCTAATGGCCTTTCATATGCGCCTCCAGTAGGCTTTTCCCTAGTAGTGTGATATCCCGAAACTTCGCCAGAAGAGCCAAAAGGCTTGAGGGCACAGGATCCAGCGGAAACATTGTCTGATAAATATACTTCAGGCATGATTGCGCCTTATTCAAACACTGAAGAACCCGCAACGCACGATCCTGCAACGTCGCCAATGCGACCGCACGACCGTGGTCCACCCAGAAGTACCCACTAGCCTGTAGCTGCTCCTGGGTTAAGTCATTCATCCAAATGGCAACCTGGTCCTTTTCATCCTACGGATGACGAGCGCTAACAACTACAAAAAGCAAAGGCCCAAGTATAAGACAAGGCATCATGGCAAATGACTAAAGAAAGGATAAGAAGATAGAGACCTAACATTTAAATTGCTCGTTCAACTTTGCAACTTCATCCAGGAGATACTTTTCGTGAGCAGTGGCCTTCTCAGCTTCCGACTCCCACACATCCGCGTTACCGCAGATAATGGGAATTTCACGCTCCAACTGCTTTATACGGTCGTGTAGTCGTGAGAGCAGCGACAACTCATCCACCTTTGAATGCGGTTGCGCTGCGGTTTCATCGGTGGGAGGAGAGTCACGAGGATCACTCGAAGGACCCTATTACAACCAAGCAAGAGGAAATGAGACCAATCATACATTGATAAAAGGGAGGAGTGCATTCAAATTCGGTAAAAGTATCAAGAGGGGCACCCCCACAAAACATGGATCAACAAAAGGAAGCTAAACTATTACAAATGGCAGCTAAGGAACAATCTACGTCTTCGACTTGGACTTCGACTTCGGGGGCTTCCTCGAATCCGTGGTAGTCTCCAACACCACAGAATTTCCGGTGGTAGCCCCAGACGCCGCAGCCTTTGCCACTTTCACTCGCCGCAGCTCCTCAGAATATTTGGCGACTTCCTCAATGAGACGAGGCCCATATTTACTGCATCTAGTGGCGAAAGGCTGGAAGACTACCTGCTGACCATCTTCATCGATAGGCATCACATCGTAGATCGCGCTCGGGTCTAGCTCTGCACCATGTGCCTGCGCCATCGCGAGTGCCATGGTGGCACCGACAGACCGTTGCGCATTCTTGAAGTCCATCGGGATGCCTTCTGCGAAGGACTCCACCAAGCCATCAAGGTTGTCGATTAAGCTGGCATTGGGGATCATGTCCTCTCGGAGGCGGCTCAGCACACCCTTAGCCTTCCCAAGCATCGAAGGGAGACACTACGGTCCTCGACTGCGGCCACGGCGCCGACCAAGGCATTTGTGCGGCACAAGGCCTGGGCATCAACGCTTATGCCAGCGGTATCTGAAGAACACAAAGTGTCAGCATAGTGACATGAAAGCAAAAGCAAGGAAAAATGCAAGTGAAGCAGTATAATACTTGAGAGTGCTTTCGCAATCGAGAAAGTTGTTCTATGAACAACTTCTCCCTCTCAGCAGTAGTAGTATGTAACAACCTCGGACCCTACGCTCTAAGTTCAAGCCTGGATGAACCAAAAGTGGTTAAAGAAGTACAGCGGGGGCCTAGGGCCACCCACGTGTAGGCCCGTCGGCCGCCCTAACCACTTCCAAAAACATCGGGACAAGAACGAGCGGCGTAGGCAACAGGCGAAGAGATCAAATACATACACAAGTGAGTATGTATGCAAGCTACCTTACAACAGTTCTCAGAGCCATACCATCTAAAAGAAGTAGATATATTGCAACGCCATACGGCAAGATCCAAATATCCTAGATAGTTAATAGTGTAGGATAGCTCCTCATACATCAATCAACAGAGTATCAAGCGGAAGCGGGAAACAAGATCCGAGTACGGATAAGAAGCAAATCCGCATAAGATGCCACATAAATAAGCACATCCCGCCCACAGATCTCAGGGATCCTCATCCCCGTAATCTCTACACCGAGTGATCGTTGCCAACATCATCTGTCTCCTCCACCCAGTATCCATCTTGCGAATACACATGTTCATCTGAATCAAACAATTTATCGTGTGAGACCCTAGGGGTACTCAGCAAGTCTTTATGCCTCTAAAGGGGACATATACCTGGGGTGACGCAATTGCAGGAAAAGATAATAACTAACAAGTCTATAGATACTCGCTAACCATACGCTTAACCAATGATAGACGGATGTCCGTTAATTAGAAACAACAGTTATAACAGTATAAAGTAACAGATCCATCCTCCTTCTCGCTTACCAACGAGAAAGCGGACGAACAACCCATCCGTTGGCAGTTTTATTACTCATTCCATGAATATTGCACTATTTACTAGTCAGATATTTAGTCAAATTAAAGTCAGTACTTTAGTTATACTTGTCTATGATCGAGAAACTGTGCTCCAAGTCGTCCATAACTGCGGACACGGCTTTCAGAAATATTTACCCTACAGGGGTGCACAAATAGCAACACACACTCGATCAACCTCGGAAAAACCAACTCAAAACCCAACGAGGCATTCACGACAAAGCAATCACAGGATTCATAAAATATTTCAGGGGGCCACCCCATTAAGCTACCTGCAACGAATTTGGCCGACTCCGAGACGGACCCAAGGTTTGCGCCAATGGCTGTAAACGACTGGGAACCTTAAAGTGTGAATGGGCTTGTCGATACCGTGAAAACACTCCGCAATTCCTAAATAGTAAAGGTGCTCCACGCACAATCTTAATAAAACAGTAACATGGCATAAGTACAGGATGGTAAATAAAACCCCAAACTAGTTTGTGGCCCCAAGAAATAGAAATGAATTAAGCCCTAGCTCAGGGGGGTTCATAAGGCCTTCCGTATGTGGATAGTGCGAATAATCAAGGAACAGGAATCAAGTACTCGGGGTCCTACGGGACACAAGTGAGCATGAAAAACCAAATAACAGATATTGCTCACCGGTGCCTCTTTCATTAGTTATCCCATTACTACTCAGGTTAAGTTTTTTAGGTACCTCGTTATCCATCAGACACTCACATACCCTACACATGCTATTCTACGACTCGCATGGCTCAAACAACTCCTGTAGTAATGGCTCATAGGATGGAGGAACAAGCTTCGGTGGGGTTTAAAAATAAAGGCTATGCAGTACTTGGGATTCAATTTAATGCAATCGCGACTCAATGATGCAAGAATAAGATAGAAGCAATAGGTACTATATGTATACAAGCATGTGGTTGTGCTTGCCTGGCAGCTCAGTTGAAGCGAGAGATGGATCTAGGTAGTACTCCTGGGATTCTTGATAATTCCTCTGCTCGACGTCTATTCGAAAGAAGAACCAAACAAACAAGGGCCAACATAAATAAAGTGCACAAGCATATGAATAAAATGCGACAAGCAAACAAGCAAGCCATGATGAATGATGCACAATTTACATGGCAATAATGTAGCATGGCAAGGGTGAGGTGTGGGGACAAGAATAACTCATTTTATTAATTATTTGGTCAAGTTTTATTACCATAAACAGTTCTGATTTTTAATATTGATATGATGCATGCTGCAATTCAGAACATGGAATGCATAAACAGAACGGGCTCGTCGCGCTGATCGATTTAGACATATTATTTGTCAAATTTGGAGTTATAGAATTAAAGTTATTAATTATTTAAGAAAAGGCATTTTTATTGCAATTAAACAATTTCGAAAATTTAAAATTAGACAAACATTACTTTGGATGGCATATTTGAATTCCTCACATTTTTCTGATTCAAAAACATATCTTATTTGTATTATTTGGATTTACCAATTAAAAGTTATTAAAAACTGGATATAAAATCATATTAAAGCTTTCTGAAATCATTTTTATTAAACAGGAAAAGAGACAGGGACTTTTTGTACTCAGGAGGGCCAAGCTACATCCGCTGACGGGTGGCCCATGCGCTGACTCAGCAGCGCCGGCGTGGCGGGGACTGTGCCGGATCTTTTGCACCGCGAGTCCACCAAGCCGCGGTCACTGACCGGTGGGACCGAGACCACGACGGGTCCACGCGCGGGCGGGCGAAGGAAGCACAACCACGTGGCGTATCCGAGGGACTGCGGGCGGGAATCAGCGGAAGCCGTGGTACCTTTTCGTAAAAACGGCGTGGCGGCTGACTGGTGGGGCTCAGACGACCATGGGTTGGCTAAGCAGAAAAGGCAGGGGGTGATCTGCAATTGCTGCCGGCTGCTGCTACCTCTGAAACTCTGACGGAAATGAAAACTCACGGAAAAGAGGCCATCTCGGTTCAATCTTCCAAAGAGGATTGCGACGAAACTGTGGTGAATTTGGTGATGCCGCAAAAACGAAAAACGAAGATTGGAGGTAGGTCTACAACTCTTGTTTAGGAAGCTTTGCCGGATCTCGTCTACAGTGGCGGGTTTGAGCTAGGTAGAAGGGTTAGGTTTCGCTAGGAGGGGCTTGAGGAAAACAAAACCAAAAAACTGTTCAAAAAGTTTTGATTCAAACAAGTTATTTGGATTAGCTTTCCAATAAATAAACAAAGCAAAGGAGGAAAACACAACCCAAAGTAGAAGGAGGTGAGTAGAAAGGTCGCACTAGAGGATTACTTGAAAAGAGGCCAAAATATATGAATTTAATTCATACAAGCTTCACCTCACATATACCAAAGAAAAACAAATGAAAGTGGATAGGAGTGGCTTTGCATGGGCCATGCATGTGGTATATATATGCCACCACTAATAGTGAAAACACTAGAATTCCAAATGGTCATGTTTAACCATGCATGCATTCAAGATATTTGAATAAACCCATACAAAGGAGAAGTTTGCTTGACCAATATGAATTATTTAGCATATGCACATGGATGAAGTCATATGACCAATCTATTGTGTATCCCACTAGATTATTTATGGCCAAAATACATCCTCATACATGGGCATATATTGATAGATCCACATGGAAGCTAGAGCAAGTGAAACTAACCACATGCATGCAAAGGTGGCCATGTGGCTCTCCATATATCAATAATGTAAAAACAACATGATGCATATATGGGAGCATGTGGAATTGTTAGTGGATCCATCCCAACCCACATGAGCTAGAGGTAAAACCAAATAAATTGCAAGGCTCACATATAGTTGGATGGTAGACTAATGGGGTGGTGGCAAGAAAGGTGGTGGGGTTAATAAAAGATATGCCCCCAACTCAACTTGGGCATCAAGCATTAATCAAGAACCAAATACAATGTATCAAGAGGCAAATACAATTAATGGTGCATACGAGATAAGAACCAAATGAAAAGGGTTTTATATGATGCTCAAATGCAATGTGGCATGATGACATGAGCATGATATAATTATGATGCAACAATTATATGTAGGAAGTAGAATTTTATTATTAGACCATGTAGCATTACAGATGTTAGGCAGATGGGATGCTACAACTCTCCCCCACTAAACAGGAATCTCGCCCCAAGATTCTAGGAAGAAGAAGAAGACACGAAGAGGGTAGGATACTTGGAACGGAGCTCATCCTCGCATTCCCAAGTGGCTTCATCAATGGAATGGTGCGACCACTACACCTTGCAGAACTTGATAGACTTGCTGCGAGTCTTTATTTCTGCGACCTCTAGGATTTTTGTGGGGTGTTCTTGATAAGACAGATCTTCTTGGAGATTGATGAGCTCATGGTCCACGGTCCTGCCGGGATCCTTGAAGCACTTCTTGAGTTGAGAGATATGGAAAACATCATGGACCTTGAGATTTTCAGGGAGCTCAAGAGCATAAGCAACTTCTCCTCTTCTTCCACGAATTTTGAAAGGACCGATGTATCTAGGAGCCAGCTTCCCTTTGATACCAAACCGGTGCGTGCCTCTCATGGGAGTGACACGAAGGTAAACGAGATCACCAGGGACATACTCCATGTCTGTGTGCTTCCTGTCATAATTGCTCTTCTGGCGACTTTGAGCAACCTTCAGGTTTTCAAGAATGATGTGAACCTTCTCCTCCGCTTGAGTTACAATGTCGAGGCCAAACAATGTTCTTTCACCTGCGCCCGACCAACCAATCGGAGTTCTGCACTTGCGTCCATAGAGAACCTCAAATGGTGCCATCTTTAGACTCTTCTAGAAGCTATTATTGTAAGAGAATTCAGCATAAGGAAGGCATTCTTCCCATTTCATGCCGAAAGAGATGATGCAAGCACAGAGCATATCTTCCAGAATTGGATTGATCCTTTCAACTTGTCCTTGCGACTGAGGGTGGTAAGCTGTGCTGAAGTTCAACTTTGTTCCCGAAGCATTTTGGAAACTTCCCTAGAACTTGGAAGTGAAGATGCTTCCACGATCTGAGCTGATCTCAAGAGGACCCCATACAGAGAGACAATTCTGTTGATATAGAGCTCAGCCAACTGAATTGCAGAAATTGTTTCCTTGACGGCAAAGAAGTGAGACACTTTAGAAAGCCTGTCGATGACAACAAAGATTGCATTGTTACCCTTCTGCGACCTTGGAAAACCAGTTATGAAGTCCATCTCTACTTTCTCCCATTTCCATTCTGGAGGCTTCAATGGCTGTAGAAGACCGGAAGGTTTCTGATGAACAGCTTTAACTCTGCGGCAGACATCACACTCCGAGACATACTTGGCACAATATCGTTTCAACCCAGGCCACCAATACTGTGTTTTCAAGTCCATTTACATCTTAGTGCTGCCAGGGTGGATAGAAAGAACAGAATCATGAGCTTCTTTAAGAACTTGCTCTCTCAAACCCGGGTAGTTCGGAACAAACATCCGGTGTTCAAAGAATAGAGCTCATTGGTCGTCGACGTGGAAGGACTCATACTTCGACAGCTGAATGTTGGAGATGATCTTTTTGGTGTAAGGATCACCAAGTTGAACGGAGCGAACTTTTTCTTCCAAGAGAGGGGTTGCCAGAAGATTCAGAAGATACCCTTGATCCACAATTTCAAGGTTGAGCTGGCGGAATTCCTCGCACAAGAGAGACTGTTGTTCTTCCACCATGAGGTTGTTGACATAAGCTTTTCGGCTGAGAGCATCGTCCATGACATTAGCTTTGCCAGGAGTGTAGTTGATGGTCAGATCGAAATCATTAATTGCTTCAATCCACCTCCTCTGACGAAGGTTGAGATCAGTTTGTGTGAAGATATACTTGAGACTCTTGTGATCAGAAAAGATCTCACAACGGTTGCCAAGCAAGTAGTGCCTCCATACTTTCAAAGCAAAGACAACTGCTGCGAGTTCGAGGTCATGTGTTGGGTAACTGAGCTCATGAGTTTTCAACTGATGGGAAGCATAAGAAACGACTTGCTTTTATTGCATGAGGACCGCACCCAATCCTTGCAATGAGGCGTCACAGAATATCTTGAAAGGCTTTGATGTATCTGGAGGAATCAAGACTGGTGTGGAAGTGAGCTTCTCTTTGAGTGTTAGCTTGACATGCAGGAGACCAAAGGTATTTCTTGCCTTTCTTGAGGAGATCCGTAAGAGGCTTCGCAATCTTCGAGAAGTTCTGAACGAAGCGACGGCAGTAACTAGCCAAACCAAGCAAACTCCGGACTTCTTTGACATTTTTGGGTGGAAGCCACTCAACAATTGTCCGAACAGTTTCTAGGTTGACGGCAATGCCCTTGGCAGAGATGACGTGACCAAGATAGGTGACTTCGGGAAGCCAAAATTCACACTTGGAGAACTTTGCATACAGGCGGTTCTCACGAAGCTTGTTTAGGACACACCCAAGGTGTTCTTCATGTTCTTCCTTTGACTTAGAATAGACTAGAATTTCATCCAGATAGACCACGACGAACTTATCAAGATACTCCATGAAAACCGAGGTCATAAGCCTCGAGAAGGTGGCAGGTGCATTGGTGAGACCGAAAGACATGACCGTGTACTCATACAGGCCATAGCGGGTGGTGAAAGCTGTTTTGGGAACATCTTCCTTGTGAATCTTGATTTGATGATAACCACTTCTCAAGTCAAGCTTGGAGAATACCACAGCTCTAGCTAGCTGATTGAAGAGATCATTAATCCGCGGAAGGGGATATTTATTCTTGATGGTTTTAGCATTGAGCGCCCGATAGTCAACACAAAGTCTATCAGTCCGGTCTCGCTTCTTCACAAAGATTGTTGGGCTGCCCCAAGAGGAAGTGCTATGCTGAATGAAACCCAACTTCTCTTGTTCATCAAGCTGACGTTTGAGTTTAGCCAACTCAGCAGGACCCATTTTATAAGGCCGCTTGGAGATAGGAGCAGTACCAGGTTCAAGCTCAATCACAAACTCGACCTCTCGGTCAGGAGGCATACTGGTAACTCTTCAGGAAAAACATCTGGGAACTCACGGACCACCAGAACACTCTGAATAGCATCCATAGCATCATCATTCAGAGATGCCAATGAGAAAAGCTGAATTCCAGGAGTCAGACTTAGAGAATAGACTATATGGCCTTCAAGAATTTTCAGAGAGACCGAGCGTTCAGCACAATCAATCACAGCTGCATTTGCTGTTAACCAATCCATGCCCAAGATAACATCAATGTCAGAATTGCCCAGAATAATTAAAGAAGCCGGGAACGAAGAACCACCAATTAGAATTTGATTGCCATGACTGATTTTGGAAGATGCCATTGTTGCTCCGGGCGAAAGAACCATTAAACGTTTAGGGAGAGGATCCATAGGTAACCCATTCTTATCAGCAAAACTTGTAGAGACAAAAGAATGTGATGCACTAGAATCAAATAGAACTCGTGTAGGGACTGAGTGAACAGGAAGCATACCCATCACAACTCCAGGTGCATGCTCGGCTTGAGCAACGTTGACACAGTTGGCACGAGCAACAGTGGACCCGGGCTTGGTGTTGATGTTGAGAGCCCATGGTGGAGGTGCACAAACCATAGAAGAACTTGATGCAGGTCTTGGAGGTGGTGGAGGAAGAGCTTTGTTGTTCATTGGACAACTCCAGTGTTGATGCCCAGTGTTCCCACAAGTGTAGCAAGCCCCAGGTGGATGTGGAGCAGCGTAGCCAGGGACTCCGCCAGGCGCTCCAGGGTAGTTGTGGTTGTAGCCCCTAGGAGCTGCGGTGAAGGAGTTTGGTGGCCTTGCCGCGTAGCTTGAAGGTCTTGGTGGAGCCAGGAGCGGCGGTGCGGTATTAGGAACCCACAAGCGGCGCTTAGAAGGAGCTGTCATAGCTGAAGAGCTTGCTGCGTCACGACTGTGTTTCTTGGACTCCTCGAACACTTGCCTACTGGCTTCTTCCTATAGAGCTGTATGTTGGAGTTCTAGAAAAGACCCCGGCCTTGCATGAGTGATTGCATATTTGATAGATGCATTGAGCCCTTGCCTGAACCTATTTTGCTTCTTCTTGTCATCAGAGATCTCATCGCCACCATACCAAGAAAGATTCATGAAGTTTCTGATATAGGTATTGACATTGTCATTGCCCTGCTTGAGGTTGAGAAACACTTCTTTCGTCCTTTCCATGACAATTTCCGACAGGTATTGCTCTTTGAAAGCCCCAGTGAACTGCTCCCAAGTAGGCTGAAAACCAGAGTGGTTTGCCTTCAGGTAATTCTCCCACCACAGAGTTGTGTCTCCCTTCACAAGGTGCGTGGCACATTTTACCCATTCTTGCTCAGGAACATCAGCAGTCATCAGCAACCTTGACATCTCACGCAGCCAATCATCAGCATCTAGTGGCTGATCAGACACCTCAAAGTGGCGTGGGTTAAACTTCAGAAAGCCCTTGATGTCTCCTCGCTTGGGAGGTGGAGGTAGCGGAACAAACTCATTCCTCCTCACACTTTCTTCAAAGCGTTGTTGGTTCTGCTGCATTGCTCCCAAGGCATTAGCAATACTTGCCAACGCAGCCCCCAGTTCAGGTGGTATGTCCTCCTCAGTGCGGCGTGGTGGTGCCATCCTGGGATTAATATAAAACTCAAGTCAGTACCATAATGGAGAATAATAATAATCCAAAATAGTACCAAAATGGAATTAACCAAGATTAAGGATACAAATTACTAAGATGATATTAAAATATCAACAAAGTTCAAAGCACCTAGAAGATAGTAAGCATATAGCACAAAACTGAACAAGGAGTGTGGTACACAAAGCTATGAAAGAAAAAAATTCCGCAAATTTCGGCATTAAAATACCACTATAGGCGCAAAACCACTTAACGAATCAAGATTAGTAACTCTACCAATTCAATATACAAGAGCAAATGATAAAAGTAGTGGTATGGTCGCGACACCATCCCGCACTCAAATCATTACTCCGCACATGAATAAGTAAAACACATATCCCAACTCCCTTCCTTCTTAAGATGAACCTAAAGATTAGCAACTACGGAAACAAACACCCCAAACAAGATAGCGTCGGATAACAAAGAGTAAGACAGATCGCGTTGGTTTACAAAAGCCTGTCGGTATGGAATGTACCAACAGTTGATAACCAAAAGGCAGATAGCAACAACAAGTTGGATGAAACAAATAGAGAAGGAATTACACACACACACACTCACATAACCTATGGTACTACGGAACCCCGAACACGTGAATCCTAGTTTTGAATTTTTGAAGAGGATTCAAAACGTTACACTTCCTTACCAGAAAAGGGTGGGTGGGTGGGTAAGAAGAAAAGTGGAAGCAGTCCTACTCTCACATTTTGTTTTTCCCTAGTATACATAACTACCAAAATATTTGCTAGACTGACAACGACCATTTGGCTAAGACCCTGAAGGGCGGGATGGCTCTGATACCAATTGTAACAACCTCGGACCCTACGCTCTAAGTTCAAGCCTGGATGAACCAAAAGTGGTTAAAGAAGTACAGCGGGGGCCCAGCGCCACCCACGTGTAGGCTCGTCGGCCGCCCTAACCACTTCCAAGAACATCGGGACAAGAACGAGCGGCGTAGGAAACAGGCGAAGAGATCAAATACATACACAAGTGAGTATGTATGCAAGCTACCTTACAACAGTTCTCAGAGCCATACCATCTAAAAGAAGTAGATATATTGCAACGCCATACGGCAAGATCCAAATATCCTAGATAGTTATAATAGTGTAGGATAGCTCCTCATACATCAATCAACAGAGTATCAAGCGGAAGCGGGAAACAAGATCCGAGTACGGATAAGAAGCAAATCGGCATAAGATGCCACATAAATAAGCACATCCCGCCCACAGATCTCACGAATCCCCATCCCCGGAATCTCTACACCGAGTGATCGTTGCCAACATCATCTATCTCCTCCACCCAGTATCCATCTTGCGAATAGACCTGTTCATATGAATCAAACAATTTATCGTGTGAGACCCTAGGGGTACTCAGCAAGTCTTTATGCCTCTAAAGGGGACATATACCTGGGGTGACGCAATTGCAGCAAAAGATAATAACTATCAAGTCTACAGATACTCGCTAACCATCCGCCTAACCAATGATAGACGGATGCCGTTGATTAGAAACAACAGTTATAACAATATAAAGTAATAGATCCATCCTCCTTCTCGCTTACCAACGAGAAAGCGGACGAACAACCCATCCGTTGGCAGTTTTATTACTCATTCCATGAATATTGCACTATTTACTAGTCAGATATTTAGTCAAATTAAAGTCAGTACTTTAGTTATACTTGTCTATGATCGAGAAACTGTGCTCCAAGTCGTCCATAACCGCGGACACGGCTTTCAGAAAGATTTACCCTGCAGGGGTGCACAAATAGCAACACACACTCGATCAACCTCGGAAAAACCAACTCAAAACCCAACGAGGCATTCACGACAAAGCAATCACAGGATTCATAAAATATTTTAGGGGGACACCCCATTAAGCTACCCGCAACGAATTTGGCCGACTCCGAGACGGACCCAAGGTTTGCGCCAATGGCTGTAAACGACTGGGAACCTTAAAGTGTGAATGGGCTTGTCGATACCGCGAAAACACTCCGCAATTCCTAAACAGTACAGGTGCTCCACGCACAAACTTAATAAAACAGTAACATGGCATAAGTACAGGATGGTAAATAAAACCCCAAACTAGTTTGTGGCCCCAAGAAATAGAAATGAATTAAGACCTGGCTCAGGGGGGTTCATAAGGCCTTCCGGATGTGGATAGTGCGAATAATCAAGGAACAGGAATCAAGTACTCGGGGTCCTACGGGACACAAGTGAGCATGAAAAACCAAATAACAGATATTGCTCACCGGTGCCTCTTTCATTAGTTATCCCATTACTACTCAGGTTAAGTTTTTTAGATACCTCGTTATCCACCAGACACTCACATACCCTACACATGTTGTTCTATGACTCGCATGGCTCAAACAACTCCTGTAGTAATGGCTCATAGGATGGAGGAACAAGCTTCGGTGGGGTTTAAAAATAAAGGCTATGCAGTACTTGGGATTCAATTTAATGCAATCGCGACTCAATGATGCAAGAATAAGATAGAAGCAATAGGTACTATATGTATACAAGCATGTGGTAGTTCTTGCCTGGCAGCTCAGTTGAAGCGAGAGATGGATCTGGGTAGTACTTCTAGGATTCTTGATAATTCCCCTGCTCGGCGTCTATTCGAAAGAAGAACCAAACAAACAAGTGCCAACATAAATAAAGTGCACAAGCATATGAATAAAATGCGACAAGCAAACAAGCAAGCCATGATGAATGATGCACAATTTACATGGCAATAATGTAGCATGGAAAGGGTGAGGTGTGGGGACAAGAATAACTCATTTTATTAATTATTTGGTCAAGTTTTATTACCATAAACAGTTCTGATTTTTAATATTGATATGATGCATGCTGCAATTCAGAACATGGAATGCATAAACAGAACGGGCTCGTCGCGCTGATCGATTTAGACATATTAATTATTTAAGAAAAGGCATTTTTATTGCAATTAAACAATTTCGAAAATTTAAAATTAGCCAAACATTATTTTGGATGGCATATTTGAATTCCTCATATTTTTTGATTCAAAAACATATCTTATTTGTATTATTTGGATTTACCAATTAACAGTTATTAAAAACTGGATATAAAATCATATTAAACATTTCTGAAATCATTTTAGTAAACAGGAAAAGAGATCGGGACTTTTTGTACTTAGGAGGGGCTAGCCACAGCCGCTGACGGGTGGCCCATGCGCTGACTCAGCAGCGCCGGCGTGGCGGGGACTGCGCCAGATCTTTTGCACCGCGAGTCCACCAAGCCGCGGTCACTGACCGGTGGGACCGAGACCACGACGGGTCCACGCGCAGGCGGGCGAAGGAAGCACAGCCACGTGGCGTATCCGGGGGACTGCGGGCAGGAATCAGCGGAAGCCGGGGTACCTTTACATAAAAATGGCACGGCGGCTGACCGGTGGGGCTCAGAGGACCGTGGGTTGGCTAAGCAGAAAAGGCAGGGGGTGATCTGCAATTGCTGCCGGCTCCTGCTACCTCTGAAACTCTGACGGAACTGAAAACTCGTGGAAAAGAGGCCAGCTCGGTTCGATCTTCCGAAGAGGATTGCGACGAAACTGTGGTGAATTTGTTGATGCCGCAAAAACAAAAAACAAAGATTGGAGGTAGGTCTACAACTCTTATTTAGGAAGCTTTGCCGGATCTCGTCTACAGCGGTGGGGATCTAGCGAGGGACAGATGATGAACAGCCGCAACATCGACTGACGAAGAAACCCGTCTGCAGACGCCGAGCGTGCATCGATCTTCCGTGGATAATCTCGGGAGATATGCTCCACCGTATCGATCGAAACTTGCTGGAACGGAAAGAGGGTTCGACGGTCTGCATCTTTCGTCAAGGAAGCACTACTAGAGGGGAACTGAGGCATCCGAGAAACGAGGCGGAACAGAGACTCGGTGGCGGTGTCTATCGCACGGCTGGACGTTGTCCGGCGTGCGCGCGCCTGCGAGCTGCGGTGTAGAGGAAGAGCGAGCCAGGTAGAGGGGAGGGTGGCTGGGACGAGGACCTCACCGTGGTGGGGCTGGGGATGGCTGGGGCGTGAGGAGGGGACGAGATGCTGCCGTGTAGTCAGTGACGGTGAGCATGGGCACATAGGGACGGAGGCGATCTTCTGCAGAACCTCCTCCTTGCACCTGGTACTAAGCGGCACCAGCAGCTCCCCGCCTCGGTCCTTGTTACAAACAACTTCAGTAGCGTGGCGTGGAGCTACTCCTTGCGGAAGAGGCACGACGACGGCAAGGTTCCCCGGCGAGGCTCGGTGGACGGCGACGCCATGATGCAGAGGTGTGGTGATCTCTTGGTGGAGAACAAGAGACGAGAAAGGGGGGTCTGATCTAGTTGGTGAGGGGATAGGGATGGCAGCTGGCTAGGGCTTGCCTTTTCGCATCGAGAGGGAGGGAGGCGAGCACGGCAGCAGCGTGGGCGGCTGTACGGGCGTGTCGAGAAGAGGTATAGGACAGGGGGTGCGCGGCTGCTGGGGAGAGGGGTGCGGCTGCAGCGGGTTTTTGCACGGGACGCCGGGCTGGGGTGGACAGGGTGCAGAGGGAGGGTTGGCGCCAGGGAGGAAACCCTTCGGTAGGATATGTTTAGGAAAGGTAGAAAGGAGAGAAAGAGAGAGGAGTGTAGGTGATTAGGTCTAGCTTAGGGTTTTAGGTTAGATAGAGAGAGAAGGAGAGAGAGAGAGTTCGGCCAAGCTAGGAAAAAAAGGGTTTGAGCTAGGTAGAAGGGTTCGGTTTAGCTAGGAGGGGCTTGAGGAAAACAAAAAAATGGTTCAAAAAGTTTTGATTCAAACAAGTTATTTGGATTAGCTTTCCAATAAAATAAACAAAGCAAAGGAGGAAAACACAACCCAAAGTAGAAGGAGGTGAGTATAAAGGTCGCACTAGAGGATTACTTGAAAAGAGGCCAAAATATATGAATTTAATTCATACAAGCTTCACCTCACATATACCAAAGAAAAACAAATGAAAGTGGATAGGAGTGGCTTTGCATGGGCCATGCATGTGGTATATATATGCCACCACTAGTAGTGAAAACACTAGAATTCCAAATGGTCATGTTTAACCATGCATGCATTCAAGATATTTGAATAAACCCATACAAAGGAGAAGTTTGCTTGACCAATATGAATTATTTAGCATATGCACATGGATGAAGTCATATGACCAATCTAGTGTGTATCCAACTAGATTATTTATGGCCAAAATACATCCTCATACATGGGCATATATTGATAGATCCACATGGAAGCTAGATCAAGTGAAACTAACCACATGCATGCAAAGGTGGCCATGTGGCTCTCCATATATCAATAATGTAAAAACAACATGATGCATATATGGGAGCATGTGGAATTGTTAGTGGATCCATCCCAACCCACATGAGCTAGAGGTAAAACCAAATAAATTGCAAGGCTCACATATAGTTGGATGGTAGAATAATGGGGTGGTGGCAAGAAAGGTGGTGGGGTTAATAAAAGATATGCCCCCAACTCAACTTGGGCATCAAGCATTAATCAAGAACCAAATAAAATGTATCAAGAGGCAAATACAATTAATGGTGCATATGAGATAAGAACCAAATGAAAAGGGTTTTATATGATGCTCAAATGCAATGTGGCAGGATGACATGAGCATGATATAATTATGATGCAACAATTATATGTAGGAAGTAGCATTTGATTATTAGACCATGTAGCATTACAGATGTTAGACAGATGGGATGCTACAAAGTACGCATGTCTTCCTCGTACTTTTGTGATTCCTCTAGAGCCGCGACTGCCTCATCACGCTTCTTCTCCACTGCGGCAAGTCCCTTCTCGAGGGAAGTAACCCAACAGAGAAGCTCATTATGCTCACCTACAAAGGGCAGAGCACGACAACACTTGAGTTTACAAATCTCTACACATGTAGAGAGAAGAGACAAGTTTAGCACAAACCTTCGACTGTGCGGTGGCGGTTGTCCAGCATGGCATGCTGTCGACCCAAGGCAAGGATCTGCTATGCAAGGCGAGTGGAATCCTTCATGATAGGCTATACCAAAAGAAACGATTCTTCAGCGTTGACAAAAGGCACAAACTCAAAATTCGATTACTAGTGGGAAAAGACACTTACATGCTCCTCTAGGGACTCTGAAGGTTCCTATCGAGTAGGCATCCGTGCAACCATCTGATGCCCCCCATCATGGGGGGAACTCGAAGAATTGGCGCCGGAGTGGGCTGCCACCAGAGGAGAAGGAGACCGTATGGCCACTTCCTTGTTCTTGGAGTCCGCGACTCCAGATTCTTTAACAAATTGGCAGTCATCGGAAGACGACGACACCATTTGACTGCAAACATGGTCAGTACCACTTCAGAAGAGGAACTTCAAGGAAAGCAAGGTGAACTCGCAAATATAAAAAAACCTACCCATCAAATTTGTCAAGGTCGAAGGAATCATTCGACGACTCCTTCGGCAACCTCAGCTTCTTCTATGCGGGAGGAGCCATGGCGCGTACAGGGATGGCAGGGATTGGCTCCTCTACAGCAGCAGGAGGACCCTCCGGCATTGTTGGCGAGGAGGCATCCAAATCCTCGCTACGGGAGCGCTTACGAGTCCCGTGGTCACTGTACTCCGGGGCTTCCTCCTCTTCCTCCACGGGGATGGTGGAGCCCGACTCGTCCTCTTCATCCACCTCGTGAGGAATAATTCCTTCAGGACAAGGAGGCAAGTTGGTGGCTACGGCCCAGTCCTAACAAATAGGAAAAGCATCAGAATACAGAAGCACCTACAAGCAATCGAGAAAACAAGAAACTCTGAAGAGAAATCCACCTCAGGCAGAGGATTGCTAGCGCAGAATGGAGGCACAACTGAGTCACCCGAGAGATCCTCCTTGGCCGTATACTTAGTCAGCAGTCGCAACCTCCTGTCCACTTCACTTGAAGAGATGCCCTCCACAGAAATGTGAGTAGCATCACCAGCACCAGTCCAGCGAAACATCGGGTGCGCCCTGGCCTGCAGAGGCTGAACTCGACAACGCATCCATGTGCGAATAAGCTCTACGCCGTCTACTTCTTTGCCTATGCGTTGCTCGAGGTCGCAGACACGCTGATAGAGGGTCTCTGTCTCTTCGACTTCGGCGGGCATCACAACGTTCTTCCACGACCTCCTCCACGTGTAGGGTGCCACCGGATCGAAGGGTGCGAGTTCGTAGTGCTCTCCATCCGCTTTCTGGTCGCGGATGTAGAACCACTTCTCCCTCCATCCTTGGACAGACATAGTAAGCTTGACGTTGAAGTAGGTGACGCTGGAATCGACGTGGATAGAGCAGCCTCCTATGTCGTAGACTATTGAACCCGATGCCGATTGACGTTTGAGATTGAAGAGCTTCTTGAAGAGGCCGAAGTGCGGGTCGATTCCGAGCTAGCACTCATAAATAGTGATGAAGCAAGCAATGTGGAGGATAGAATTAGGGGTCAGCTGATGGAGCTGGAGCCCATAGAAGTAAAGGATACCCCTAACAAACGGATGCAGGGGAGAGAGAGACCGCGAATGATGAACGCAAGGAACATCACTCAAAAACCCGCAGGAGGACTGGGTATTACCTCATCACTGGGAACGTGTGAGTTGTCCTCCGCGGCGGAAAGCACCCCGTACTGACGCTAGGTGAACAGCTCCGATGGCTTGATGACGGATGAGCGCCATGACCCATTGGTGACGCGAGTGCCCACGCCCTTCTTCTTCCCAGCTCCGGTGGCGCTGGTGCCCATGGCAGCGGCGCCTTTCTTCTTGGCTGCGACGGCAACAGCCGTAGATCCAGTGGCGGAAGCTCCCTTCTTCTTGCCCATCTTACGCTGGCGATGTGAGCGTAGGAAGTAGCTGGGGAAAACACGGAGTTGTTCCGGTGCCACGGAGGGGATGTGTGCAAAGGATCAGCAAAAACAACAATGGCGGAGGAGAGGAAGCAAGAAGAGACATGTGTGGAAATTACCGCACAGCGTGCCCCTACTTAACCTACTAGAAGATGCCATCCAACGGCCAGAAGAAAATCTACCAGACGCGTGGCATACATTGACATTGACGCATGGCAAGGGTAAACCACGAACCGTCCCCCACTACTCCCATTATGCGCGGAAATCAAGGAGACACAGTTAAAAGAGAATATTACGCACACCGGGTCAATTCCAAGTCAAAAAGTGGGACCCACTACTCGTCACCTCCCGTCAAAGCCGCTCGCGCGGGCAAACAAGGTCACCTCATCATCAGCACTGACGTCATTAACTCCAGCAGGAGAGCATTTTGACTACTTTAGTACTGGAGTCTTTGACTCAACCAAGCACTCAAGGGCTACTCCTAATAGGAGCGCTGGCCGTGCACCCGAGAAAATTTGTTCTAAGACATTGAAGAACCCTTCACTCGAATCAACGATTCACTGTGGACTTCGGGTTACTCCTATAGGGAGCGCTGAAAGTACATTCGACTGAAACAAGCAAACAAAGACGACAGTAGTCGCAAAAATACTTATTGTCCCCACTCGAGTCTACGACACGAATAGGCACTCGGGGGCTACTCCCATAGGGAGTGCTGGCCGCGCACCCTATGATTATTTCTTCTTATAAGTTACACCGTGTGTTGATAACATCCACACTCGAATTCTATGGCGACTGCACCTCATGTCTTTCCCTGCAAAGAGACTGCGTCTCCTAGGTCACCCAAATCATCTCCGTGATGACAAAGATTCGGATGTCGTGCTTACAGCATGAAGATAAGACCTGAATAAGGCCTAGCAACTCATCTACTATGCTCTACCAGAAAATATCCGTGCCCACAGGTACGAGGAAATACGCCTTGACGGATGCGTCGAGTGCTCACACTTATACACTGGATTCGACTCCTGTAAGACCTCCACGGCCTGAGTCGAATTACACCAGCACTTTTCTGAATTCGAATCCGGGGACTCGAATTTGAGTAGATTGCGTTGTTTTGCCCTAAGGCAGTTAATTGATCCCGATGCATTGGATGAATCAGGCACGTATATCAACAATCCCTATGACATCAAAGTACTCGAAAATATGCTCAGTTGTGCACTCGAAAGACTTCATAAAGTCTCCACTCAAATCAATGATTCCACTGAACACTCGGGGGCTACTGACATGGGCATACCCTACGGGTACTCGAGTTTGGCATATACAATCCAGGTATGGCAGAAGCCCACGGCGTTACCAGGGCCCAATACAAGATTTGGGTGACTCACGGAGACTCCGATTGCTTGCAGCACAAGATAAAGCTTAAGATAGAAAGTTTAAGGGAACAAACCCTAACTTGTAACCGACTCGGCCTGCTACCCGAGACCTAGCCTCTCTATATAAAGGCTAGGAGGGGGTGGCGAGGACGACGATTACAACCCTAGTTTTCCACAACCATCGCCAGATTGCATCTACGCACCCCCTGTAACTTTCGACTCCCTCGATAATTCCAAGAGCAGACCAGCAGGAGTAGAGACCTCTACGAGGCCTAAACCTGGGTAAACCTTGCGTCCCTGTGTGCTTGTTTGCTAGCCGATTGATGCCCCTAGCCCTCCCTCCTTCTCCAAAACCCAAGTCCATAACAATGGGCATTGATGAGTTAATCCCTCGTCACCCAACATCAGCAAGGAAGAAAACATAGTTTAGACAATTGCAATTCAAAGAACTACAAGCTTATATTAAGATTGAATCGTCGTAATCAATCATGGCGTGTGTGTTGCAGCACGAGTTCACGAAGAACTGGCCGTGATGCAGTACGTTCATCCCATACGAAGGGGTTATAACTGAATACCACATCCGGAAATATATAGACCAAAGTTCAGGGGTCACCGAACCATAGTCCAGACAGCCTAGCTACTCCAAAATACACATCATAGTCATCATCATCAACACCGCTACGAGCACATCATCGAACAACTCAGTCCGCTGCTGAGAGGTAGTTCTTGTTCAGAAAGGCCTGAACCAGCTCATCCTACGCTCAGGGGTCATGGCAAGATACCTGGTCGCTTGTCCACTGTGCTCTATTAGGTGGCTAAGAGAACGGCGAATCGCGGTCAAAGAGACGGGCGTGACGTGAATGCAAGTCCATAGATCATCTTCATCTGAGCATAGTTCTCAATGGGCTTCTTGACCAACTCGGTGTGCTTCGTCTAAACCAACATGAGAATCACTTTTAGTTCAAGACATGTAGTTCATATGTGAGCTTTACAACTACTGATGCAAGTGCAAATATATCAAACCCTTATGTGCACATAGTAATCATCATCGTTCATGACGATACAAGAGGTCTCATCAACCCAGCGCACGTTCTCAAGCCTCTTGATCCTCAACACCTGAATCTACCTAACTCTCAAGTGCCTCATGTGGTTGTACACCTGGTTCAAACTGATTGTCCCGCCATAGAACTTGAAGACATCATCAACAATCAACCGCATGTTTGCCTCTCTGAATCCCCGAACAACTGAACCCCCTTTCTAGATCAAGTGGCAGACCCAATTCATGACGAAGGTGAACAGAGATGCTGGTCCATGACATGGCCAACTTCCTCCTGGTAACCGCATCAGGCATTAGCACGTAACGCAGAGGCCTCACAGAGGTTGTAGACAGAACTTGGGATGCAACCTTCTCCTACGGCACTAGGGATACGCAATGTGTTCAGTTCTAGGGGAAATAAACTATACTTGTAAATGTAATCCTACCTATAACACATGGCAATCCTCATAGTATAGCATGAAAACCGACTGCCAAAATGCACCACCAAAAGTTCAGATCTACTAGAAGCTAGCACAACTGAACATATGAACTATGATCTAGAACATGGTAGCAAATCTAAGTTGCGAGAGCTAGGATTAGGTGTCTCTTAAGACGACCTCAATCTCGACCGACGAGGAAGACATCTTGGAGATAGCCGAGGATGAAGGCTTGCCGGAGATGAGCTACACCCACAGGAGTAGGAGGCGTCGCTTACCTGGTCGTCGGTGAGGAAGAGGATTTGGAGGGAGAGCTCGAAATTGGGAAAATGGTTGCGCGGATTTTGGAGCCGGAGGAGGGGCGGTATAAATAGCCGGTACGATTCGGCGGCGGTAACCCCAGTTTCTTCCACCAGATTTTGCGAGCTCCCGCCATCCCTCCCTTGCACGCGCGCGTGCATCTTCTTCCCCGCGAGCGCGAGAAGAACTTGACTCCGTGGAAACACCCGATTTGGGCGTTCCTCCTGAGCCAGGCTAAGGGGCGCTTTACAACTCGTCGGGTGCAAGATTCCTCCACGCGTGCGGAAGCAAACACCCTTATTTCTTTCTGCCCCATGCGAGAAACAAGAAAACGAGCAACCAAACACGCCCCGGGTTTTATGGCTCCCGTTGGGGATGGTGCTGGTTAATCGAAACCCAAACCCAACCCATATCAATCAGACTTCTGATTTCCCATACCCAAAATAAGCAGGTACTCCCTCCGTTTAAAAATATAAGACGTTTTGGGTTTGTCGATCGAATGTATCTATATTTCTTTTGGTGTATATGTTCGTAGATATTCGGAGTAAATCTATACACTAAAGGGCGTCTACATTTGTTCTTTTCATAAACCTAAAACGTCTTGTATTTCTAAACGGAAGGAGTATTATCTAACGGGATGGGTAAATCAATTGGTACGGTGCTGCCAACCGCCAATGTTTATTACTCCGAGCCGGCAAGGGCGCAAGGCGCCATCCATCAGCTTTTTGCATGTGCGCGTGTTAGTGCAGCGAGGATGTGCTCAACATATTTGTCGGACGGTTGTGTCATGATCATTCATGCGTCGGTATGTCGGTTTGCGGATACAGTACATACTGGTTGCATTCGTCATGTCATCAATACGTATATGCTTGAGGCCTAGATTTTGCTAAGTGAGTTTAGCACGTTCTATAGTTTTTGGCTATAGTTCTTTTTTACTATGTGTTTACATTAACTTCTTTTAGTAACTAATTTTACTGCTTAAAGAAATCTCAACGCTCGTGCTTTTTTTTTGCGAAATTTCACCGATGTATTAATAATCATCAACTGTTGTACAAAAAGTTCAAAAATAATAAAAATTATAAATAAATTATTGGACCACTTAGCGACGACTACTGACGGTAGCATGAGCCAAAAGCGCGCCACCGTTCTCCCCCTTCGTGTTGTTTGCTCGAAAAAAGAGATAAAACTAACTCTCTCTCAAACTTTACATACACGTTCCTGAGTATGTAATTACTAGTGCCCATGAGTTTCACTACCAACCGGTGTAAATTACTGATCATGCTCCTCGAAACAAGATTTCGCCATGTTGTATAAATAAAGTCCAACCGCCGGTCCGCAGCACTAGGGACAAACCAGGCCCAATAGTCTCGGTTGGTCCCATGACAGGCCCATAAAGTATCCTCCACCTCGATGCTGCACGTATATAGCTGGACGCGAGCTAGCTCGGTCCAGCTCGGGCTCGGTCCGAGAAGCTCGGTCTAGAAGTGCCGAGCCCAAGCCAGCTTGAAGCTGCATGAGAGCTTAGAAATGGAGCTCGGCCCGAGCTTCCCACCAGCTCGGCGCTGCGCGCGAGCCTGGCGGCGTTGGGTCAGTGACAGGTGGGGCCATCTTCCATGGCAGGGAGCTATGTGCCAAAGGATGCCGTGGAGCAATGGGAAGGGGAGGCGGCATTGCGAGCATGCAGCGGCACCATGGCGTGGTAGAGCAAGGCCGTGGCGAGCAGCCATTGACAAATTTATTAGGTTTTCATTTTGTCAAACAGCTTGCCTACATACAATTGAATTACATGTTGGTATCACTAACTTGACCATTTTATTGATCTAGCCGCAGCATGTAGCTTAAGTAGTGGGGAACACCCCGTGGCATGAGCATTTGCCATGAGCAGGTGTAGATCATCGGGAATGTGAGCGGCATGATTTTCGACGTGGTCACCATGCGCAAAGGATGAGCTGGGCGAGCTGGACCGAGCCGAGCCTGGCTTGTCCCAATCTCACTGTGGTCCAGGAAAACAGGCTTGGCTCGGTACAGAGCTCCAGCGTGCCGAGCCAGGCTTGGGGAGAGCCCGCCAAAGCTCGGGCCGAGGCAAAAAATATCGGGCCTGACGTCCAGGTATATGCACGTAGACCACCGTCGCTGCTACCCTCCTTCTCTGCTCCGCACCACCGCAACCAATACCAGAAGGTGCCGTTGTGGTCAGGCCGACAAATCTAGGCCATATGGATCCTGCATGGTCTAGATCTAGGCCATCTGGGCCATGGTCGTCACCTCCGCGTCGCCCCGCCTCTCCGGTGCCACCATGACGCCACTAGGCTACACGTGGACAGAGTCCATACCCAACCGGTGCGCTCAACAAGTTAGTATATATCTAGATCAGTTTCACAACATTTTAGGCTTGGAGAACGAGTTCTGAGTTCCTTGGATTTGTTCACCACTATTTTCTTATTCCTGCCTTTGATTTGGTTTCTGCAGTAATATATTCCTTGCATGTTAGCTCTTCCTGATACTTCAGTTGGATGAGTTGCTCTGCATATATGGGAATTTTGTCCATATGCATTTTAGTAGCACTCTAGCTACGTAACGGACATTATTCATGGTTCTTGGTACTGTACAAAACAACTTTTGTTTTAAACCTCTTGGCTGACATTTATTCCTATCCTAATTGGGACTACGGAATCGATTTCACATCTCCTTGTTGCTTGCCGATTCACCACGCGCATTTGGAGTTATCTCAAAGATTGGTTGGGGCTCCACAATATTCATCCAAGGCATTGGGCGGGGCTCTCCCTCAAGGATTGGTGGTCTACGATGGCGGAAGGGCGTAAGGCAATGGCATCTTTAACCTTGTTGGTTTCTTGGGAAATATGGAACGAAAGAAATACCTGGATTTTCAATAATAAGCATGCGCCGTCTTTAGTTGTGCTTCATAAGATTAAGAAGGAGGCCCGATTGTGGGTGTTAGCGGGCGCTAAGCATTTGGATGATGTAATACCGGGAGAGTAGACTTGTTTTCTACTTGTTACCCTTTTAATTTCTGTAAACTCCTTGCTTAATTAATATAGTGGGGCAAATCTTTTGCCTCTCTTTAAAAAAAAAATTGGGACGAACTTTGATCCCTTCAGATGCAATGAACCATTGTTAACGAGGTACTACCTTTTACAACAGTACCTTGTGATCAAAATAGTGTTCATTTTTTTGTCTATGTTTGTCGGTTCTGGCGCCATGAGCTGGATTCCATTGTACATGTGTATTTCTTCTGAAACAGTGCCGATTAACAAGGGGCAGAAATTTTAATATTGGGCGAATTCTTATGTGGTTATGCGATCGGTAGTGGTAGATTTTAGTTTTAGCGGTCACAGACAATTAGGTATCTTTAATTGTTCTACCCCAAGTCACTTATTTTGGGACGGAGGGAGTATTAGTTTCACAAATATCTCATGCATGCATGGACTATCGGGTTGCCTTTGTGAGCGTCCAGCTGCTGGGCATTTCCGAGGGCGTTGTAGTCCTAAAGCAGGTTTCCAAGCATCTTGCCAGTGCCGCGCCTTTGGCAAAATCGTTGCCACCTATGCAGCTATGCTCTAAGTAATTCCACCACCACTGGTCCCAGGTCATCTTGCAGTTGATCACCTACTAGTATTGCAAGGAGTGGAGCTTGTTGCGGATCCCAAGATGGCCGCGTGCATGACTAAGAGCAATGCGGCGTCAGGCGTACTTCAACACGCAAGACTGAAATTTCTTTGTGGCATCCCATAGGTGTAATATCATCCTTTGTTCCCATTGTCTCCTATTCCCATGCCTTTTTTTAAGTCTTTTGATCAGGCTCACTCATCATCTCCTCATCCTTGTGTGTGGTTTTCACCCGCGTTGATGTAGTAAGATAGTGCGGCAACCTATATAATGAAAACTGGAGCAATAGAGGCTGCAATCCATTCAGAATATACAGGGGACAGACCATTATCCACATGTACAACTGAAGGTTGGCATAGCATTCATGTTTTAATTAAGAAAATGATGTCCTACACTTAAAATGCTGATATGTAATCAGTATTGCCCGCTACAAAAACCCTCATCCCAGATGGAATATCCTCGAAATAGGCTTTCGCACCGCTTTATAAATAAAGCACACAGGTGAGACCGCTGCTGGGCCAGACAGCACAACGCCCAAAGACAGAGGCACACCACGATACACGATGCTGGGGCAGCAGCGCACACACGCCCGAACAAACACAAGGAAAACAAAACAGAATGGAGACGGAGATGAATCGACTAGACGAGGAAGACCGCAACCGCTGCGCCCCCCGAAAAATGCCCACCACGCTCCTAGCCCCGACTCGGCAAGCACCAAGCAGCACCCTCAAGAGGGAAAGCGGCCGCTGCTGCCCGGACCAGAGACTGGCCCTAGGGTTTCCCCGGCACACGGAGAGGAATGGATGAAGGGGAGCCACGACGCCCTCCAGGAAGGAAGATGCGACCCGCGGGCGGCACCGTGTCGGTGTCGGTCGAGCCGACAAGGATTTCTCCCGAGGCCCCATCCATAACCCCCGGACGAGCTGACGCATAGGAGACCCGTGAGGGCGAGGCCTCACCACCACCCAAAGTTGCCGCCCACGAGCATGCACCACTCCAGTTTCGACTTCGTCATCATCGTCTCACCGAGCAAGCCGACACGAGGTCTACAACATCGCGGCGCAGCTAGAAATGAAACGGGGCCCTCAGTACCGAGGCCGCGCGGGAGGGAACTTCCTCCACCGCCAGAGGCAGTAGTCGACCGGACGCGGCCGCATACAAACCAGTCCGCCATAGGTCCGATCGGGCCCGGCAGGCCGGTAAAGCCTCCGCGGAGGCAAACCAGTCCCATGGCGGTCCGGTCGGGCCTTGACAGGCCCGTAAAGTCCGCCACCGTGCTGCAATAGGCCGGCCAAGGACGCCGAGACCCCCATCCACCCTAACCCGCCAAGATTTGCAGCACAGACAACGCAAAGCCAACCGGCCCGCCTAACCCAGATCTAGGCCCAAAAGAGCCCGATCTGGGCGGCCATGGCCGTGCCCACCCCGAGCTCTGCCTGCCGCGGATGTGCCATGCTGCCCCGGTGCCCATGTCGGCTCGCCCTCCGCCGACGCAGGCCCCCAAGAAGGCGGGCCGAGGCAGGACAGGACTAGATCGGGCCCGGATGGGCCCATATCTGGGCCGCACCACCCTGGCCGCCAGCTCCTGCCTGAGCCTCACCGCACGCCTCACCACCGCCGCCAGTCGCCTCTAGTACCCGGCAGCCGGCAGGGAGCCGCTCCACCAACACAGGTCGCCACGCCGCCACCGGGGAGCCGTGCCGAAGCGCCCCTAGGCCAGCGCGCCGCCCAGGCCAACGCTGCAGGCCCGCGCCTCGAGCCTCGCGCGAGGGGGAGATAGGGCCCCGCTGCCGCCAACGCCCGTCCTTCGGCCGGCGACGCCCTCCGGCGGCGGTGAGGGTAGGGAGGGGGATAAGGAGGGGACCCTCCCGTCGCCCACGGGAGCGACGAGGAGGGGAACGTTTTGCCACAGTCTCCGTCTACGTCCCTCTTAAGATGGAATATCATAGATGGTTGAAAAAGGACTACATTGTTACGTCAAAACATAAGAAGATCTAGAAAAAAGGGACATATCACTTATAGGTCATATTTAAAGCCTCTTACGCACGCCTATAGTGAACAATATTGCATAGGCTCTCTTGTGATAGCTACTAAAGGACATGGCTTTATTTTTTAAGTATGTTTTTATAAGAACTCTTTCAGATAATATATGCCTTTATGTCTTTTCCGCAAAAAAATATCATTCCAAGAAAACAGGTCTAGACAAAAGTAGAGCTGCATGTCGACAATGCGGCCATGGACTTTGTCGACAGCTTAAATAACTTGGGTCGGCAGCATGTGGCGCAACCATGTCCGACTAGCAGCAGTAGGCGCCGTCTGCCCAAGTGAGTACCATGCTTGACCAGGTCATGCATAACTAAGATCTTGATTCTTTCCTCCATTAAAAATCCTTGCCATTCTTGTATGAAATATAGCAAATAATTATGAACAAACATCCTTGATCATGATTATCGTTCTGAAATTTGATCGTGTGTCCATTTTAGCTTATTTGTTTAGTATATGTGTGCATCCATGACGTCAGCTCCATGCAGCAACTCTTACCTTACGGCAGCCTCGTTCCACCACGCCACTACTCAACATCATCATCTCATAATCTTCTCTTCACCTTAGACTACGCCCGACGGGGTAGCGGTCCGAAAGGTGGGCGTGCCTAGTTCCACTGCGTCGCACCGGACCGTTGGGGTGGGCTCGGGAATCGATGATAATCAGGACGATGGCTCCAGCGGGGGAGGGTGGCGGCTGGCGAAGGCAACACACAGTGGGACGGCGAAACAAAGAGCTTGTGTTAGAGAACAGTTGTGCAGTAGGTGCGTCAACTCACTGGTATAGAGGGTGGATGCTTAGCTGAATTGAGAGGCACAGGGATGCCCGTTGTCACCGCTCGACCGGAGGTGAACACAGCGGAGACGATTTGGTCAATTCGACGCGTCTCGGATTGGTTCCTCCAAGGAGGCGGTGAGGATGGTGAGGCAGATCTCCTGGAAACAGTGGCCTATCCAGGGGAAGTCTGAGCAACGGCGTTGATCCTCTTGTACAGACGGCTGAGGCGGAAGTGGATCAGAATAGAGGAGGGTGGGTTTCGGTGACTAAAATGCGAAAGTGTTGTTTTGGTGGGTTGTTTGTCTAGCACTCAGGTTGATATGCTATTTTCTGAGGGATCAAAACGCAAAACGATTTGACACACCAACCATACAAACTTCAATTTCTAATACTCTCTCTGATCTAAATTAGTAACTCAGATTTATCTAGATTCAGATGTATCTAGCACTAAAATATGTCTAGATACATAATCTAAGTCCATCAATTTGGATCGGAGGTAAAGATTAGAAGCTCCACTCCTTCGCAAGTTCCTGATCGATAATAGCAGTTCAATTGTATTTTGAACTGGCAACGGTGTGGTACAAGTTATAGAGAGGTCAACACCTAATACAACAATTACCAACCAAACCTTCACATGTCTAGAAGGGACACTCAAAGAATATAAAAACACAAGCACATCCTCTACAACCGCAGGCGAACGGAGAACTCAAACAACGATCCTTCGCTGTTGTATCAGGGACGAATCCACTTGGCCTCAATAGGAAGTGAAGGGCCGTTGCGAGTCCTCGAAGGGACCTCCTATGTCAGTTCAATTATAGCTTTTCCTTATGGCTTGATCTCCCGGTCATCCCATTGTTTCCTATTCTCACAGTTTCCTGTATATTTTTATCCATGTCCTATTTTTCTACACAATTTTCACTTATTTCACGTACTAAACTACTAGCCACCAGGAAAAAGTGAAAAGTGGATCCGCGGAGCTTGAGCATTTCGTTTGGTGAGTCATGCTCACTGGTCTAGTCCTCGACTGTGTTATATATACTCCCTAGTCCCTACAAGTGCAGCCAGCATGTGATCAGCATATTTTTCAGACAGTTTTCAACTTGTCATTATCATTCGTGAGTTGGTATGTTTGTGTTCGGATACAGTGTATATGTTGCTTGCATTCGTCCTATCATCTGCATGTGTATGCTTGAGGCCTAATATTTGCCAAGTGAGTTTAGCGCTTGTATCGTTTTTTGCTACTAGTTCTTTTACTTTTTTTCTTACTTTTAGTTCTTTTATTAAATAATTTTACTGCTTAAAGACAACAATGCTTTTGTTGTTTGCTCGAAAAAAGACATAAAGCTAATTCTCTCTCAAACTTTAGACACGTTTCGTCGAGTTTGATCAACTTAGAGACGGAAATTCCTGACCATAAGGATGTGTGTTGAACTAGAAGACCCTAAACTAGCATGCATAATCCGATTCATCGCGAGTACAAGTTGGAAAACCCCTGCCGCTCTGACCATATGTGGGTTGAATTAGGAGACCTATGATGCATGTCCGTCGTTGGCTCGGTCAATGATACCAGCAGTAAGCATTGATCTTTTTTGGTTAATATAAATACTAGGCATCCATCCGTAGCATTAAAAAGAAACAGTAAGCATGAGCCCTTTGTTTTGCTGGCATCTTGGCGTCATAAACAGTAAGCATCCATCAATTTTGGGTAATATAAAAGGCTATGTCAACATTCTCAAATTTTACCACTTACATAAACTTGCAATTATTTGAGGTAGGATACTAAAGAAAACCATGCACTACGGTCTTCTTATAGAAGCACACTTTTGCACTTGTGTACTGAGTAGTAATAGCCAAAGATAGGTTGTAACCTATTTTCAAATAAAAAGAGCGCTGTCAATTATCTATTGAAGCAATTGCCCTGGATTCATGCCATTGCGTGAAAGATGCAAGCCCGCATACCAGGGCACACAACATTGCCTGTCTTGCTCAAAGTGACACGGTAGCATGCGTGAAAATTACTGTCCATGAGCAGACGCAAGAGACCAAGTGTATGGCACTCTCAAGGTGGTCAAATTGTCAACAACGTCAGTACAGGTGGTACAGCACAGCACCTGATTACTGAGTAGTGCAGGCTGCAACCACTAACATAAACGAGCGACAGTTGCTCTAAACAGCAAACAGAGTATTGACATCCTCAATTTAACCCGGTGGTTAACGCTTGCCCATACAACACCAACTCTAAAGACAGTCAATTCATGCACAGGAGGAAGATGTTACTCAAGAAAAGGAAAAAAAACCCTTCACTTCATAGCCAGCATGGAGATGAAACATCTTAACGTCTGCAATCGTCTATCCCCGCAGACCACAACGATATTAACGTCTCAGACCGCCCATGCTAACAGTTATGCTAATTACTGGTGATACTGCAAAGATAAGAGCAATCCAATCCATATATGTATTCTTCCAGTTCTTGCTTTAGAAAGGGAGCAAATGAAAAAGGGGGAGAAAAACCAAGTATGTCTATGAGTGTGACTGTGTGAGACCCTATTCACATTTAACGGATGTGCACAGTTCATATGAGCATTATTACGACGACATTTACGATGTTAGCCAGTCTACTTGCTGGCTGGTGGATTCCCCTCGCTAGCCCCACTCACCACTGGGTTATATCGGCGATTGGCTGGTGGTCCAGTGCCAGGAGCCCCATTCTTAGCTATTGGACCTGTTGCAGGAACCGCATTCTTAGATAGTGTTCCGGTTGCTAGAGCTGCATTCCTGCCTGGTGCTCTGGCGACGGGTGCCGAATTCCCTGCTGGTGCGCCGGCGCTGGGAGCTGCATTCCTTGCTGGTGTACCGGTGCCGCGAGCCACATTACTGGCTGCTGTTCCTGTGTCAGGAGCCACATTCCTCGCCATTCCATTACCTTTTGAGTTCGTGTCATGCTGCTTCTGGGCCATAATTTCCTGGCACCTATTTGGTTTGACCCTGGTGCCTGGACCGGATGGCTGCCCCCCTAATGCTTTACTCAGCAAACCATCATTGCCTGTGCCAACAAGGCCACTAGAGGTGACCGCTGGTGGAAAGGTTGAACCTAGTGTTTTGGTCTTCTTCGTGGTTGGTGCTGCTCTAGCAAACACAGGGGTGTTTTTCGTAACCGTGGATAGCTGTTCGGGTTGTTTCTTCTGACTTTCAACAAAGCGATCAAACTCCAGCATGGCGGCATCCTTGGTATCAATGATCTCCTCATCCTTTGTATCTACAAGAACTAACTGTTCCACATCTTCAGGAAACAAGTCCTCCATCGTGACTACACAACATGTAGAGTCATCGTCCATCTCCATATTGTCGCACGAGCCAGACACTGGTTTTGTGCTAATTGTTCTCTCAGTTTCCATCAACCGTGCACTAGGAGATTGTTCCAGGGGATTAACTCCAGCAATTTCTGGCACAGCATTAACCTGCTTTGTTGACCGCATAGTCAAATTCGGAGGAGATGATGTCGGGGCAGTACAATTTGGATGTTGAGCACTACCAAGCTGTGTCCTAGATTCACCGGCCATAGCTGATGGTTTAGAGCTTGCATAGGTTTTTGAAGTTCCTGTTCCTCCAGATCTTACATGCACAGCTTTCGTTGATTGTGCAGCTTTGAACAACTTGGTTGCCGCGCTTTGCGTGGCGATTCGTCCACCGGCAGCAATAGCTGCAGCTTGTATCGAGGAAGCTGGAACATTTGTAGGATTTGTTTGTGCAGCTTGCTTCTTCGAGTTATTTCGTGACTTGCTTGAAGTATTTGACACTCTTAAGGGTGCAGCTTTGGCAGGAGCTTGGTGGACCTGAGGAAGTGGCATCTGCACTTGTAATGGTACATGCACAGGGACTGCAATGGGCACTGGTACAGGTACGGGCAATGGGAATGATGAAGACGGTGCTACAGATTTTAACCCAGGTGTCGCAGAACCAAGTACTGGAGCATGATGTTGAGTGCTTTGTTGCGAAGGTCCTGCACGAGAAAGCTTAAATGAGCACAAAAAGGCTATCACAAGATATAGACTGCCAGAATAGATGTACACCTGAGGTACTGAGATATGCAACGAAGCTATATGATGTCTCAGTTTTCGATTGTTCAGCAAAGAGCAGGCATTGTTCCATTTTCTCAGATGAAACAGCCATTGTTCTGAATGATATAGATTACTGACAATGTATAAGAATTATATATACCTGGTCTTCTTAATGTAGATAATCCAGGCTTCCCCATATGCATATCAAGAGCTATAGAAATTGCCTCGTGAGAGGCCTTTATTTTATCAACATTTGTACTGACTGGTTTAGCTTTAGCAGGCTTGGTTGTTCCTTGACGCTTGCAGATTAGCATCCATCTCTGAAAAGAGCAATATACATTACTACTATTCTACAGAGAAAAATGAGCATGAGGAGCATGCTAGTCATTATATTATACAGAAATTACATGCAAATAAGAAATAACCAAACATGCCCAGTGGAATCGAGACATAATTTGTATGGACTCATAGATTAGAAGCAAATGAACATAACAATTGCAACAAGAAGCAAGAGCCCTACGAATTTTGGATAAGTACTTTCGCACATGCATGTATTTGCCTACTTATTATAGCATATTCTCAAAGCATGTTACCGCTATATACCGTAAGTCAGGATGACTTCCGAAAACCACAGGAATGTAAACATGGATCAACTCAAACATAATAGAAGCTAGTATGCAATGTGCAAATTTATCGCCGAATTACCTGAGACAATTGATCAGCAGATCTTGTATTATCAAAGTTATATTTATGCAGAATTTCCAGCCAATTTCCTTCACCACACTTTCGTACAGCAGTTGTTAAGTCGGCATCCTCCTCTTTAGACCATGGTTTAGGTTTCTTTTTCTTTTTGTGTGGTCCATTTCCATCAAAAGGACCAGGAGATAACCATGTATGGGATTCCTGTTTTGTGTTAGAAACTGGACCTGTACCATTTGTTAGACGGTGACTCTGACCAAGCTGTTTGTCAGATGAAACATGCGGTATCTTTTTATTTGGAGTGTTCAGCATAGGAACTTCTGAGTTAGCACTATGACTAGAAGCTTTCTCGTATGAAGATCCATGGATTAAGATCTGCAATTTATATCACAGGGTCAAGTGCCGGTATGCATATCTAAGATCTCAAGAAAATATATAGAGAGCAAATAGTACATGCCACTTGGCATTGTAAGTAATCAATCCGAAGTTACTAAACAAACAAGAGGTATCCCTTTTCCATAAACTAAACACAACGACTCATTTGCATACAGTGGCACTGAATAATCAGTGTTATATGTGTTATACGTAATGGGAGACTATCGTAAGAACTGTTCAATATTAATAGATGCTTACACCTTTTTTATAGACTACTCTGCCTAGAAAAGGATGACATCTTGGAGTACACACTCGAATACAAGTGTGAGTGTAATCTAAATTGTAATTTAATTTCAATAATAATTTTATAATTAAAAGAAATTCTAGTGAAAATTCTAGGATTATTATTATTATTTTCATTTGCCAAATTTTGATATTGAAAAAGATCATAATTGCCAAAGATTAGAAAGTTTGACTGCATACATCTAACAGCTACAATCTTCCATAGTTGGAGGCGTAATGGCCAATCTTGTCTAACTGGAGGGAGCAAACATCATGGCCCTTTTTGTCTTTGTGCATATAAAGATATAGATAGACTCATAGTTGCTGCAGTTGCAGAATTGATAGATCGATTTTCTGTAGACACTACTTAAGGTCTTGAAACTTGATAGTGAGGAAGAGTTGTGACTCACTACAACACAAGAAGTCTACTGTTCAAATTAATTAAAATTGAACACTACACTCAGTACAACAAAAGAAGCAACTTGGAGATCTCATAAGAATTAAATCTTGCTCGTCAAATAAATAAGAAGTAAATCTTCATTAACGAATTAGTATACTTCTCATGCAACAGAAATTGTTTCACTATCCTATGATTTCCACAGAAACGACAGCTTTATCTGCCATCTCTTAACAAGGCAGCAATCAATCTTTTGAACGTAGCCAACATTGTGCATCAATCATCTTCAATAGACTCACACTGAAGTTTAAACTGCATCTACAGTATTAAAGTGTAGAGGGACTTCAGTCCTAATTCTATTGAAGAGCATAGTCAAGTACCTATAGTACCTTGCGGGAGCGTTCGGTTCTAACTTTCGAAAAATCTAGATTTAAAGGAATGTGAGATACTAAGACTTCTTAGGAACCTTACCATGGGAAATAGATAATCAGAAATATGACATTACCATGAAATTTTTGCAAAGAATATAAGATTGGGTGGTTCGGGTGCTATATCGGAACTGCTTACGAAAAATCTAATCTGTTAATGAGATTATATTCTGTACACCAATCTGTACCTTATATGAAGTTACACAGAAGCCCAAAGTAGAGAACTAGGGCTATTATGGATGTACAACAAAAACTGGACCTAGTGTTCAATGAAAAAAGGAACAATTTCAATGGAACTTGTAATTATATTATTTACAATGCAAATGCAAGAAGGAATTGGCTGCACGCATCACGTCAAGGTCGGGTTATCAAATAGCAAGACATGGAGGGGATTCAATTGTATGAACACCCGATCAAAATAAAATTTAATTAGTGCAATAGGCCTAGAATCTAGATGTCATATATGAGCAAGGTCCAAAATTGGGATGGACATGGAGCCCTTTACAAGATTAATACAATTCGATCACTATGTTTGAATCAAAACAATACTGAAGGACTAGCGTCTTTTAAGAAGATAGACTGAGGTGTCGATGGATTCCAGAGTGGAAGCATTTCAAGGTAGCCACATGCTTCAATAGGAATCCTGATGTCATGGGACCCAAACAGCTTAGACATGTTTTAGTGTGTATAGGCTCCGTCGTTTTAGAATGAATCTAGTCCACTTTAATAATATATGTAAAATGTCTTATATTAGTGATTGGAGGAAGTACGCAGCATGACAGCAGATACTGGTTTGTAGCGCAGCAGGACACGATGACTTTAAGCATATGCGAAACAAAAATTCGTGGACATATCTCAGTCTGATTATGTTTGATCACAGATAACCAAATTGGAAAGAAAAAATGCAAAATGATCATCTGACAAGAGAATGAAACAAATAATCTTCACTGCAGAAATATACATATGCTTCTGACGGAAACAGACTGTGATACCTTGGCGAACCCTGATGCCTGCGCCACAGCTTCGTTGCTCGGGGTAGGAAAGGGTTCAATTTCACACTCCAAGTCGCTCTCATCACCCTACCATCATGAATCAGGACAACGTAAGTACTACTCCCTCCGTTGTGAAAAGGATGTCTTAGATTTGTTAAAATTTTGATGTGTCTACACAATAAAGCATGTCTAGATTCATTCAAATTTAGATAAATATGTATACTTCTACTACAGGTCTTTTGATGTATCAATCCCTGACCACGATGGCTAAAATACAAATCTGAAACTAGCTAAATTTATCAGAATAGTGTACTATTCAAAAAGTACAAACCAGAGGCTGGGCGGTGCGGTCGACGTTCTCGACGAAGTCGTGTCGGTAGGCGAGGTAGCGCCAGAGCATCTGGTACTCGCGGGCGGAGGTGATCCCCGTGGCCGTCTTGGCCACCAGCGCCCTCCAGTCGATGATTCTTCGCCTCTCCGCGTGCCGCGCCACCTCCTGAAGCGCCGTCAGGATCGTCGCCGGCGTGTACCTGCGGGCGGGAAGATTGAGCGGCGCGCTAAAACCCTAGCTAGACCGAACTTGGGAGGGGGGAGCAGCTAGCTGGTGCACGGGAAGGGTGAGGAGAAGGACGGACCTGTGGAGGATGAGGTACACGTTGTCCTCGGAGAGGTCGCGCTTCCGCTTCCCCGCCGCCGGAGCCGCCGCCATCTCGACGTTTGTTGAGCTCGTCGGCCCTTCCGCTTTGCCGCGCCGTTTTGTTGGGCGTCTGTTTTTTCGCTTTGACGGTTTGACTGCTTGTTGTTTGGGGCCAAATGTTCGGAATTTGCTTCGATGTTTTTTCCCTGTTTTCTAACTAGTATTTTCTTTCTGTTTTCTTTTTGATATTAAGTTCAAAATTTAATAAATTGTTCCAGATCTTCGAAAAATGTTCATGTTTTTTAAAAAATTGTTTCAGATTTTTTTTGAAACAAGGCTTATAGTTATAAATTTTTTGTGAAAACTTCTGTGCTTTCTAATAGAGTAAACTGTACGGACGGTCCTAATTCTTTTCCCGCACCTTCACTTCGGTTCCTATTCTTTGAAATTGCACATCTAGGTCCTAAATCTTTCATAAGTGATTCATCCTGAAGGGAATATGCCCGAGAGGCAATAATAAAGTGGTTATTATCTTATTCCTTGTTTATGATAAATTTTTATTTTGCATGCTATAATTGTATTAATTTAGAAACGTTAATACATGTGTGTTTAATAAACAAAAGGAAAGTTCCTAGTTATGCATCTCTTATAAACTAGCTCGTTGATTAACAAGATGATCAAGGTTTCCTGATCATGGACATTGGATGTCGTTAATAACGAGGTCATAACATTGGTGGAATGATGTAATGAACATTCATCCGAAGTATAGCATTATGATCAGAGTCATTATGTTTATATTGCTATAACATCATACGAAGTAATCTTAGTCCTTAGACCATGAGATCATGTTAATTGCTAACACCGGAAGAGTATCTTGATAACATCAAACGTCACACCATAATAGGGTGACTATAAAGGTGGGTTCAGTGCTACGAAGGTGTTATGTTGAGGCTCATGGATCAAGAGTGGGATTTGTCCATCCCGATGACGGATAGATATACTCTGGGCCCTCTCGGTGATATCACATTGAAATAGCTTGCAAGCAAGTGATGTGATCACTAGAATGTTATATCACGGAAACGAGAAAATAGTGCATGTCGGTAACGAGATCAAACTAGGTATTTGGATACCGATGATCGAATCTCGGACATGTAGTATATCGCGAGACAAAGGGATTTAGTTACGATGTTAAAGGTTCACACGATCACAAGAGTCATCGTTGAATATGTGGGAGTCAGTACGGATCTCCAGGTCCCGCTGCTGATTATTGATCGGAGAGGGGTCTCGATCATGTCTACATTATTCACGAACCGTAGGGTGACACACTTAAGGGATACCGACACCATTTGGAGCAAATATGTTTCAGATAAAGATTTAAGAAAGCGCTGGAATCATTTCGATGGAAACCGGAATCGTTTCGGGTGAAATTGCAGAAACTGGTTCTGCATGTGATATTGAAATGTTGCAGGGGGTTTTACGTGAATGTTTGTTAATTAATGTAATTGACAAAATTCTGAATAAAATAAATAAAAGTGTTTTATTTAATGAGAACTTGCATTAAATTTGGTGGAAATTTAATGGAGGTGAGTGGAATTTTGAGTGAGTGGCTAATTATGTGAGTGGGAGCTCCACCCACATGAATGTGGAAGAGGTGGGGGCACCTCCCTTGGCCGCCGGCCATGGTGAGGGGCTGCCCCCCACTCCCTCCTCTCATCTTGCACCACCTCCTCATGAAGGTTCTCTTCTCCCTCTAGTTATTCTCCATGGTCTCGGATTAGCAAGATACATGTTCCCGGTGACTTTATTTGGAAAGGAGTTGCTGCTTCCGGTGCATCGCTGGAGCGAGGAGGCGGAGGTTGTTCGGTGGACCGAACGTGTGTGCGATCACGGATGCACCGCTACTTTGCGGTGTTGGACTTGATGGTGCTGGACCTGAAGGACTTCCTCACGATCTTGAGATCGGCAAGCGTACGACTACATCAACCACGAGTTCTTACTCGTTAAAAAAACTCGTTGTCTTCGAGGGTAAGTTCTCATTGGATGTATGTCCACCCGTTGCTTTGTACCTAGTAGATAGATCTTGGCGTGTAGTTCACACCATAGGAAATTTTTTGTTTTCTATGCTGCAGACCCAACAGTGGTATAAGATCCTGACGGGTAGTACACATATGTTTATATGTGGGGGATGATGATCATGTTATTTCATCTTCTATGTATTTTGGATATTGGTGGCATAGTGGGATGATGTGGCCCGGACCAACCTTACATGTCATCGTACATGAGACCGGTTCCATGACTGACATGCAACTAGTTTTTCATAAGTGGTTAGCGGGTGTCTGTCTCTCCTACTATAGTCAATATCTGATTTACAACGAGTTGCTAATAACTTGGTTATCCTCGTTGTGGTTCATGTTCGTAGGTGAGACCGGTTCTATCTCCGAAAGCCCTAAGCCACGTAAAACTTGCAATTGATAAATTAGAGGCGTCTAGTTTAGATCGTTGCTGGGCTAGTGTCTTGATATGGTATTGTTGTAAGTAGATGTATGGTAGATACTCTTACAACACACTTAACGTGTAAGTTCCATAGACCTTGGCCTTACACACAAAGAAATGATAGAGATCATACCACGATGCAAATGATAGAGATCAAATGCATGGACCATATCATGTCACTTTACACATTAGATATTTGCATCTTATATTGCTAGTTTGGCGCTTCTAGTAGCATTATAAGATGATCCCTCATTTAAATATCAAGATAAAATGTGTTCTTCCTTAAGTATGCACCGTTTTATGGATCGTGTTTCGAGACATCACGTGATGATCGGGTGTACTCAACTCTACGCTTTCATACAACGGGTGTAAGACAGTTTTACACACGCGAATACTAAGGTTCTTACTTGGCGAGCCTAGCATGTACAGACATGGCCTCGGAACACGGACCGAAAGGTTAAGCATGAGTCGTATAGTTGATGTGATGACCATATTGATGCTCGCCTTTGAAGCTACACCGACTCACGTGATGATCGGACTTGGTGTAGTGGATTTGGTTCATGTAATCACCAAAAAGGCACGAGGGATGTCGTTTTTTAGTGGGAGTTCATTTCTAATTTGGATTAGTCGAACTCTATTTGTCATAAACTAAATCGAAGTGAATTTGCATAATTTGTTGTAGTCATTGGCATCTGTTCACTCCCTTATACTTAGTTTTATTTGAGATAATAGAACTATAGAATTCTGGATATTTACTTTACGAACTGGTATCGTATTGTTTTGAATGTCAATTTAAAGTTTATAAGTCCTATTTCAAACTTTGAGCAAACTCTATTTACTCCATGAAGTTTAATAAGTAGTATTAAATAAAGAGTAAGAATTCCAATGTTAGTATCTAAAGTATCATGTTTGCCTCCATGATTATTGATATTTAAAAATTGTTTTAATATCAAGGTTATCTAGGAGCTGAAAGAATTGTTTCAGGAACCATCATGTGTGGAAGATATTGTGATATCTGAAACAATGTATTTGGTTTCATTATGATAGAGTATAATTTAGCAAAATATATGTTCTCATATTGTATGAGAATTTGTGAAGGATGGAGATGCTAGGCATCTGGATCTCCCAAAAAGGTGTTGGGAACTAACATTATACTCGTGATTCTTCCTTATAGGCTATAGTAGCTTGATCATGAAAGTTGTCATGATAAGGATGAATAGAAGATGTAAGTAAAATGTTTACTACACTAATAGATTACTAAAGAATAGATTTTTGAAAGAATACCAAACATTTGATGATGGTGATCCACTTCAAAGTGCAAGTCCAAAGGTATTAGTATTTGACTATATACGCTTTGTACTATGTCATGTGAATGACACCACTATTGATGTTGATAGATTCTTTTAAAAGAAAAGGAATTGTTGAAAGAGAATCTATAAAATATTTGGCAGAAAAGAAAAGGTTGGAGATGTCCAACTTAGGTATATAGAAGATGTACATGTTATGGTTGTATTCCTTGCTTGTTAAACAATGTGGTTCTGAGGTATTGGATACCGAATTGGTTGGTATGAAGTGTCATACAGAACAACACAATTCATGAACTGCAACGGCCTAAGTAACTAGCAAAAGAATAAGTGATGATGTTCATCGAAAACAAATAAAGTGTTATTGTGTTTTTCGTTGTCGTCAAACCTAGCCTTCAAGATTTGTTTTAATAATTGTTATTTTGTTCCGGTATTATGAGAACAATGGTTGTTCAAATAATTATTGTATTCCATAAAGGATGGATGAACTTTTACAAGTCTAGTTGGAGAAATCACATCCATAAATATTATTGCTAAAATGTCGTAAGACAAATGATTGGAAAATCACTTATGAAGTGACATCGCTGTTTGAATTATAATGGAAAGTAAACATGAAGAAACTCCATCTTGATGGATTTTTGGAGTCTTTTGATTTTGATCAATTGATGCTTGTGAAACTTCCCTCAAGATAATGGAAACACTGTCCATAGGCCAAAGAGGAACGGATGACTAACTTATTGGATATTATGCATGTTGATGTATATAGTCCATTATGTGTAGCCATATGCGATGGATCTTTTTACTTCATATGCTTTCTCCGGAAATTTGAGTGAATATATTTATATATTTACTTAATAAGGAAGAAGTATGAAACATTTGAAAATTGTTCAAAGACTTTCAAGATGAAGTGAAAAATCATTGTAACAAGAAAATAAAAGAGTTTATGATTTGATCATAAAGGAAGATATTTGAGTTACAGGTTTAGCAAAACACCTAAGATTTCAGGAATTGTTCCATGAATTTGCATTTCCTGATAAACCACAGGAGTATGGTATGTTCGAGAGATCAAATCAAACCTTGTTTGACATGGTAAGATCAAAGGTGTCATTTATAAAACTGCCATTATGTTTTAAAGATTAAAGCTTTAGAGATTGCCACTTTTACACTGAAAAGAGCACCATCGTGATCCGTTGAAATGACACCATATGAGTTATGGTTTGGGATAAAACCCGAATTGTCTTTTCTTAAATTTTGGTATGCTATGCATAAGTAGAATGTTTAAAACCAAAGTCGAATAAGCACGTCTTTGTAGGTTATCCCAAAGAATTTGTTGGGAATTCCTCCATAACATCGAGGACAAAAGAGTTTGTCGCTTGGAACGTCAAGTTTCTTGAGAAGGAATTTTTCGTGAAAAGTTATGTGGGAGGACAATAGAACTTTGATAAGGTTGTTGAACCTTAGCTATATGTGCTGAGTAGCGCAGCGCCGGAAAGTGTCCCGGTGGCGGCCACAATGCTCATGGCTCCCGTGATTACAAAGGGTGTAATCTTGGAGATTAGAGTTCTTATTGAACCATGTGGGTCGGTAAGAATCAAATAGTAAGATTTGAAATAGAAGTCGTTATTGTTTTGACAATGATGAACCGACTGCATGCAAAGAAGTGATGATGGGCCCTGACTCCATAAAATGACTAGAAGTCATAGAATCCGTGATAGTATCCATACACGAGAAATCAAGTTTCTGAACTTGGAAGACCCTCCAAAAGGCGTGAAGCCTATCGGTCATGTTTGGATCTATAAAGAAATAAGACATGGATGTTTAACATCTATGAAATAGTCGACATGTCGGAAAGAAGTTTACGACAATGTTCAAGGAGTTGACTATGACAAGATTTGATCTTTCATAGCGATATATAGTCTTGACGGATTAATGTAGCAACCACTACATATAATTTGGTATATGGTAGTTGAATAAACAAAACAAGGTTCTTCTAATAGAACGGTAACCTAGGACATGTACATGACATGGTCCGAAGGGTTTTGTTGATTCAAAGGGTGCTAAAAGGGCATGTAAACTTCAATAGTTGAAGTAAGCATAGCGGAGTTGGAATCTTCACCATGATGAAACTATTAAAAGAGTTTAAATTCATCGGAGATGATGAAGATGCTTGCATTTGCAAGAAATTAAGTGGGAGCGCTGAGACATATTTCTAATACATAATGTAGAGGACATATTGTTGATTGGAAATGATGTATCTTGAATTGACACAAGTTAAGGATTTCATTAAAATAAGATTTCGATGAAAGACTTGGGCAAACCCAGAATATTAGGCATCAATATCTATATGGATAGATTAAGGAGCTAATATGGTTGTGCCAGACATACATATATGAGATATTGAAAGGGTTCAATATGGAAACAACAAGAAAGGTTCTTGCTGCATGGAAAGGATTGTATCAAAATTCAAGTGTTTCAACACTTGGTGAGTAAAATCACATGAAGATTTTGATCGATTATACCATGATATGTATATATCCATAATGTACTATGCTCTAAACGTTATGAGCATATACCAGAATGATTCATAAGATGATCATTGGACAATAGTAAACATATTCTTATGAGCTTTTGGAAGAACTAAAAATATATAATGTATAAGTGACAAATAGTTAAAGGTAGTTCATTGTAAAGTGTTACATTGATACTAGTTTTGTCACAAAATACAAATTAAATTTATCTCAATTTAGACTATGGGTGGCACAATGTAATGGAAAGGATGTTCCATAATGGATTTGGATGAGTTCCAAAGTTGAGACATTGTGACGGATACTACAACAAAAAGGCTAAGTATATGACTGCTATAGTAGCGGCATAGGAGGGCATTTGTGTTAAGTAGTTTGTTATCAAACTAGGTGTGGTTCAAAGTGGGCTAATACTATGAAGATATATTGTGTGACAATAGTATCAACATATTTTAACCCGAACGAACTAAAGGTCTACCAAAGGACCAAATTTATACAATGCCATCTCATTTGAGAATGAGTGATGCGTAGAGATGCAAAGACATGCAAATACACACGGAACTGAAACTGTCAGAGCCGGAGATTATGTTAACCACTAGCAATCGCGTATATGCAACACCAGAAAGCCATAGGTGTTCAATATGCAAAGTTTTTCAAACTAGATTATTGACTCTAGTGCAAGTGGGAGACTGAAGGGAATATGCCCGAGAGGCATAATAAAGTGGTTATTATCTTATTCCTTGTTTATGATAAATGTTTATTTTGCATGCTATAATTGTATTAATTTGGAAACGTTAATACATGTGTGTTTAATAAATAAAAGGGAAGTTCCTAGTTATGCCTCTCTTATAAACTAGCTCGTTGATTAATAAGATGATCAAGGTTTCCTGATCATGGACATTGGATGTCGTTAATAACGAGGTCACAACATTGGTGGAATGATGTGATGAACATTCATCCGAAGTATAGCATTACGATCAGAGTCATTATGTTTATATTGCTATAACATCATACGAAGTAATCTTAGTCCTTAGACCATGAGATCATGTTAACTGCTAACACCGGAAGAGTATCTTGATAACATCAAACGTCACACCGTAATAGGGTGACTATAAAGGTGGGTTCAGTGCTACGAAGGTGTTATATTGAGGCTCATGGATCAAGAGTGGGATTTGTCCATCCCGATGACGGATAGATATACTCTGGGCCCTCTCGGTGATATCACATTGAAATAGCTTGCAAGCAAGTGATGTGATCACTAGAATGTTATATCACGGGAACGAGAAAAGAGTGCATGTCGGTAACGAGATCAAACTAGGTATTTGGATACCGATGATCGAATCTCGGACATGTAGTATATCGCGAGACAAAGGGATTTAGTTACGACGTTAAAGGTTCACACGATCACAAGAGTCATCGTTGAATATGTGGGAGTCAGTACGGATCTCCAGGTCCCGCTGCTGATTATTGATTGGAGAGGGGTCTCGATCATGTCTACATTATTCACGAACCATAGGGTGACACACTTAAGGGATACCGACACCATTTGGAGCAAATATGTTTCAGATAAAGATTTAAGAAAGCGCTAGAATCATTTCGATGGAAACCGGAATCGTTTCGGGTGAAATTGCAGAAACTGGTTCTGCATGTGATATTGAAATGTTGCAGGGGGTTTTATGTGAATGTTTGTTAATTAATGTAATTGAAAAAATTCTGAATAAAATAAATAAAAGTGTTTTATTTAATGAGAACTTGCATTAAATTTGGTGGAAATTTAATGGAGGTGAGTGGAATTTTGAGTGGGTGGCTAATTATGTGAGTGGGAGCTCCACCCACATGAATGTGGAAGAGGTGGGGGCACCTCCCTTGGCCGCCGGCCATGGTGAGGGGCTGCCCCCCACTCCCTCCTCTCATCTTGCACCACTTCCTCGTGAAGGTTCTCTTCTCCCTCTAGTTATTCCCCATGGTCTCGGATTAGCAAGATACATGTTCCCGGTGACTTTATCTGGAAAGGAGTTGCTGCTTCCGGTGCATCGCTAGAGCGAGGAGGCGGAGGTTGTTCGGTGGACCGAACGTGTGTGCGATCACGGATGCACCGCTACTTTGCGGTGCTGGACTTGATGGTGCTGGAGCTGCTGGACCTGAAGGACTTCCTCACGATCTTGAGATCGACAAACGTACGACTACATCAACCACGAGTTCCTACTCGTTAACAAAACTCGTTGTCTTCGAGGGTAAGTTCTCCTTGGATGTATGTCCACCTGTTGCTTTGTACCTAGTAGATAGATCTTGGCGTGTAGTTCACATCGTAGGAATTTTTTGCTTTCTATGCTGCGGATCCAACACATCCGAGGTCCTAAATCGGTTTGACCAGAGTTGACCAATGCCACGTCGGCAATGAGGCTCACGAGGCTTACAAGGTCACTGCGCGTATTTGTGAATAAGCCCCCGAGGTTCTGTTTCTTCTAAAAGATTGTCTACTCTTTGGATCCCACGAGCCTCCTCGAACCCCGATGGCTACGCACAGGTAATCCCCTGCCCGCCTCCCTGGCCGACCTCCCCATGGCCTCCCTCTTCCATGGTCGTCCCTTCCTCGCCCATCCCTGGCGCTCTTCCCCTAGCCGGCCACCTCCCTGCCTATCCCAAACCCTAGTTCGTGGGCAGGACCAGAACGACGACGGGATGATGAATCGCGGCAGCGGGAGGGTGAATGGCGGCGGCGGACGATTTCTGAGCCTGTCACTTCTTGTCATCTTTGTCACGAGGACGCATCACCCATACAAAGCAGCAGCAGCAGACGGTTTGCAGGCATGGGGCAGCCGATCGATGATATTTGTTTGGGAAAATGCCAATCTAGGCTAGATCGGAAAGAGCGGCAGAGCACATGGAATAGCTACGGGAATAACACATGTAGGCAAAGAGCCCGTCCAGGCAGCTTGGGATACATTGTGCGAAGCTGGTGCACGCCTGCGCGGGGGAGGCTCGGTGCATGCCGACGACAAGGGAACAAGGTGGGCATCGGCAAGCTTGCCACCAACTCAATTAAAATTTGCAAGATATCGCTTAGGGATCGTGTTTTAGAAGAAATAGAACCTCATGGGCTTATTCACAAATATGCGTGGTGACCTGGTAAGCCTCGTGGGCCTCACTGCCGACGTGGTACCAGTCAACTCCAGTCAAAGCAATTTAGGACCTCACATCAATCATTTACGAAAGATTTAGGACCTAGATATGCAATTTCAAAGAATAGGGACCAAAGTGAAGGTGCGGAGAAAGAATTAGGCCCGCCCATACGGTTTACTCTTTCTAATACAATGTTCGTGAGTTTAGAAATCTTGTTCATGGTTTTTGAAAAATATTCACATTTTAAAAAAAAAGTTCAGTTCTTTAAAATCACCGTTTAAAAAATATTTAGATATAAAAAGCAAAACATAAACTGAAAAATATAAAAAAACAAAAATAAAAACAAAATAAAAGCATAAAAGAAAATGTTTAAAAGAAAGAAAAACCGTGTTAACCAACGAGCCCACACTTCTGGCGTTAGGCGTGCTACAACCTCCCGCTGCCAAGGCAAGCGGTGTATAGAACCTCCCATGTTTGGAAATTGCTCCATATTGGTAGGAATCACTCGGGTTGAGAAGTAATGCGCCTCGCCTAAATGACATGTCTTGATTATCCACCGGATTTGATGAGAGACAAAAAAACTAGAACTTATATACCTAGGAATTTCATGCATTCCTTTTTTTCCTTTTTCTATTCAAATCTGTTTGTTCCTTTATATATGTTCGCTTCCTTCTGCTTTCTTTACAAAATTCTTTTTATTTTTTATGTTATGGTATTTTTCTATTTCTTCTATCATTCTTTTTAGGTTTCTTTGTTTTTAATTTAGTTTTCATTTGGTTTTCCTTGAGCTGAAAGTTTTGTTTCATTTAGTCTAAAATTGTGTTTCATCTATTGCTATGTTTTTATAGATGAGTGCTAAAACCTTGTTCCACTTAGCCTAAAATTATGTTTTGCTAGTAGTCATAATTTGTTTCTTGTGTGCCAAAGCTTTGTTCCACTTGATCTAAATTTATATCCGTGTAGTCTTACACGCAAAAAAGTTATGGTCCAATTTTGAAGTTGTGCAAAATCGCGAGACGAAGCAATTCCACAAAGAAATTTCAAACAGTTAACCTTGTGCGATGAATTTGGCCAAATTCATCTAAAAACTCCAAACATAAACACAAAATTGAAGAATAATAGTAAATAAAACTAGCAACCAAACACGGGAAAGAAATCATTACCTCATGTGCATAGTTTTGTGTGGACCTTGTCTACGATCGAAGAACCACTATGTCAATTAGAAGGGATTAGTTGAAGAAGATTAAGCATGGTCAGAACAATACACCACGTACATACCAGATGTGACACCCTTTTTGTGCTCACTAGAGCTTGCCTCGCTGGAAGCGGTCAATTCAAGGGTTTTACCAAGTGCATGCTCTGGACTACTTCGTGTTTCGAACCATGCACTTTCTTCATGCGGCCCATGGTAACCAGACGGGTCGGATTTTCCCCAGATAGCATGTATGTGTTTCATGCGCAATCAAACACGACCTGATAACTACTCATGTTTTTCATGTTACTCGCTTTTCCTTTGTCTTTGCAAACTAGGATCGCAAACAATCAAATGGAGCTTTTTTCAATACCCCTTCAGCTCTTCTGTCGCAAATAATGACATGGGCAACCGGTAAAACATGGAAGATGGAACCTTGATATCCTATCAATTATGGTGGGACCAAAAGTGCACCTTACATGTGGGACCTTAACCTTATATCATGTGACCGAGTGCACCGAACATGTTGGATCATATGACTCGTCTGATGACTTGGTTATATCATGTAATGAGCAAGATCTCGTTTTTAGTTCAAAGTATAATGTATATGCCATGTCCTTCTTGATGACCTGCGTTGTGGATTGACTAGTATAGAGTCTATTAAACACTACTCCATAACTGGTAGTTACAAAGGTATATTTCGGGTTACTTACACAGATAGTTACCAAAGTAGACTACATAACTAGGTACTTACAAAGTTGTGGACTTGTACTAACAGTTACTCCAGTAAATCTACGTCACACGATCGAGAAGAGAAGGCAAGCTAACGGGATAAGAGTTAAGCGCACTTTCCCATATTATGACAAGGTGGATATTATACTATAGATTAAGCTTGAGCGAAAGCGAGCTATCTGAGGTCATCTACCCGCGCGCGTTTATGATTGTTTGATCTTATCCCAACCGTGCAGTTTCATGTGTTGATCGAAGTCTTACAAGATGGTCTCTCCCATCCCCGCCCCACCCCCACCCTCATCTCGATCTCGTTCCCCTCCACCTGAACTTCCGAGTCCCGGTCTCCCGCCCATCCTAGCCCCTCCTCCGTCTCCCCCAGCAACGTGCGCCGCCCCCTCCTCTCCCGAACTCTCCCTCTCACCTCCGCTCCCTTCGTCTCCTCCACTCACGATAACCTCTTCTCCCATCATCTCCTCCCCTCCGTACCCAGAGTGGTACCGACCGCTGAGGAGCAGACCAAAATCCTTAATCGCTTGTTGCGGTGTCGCTGTTGTTGACGTCGATGCCTCTCCCTTGCCAACGCCGAAGTCCAGTAGTTGCACAGTCTTCCATATATGCCTTCCTATCTCATCTACTGTGCTTTCACTTTGGTTCCCCTAACTCTGAGCGGGGCGAGTGGCTGGAGGAGTAGGAAGGGCGAGGCCCTGCAATTCCGGCCAAGCTCTCCCACCCCTCTCACCCCCCATCTCAGCTTCTGTGTAGCCGATGTCTCCGTCCTCCCCAGGTTTCTCTCCAACCTAGACCTTGGAGAGGGATCAACGACGGTTGAATTCTGACCATAAAGAGCACGGCATATGTCAGGAGCCTCTCTCTCCAACATCTTCGACATCTTTGTGATGGCGGCTGCAACGTGTGATTACACGGACGGGTGGGTGGCGGTCTGCCAGTGTAGGATGAGTTCGGGCAGGTTACCGTCGCTGATGAAGCTTGCGATCTTGTATGGCTGCAACTGGTAATGCAGCGGTGGATCCAATGATGTCGACGAATGCGTGGCTGTATTCTACCCCTTCCCATGCTTTCACACCGCTGGTTTCGGTGCGGCCGTCTTGGAGGATATGAAGGCGACACAAAAAAGTATGACGAAAGGCTAGCAGTTCCGGGGTAAAGTTCAATACCTTACTCCAATTCTTATTTTTTAGAATGTATGATGTGTTCTTGATATGTGCTATCACTAATCCACTTTGTTATATGCTTGATTTGTAGTCTAGGATGACGAACATGTTTTTCAAAATTGGAGGAAAACCTGCAGACGGTGCTCAATCCTCTCATTTTTTACTATCTACTTTATCATGGATTTTGCTTATGTTGTGCAGGAATTTGGGACCAAGTGTTCTCTGGCAATTTTAAAAAAATTCATTGAATCTAGAAACTTTACATCTTTGTCGCACTAAGAGTGATATGTAACGAGAACATGGTCTGTTTTGTCTAGTGTACCAAGTTGTTACATAGGTTAAATTAGCTGTTGTGGATCGTTACCCTACAAAAAGAATGATTTATGATTGTTCCATTTCGTTGCCTTACTATTTCACGTCTATACTTGCTGTACTAAGCGAACAAACATTTTCAGATAAAAATGGAACAAAAATGACATAAAGGAAAGTGAATACTTTTCGAAATACCTTTGTTCTAAATTTTATATTTATGCGCTTCAAAAGTTTGACGGAGAAAATTGTCTCTGAACTTCTAATGCTTAAGTTTAAATGTAGTTTATTAGAATAACAAGACGGGTCGATGTATTAAATTGTGTGTTGTTGTATTTCTTGCAACTAAAACTATTTGTTGCAGGTTTCTCTTGCGGTTAGCGACATCTAGAGTCTCTTTGAAGTGGATTTGAGGGGCATAGGGGGAAGACGCCAGCAGCAGCAACTTATCCTCCAGTAGTGGCACCAGCAGTAGAACATAATCCTGATGCAGTAGCAAGTCATGGTGGCGGAAGCGGCCATGTCCCAGTGGTTGTTGAGCGCCAATGGCATTTTCTCCAGTTAGCAGCTTCGTCTGTGTCGGCTGCCGTCAGGTGTGATTCTTGCCTCATCTAATTATAGTTTTCTTTTGGATGATGGAATGCAACCTATGCTCATGTTGTTCTCATCCGAGACCCAGTAACATGTGTTCTTGAGCAAATCGTGAACTTTGAGGCAGATAAAGCAATATAGGCTTTTCGTTGATGTGAAAATTCAGTTACTGCTGTCAGCAGCACTTGCGAAGTGGTGATGAGGAGACCTGAAATTCCTGAACCAGCAAAATTTCCTTTGACTATTACCATTTATTCTTTAGTTGCTGCATGGTTATGTGATGCAGTCGTAAAAGGATGAAGGAGATGCGACATACATTTTAGTTATATAAAGAGAGACTTTGAACTACAGCAGAAGTCATAGGATGACGATTACTGGAAGAAGCATCCCTGCGTGTTTATGGTTTAATGGTATGTCATGTATCTCCTGGCTCTATAGTCTCCTCCTTTTACTCACTCGTAGATGAAGCCATTTGTTTCCTTGATTTCTTTGACGTGCTATCCATATGACTTTATTGCATGCTATTTGTTCAAACTATTGTCACATCTGCTATTTTTCTTTTGTCTTATAAGATATAAGATCATTTATTGTTTCTTGCTGAGCTTGGTTGAGAAGATCCTTTCGAAAATATCAATAATTTGTGGTCTGGTTGCTAATATTAAGCCCTACATCAGTTGGTGCATATGTAGATGTTGACCTACTATGATTATACTTAAGGGGTAATTTAGAATTCTCTTATTGTCAACACATCCGTAGAGAAAAGTAGTTCCTTATGCTTCAGAAATCCTTTATCATTAGTTCCTTATGCTTCAAATATCATGTATCATTAGTTCCTTATATGCTTATATTATGTATCATGGAAGCAAATTAAATGGTTTTATATTAAGGAATCTTTGGATTTTGAGTGGAAAAGCTACAAAGCTATTGTCTGTTATCAGCGAGCAATGAAATTACTTTGTAGTGCATTGCTAAAAGCTTCTAAAGCGTTCTCTAATCAGTTTCTTCACTCCATTCATGTTAGAAACTAGCATGGTGGCCCTCGCAAATGCGAGAGCATTGCTTTATAGTACTGAAGTGATTGGAAAAACTTTTCTTAGTTTTATTATATTGAATATATTGAAATATTTTTGGAAATTTAGTAGTATACAATATTACTAACCGTATATTTTGTTTTTACATGATTTTAGTTTAGCTCTTATAATTAAAATTTGGACCGTAAGCTGCCAGATGCTTTTGTTGCCGTCTTGACTAACTATATGAGAGGCTCTGAGTCATCTGCATCAAATATAAAGATACGCAATTTATTTTTTGTTCCGTCCAAGTAATAATTCTATGTCCCCTTAAGGAATAGCCAGATGATGTTTAGAATAACAAAATAAATTCATAATGTAGTAACTTATCTTTGTTAATCGCTAGACCAGCTGAATAGTAAGAAATTGTTTCTTTTGTTCAAATCTCACTATTCTCACTTATTTAGTGGTTCTAGAATACATGACATTCTTCTCTCCTAAAAGCTAGCCATCTAGACACTGGAAATATCCAGTGTGCAAGTTTGACCATTTTTTGTTATGAAAATCACTTGGTCACGGTTTATAAGAAAACACATGATAAAATGAAAAATGCCCGTGGTCACAGTTTGACCTTTTTTTGTTATAAAAAATGCCTTGGTCATAGTTTATAAGAAAACATATGATAAAATGAAAAATGCCTTGGCCACAGTTTGACCATTGCATATTGATTATCAAGGTTAGAGATCTTGGATTGCGAGTTTTCTAGAACCCTATATATTGTTAAGATGGTATTAATATTTTTCCTTACCTCTGTATGTGATATATATGATCCACACTTGAATCCATTTTTTCTCCTCTCTCACTTACATGCATGTGTCGTCTCATGTAACGTTATTGCATCATCGTGGATGGTATATTTTTGGCTAATGAGTTACTTAACGTGACACATTTGACTGTTGTTTGTACCAATCAGTTTACGTAGTCTTTTGTTATCTTTAAATCGGATCCACGATCTAACAACCAATATAATTTAGGTGATGTGGATTAACATGGTGCCTTTAAACAACCTCTTACATTACTTTTAGTATATATAATAGATTTTAAAATATATGAAAGCATGGGAAGTAGAAAAAGTTACGTGTTTCAATTAAGTAGAGAAAAGAAGAGTAACTCAAGTCGCATATACATTTCCTTCAGAAGGTTACACTAAAAAAAAAATTCGATCGAAATTGGTTGGTGCTCCAAAACGGAGTTCGTAAGATTTGCAATCCTATATTAAAATAAACACTTATCATATAAGAGACTATGGAAATCTATAATGTTTTCAAATTCTTTTGAGGAAACGTTGCATTTGTGTTACCGATAATGAGGAGGAAGTTCTTTATTGTTTCTTGGTAGTCATATTTCCTTAGGAAATATCCAGTGTGCAAATTTGACCTTTTTTGTTATGAAAAATGCCTTGGTCACAGTTTATAAGAAAACACATGATAAAGTGAAAAAATGCCTTGGTCACAGTTTGACCATTTGCATATTGATTATCAAGGTTAGAGAACTTGGATTGCGAGTTTTCTAGAACCCTATATATTGTTAAGATGGTATTAATATTTTTCCTTACATATGATCCACACTTGCATTCATTTTTTCGGCTCTCACTTAGATGCATGTGCCGTTTCATGTAACGTTATTGCATCATCATGGATGGTATAGTTTTGGCTAATGAGTCACTTAACGTGACACTATTGAATGTTATTTGTACCAACCAATTTTATGTAATCTTTAAATCGGATCCACGATCTAACAACCAACATAATTTAGGTGATGTAGATTAACATGGTGCCTTTAATCAACCTCTTATATTGCTTTTAGTATATAATAGATTTTAAAATATTTGAAAGCATGGGAAGTAAAAAAAAGTTACGTGTTTCATTAAAGCAGAGAAAAGAAGAGTAACTCAGGTCGAATATACATTTTTTTCCAGAAGGTTACTCGAAAAAACTTTTCAAATGAAATTGATTGGTGCTCCAAAACGGAGTTCATAAGATTTGCAATCCTACATTAAAATAAACACTTATTATAGAAGACACTGTGAAAATCTATAATATTTTCAAATTCTTTTGAGAAAAGGTGCATTTGTGTTGTCGATAATGAGGAGGAAGTTCTTTATTGTTTCTTGGTAGTCATATTTCCATAGGAAACAAATTATGTTCGCATGATTAGAAAACATAGAAAGAGAAAATATATGGTTGCAGTGGCACGTTGTCTGGTTAGTAACTATACATGCATGTCATCATCATAAGTTTGTAAGTTCACAATCGTGTGTCGGATCGTTCCGATGCATAATTAAATATTGCATGATCAAGATATATAGTTAAACATATTATCAGGTTTTTATGAACTTAGTAAAATTTTACTTGATTTTGCTTTTGACAAAATTTACATGCCTTTGTTTTTAAAATAGAGTTTGTAATATGTATACTCATTTTTTTATGAATAAATAAGATAAACATTTGTATTGTCCAATTTGTACCTTACCTGCCATGTCTAGTATGTAGTCCATGTACTCCACATTGCAAGTTGCTGTGTCATCTTGGACATGGCTTTGTGATTATTAGACACGTAACGTGTCACGTAATTTACTACAAGCTCAGAGTGCAACGCAACTATATGGAAAGATTATACATCTAACAATCTAAAACATGTCAGGCTTTTTGAATCTTTGGGAAAAAAGGTCGAACGTGTTATGCATATTTTGCAGGTCAAAGCGTTTAACATATTTATTAATTTTTTATTAAACAACAACCATTAATTATATATCTATAAGGATGACCTGTCCTTGACGTAGTCCTGGCAAAGACGCTATTACTTTAAACTGGACCATGTCTACGTGAGTGCTTCAACGCATTAACTTGGATCAAATTTTTTCTTTCGTGGCAAGCTAGGTCTCTGGTTTTTTTTTTTTTTGTTTGCCAAATGCGTTTGGACCATGCACGTGTGGGTTGTGTATCCTTGCCGTTTTGAACGTACGTGACAATATTAACTGTTGTTTGTACCAACCAGTTTTACGTAATCTTTTGTTCTCTTTAAATCAGAGCCGCACATATTAGATCTAACAACCAATATTATTTAGGTGATGTGGATCAACCAGATGCCTCGAAAAACTCTCTTATATTGCTTTTAGTATATAATAGATTATGATCTGCATAACCGAACACGTGCAACATGTCAGCAACTACTTACTCACTAAAGATCGGATGCCTCGCTACCGAGGAGAAGCTACAGTTTGCCAAGATCGGGTGTGGTGCTCATTGCTTTGGGTGCACACACGACCCTCTATTATCTGCCTACTCTGAGTCTCTTGCGCCGTTACTAATCTCAACGGTATGTCACTCGTTCCTCAAATTGTAGCATCCTCGCCGGCATCATGCTGCCTCCGAAACTCTACCGCCACACAGTGACGTCATGGGAGACAGCGTGATATGAAATATGATCCTAGATATTTTGGCGGATAAAGGAAGGGTTAGCTCCTGAGGCTTCTCATTTCTAGATTGTGTAATGTGACTCTGCGCAAGATAGTGTGATGGTAGAGAGGATGAGGGGGTCATCTAGTCCGATGTCCAAACCAAGTTAACTCATTTATGTAGTTTTTCGTAATTGAAGCAGATCGAGTGTGAGATATATATCTATCTAGAGGATGCGATGCTTTTGTGAACATATTTATGCAGTGTCGAACTGAACATGGTGGGTGGAGTTTTACTCTCGTGTAAATTAACAACCCAAGGCACCTGAGAGTGTTTCAAAAGCAACAGGTCAATTCAATGGAAATATACAATATAGGTACCGTCGGTGACGCAAAATGCATGCCTGGTTGGTATGACGTCTTTAGTTTTCTGAAGGTGTATATAGTCAGCAAAGGTTGAGATGGAAAAAACGACCACGAGAGCTCGTTTATTTAGGACTCTACCAGGCTTACCACTCTAGAGGTAAATAAGATATGAGATTGATGGGTATTAGTTTGGGTCTAACCAAATGACGAGCAGGAAAATATAGGCCATTTACCGTACGAGGTACTCAACGGACGGGTGGTCATAACTAACCAGTGACAACACAAATTTTGAAAATCAAATGCCTCACAGTGGTACTAATCCTTTTCTCTCTCGCTTGACACATCATGGTCCGCAATAGAAGTGAGCGTCTCCACAGTGTGTGCCAACAATAGCTTGAAACACACCTCCTTGTCCACCACCAGCACACCGTGTGTCTCCTCGATGGACTTCAGTTTTGCAGGACTCGGTTTCGAGGCATGTTTTCATGTCATGCTGAATAGTTCATGGCTGGGTGAATGGATCAAAGCCCATGAAGATGTCAGCTTCGTGCTAGAGTCTCCCAAAACTGACATGGAGGTTTTGTAATAGAGTCCCATGCATAGCTCCTATGGTATTCTGTAATGCTAGCAATAATAATATTTCAATCCTGTCAGTTCTGACCCACAACGTGTTGATGAACACGCCATGGGTTCCTTCGCGAAAGGGTTGTCATCAGATCTCTCTATGTAGGTATCGTCGTCTGGCTGTCAGAGAAGACAACTATATCTTGTTACCTTTTTTCTTATAACTAGCATATGTGTAACACTACGGGAAAAACTTTCTTTGCCGTGTGGCAAAACCACACGGCAACGTTAGCCACGGCAAAGGCCCTTTGCCGTGCGCAGCAAAGACTTTACCGTGTGTCTTACGCGTAGACACGGCAAAGTAAAATGAGATGACGGTTCTTCTTGGAGATGACGGCGTCTATTCTTCGCCGTGTGTCATTCATAAATTCAACACGGCAAAGACAGCCTTTGCCGTGTGTCGCCCATAAAACCTACACGGCAAAGGCTGCCTTTGCCGTGTTTCACGTACATGGCAAAGAGACTTCCTTTTCAAAATAAATTGAAAAAAATTCAAATATTTTTACAAACTTTTTTAAATATTTTTTATTTGTTAATCTCATATGGGATACTTTTAATTCTAAGTATGCTTAATATTAGGTCAAATTGCACTCATGATCAAACTTTCCCTATAGTCACCCATCCTAACACTACTCTAACCCTAGCATGCTTAACTTCTTCGTTCCTTCCAAATGAGCTTCCGAGAAAGAAATCATACCTTGTCGATAATACTTTCATATCAATCCTATTAACTATTGGACCATGATGTCACACATCTCAGTTTTAGATTCCAACCAATTATTTAAGTAGACAACAATGAATAAGTAATAATAATCTTGAATCCAAATAAAAATAAAATGATTTTAATTTTTTACCTTTTTCTATTTAATATGGAATAATTCATATATTTAAATCCGTAAATTAGAATTCGACAAATAAAATATCTAAATCGATCAGAAAAATGACAGGAATCCAAATATGACATACATATCATATTGTGAACCTACAAATGATTTTTGTAAAAAAACATGAGCATCATATCATGTACCTGCAGTTCATATCTGACCCACTTCCTACCAATTCAGCAAAAAATTGTCTTTTTCACCAGGGGTGGACGGAAAGGTTTTAAAATCTCCGGTTGGGCCATTGTTCATGTAAGATAGTCTAGTATTTTTGAAAAATGGGATGGTAGCATTTTTGAATGGAACATTTGGTGTTGCTTCACAAAACGCCCCAATTTTGTCCTCCGAAAATACAAAATGGCTTTTCTGTGCGACGAAAAGGAAAACTTCCTCCTGTAATATTGTCCGCCATCCCATGATGCACATGCATGCACAATCTGAACACGTTATCACAAACTATGTCGTGATTCTGCCCATAACATTGATCATTTAAACCAAAAGCCAAGAAACCTGGAATGAGATATGTCATTTTGTGAAGGTTTTTTGAGACATAATCAATATACTAAGTTTGATATTTTTCCTTCCAACTATATCACAAGACACCACGCGAAGGTCTTGCATTTTTTTAATTTTTTTTGATTTAGTTATGATCATTTGAAACTAACGTCAAACCCTAATCGAACAGCGGGCATGACAATTCTTAGCTCCGGGCTGAGCCTCGCTAAACTTGCATTGGATCTATGAAGAAACATCATATTTTGAACCTAAAAATGATTTTTGTAAAAAATCATGAGCATCAGATCATGTACCTGCAGTTCATATCTAACCCACTTCCTGCCGATTCGGCAGAAATTTGTCTTTTACACCGGGGATGGACGAAAAGGTTTTAAAATCTCCGATTAGGACATTGTTCATGTAAGGTGGTCTAGTATTTTTTTTTAAATGGGGTGGTAGCATTTTTGAATTGAACATTTGGTGTTGCTTCACAAAACGTCCTGATTTTTGCGCTCCGAAAATAGAAAATGGCTTTTCCATGCAACGAAAAGGAAAACTTCCTCCTGCAACATTGTTCTCCATCCCATGATGCACATGAATGCACAACATTGTTCTCCAGCTCCATAACATTGGTCACTTGAGTCGAAAGTCAAATAGGTCATTTTGTGAAGGTTTTTTTGAGACATAATCAATATACCAAGTTTGATATTTTTCTTTAAACTATATCACAAAATATGACACCACGCGAAGGTCTCACATTGTTTCGCTCATTTTTGTATTTTTTATGCCTGTTTTAAACTATGGTCAAAATGGCGGGTATGGAGATTCATATTCAACATAAATATCTAATATTTGAGTGTAGATAGATAGATCTTATTTTTATGCAAATTTTGATATATTATTTCTATTTTTTTGAACTAGAATGAATTTTTTATGATTTTCCTAAAAATAATGTGATAAAAGAGAAAAAAGAAAAAAATAGAACTTTGCCGTGTATCTATCGGAATACACACGGAAAAGGCCTTTGCCGTGTATAGTGCGGAATACACACGGCAAAGACCCTTTGCCGTGTATACTGCGGAATACACACGGCAAAGGGCTGGCGAGGGCACACGGCAAAGAGACCATCGTTTGCTGCCGTTAGCTCATTCCCGTCAAGTGGACCTGTGGGGTCAAGGGTCCTACCTCGTTGCCGTGATGACACCTATGCCGTGTGTCGGTATCAACTTTGCCGAGTGTTTTTTCTTTGCCGTGTTCCTTTGTAGGTCTTTGTCGTATATATTTCTTTGCCGTGTTCTTTTTCAGAAATTTGCCATGTTCGCGTACTTTGCCGTGTGCTTTTTAGGTTGTACACGGCAAAGACAAACTTTGCCATGTTCTAGTCTATTTGGCACAAGGCAAAGCCGTGTCTACACGGCAGCGACAATTTTTCCCGTAGTGTAATGTGCTCGCGCGTTGCTACGGGTAAACTCATACAACAAATACAACAAACCGGAATATTATTTGATGTCCCTTTCTTTGCATATCCTTGTTTCTCTGCGGCGTTCTATGGCCACATAGTTTGGTGGCATCTTTTTTCTCACCAAGTACATTCCTATGTGAGATATCACGCAAGCAATTTGAACGGAACCAATAAATATGCATTCTCAATGGATTAAGATATAGCTACCTCGGAGTCATCATTACGGAAAATTATCCCATCAAACTTCAAGATTGTTACAAGAGGAAATATCAATCTGACAAAAATTAGCAGTTAACTTGTAACTACCTGTTTCTAGCTGAACTAAGACAAGACACTGGAAAAAAAATGTATAGGAAAAGGAGACATCGCCTCAAGCGTATCAGGATTGGTTCCGCGTCTTGCAATTCCTAGGCTTGTACCATATCTTTGAAAATATGTGCGTTGGTGTACAGGATTACCTGCAACACCAGAACGAGCTCCATGGTAGTTCTTGAGAACTAGTACATGTTTAAAGAGTGGTGCTCACTACCAGCACACGAAGGCGCGGAGTGATTTGTCAGGCTGACCGTTATTCAGTGAAGCAAATTCAGACGTGCAGTAGTCTTTCGATTGGCAGCAGCGCAGGGGCGCAAAAGTAGCCACCGTGGACAGCTAGCTGGGCTACTCCAAGATTTAATTGTGCTCTGAATTGACCACCTCTATTTAGATAGAGGGTGTAAATTAATTACACTAATATAATCACCACATGCCAAAAAATAATTTGCCAGTGGTTTTAACAGGCATGCGGTGCTGAGAGAAGACCACCGTCGGATCTTTCAGTTCTTCATCCAGCATGTCTCGGTGCTACCTTAGATGACCATGCCTTTGTAGACCGGCCATTACCTTGTTCCCCATGGATCTAGGCACGCCGCCATGATTTTTCTTTATAAAATTGACCAAATCATCACCGCCTTCATGCCTTCACGCCGACGATTTTTCTTTCTGAAATCGACCTTGCCTCCTACCAGAATCCTTCTGCTGTGTCCTCAAGCTGCGACACAAAAGGGATGGATCGCACGGGCTCCACTTCTCCGCAGCTTATATGTAGGCGATCGAATTGATGTGGCCCCTCCTCCCCTCCTATTCCTTGCCGCTCAGTCCAACCCGGAGTTTGACGTGAAGCCCGTGCTGGCCGCTGCCATTGTGTGCTGCCATGCCCATGCTAGGAAAGAGACTCCATCGAAGAGCCTGGCCTCTAGGTCGGGCTCTCCGGGTCGGCGCCGTGCGGACTTGCGGTGCGGTGGGTCGGGTCGGGTCGCTGGGGTGAGACCTCTAGGTGAGACCTCGTTGAAAAAAACTCGCCGGTGACTCTCGCCGGAGATCTTGTAGCAAAAAGTTAACATTGTTGTAGCAAAAGCACAAGACGTTTGTAGCAACAAACTTCTTCTAATGTAGCAAAAAAAAAAACCTACTTCACCGGAGACCTTGCCGGAGAATTTTCTGGGCACCTCGTCGGAGACCTCATTGGGATGTCTTAGCAAAAAAAAAATAGGACAACGATTGTAGCAAAATATTTGTACTACTGTAGCAAATCCATTGGCCGTCGGTAGCGACAACATCGACCGTCGGTAGCAAAAATCTGTCGCCGTAAATGTAGCAAGAACTTCAGTCGTTGCTACCAGCCCCTCGTACCCCTTGCAGCAACCCTGCCTGCCGTGGGGAGCAACGCTAGGCACCGCAGAGAGCAAAGACGACTGTCATCGGTAGCAACGCCGACCGCTACACGAGGAACGCCGGCCGTAGTCGGAACAACCCTGCCCGCCGTCCGGAGCACCACCGGGCGTCTTCGGCAGCAACTCCGGCCGCCGTCAGGACCAACTCAGCCGACGAAGGAACGCTGGCCACCATCCCGTAGCAACCACGTGCACCGTCGGGAGTAAGTCTAGGCACCGCACGGACGAACGCCCGGTCGCTGGGGAGCAGGTGCCATAGAACGGGCGGCATGAGCTTGGCGGCGTCGCCGCGTCGGGTGAAGAGAGGAACCGGTGGTGGGCCCCGGTAGATTCCTGCTCCGGTGTGCAGGAGGCTGGGATGACCGGCAAGGCACCAAGGACGGTGTCCGGCAAGCCGTCGAAGATGGATGAGCCTAGAGCGGAGCTAGCGGAGACGAACGTGTGGTGGTCTGGTGGAGCAAACAGATAAGGTAGCAGGAGCTCCATGGTGGAGGCGCGTAGCTGTTCGCCGGAGGCATGGCATCGGGGAGCAGCCTCCCATGGCGCATCGGAGAGCAGCCTACCATGGCGCATGGGGCTGTTGAAAAAATAGAAAAGATAAAGAGGAGAGAGAACGGGTGAGGTATCTCGTGGGTGGACCCCTTCATGCGCGGGTGAGACGACCCGGACGATGGAACTATGGAATTCCATCGTCCAGGGGATGAGGATCATTTTCCATGCGTATATGGGTATGTTCATGTTGAACCGGACTCCTGATGGGTAACTGTGGTCGGCTCAGGTATGGTTCATGTATGGTATGTGCCGTATGAAGTTGACATACCAAAAAAGGCTCGAGAAAGGAACGACGGATCGGACGACAAGACCGAAGAAGAGAGAAACATTACATTCTTTATTATTAGGTATACATGTTTTTATTTTGAATATATTCTTTGTTTTGCTTGTGTTTGTAGGCTATGTACACCATTCAGTGGAGATGGCAGGGTTATCTTTCTTTTCGAATAAACTGATGTCCCGCCAACCTTCTCTTGTACAAATATTGCTCTGCTCGTATATATATAAACCCCCTTAAAAGATTACTATATAAGCTTATTCAGGAACCTCTTAACCTAACTACCTTCTTCTTCGTGATCCTCTCCCCGCGCGTCATCAGGCCCATCTCCCTGCCCCCACGCACCCCCGGCCCGCATCGCCGGCCATCTCCCCCGTGCCCGCCGGCCACCCTCCTCCCCGCGTGCTACCGGCCTCCTCCGTCCCCTCCCTCGCGTCGCCGACCATCTCCCCTGCGCGCTGCCGGGCCCTCCTCCCCGCGCATTTCCGGCCTCCTCCGCCTCCGCCCCCGCGCCCGCGCCGCCTCGCCATAGATCCGTACCACCACCACTGCCTGAAGCTACCTCCGGGCGATCTGCACCACCGGTGCCTCCTCTCTGGAAGTTAACTTGCATACACGAAGAAGTTAAAAAGGGGCATAGAAGTTAAGAAGTGCATCGGGCGGAAGTTAACTTGCACACACAGGGAAGTTAATGAGGCCGCGGAAGTTAAGTTGCACAAGACAAAATTAAGGTGCACAGTCTGTGAAAAACACAAAAAAAATCGGTGCTCCTTCAGGAAGTTAACTAGCATAGAAATAAGGGAGTTAACTTGTACAGACTAGGGAGTTAAGAAGGGTCACGGAGTTAACTTGCACATGCAGAAGTTAACATTTAGTCCGCGAAAAAAAAAAATCGGTGCTCCGTCAGGAAGTTAACTAGCATAGAAAGAGGAAGTTAACTTGTACACACGGGACAGTTAAGAAGTTCGCAGAAAGTTACACATGGAAGTTAACATTCATTATTAGTGTTACAGACTGGAAGTTAACTTCGAAAGAAAAAATAAGTTATCTCATGTTCGCGTGAAAGTTAACAAGGGTTTTCTGGTGTTCAGTGAACAAGGAAATATGTACTTTGCCAAGAAGTTAACTAGAATAGAAACATGAAGTTAACTTGCACACACGGAGAAGTTAAGAAGTTCTTGGAAGTTAACTTGCACAGACGAAAGTTAACATTCATTATTATTGCTACAGAATGTAAGATAACTTGTAAAGAAAAAAAGTTAACTCGTGTCCACGTGAAAGTTAACAAGACGTTCCTGCTATTCGCGCGGAAGGAAACGGGGTTCCTGAATAGTTATTCAGGAACCGGTTCTTGAATAGCATAGCTATATATATATATATATATATATATATATATATATATATATATATATATATATATATATATATATATATTTATCATTTCACTTCACTTTTAGGACTTCGTGACCCTAGCGTTGCATGTTGAATAGGTTAGCAAAATCAGGAGAGGAATGCAAGATTTATAGGAAACCATAGGAAAGGAGACATCCACTACTCGCCTTTTGTTTGTCGACGGGTTTTTTCAAGGTCCTCGGCAATGGTGGCTGTTTTCCTAGGACTTATAGAAACCCCTCGGCAAAGAGGTATGTTTGCCGAGGGTTTCTGCTATCATACTATAGGCAAACAAAGAACAGCGACAAAGAGGTAGATTTTCCTAGGATGGCCGTAGGCAATAGGTGTCGTCACTAAAGCCCGTGCGCACCTGTCCCATGGGCCATGCGCAACTACCGGGAGAATGATGTTGTGAGGTGTCTTCCGAGGGCACTAAAGGTGCCCCTTAGCCAAGCCCCGGGATGGTAGAATAGAGTTTGTCTAGGGCTAAGCCCTAGGAAAAGGTGGGGCACGTGGTGGCTATTAGAATGGTGGCATAGTAGAGGTTTGCCTAGGCCCTAAGCCTAGACAAAGCTAGGCCACATCGCGGTTCCTACGATGGTGGACAACAAGTTTGTATACAAGTTTGGTGAGATATCAAAGTATCCAAAACCCACATCCATTGTTTGAAGCCAGTCAGAGGGGTAGATCCGCGGGGCCCATGGTCTAGGGTATCGCTTGAAACTGAGCATCAGATCGTTGGAATACTTCAAAAACTTGCATGTGGCTCTATCATATATGTACAAAAGTGTGGTATGATGTTAAAATAGCCATAACATAGTCCCCCGAGTGTGGGCCACTTCACATACATGCGATAACATTTAGGAAGGTTCCCTACTTATAGTTGAAACTCCCGCGTCGGGTCAACCAGATCAAATATTGTGGAAAAATCGGCTCAACGTTTGTTTTCCATGTTATGACCTAACCTAAGAAAAAACAAAGAGAAAAGTTTATTTGTCAACCATTGTTTCAAGACGGTCAGAGCCGTAGATCTACTGGGTATGACAGTTGCTGAGAGTGACCGTTTTTCTGCGGAGAGTGATAGTTGCCGAGGGCATGAGTTAACCCTCGGCAAAGATATAGTTTTCCGAGATCATTCTAGTTGCCTAGGGACAAGCGGTATCGTGAAAAGTGATACATGTGAATATAGTGGATTTCAGTCAAATTCAGATTCTTTTTTCGAGCAGGTTTGCTAAGGAAAAAGATTTTCCGAGCGTTTCATGCCGTAGGAAAAGCCCCCGATTCCTATAGTGATCGATCGGGGACAACGAAAAATCTTGCAATTCAACATAGCTCGGGAGAAAGTACCATCCAAGTGTTTCGCTTATCTGTGCCTCATTATAATGGAAATTATTAGGTTGTGAGAGGGATGAAGGGCAGAACAAGAATGTTGATGGATCATCTTGTTGCTTATTCATGATGCTAGTACCTAGTTTAGTAGGGAGACTGTTGTGACGAGGTAGGTTATAAGTCTCTCTTCCATAGTTAATATTTCTTTGGATTTAAGTCATTGGAAGAATTCAAGCAAAATAAGGATTAACACTTATTGTTGGTAGCAGCGATGAGCGACAACACGAACCTCAAATGGGCAGTTTTCTTACCTTCGACTAGTGCATTTTTGTCTTTTCTAGCAAATATTTGGTTCATACACCAAGACCAATTAGTGAATGTGATGGTATTACAGAGACGGTCCTGTTAACATGGTGGTAGAAAGGGGTCAAAAGCTGGTGTTAAACTAATTGGGGAAATTAATGGCATATGTTTGTTACCATAGGAAAGGTCAAAATGCGTTTGATCGCAATGAGTCTCTCAGGTCACTAATGGTGTACCCAATGGAAAAATACTACATCTATCACAAAGCAATACTGACACGTATATGGTCGAAAAGTGATGTGCCTGCAACAAGACACACCAAAAGCCGAGTATCAGAGATGAACTCACACAAAGACGCGCGAAAGTTGTTTTTTCGAGCAATTGACTGTATGCCATATTTTCTTTGGTATTTACTGGGTGTTAATTCTCGAGGGGCTGAGAATGGTGGAGGTATATAGGAATGCCATTGCCTCGACGGCATACATCCGGGACGTGTGCCATGTACATTCCCATCACTCTATCATTTGTTCCCGTCTGATGAGTGACGAGCAAACATTTTGGGCACAGCCAACACGATGCCCCATGCCCGAGTACCCAATTTCTTGACCTCCTGGGCCAACGAGACGTAGCTGGAGTGACCCCTTTAACCTCTAGGTCAGCCTCAGTTTATCCCACTTAGGCATGGCACTCCTGTAGCCACCTATGCCCATATGATGGTGATATTTCTTTTTGGCTGCATTTAACTTATTCTTTGCTGACATTGCCTTAGCTGGTGCCGAGGTCTTGTATTTCACAAATGCGGCTCAGTTATTCTGCTGTAACTCTAGTGGGCTAGTGAATGGAGGAGTTTTTTTCTTCAAGACATACTTGTGGTACAATCTTTTTTTTCCATTCCTTGAATAGTTCGGCCATCTTCTTAAGAGCAAAGTGCTTGACTTTCCTCGTCATTTGCTGTGTGAGCTCATTAGTCTCCAATACTGGTAGGGTGAAATGTGTTATGAGAGAATTCCACATCGCATCTCTCGCTCTGTCATCTACAAAACTAGCCCAGCTGGATCCTTTTTCTTTCCTGGCTTGTTCTAATTTCGCGTGGTGATCGGGACCTTGTCTCTAACAATCACTCAACATTGACTTGTAAAGGCATTCGCAGATTCTTTGGGCTCCAATGGTTGACCCAGCGGAGAGACTAAGTCAATGCTGAAACGGACATCAGCGGGCAACTTGTGTGTCGGGCCTCTTGTCCTTGTAGAAGATTGGCCGGAAGCGGAGGTCTAAGAGAATAAACATTCGTTAGGACATATATACGAATCAATTAGTGCATCTAGACTAGTGAACGATCGATAGAGGCTTTATATACCTCGATGGAGTTTGTTATTATTATGGTGTCTTCACCATGGTCTCCACCATGGTCAGCACTATCGTCTCCACTATTGTCTGCACCTTCGTCTCCTCCAGACAAATTAAGATATTCGGAGCCATCATAATAAGAACCCCTAGTACCCTCATCTATCATGTTGAGAAGCTCCTCTTCATTCTGTTTACCGTCCATAGCTTAACTAATACAGAAAAAGAATATTGCATTAAGTATAAGAATATTATAATTGCGACAACTCTGATACAGTACTTAGTGATTAAGATAAAGTACAATAATATAAGATAAAGTACATTATTAATACATCTCGCTCATATCTCGCTCATAATATAAAGTACATTATTAATACATCTCGCTCATATCAAACTAGCGAACGCGGCTGCCACGTTCTGTGCTACGGGAGCTCTGCAGCCAGAGAAGAGGAACCATCACCGGAGAATAGCTCGGGTGAGATCCGTGAACCTGCCAGATATTGGAGAACCTAGTCTCCAAAAGATACACATATCGTCGTACATGCTCGTCCTCCTCCCTGATACGACGACGTACCACCTCCTCGGGGGCCGGCTCCCTCTGCACCGCTCTTGGACCTCGTCGACGCCACCAAAGAAGCTCCGGGTCGACGATGATACCCGGATTCCTCACCAAGGTACGAGTCCCGACATGTAGCACCTCCCAGTGCTAACCCGGCGGAGCCCAGACTCGGACATCCCCGATGAAGTCTAGTAGGCTCGGACGAGGTGGACACGACATAACTAAATAATAGCAATAAACAATCATAAAACATAAACAGTAACTAAATCTCTAATTATTGCCCTAATAACACTAATCCTAAACCTAACACTAACTAAACTAAACCTAATTAAATAAGTATTCTAACTAACCCTAACTAACCCTAGATAAATACTAATATTAATACTAACTAAATACTAATACTACTAACACTAACTAAATACTAATACTACTAACACTAACTAACCAAAATATTAATACTACTAACACAAGTAAATACTAATACTACTAACACTAACTAACCAAAATACTAATACTAATAACACTAACTAAATACTAATACTACTAACACTAACTAAATACTAATACTACTAATAACACTAACTCTAACACTAACACTAACTAAATACTAATACAATTAACACTAACTAAAATAATAATACTACTAATTAACACTAACTAAAATACTAATACTACTAACTAACACTAACCAAAATATCAATACTACTAATGTACAACAGTAACACTAACACTACTACTAACCAAAACTAACCCTAATTAACCAATACTACTAACACGGCGATCACCTGAAGACGGCGAGGTGGCGCGGGGCGGAGAAGGTGCGTCGTGGCGGCGCGACGGCTCGGGGCGGGGCGGCGCGGCGCAGGGCGGAGACGGGGCGGCAAGGCGGCGCGGGGCTCTTCTCACGAGCGCGGACGGCGGCGCGGTGCACGGCGTGGAAGATCCTCTGGGGAAGAAGTGATTTGGGGCTCTCCGGGTCGTGCCACGACCTGGGGTGGGGGTGGGCTATTTATACCACAACCCCCTTTAGCCCCGGGCTGTAATACCGGTTTGTATTACAACCCAGGGCTAAAGGTGTTTTCGGCCACCGCAATTCCCGCACGCCACACCCCCTTTAGCCCCGGTCAAACCGGTGCTAAAGGTTATTTTTGGCGCCAAAACCAAAAATGCTTTATAGTTTTCAGAAAATTATGTATTATATATCAAAAATTTCAGAAAAAGAAGATCTATAATTTAAATCTATTATCATACTTTATTATACAACTTAAAGGAAATTATCTATTGTTTAACAAGTATTATATTTAGTACAAATGTTGGAAAAATATAGTTTATTATTTAAAAACAGAAAAATGCATATAATATACCAAAATATTCACAAAAAATAATAGACTCATTAGAAATATAATATTTATTACTAAAACTAGTAACTAGGACTAAAACATATTTTCCCGCCATTCCCCCGCTTCCCACCATGTTTTCCTGCCATTTCCCCCGCCATTTCCCCCGCTTCCCGCCATGTTTTCCCACCATTTCCCTGCTTCCCGCCATTTTCCCCGCTTCCTGCCATGTTCTCCCGCCATTTCCCTCTATATCTAGGCCGACCGCCATGCCCATCCACACATCCACACCTTCTCTCTCACAACAATGGACACCGCTTACTAGGCCTTTCTGACGCTCGAGGAGACCGAGGCGCTATGCGCCTCTAGCTACCCATGCCCGCCGGGGTACCGGCTGCCCGCTGGTTGGATGCTGAGCACTGGAGGGGTTCCTGTTCCTCCTGTGCCTCAAGGTTCGGCCCGCCAGGCGGCCATCACGAACCACTTCTACCTCGAGCTCACGCTGGAGCAGCGGATGGATCCCCATTGGGATCTCGACAACCTCGACACTTGGAATGCCTTCTTCGCAAACCGGCAGGAAAGGGAGCTCGCCAGGTACGAGGGTGACGACCCGCCCCCAGTGAACCACAACGAGGCTGGTCGCCGCCTATGGTGGGCGAACTGGACTATCGCCGGCGTGATGCGCTACATCGCCATGGGAGACCATCCGCGCCTGAGGTACCCGCACTTTCACCAGCCACATAGCCACAAGAATGGTGGTGGTGGTAAAGGCCTAGGGCGTACTGGGGTCGTCATCCGGGAGCCCCCTCCCCTGCGCGTCGTGAATCCGAGGCCGGAGGATCTATCCGCGTGCTACGAGGAAGGGTTGAGGATCCATCCGCGTGCTACGAGCGGCGACGATGACGATTCCAAAGACAACCCCGAAGCTGTGTACTATAGGGCTAGATATGATTATGACTATTTTTATGTTTTAATATTAATAAATGTCTGGCCACAGCAAGTTGCAATACTACGTATTGAGATCGAGATAGTTCATATCCATATATATATATAAGAAGATCATTAAAAATAAAGGTTTAATAATATTGTACATCACCAACATCCACACATGTTAGGGTTTTCTTCTAATCCGTAACCATGGAGTATCTTCCTTACTTAACGGGATGCTTGGGTCATCCTTCACAGCGAAGGGCGGAATTTCATGAAACTTATCATAATCTTCTGACATGTCTGTCGTATCCTCCACCCCCACGATGTTTCTTTTTCCTGAAAGAACTATGTGGCGCTTTGGCTCATCGGATGCTGTATTCTTTTGCTTATCTTTCCTTTTTCTATGTTTGGTAGACATGTCCTTCACATAAAATACCTAAGCCACATCATTGGCTTGGACAAATGGTTCATCTCTATACGCAAGGTTGTTGAGATCCACTGTTGTCATTCCGTATTTCTTGTCTACCTCAACCCCGCCTCCTGTCAGCTTCACCCATTTGCACCGAAACAAAGGAACCTTAAAAAAAGGTCCATAGTTAAGTTCCCATATCTCCTCTATGTAACCATAATATGTATCATTTTGCCCATTCTCGTTTGTTGCATCAAATCGGACACCACTATTTTCATTGGTGCTCTTTTTATCTTGGGCGATCGTGTAAAATGTATTCCCATTTATCTCGTAGCCTTGGAAAGTCAATATAGTCGAAGATGGTGACCTGGCCAACAAGTACAACTGCTCTCCAACATTTATGTCATTCATGAGATGTGACTGCAACCAACCGCCGAAAGTCCTCATGTGTTCATCTCTAATCCAGGAGTGTACAATATTCTTGTGTTCCTCGATATACGGAGCAACCAAGGTGGAACTTTGCAAAACTGTGTAGTGTGCTTTAGTGAGAGAATGTCCGTCCATACATATCCTTGCTTTCTTTCCTAGCGTGCCTTTTCCACTAAGTCTACCTTCATGCCATGATTCAGGAACACCGATGGGCTTAAGGTCAGGAATAAAGTCAACACAAAACTCAATGACCTCCTCTGTTCCATATCCCTTTGAGATGCTTCCTTCTGGCCTAGCACGGTTATGAACATATTTCTTTAACACTCCCATGAACCTCTCATAGGGGAACATATTGTGTAGAAATACAGGACCAAGAATGTTAATCTCTTCGACTAGGTGAACTAGGAGGTGAGTCATAATATTGAAGAAGGATGGTGGGAACACCAACTCGAAGCTAACAAGACATTGGACCACATCTTTCTGTAACCTTGGTAGACTATCTAGACTGATTACCTTCTGAGAAATTGCATTGAGGAACGCACATAGCTTCACAATGGGTACTCGAACATTTTCCGGCAGGAGTCCCCTCAATGCAATCGGAAGCAGCTGGGTCATAAGCACGTGGCAGTCATGAGACTTTAGGTTTTGAAATTTTTTCTCTGCCATATTTATTATTCCCTTTATGTTCGACGAGAAACCAGACGGGACCTTGATACTGTAAAGGACTTCAAAAAAGATTTCCTTCTCTTCTTTGGTAAGAGTGTAGCTAGCAGTATCTTCAAACAGCTCTAGATGCATGCCGTCTCGGTCTTTTATACGTTGTTGGTCCTGCCGTGCTTCAGGTGTATCTTTGCTCTTCCCATACACGCCCAAGAAGCCTAGCAGCGTCTTGCAAAGATTCTTCGCTAGGTGCATCACGTCAATTGCAGAGCGGACCTCTAGGACTTTCCAATAGGGTAGCTCCCAAAATATAGATTTCTTTTTCCACATGGGTGCGTGTCCGACATCGTCCTTCAGAACAGATTGTCTACCAGGACCCTTTGCAAAGATTACTTTTAAATCCTTCACCATATCAAATACATCATCACCAGTACGGCGGATAGGCTTACACCGGTTGTCTGCCTCACCATTGAAATGCTTACCTTTCTTTCTTAGGGTGTGCGTGGGCGGAAGAAAACGACGATTCCCCGGTTACACATTCTTCTTACATTTATCCAAATATATACTTTCAGTCTCGTTTAAACAGTGTGTGCATGCATTGTATCCCTTGTTTGTCTGTCCTAAAATGTTACTAAGAGCATGCCAATCATTGATTGTTATGAACAACAACGCTCGTAGGTCAAATTCCTCCTGCTTGTTCTCATCCTACACACGTACACCTTGTCTGTGCCACAACTGTAAGTGTTCTTCAACTAATGGCCTTAGGTACACATCAATGTCATTGCCGGGTTGCTTCGGGCCTTGGATGAGCACTGGCATCATAATGAACTTCCGCTTCATGCACAACCAAGAAGGAAGGTTATAGATACACAGAGTCACAGGCCAGGTGCTATGACTGTAGCTCTGCTCCCCAAAAGGATTCATGCCATCTGTACTTATTCCAAACCATAAGTTCCTCGCATCACGTACAAATTCCGGAAACTCTCTCTTGATTTTTCTCCACTGCGACCCATCAGCGGGGTGTCTCAACATCTCGTCTTTCTTACGGTCTTCCATGTGCCATCGCAACAACTTGGCATGCTCTTTGTTCCTGAACAAACATTTGAACTGTGGTATTATAAGAGCATACCACATCACCTTGGCAGGAACCCTCTTCATGCGGCACTCGCCCTCAACATCACCAGGGTCATCTCATCTTATCTCATACCGCAATGCAATGCATACTGGGCATGCATCCAACTTCTCGTACTCCTCGCCGCGGTAGAGGATGCAGTCATTAATGCATGCATGTATCTTCTGCACCTCTAATCCTAGAGGGCAGACAACCTTCTTTTCTTTGTAGGTACTGGCGGGCGGTTCGTTATCCTTTGGAAGCAACTTCTTCATTATTTTTAGAAACTTTTCAAATCCTTTGTCAATCACACCGTTCTATGCCTTTCATTGCAGCAATTCCAGTGTCTTCCATTGTAGTACCATCGTATTCAGGGGACATAGTAGGGTAGTCGTTATCATTCTCTTCTTCTTCATCAATGTCTTCCATTGTAGTACCATCGTATTCAGGGGACATAGTAGGGTAGTCGTTATCATTCTCTTCTTCTTTGTTGTCTTCCATCATAACGCCTCTTTCTCCGTGCTTGGTCCAACAATTACAGTCGGTCATGAAACCGGACCGAAACAGGTGGCTGTGAAGGACTCTTGAGGATGAGTATTCCTTTTGATTCCAACAGACACCACATGGACAAGACATAAAACCATTCCGCTTGTTTGCCTCGGCCACAAGAAGAAAAGAATGCACGCCTTTAATGAACTCGTTAGAGAGTCGTTCAGCATACATCCATTGTCGGCTCATCTCAATTATATAATTAATTAAGTACATCAAACATAATCATAATTAATTAGTACTAATCTAAAAAACAAAATTAAAGCCAGCAACCGGGACTAAAGATATGATGAACCTTTAGTCTCGGTTGGAGGCATCAACCGGGACTAAATGTGGATGTGGAGACAACATGTCGACACTATGTCCTCAGTGGGTAGCACTAAGCCAGTAAATTAAATGACGACACTATTTTGGGTGGGTGGCAGCATAATCATAATTAATTAGTACTAATCTAAAAAACAAAATTAGCCAGCAACCGAGACTAAAGATATGATGAACGTTTAGTCCCGGTTGGTGGCACCAACCGGGACTAAATGTGGATGTGGAGACAACATGTCGACACATGTCCTCAGTGGGCAGCACTAAGCCAGTAAATTAAATGACGACACTATTTTGGGTGGGTGGCAGCACTATGCCAGGGGTGAGTGTATCGACATTATGTCATCAGTTGCCCGACACTATGTTGTGTTGCTTAATCTATAAATAAGTATGCATTCTTGTGAAGAACTGCAAGATGGTGTGCGAGACTAGGGACACCACTACGGCGGAGCTTCTCGAAGATGTCTTAGGACCTCGTCCTCAGACATCTTCGAGGAGCTCGCCGTAGAGGCACTCTCTAATATATGAAATTAGTTAGCTCCACCGGCATACTAATCTAGCTAGAGAAGATATAAACTTAAAGATGGTGTGCGAGAGCAGGGACACCACTACGGCAGAGCTTCTCGAAGATGTCTTAGGATCCCGTCCTCAGACATCTTTGAGGAGCTCGCCAGAGGCACTCCCTAATATGTGAATTGTTTTAGTTAGCCGGCGTATTAATCTATAGCTAGAGAAGTTATTAACTCTAAGATGGTGCCAGAGGGACACCACTACGGCGGAGCTTCTCTCGAAGATGTCTTAGGATCCTATCCTCAGACATCTTCGAGGAGCTCGCCATAGAGGAGCTTCTCGAAGATGTACTATGAAGGATCTTTACCTTAGAGTTCCTTACATTAATACAAGATAGATAGAATCTAAACATTGATCTCATGCTATCATTGAAAAAATTACTACCAAACTAAATCTACAAATCCATCTACAAGATAGAGCATGGAATGAGCTAATATAGCAATGAGAGTTCAAAGGATGAAGTTGCTCACCTTTTAGAACCTTTGGATAGATGGGGCACCACAAAATATAGACAAATCTTGAGAAAAAAGGGCATGAACTCGAGCTTGAATAAAGAAAGTGAGAGAGGAGAGCCACCAGCTTGAATGGTGGCTCGGGCAGGGGAAGAAGATATAGCCAGACCTTTAGTCCCGGTTCGTGTCTAGAACCGGGGCTAAAGGTCCACCTTTAGCCCCGAGTTGTGTAACAAACCGGGACTAAAGGATCTGGCGCCCGACCTGGCCTGCCTGAAACCCTTTAGTCTTAGTTTGTTACACGACCCGGGGCTAATGGTCCAGTTTGAACCAGGGCTAGTGCCTGCCACCCCCTAGGGCCAGATCTAGCCGTTGGACCGGGGCATTAGTCCCGTTTTGTAGTAAAACCGGGGCTAATACCCCTGGACCAATGGTCTGTTTTCTACTAGTGTAAGGCTTCAAAGGTTCCTCTAGCTCCGCCCATTTTCCTAATTCCTCTTATTCCCACATGATTTTTTAGTCTTCTGTTCTTCTCTCGCATATACTCCGTTTGTTTACGTCATTGCTCATATAAATTGTGTACCAGGCCAAGGGCTACCAAAAGCTAAATCAAAGTGGAACGATGCAACATTATGTGTAATTTGGTAAGGTGGAGTGTGCAATATGTAAGAGGGGGGAGTATTATTCACACAAGCGAAAGTTGGTGGAGCATGTACCTATTACCATCTGATTGATGACTATGAGTCACCATATGTATGTATGTCGTCAATTAAATATAAGTTGTAGGCACCAACCAATTATCCTTGAAAGCCCATGTAAGATAGGGGAAACCACACGTTAGGTGACCTTGTATTGCTCATTTTATAAGAGGATTACAAGGAGTTCCGGTTGAATACAACACGGACATATATACAAGGAATACACACGCATACGTATCCTATATCTATACAAACACGTGTAGGATATGTTTTCTAACACCCTCCCTCAGTCAAAACTGGGCATCCGACGAATGTTGAGACTGTCCCGAAAGTCCAAGAAGAGAGGCGATGGTAATCCTTTGGTGAAGATGTCCATGAACTATGATGAACTAGGAACCTGTAGCACCTTAACCTCACCAGTGGTCACGCGATCTCTGACAAAGTGTAAATCAATCTCCACATGCTTGGTACGCTGGTGATGCACTGGATTTTGTGTCATGTAAACATAGCTCACATTGTCACAGAAGACCATTGAAGTATCATGCACCGGTCAATGAAGCTCCAAAAGTAGCTGTCGAAGCCAACAAGATTCAGCCACCACATTTGCTACCGCCTGATACTCAGCCTCCGAACTTAATCGGGAAACAGTGTGCTGCCGCTTAGCTGACCAAGACACCAAATTCGCGCCGAGGAAGACACAATAGCCTAAAGTAGACCGTCGAGTCTCTGGACAATCTGCCCAGTCAGCGTTGGAGTAGGCCAGAAATTTGTTCGATGTGCATCGATACAAAGTGAGACCATAGTCGGTGGTGCCGCGGATGTAGCGTAGAACACGCTTCACAAGGAGCAAGTGATTAACCCGTGGATCATGCATATGAACACATATCTGTTGTACTGCATAGGAGATATCTGGCAGAGTGAAAGTGAGGTATTGGACACCTCCTGCAATACTGCGATATTCTATAGGATCATCCACGGGATCACTAGACTGAGCTGCAAGCTTAGAAGCTGTATCAACTGGAGTGGAGATAGATTTACACTGTAACATACCAGCTTTGTCAAGAAACTCCAATGCATACTTCTCCTGTGAGAGGAATAAACCGTCCTTAGTGCGTCTGACTGAGATGCCTAGAAAATAGTGAAGCTCACCCATATCTTTCATGCTGAACTCTTTACAAAGAGAAGCAATTAAACTATGCAACAAAGTCGGGAAGACGCTGTCAGGATAATGTCATCCACATAGAGCAGGAGATATGCCATGTCAGTGCCACGTCGGTAGACAAACAGGGAGCTATCGGACTTGGATCCAACAAAACCAACAGTAGCAATGAACGAGCAAACCGCTGAAACCATGCTCGAGGCGCCTGCTTCAAACCATAGAGAGATTTGATGAGGCGACATACCTTGTCAGGAAATCTGGGATCAGTAAGAGCTGAAGGCTGTCGAGCATACACGGTCTCGATGAGTGTGCCATTGAGGAAGGAGTTCTTGACATCAAGATGATGAATTGGCCAGATACTAGAGAGTGCAAGTGATAACACCATGCATATGGTGGCTGGCTTGACCACAAGGCTGAAAGTCTCATCAAAATCAATACCTTCGCGCTGAGTAAAACCCCGGAGGACCCAACGAGCTTTGTATTGTTCCAACGAACCAGAATTCATCTTGTGATGAAAGATCCACTTGCCGGTGACAATGTTGGCATGGCGAGGAGGATCAACCAAGTCCCAAGTGTTGTTGGAGAGGAGCGCACTGTACTCTTCAACCATTGCAGCATGCCAGTTGGGGTCTTTGAGAGCACCACGACAAGCCTTCGGTATTGGAGACAATCCTTCAACATGAAGATCAAAAATCGTCTTGGGCTACACAATACCATGCTTGGCACGCGTGAGCATGGTGTGAGATGGTGTTAGTGGTGGTGCTCGAGGACGACAAGCCCGAGGAGCGTCCGTGGCGGGAGGCGGGGTAGAAGCCGTGGATGGCGAGCTCGTAGAAGGCTCCGGGGCACCATCATCCGTAGATGCGGCAGGCGAGGGAGCGGACGAGGGTGATCTGGACGGCAATGATCCGACCGAGGATGGGCCAGGCGAGGTGGCCCGAGGCGGCGTGCGTGGGACGGGAGATCCTATCGTGGCAGGAGAAATGCCCGCGGCAGGCTGCCGAACGCCCACGGCAGGCTATCGAGTGGCCACGGTAGAGCCCGTGGCAGAAGTTCCCGCGGTCGGCGCGGTGAATGGCATCGGCAACATCGGCTGCTCAACCTGCAGAAAGTCATAACTTTGCAAAGTAGGAGTAGAGGATGGTGGTGATGCGTTAGAGGCAAAGGGAAAGACAGACTCGTCAAACACAACATGGCAAGAGATGATGATCTTTTGGGTGGAATGATCAAGGGAGTGATAGCCATGATGTTGAGATGGATACCCAAGGAACACACACGACACAGAGCGATGCGAAAGTTTATGCGGGGCAACGGAGGTGGTTTTGGGGTAGCATAAGCATCCGAAGACCCTAAGACCGGCATATGCAGGGTCGACACCATGAAGGGCTTGAAAAGGCACGCGATCCGCGATGGCCTTGGAAGGCAGCCGATTATGCAACAGCACGGCTATATGGAGAGCCTCGGCCTAGAAGCGAGGTGGCATGCTAGCTTGAATTAGAAGGGTGTGAGTGATGTCGTTAAAGGTGCGAATAATTCTCTCGGCTTTATCATTTTTTTGTGAAGTACAGGGACATGAGAAGCGGAGTGATATCCCATGGCGTTGGGCAAACGATTGTAGGGAGGAATTATCGAACTCACGACCATTGTCACACTGGATGGCTTTCAAGGGTGCATAAAACTGAGTTTGGGCTAAGGCGTGGAGGGACGACAAGTGTGAGAAGGCTTCTGACTTGGCACGTAAAGGATACACCCAAGCGTATTGAGTGAAATCATCGAGACAAATGAGATAATACTTAAAAGCCAGAAATACTCTAAACAGGAGATGTCCACAAATCATAATTGAAAGGTAAATAGACGTCGCCTAGAGGGGGGTGAATAGGCGTTTTAAAATTATTACGGTTTAGGCTCTAATAAATGCGGAATAAAACTTAACGTTTAATCTATCAAGCCAAAACCTATATCCACTAGTTTCACTAAGTGCACCAACAACCTATGCTAAGCAAGACAAGCAATAAGGTGATAGCAAGATAATATACTTCAAGCACGAAGGCTATCACAATGTAAATTGCATAAGTAAAGGGCTCGGTTGAGAGATAACTGATGGAAGTGGAGATGGTGATTTTTTTCCCGAAGTTCACTTCCAAAGAAGCTACGTCTCCGTTGGAGAGGTGCGGGGGCACAATGTACTTTGAACGCCACAAGCGGCTCACCTCGAGGTGTGGTGGCTCAATTCTCACCCAACGCCACACAAGGCCTCACCCCAAGATGCGAAGGCACGCAACCTACCGACGCCACAAAAGGCTCACCCTATTCTCCGGTGAGCTCGCCACAAAGGCCTACTCACGTTCCACTATGGGACACTTGAGGGCGGTCACCGAACCCGTACAAGGCTTGGGGCAATCTCCACAACTCAATTGGAGGGCTCCCAAGAAACGCCACAAAGGCTCCACAATGCCACAAAAGGACAACAAGCTTGGGGAACCTCCACAACTCAATTGGAGCCCCAAGAACACACCACAACTCCACACAACCATCTAGGATTCCAAGAACCCAAGAGAAACAAGCCCAAGGGCTTGAACTCGCCAAATCTCCGAGGAGAACTCAAACCTATGCACCAAATGCAAGAGGCAAGTCCTTCACTCTCAAATTCCACCAAAGCTACAAAAGCTATTGGGGAATAAGGGAGGAAGAACACAAGAGGAGAACACAAAACTCTCCAAGATCTAGATCCCAGGGATTCCTTCACAAAGAAGGGATTTTTCTTGGTGGGGCTTGTAGATCTAGATCTCCTCTCTCAAATCCCTCAAAAAGATGCAAGAATCATAGGAGGGGGAAGGGGAGAGAGCAAGGTCTTCAAGGTCAACAATGGAGGAGAGAGAAAGCCAAAAAACCAAGAAAGAGCTAGCTAGAGCCGAAGGGGAAAGGGGAGCTCCTTTTCAAGGGCTCCCCGGTATGCCCGTTACTCATAGATCCGCGCACGGCCGGTAGTACCGGTGGCACCCAGCCAACGGTCAGAACACACAGAGAGAGAGAGAACAAAAACACGATCCTGGTCGGTACTACCGCCGCTTCACCGGAACTACCGGTGGCAAGAATTCCTAGCGGTACTACCGCCTGAAAATCCGATCCAAGTTCCGTCAAATACGCACACCAAGACAGAGATGGTACAGAACCAAAATCGGGGTTGCCGGAAGTTGGGCCGGAACTAAGACCGGTACTACCGGTGGCATTTATGGCCGAGCGGTACTTCTGGGGCCTGGTCGGTAATTCCAGTCAGAGAAACTTCAGAAACCAAAACTGCAATAACTTTCACGTCCGAACTCCAAACGAGACGAAACCAATTTTGTTGGAAAGATGACGACGTGTAGAATCCAAGGGAGAAAATACCATGAATATATATGTGAGATACCTCCCAAGGTGTGGAGCCAGAAAACCCTCAAGATCAAAAACGCAATAAGATATGCATGGGAAATCCGTTTTTTTTGATGAACTAGAGCTTGTTATGAAGATAACCACAAGCTCTAGATCCTCACATGGACAAGAACCAAAAAACAACCAAGAAAGATGATGCTATGAATGCAAAGGTTTGAGCTCTCTCCGAAAGATACGAACAAGTCACCCACTCGAGAGCCCCTCTTGATAGTACGGCTACCTATCCTAAACCCGGTCTCCCAACACTACAAGAGACCGGTAAAATAAAAACTCTACCAAGATCATACCTTTGCCTTGAGCATCCCACTTGAGCGTGATGTAGACGATCTCGTCACCTTCAAGATGGAACACCTTTCTTGATTTCTCTTGCATGATGAAGACTTGAGAAATGCTCCCCCATACTCTATGGGGGAAGCCTCTTCTTCGAACTTGTCTTCATCATTCCATGATTGCCGAGGATGGCAAGCTTCAAGAATGAGATATTCTAGGGATGACGCATCTTGACCTTGCACTTCAATTCTTGACGATGTCTTGAAGATAGCCATGAGGAACTCCATCTTCTTCTTCTTCTTCAAGGCATACTTGATCTTCTTCTTCTTCTATTTGATTCCAATAGGCACAAAGCCCTTGGACGATGCTTCTTCTTTTTCATCCTTAAAACCAACACATGGTCCAAGCGATGCCAATGGACAAACCTACAAGTGAAACTCAATTTGCACATTAGTCCATAGGGATTGTCATTAATTACCAAAACAACACATGGGGGCATACATGCCCTTTCAATAATGTATAAGTTGAAACAGAGAATGTGTTACACAATTGGTAGAAGAAAAAGGTAGACGAACATGGCGACCTAATTGACAAGCATGACACAAACTAGATTTATTTTTATCCCTAGGAATAATGCAGGAGCGAGCTAATGACTCCATGACCGGCCGTCCAGGGTGTCCAAGGCGTCGATGCCACATAGTAGGGTCGACGACGAGGAAGGCGTGTGGGCAGCTGGGAGGAGGTGCTGACAGGGTAGAGGGCTCCGGGACTATTGCATCTGAGAATCTCGGTCCTCGTTAGAAGGTCCTTCACAGAAAAACCAACAGGGTCAAATTTGACGGAAACACGATTATCAATGGTGAATTGACGAACAGACAGGAGGTTTGTGACTATATTAGGAGCTACTAAGACATTGCGAAGATGCAGAGGAGGCAAGGGAGTGGAAATAGGAAAACGTGCATATCCAGTAGCGGTGATCGGAAGGGTGGAACCGTTACCGACACGACAGCACGAGAGGAAGAAGAAAGAGGAGACACGGAGGTGAGCATACCGGGGTTCGATGCGAAGTGGGAGGTGGCGCTAGTGTCCATGACCCAATTGGTGGTGGGCGCTTGAAGGCCTATCATCTGGAACTGATTCATCAGCGCGGACTGGTCCCATGAGGCAGTCGATGAAGCTCGTGATGACGGGGGTGTAGCGCCGAGCCCATATGTAGGAGCCTGAGGAGCATAGCCGCCGTAGCCATAGCCATAGGCGTGCGGCACGGTGTAGGGCCCTTGCGCGTAGAAGGCGTGCTACGGGGGCGGGGGGCGATGCATGTAGCTGGGGGTCGAGCCTGCATACCAGGGCCGTATGGCCACATCTGGATCGCGCCGTTCCAGGGCAGGAGCGGCATGGGCCAGGTTGGAGGAGCGGCGGCCGGAGGTGTGACGACGGGGCCGGCTTGGATCATGGTGGTGTTCTTGGTAGTGTCTGTTGCGGCCTTCTTCTTTTTCTTGCCCTTGCCACTATTGCCCCGTCCAGAGTTGGGGGTGGTGGCGGCGTGGGAGTAGAGGGTCGTGTCGCCGTTGCCATTACGCACGCAATGATTCTTGCGCTTCATGTCTTGGAGCACGAGAAGAGAACGACACTTCTCAAACGAGATGTCGGGCATGAGGGAAATGATATCGGCAGCGCCCTCATATTGCTCGGAAAGTCCGTTGAGGCAGTGGATCACCATCTTGGCGTCGTCTCCCGGGGAGCCGAGATCCGCGAGACCGTCGGCTAGGGCCTTGATCTTCTTCAAGTACTCGGTCATGTTCATCTCGCCCATCTTGATCTCGCCCAGCTCGGTGGAGAGGTGGAGCTGGCGGTTGATCTTGTGGTCGTTGAAGAGCCCGTTGATGCTTATCCACAGCTCGACAGCGAGGGGGTCTTCGCCCGGTGTCATAACGGTGTCGAGGAGGCCGAGGGACACGGACCCATAGAGCCAGGAGACGGCCGTGGCATCCAAGAGAGCTCACTCCGGAGTCGGGATGGTCAGAGCAGGGCGTCGATGTGGTCGAGCAGCGCATACTTGCGGAGGGCGGCGCGGAAGAAGGTGTGCCATTGGCGATGAACGCCGGTGTCGAGGGCCAGCTCGACGAGGACGTGCCCCTTGATGTAGTGGAGGCTGACGGCTTGGGCATGCAACGAGGTGAGCGAGAATGCCCCCGTGTTGGAGGAGGGGGCGGTTGCGAGGGCGAGCTTCGACTGGGCGTCAGCAGCTTCGCGGGCCCCGCGGTCTTCTTTTTCCTTCGTGTCTTGCGTGATCCGTGCGGCGTCGTCACCCATTGCAGAGGAGCGGCGAGGCTAGAAGGGGAAAGGTGGATGGTTTGCAGAGGCCGGGCGCCGAGATTGGCTGCGGCGGCAACGGTACCGAGATCAGCTGATGTGGCGGCGGCGGAAGCGGGAGGAGGCGCAGGTCCGGTTAGGGTTTTGCGTCTGATACCATGTAAGATAGGGGAAACCACACGTTAGGTGGCCTTGTATTGCTCATTATATAAGAGGATTAGAAGGAGTCCCGGTTGCATACAACACATACATATATAAGGAATACACACGCATATGTATTCTACATCTATACAAACATGTATAGGATATGTATTCTAACAGCCCAAACTGACGTGAAAAAGCTCGGATACCCCAAATGGCGCCCGGGCTACATGGATCCAGTTTATTTTCAAATTTTGAAGATAGCATTTCAAAGTTTAGAAAAAACTGAAAAAAGTGCAGACGTAGGTATTGATGTATCCTACGAATGTGCAAATCTCAGTGCAAAATAAAAGGTATTTGGGGATGCACGAATATGACAAAACCTGAGAAATTTGGATGTTTGAAAATTTGAGTTGTTCGGTCGTACTTCAGATCCACAATTTTGTCCATTTTGCACAACACAGAATATAGATTATTTTGCATAAGTTTTTTGGGTAGTGATACATAATTGGCTACATCTAGGATTTTTTTCTAGATTCTTTTTGAAACTTTAAAATGACAATTTTGAATTTTCCAAAAGAGAGGCTCAATGCAGCCCAGTCTCCAAAATGCTACACTCGAAAATATTGCTAGCCTGGTCAGTTTCTAGGATCAACCGAGAGTACCGACAAACTAAAAGTAATAGAGTACAGGAAGAACAGAAATCGTTCAAGGTCAAACAAATATCAAAAGTACATATTGGTGGGAGGTGAAGCTATGATTGTTTTAATAGTCTTGTCAACTGCCACAAACAACAATTTTACCAGAAGTATTTCAAATTTTCAGATACACGTACAAAGTAGAAAATATCAGATAGTGTCAGTAAAGAACATCGTGACACAGATACATCATAATCACACACTACGGCAATAACTTTATATGCCGACTGCCTCATTCTACGCCGACGGCAAAATATCGGGTCCGTCGGCGCAGCTTGACGGGCTCGACAGCTGGGCCGCGCGGCCGTTGGCCCAGCTCTACCATCGGCGTAGGATGAATAGGCTGACGACAGCCGTCGACATAAACAGGACCATCGGCGTAGGAGATTAGGCTAACGGCAGAGTGACGGTGTCAAGTCTACGCCGACGGAAAAGCCATCGGCGTAGATTTCACACCTACGCCGACGGCTTTGCCGTCAGCGTACCTATTTTTCCTTTTTTCCACGTTAATCTTAGAAAAATCATAACTAAATCATTTAAATTCAGAAAAATACATATAATATATCTAAATTTGTAGAAAAATAAGATCTACCTATATAAACTCAAATATTACATATTTTTGTTCAAAAATACATATATATAATACAAATACTTTCGTATAACATATTTTTCATATTATGAGTGCAAAAAATGGAGTGTTTTGTGAAGCAACCACCAAATAAAAGTTTCAAAATGATACCAGCCTATTTTTCAAAAATACTATATCACCTTAAATGGACAATGTCCCAACCGGGGTATCTCAAAACTTTCCGTCCACCCCTCGTGAAAAAGACAAATTCATGCTGAATCGGTACTAAGTGAGTTAGATTTTGCAAAAATCATTTTTAGATTCACAATATGCTATTTCATCAGAGATCCAATGCAAGTTTAACGAGGCTCAGCCCCGAGCTAAGAATCTTCATGTCCGCCGATTTAGAAAGTTTGACGATAGTTTGAAACGGGCATAAAATTTTCAAAAATTGTCGAAACAATGCAAAGCCTTCGCGTGATGTCATATTATGTGACATAGTTGCAAGAAAAAATACCAAACTTGGTATATTGATTGTGTCTCGAAAAAACCTTCACAAAATGACGTATCTCAATCGAGCTTTTCTGGCTTTCAGGTTAAGTAACCAATGTTATGGATTGAATCGCGGTATAGTTTGCGATAATGTGTCGATATTGTGCACGCATGTGTATCATGGGATGGTGAACAATGTTGCAGGAGGAAGTTTTCCTTTTCGTCGCACCAAAAAGCCATTTTTCATTTTTCGAGTGGAAAAAACGGGGTGTTTTGTGAAGCAACCACCAAATGAAAGTTTCAAAATGATACCACCCCATTTTTCAAAAATACTAGGCCACCTTGAATGGACAATGTCCCAACCGGGATATCTCAAAGCTTTCCGTCCATCCCACGTGAAAAAGACAAATTCATGCCGAATCGGTAGGAAGTGAGACAGATTTGAAGTACGGGTACATGATCTTATGGTCATGATTTTTTGCAAAAATAATTTTTAGGTTCAGAATATGCTATTTTATCAAAGATCCAATGCAAGTTTAGCGAGGCTCAGCCCCGAGCTAAGAATCTTCATGTCTGCTGATTTAGAAAGTTTGACGATAGTTGAATCGGGCATTAAAAACTCAAAAACGGTCAAAACAATACAAAACCTTTGCGTGGTGTCATATTATGTGACATAGTTACAAGAAAAAATACAAAACTTGGTATATTGATTGTGTCTTAAAAAAACCTTGACAAAATGACCTATCTTAATCGAGGTTTTCTGGCTTTCAGGTTAAATAACCAATGTTATGGGTTGAATCGTGATATAGTTTGTGATAATGTGCCCATATTATGCACGCATGTGTATCATGGGATGGCGAACAATATTGCAGGAGGAAGTTTTCCTTTTCGTCGCACCAAAAATGCCATTTTTCATTTTCCGAGTGCAAAAAACGGGGTGTTTTGTGAAGCAACCACCAAATAAAAAATTTAAAATGATACAGACCCATTTTTCAACAATACTAGACCACCTTGAATGGACAATGTCCCAACCAGGGTATCTCAAAGCTTTCTGTGCACCCCACGTGAAAAAGAAAATTCATGCCGAATCGGTAGGAAGTGAGACAGATTTGAGCTACAGGTACATGATATGATGGGCATTATTTTTTGCAAAAATCATTTTTAGGTTTACAATATGCTATTTCATCAAAGATCCAATGCAAGTTTAGCGAGGCTCAGCCCCGAGTTTAGAATCTTCATGTCCGCCGATTTAGAAAGTTTGACGATAGTTTGAAACGGGCATAAAAAATTTAAAGACGGTCGAAACAATGCAAAACTTTTGCATGGTGTCAACTTATATGACATAGTTGCTAGGAAAAATACCAAACTTGGTATGTTGATTGTGTCAAAAAAACCTTCACAAAATGACTTATCTCAATTGAGGTTTTCTAACTTTCAGGTCAAATGACCAATGTTATGGCTTGAATCGCGGTATTGTATTTGATAATATGCCCATATTATGCACGCATGTGTATCATGGGATGGAGAACAATGTTGCAGGAGGAAGTTTCCTTTTCGTCGCACCAAAAATCCATTTTTCATTTTTCGAGTGCAAAAAACTGGGTGTTTTGTGAAGCAACCACCAAATGAAAATTTCAAAATGGTACCACCCCATTTAAAAAAAGAGTAGACCACCTTGAAAGGACAATGTTCCAACTGGGATATCTCAAAGCTTTCCGTCCACCCCTCGTGAAAAAGACAAATTTACGCCGAATCGGTAGGAAGTGAGACAGATTTTAACTACAGGTACATGATCTTATGGTCATGATTTTTTGCAAAAATAATTTTTAGGTTCAGAATATGCTATTTCATCAGAGATCCAATGCAAGTTTACCGACGGTCAGCCCTTATCTAAGAATCTTCATCTCCACTGATTTAGAAAGTTTGACGATAGTTTGAATCGGGCATTAAAAACTCAAAAAATATCGAAACAATGCAAAACCTTCGCGTGGTGTCATATTATGTGACATAGTTGCAAGGAAAAAATACCAAATTTTCCTTTTCGTTGTACCAAAAATCCATTTTTCATTTTCCAAGTGCAAAAAACGGGGTGTTTCATGAATCGTGGCATAGTTTTGGTTAGTCTAGTATTAAAAAGTTACAATACATAATTAAATAGATGTTGGAGATGTCATATTTGGATTCCTCTCATTTTTCTGATCGATTTGGATATATTATTTGTCGAATTACGATTTACAAATTTGTATATATGAATTATTCAATTTTAAATGGAAAAAAGGCAAAATAAATAAAATTTATTTTATTTTTATTTGAATTTTAGATTATTATTACCTATTCATCATTGTTTACTTAAATAATTGTATGAAATGTAAAAAAATAAAGACGTCTAACATTATAGTCCAATGGTTAATAGGATTGATATGATAGTATTTATAACAAGTTCTAATTTCTTTGCCGGAAGCTCATGTGGAAGGAATGGAGAAGTTAAGCGTGCTAGGCCTGGAGTAGTGTTAGGATGGGTGACCAATCGGAAAGTTTGACAACTAGTGTAATTTGACTTGAGATTAAGTGTATTTAGAATTAAAAATGTCAATGTGAGATTAATGAGTTAAACAATTCAAAAATGTTAAAAAAAATAATCTTGAAAAAAAAAATTGGAATAGCCAAACGGCTTATAGTCATCGAGGTGGGACCCATATGTAGATATATACACCGATGGCTTTTCTACTCCGACGGGTAGAGGGGCTATGCCTATGGGCTTGTACGCCGACGGCCATACGCCGACGGCAACCGCCGTCGGTGATGTCTACGGATTTCTATTCTTGTAGACAGTTGTTGGGCCTCCAAGTGCAGAGGTTTGTAGAACAGCAGCAAGTTTTCCCTTAAGTGGATCGCCCAAGGTTTATCGAACTCAGGAAGGAAGTGGTCAAAGGTATTCCCTTTCAAGCAACCCTGCAATCAAGATTCAAGAAGTCTCTTGTGTCCCCAACACACCCAATACACTTGTCAGGTGTATAGGTGCACTAGTTCGGCGAAGAGATAGTGAAATACAAGTGGTATGGATAATTATAAGTGGTAACAGTGCTAGAAAATAGATTAATGGTGTGGAAAAGACTAAAGTAAAACTGAAATAAAGATAGAAGTAAGCAAACATGTAATAGATCTAATTGCAAACGTTGTATCAATGCTTAGAAACAAGGCCTATGGATCATACTTTCACTAGTGAACACTCTCTCATATAAATATCTTCTCTTTATGATACTACTCTTACTACTCTCCGGTTGAACACTCTAATCGATGGTAGGGGTATAACATCACACCTCAAAGTAAGTCTTTCCCATCTAGAAAACCCCACACTGTCACCTTGAGCACTAGATGGTTCCAAGAAACACCACAATTTTATAAAGACATCCAACTCCAAATATAACTCATAACAAGTATTTGTAATCTCTAGCCTAAGTGCCACCATGGTGTGCACACTGTCAACTTCACACACATGGGGAGAGCAGAGATCTATTAAAGCACTTGAGTAGCAAGCTAGATCTATAGATTACAAGCTCATGATCACAATATGATCATGCATAGAGAGAGAGATGAACACATAGCTGCCGGTAGAACCCTTAGCCTCGAGAGAGAACTACTCCCTCCTCATCATGGGAATCAGCAACGGTGATGGAGATGGTGGTGGAGATCGATGGAGCTGGCTCCAGGGGCACTTCCTCGTCCCGGCAGGGTGCCGGAACAGAGACTTTTTGTCCCCCGAATCTCCTCTTCGGTGGCGGCGGCGCTGCGGAACTTTTTGTGGCTGGAGGCTTGACGATTTAGGGTTTTCGCATCGGGAGGAATATATAGGCGAAAGGGCAAGGTCGGTGGAGGCCGGAGGGTCCCACACCACCTGGTGGCGCGGCCAAGGGGGACCCGCGCCACCCTATGGTGTGGCTGGCCCCTGGCCCCTGGCCCCTCTCCGTCTCGTATCCTGGCATCTGATGACTTCCGGAAAAATAGGCACTTTAGCTCTTGTCCCGTCCAATTCCGAGAATATTCATTTTCTGACTTCCTAAAACCAAAAACAGCAGAAAACAGGCAACTAGCACTGTGGCTTCTTGTTAATAGGTTAGTCCAAGAAATCATATGAAAAGTACTCCAAAGTTGGAACAAAACACAAGAAAGTAGATAAAACCAAGCATGGAACATCAAAAATTATAGATACATTTGCAAAGTATGCATCAATCAACAAGTCTTGGGACAATGCACATAGAACTAAGAATGGCCACTATGCTCTCAAAGTAGGTGCATAAAGATAGAAGGTGGGGACTCAATGTATAAGTGGAAGAAAGGCCTTCATAGAAGGAAGTAGGGATTCAAGTCTCATAAAGAGCTTCCAAAAATTATGGTACTTATAGCTTTCAGCTCTCATTGCCCCTATCATAAGCATCTTGAAGTGATTAACGTTAAAGTGAACAAACTATGGTGTACATGCACTACATGAAATGTGTTGACTAGTGACCTTTTCTTAATGACTATGATTTTTTTGGTCATAGATCTATGACCATTCCGAATTGAATGGTCGTAGGGCCTTTTGGAGGGTCCAAAACATGAAAAACTACGACCTTTATTGTTAGAAAAGTCATAACTTGCTTACACCAGTTGGTCATAACATAGATAACACTTGTCTACGACCTTTATTTTAAGCGACTACGACCAATTTAAATGGTCATGGCAACTCATACACGATGTCTTAAAGTGACTTGTCAGCCACCTCAGCATTTCCGTCTATGTGTCATGTCCATATATCCACTTTTGCTTATGTGTCTAGATAACACTAGATTTAAATCTACCACTAACATATGGGACCAACTGCCAAGTGGCATTACAGGGTTATCCAACGACACGTGACACCTGACTCCCACGTGGCACTGTTAATGAATAGCATCTCAACCGTCTAATGACCAGCATCGAACGATCCAATTTTCACTCCCACCCAATCACACTGTGTACCTGTCTATATAGATTAGCCGGGAAACCAAATTCAGAAAAATGTTCGCGGGGAGACCAAAATATCGCTAAGTCCCCTTCCGCATCTCGCAAACCCTAACAGCTGCCCTCTTCTCTCTTCCTGCTGCCGCGGCCCGCAGATCCAACCCTAACAGCCGCCTTCTTCTCTCATCCTGCCGCCGCCGCCCGCAGATCCACATCACGCAGCCTCCCACTCCGAAACCACCAGCACCACCACCACCCACCACTTTTCTTCTCTCCCCAATGCCACCACTTGGCTCCCCCATCCGCGCCCCTCTTCTTCTCCTACTCCATCTGCCGCCTTCACCTCTCGAACACGTACACGCCGCAAAACCTAGATCACCAGGGCATGTAGGAGGTGAAACACGAAGGGCACGGGGAGGACGCAGAGGGATACCAGTATTTTGCGGCCACTCATCGTCGTCTGGTGGCGGCATCGTGGAGGCAGCACATCGAGCCATGAGGCCTCTGGCGCCGGTGGACTATGCGGGATGCGAGCAGCCAGACCCGGCGGGTTCGTCGGGCCGGTTGCGGACGCCGCTGACTCTGCTGCGGGTGGGGTCTTGGCCGCGGGTGACGCCATGCCATGAGAGGTCGTCTCGCGGGGAGGACAGGCTGGTGCTCGCGCCACCGCGCTGATTGGCGACGGGCGACTTCACCTCTGGCGACTTCACGGGAGGGAGGCCATGGACGTGTACAGCTCTGCAGGTTCTCTGTCAAGGTATATGGGTCTGATGCCGATGCACCCCCTTAGTTTGCCAGTTTGGTGACATGATCTATACTAGGAAGGTACAATTTATCTCAAATGCTGGTTGTCCATCTGCTCCCATAACTGTGTAGTGCAAGGGAAGACGATCTTCGAACATTGTGAAATGTAGCATATTTTCCTATTTGAGGAACACTAGCTTTACCTGCCACATAGAACAAATGTAGCTTAAGCCTGAAGTGGTTTGATACAACCGTCGCTCTGGTCTATAATGTGTGGCATGTGTCTTGTGTCATCTAGAACTATTGAAGCCCTTGATCTTTGTTGTTTAATTGGTAGCTCTAAAATAACTATCTCCATGATGTCCACAGACCGAGTCAAATTTCGTTTTCTGTTGTTTATCTTGCACCTTAGCTTGGTCAAAACAATTGTGGTCTGATCTACAGATAAGAGGTGGAGGCAAAATGTGGACACAGTTGTAGGTCGGTAGCAACAAGTATTCTAGATTACAAAGACGGCATGGTTGAAGATGATTGCTTCACACTAAAGCAGGTTGAGGAACTTGGTCAGAAATCATGGACTTGGAAAATCTGGAAGTGGCAAGGTATATGCTAGTAGAATTACAGAAGCATGCATATATGTTCAGATGGATGTACATTCATTCTAAATAATATTATTTTTTGCATATGAGATTTGGTCTACGTGATGAAGCCAGTAGAATTACAAAAGCATGTATGTTCAGATCAATGTAGCCATGTTATATGGTTTGTTGTATACTAGCAGCTCCAACTTTTATGCTTTTAGGACTATAGCTGCCCCGTGGGTTCATATATAGTCGTGGATACTATAGTTTGGACCTGTTGTCGTTGATCCTAGCTTGGCTTCAGATGATTCCTTGTCTGTCCTATGGTTTCTCCAATGAATCCTATTATTATCTATTCATGATCTATCTTGTCGTTTTCTCACTCTATTTTCTCTTGTCCCAAGTTTATTGCAGCTTGCTGGCACCTATATTCGCCCAAATTGAAGGCATGTCGGGGAGCGTCCGCGTCGTGCAAGAGTTCAAGCTGCTCGCTTCCAAGTCTCACCACGGCGGCCTCGACTATGTTGTCCAGGATCTTGTCAACATGAGTACCTCAAGGTTGAATTATTCTCGTTGGTCGCGCTCCTCGAATTGATTGATGCACTGCTTCTATCCTTTTATGTGTTGTTTCACTTCTGGCCAGCGACAAACTTTTCTATTGTAGGCTTATTCTTGTTCTGAATTGTGAATCGGTAGCTCTTTGTTCATCTAAATGTGTGTTGGTGTGCATCGGTCCAATGGTGGCATTCTCACCACCGGATGTGTGTTGGTGTGCATCTAAATGTGTGTTGTTTCCTTCAAAACAGGGATGTACATATATTTTCTTGACTAAAATGTATATACTCTTATTTCATTAATTGAGTGGTCTGTAATTCCGTTCCCTTTTTCTAATAATATTATTTTATGATTTTGTGCTTAGTTAGTAAGCCATCAACATAGAAGAAACTGTTATACTCCAAAACAAGCTGGGAGATACCAATACAGTAGGAAGCACAGCCGCTGTAAAACATACTACTGGTAGCCTTATGTTGAGTTTTTATTAGTTTGGTGGCATTGATTTTGATTGCTTATTTCCCATTATTACTTCTAAAGGCTTGGTTAGCTCAGTTTTTTGCATGTCCTCGTGGTTTTTGACTAGGGGCCTTTTGTCATATGGCTTCGATTTATTTAATGACTCAAGACAAGGAAAATGCATGTGTTCCTTGAAGTCTTCTACGTCATTTACAATAGTCCTAGAAGAGGTAGTACTAAGATGGTAAACCGTTGATCTTTCTATATGTATATGTGCCCAGCTATAGAATGATACTTCAGGATTTGATGTAAGTACGAAGTAATAAGATTGACAAACAGTTAACTATGATAAACCATCTGCTACTTGTTCCTTTGTTACCACCAGAACTCTGACATGTTGTAGCGGAAGTGTTTGTGGATGGCTGGTGTCCCTATCGATAGTATCATGGCATCGCGCCCTGCAGGGGGTGTCATAGTTCTCCTTCTTAGGTACTACAGGCTTTTCATCTTTGCCCTTCATGTGTTTCTCGTAATGCTACTAAAACTTTGTATGCGATTTCTCATGAGTTAATTTAGTTAATTGGAACCCCTTGGAGTTTATCTTGTATATTTATTATTTCTGAGTTTAAGCATGAAATAGTTGTTGTTATGAAAGTGATCTTTCACCTCTTTGGTGTTGTTGTCGGTGTATATGATACCTTGCTTCCCTGTTACCCTGACATGTTTCCATTACTTATACAAGTTGGAAGTCGTTGTTGTGTATATGAAGCTAATACCAAGTTGTAACATTAAGTTGGAAGTCGTTTCTGTGTCCTGTGCTAGCTTGTTTGTTTGCGTAGTGACTAGAGGAAACTCCTGTAGCATTGTCACATCTTTTTTTTGTTTTATGCGACATGTTTTTTTAATCACAGTGATTTAAGACAGTAAGATCAACAACACTCTTTGTTGTCTTAGCTTGCACTTCTTTAACGTCCTAAGATTCTTAGTTATCAAAAACACCTAAGAAGTAATACTAATAGATCTGAGGGATGATGCACACAACACATGCTTCCGAACTAAGTTTAATTGAGATTGTATGTTTTCCATGTTAGCCAGCCAGCCAGATCACCACCCATCTTACTTCGGGTACTCTTTCAAGTGCTTAAAAGCACTCATGTGTATGTGTTGTATTGTTGTCTTATTGGTCCAGAACAATATTATTGGTAATTTCTTGGTTGCTCATCGATAGTAATGACTCTTGTAGCTAAGTATAAGTACATCTAGGTTGCTGCGTAGGTGAATTTGAGTTCAGGCATCAGGATCATGTTGACTAGTTACTGACCACATACGTGTCTTGCCATTCTAGGCATCTTCGGGAAGCACAAGACACAGTAGCAACTGCCGAGGCACAGGCAGTGGCAGTCAGCGTCCAGCGAGGGCAAGGATACCAACCAAACCTAGAAGGCGGATATCTTTTTTCCTGTTTACGTATGGTCAAGTACAACTCAGTTTTATTAAGTATCAACTACTAAATATGCCCTATTTCTGCATTGTTTTGGAGCTTTCGAAAATATTGCACCCTCGTGCTTTTGCATAGCTTAACATGTTCTTTTGTTGTTACCAGATATTAAGTGGTGTTCCTCTCCTTTACAAGATTTGTAGTCTTAAGTTTGAAGAAGCTCGTAGTCTGAGTTTTGAAGTCTGAAGTCAGAGCCAGATTTTAGATCACAGTATTACTATGTTAGATAAAGATTATGGGATGATTGTAATAGAAATTGTTTTGTTGTTACTTAAAAGTGTTCGATCCGTTATATTGTGTATTTGAAGTATTTGTTTTTTACTGTCAAACAGTGCAAAACTGTAATCTGTGAGAAATTGGAATCTAATGAGTGGATATTGTAGGAATTTGAATGCTGACTAGCGGACCTGTGTGGAACTTACGCCTCACTAGTAGGGCCTAGTAGATAATCACCACTGACAAGTAGGGCCCATCTGACATGTGGGACCAATCGTAAATTAAATCGAAAAAATGAAAATGTTGGGCTAACAAAATTTTCACGGCCAAATATATGGGCTTGTCCCACATAATAAATGGATAGTAAAATCCAAGGCTTAGAAAACAAAAGGCTGGAATTGTTGGGCTAGCCCATGTAAAGCACTGAATTGGGCCAGGCTGAATTTGATCAATGACCATCTGATTTGGTCATAGATTTGCCACGTAGGATCGGCCACGTAGGATCTGACGTGGACAGGGTAGATAACCCATGTCCAATTTTTTTGGTCATAACTTCTATGACCATCTATTTTGGTCATAACTGACCAATTCAAAAAAAAGGTCGTTAGTTGTCTATAGTGACCCTTGTTATGTGAACTACTGTTTTTGGTCATAGAAAGGTCACAGATGAATTACTATGACCTTTCTATGACCAATATTTGGGGTCACCAGTTAGGACAATCCTTGTAGTGATGCTTGACAAAGTATAAGTTAGAAATCTCATGTCCCTTATATACGAGGGCCGCTCCTCATGCTACTCAAGTTTAGTCACCGGTAAGTTCTTGTCATTGTAAGTACATGTGTATCATAGAGAACCGCCAACGGGGTACCCCTTGCCCGATGATACGGAAGAATCCCCATATCAAAATGACAAGGCAAGGAGACAACGAGCATCTCAGCAATCTTCTTATTTACCATGGGAATATGGTGCTTTTTCTCTCTTTCCTCTTTTCATAATCTTATTTTTTTCTCTTTTCTCTTTTTTCTCAATATAGGACTCTTTTTTTATAAGAAGAATGCTTCATAGACGGCTCATTATGGTTACGCTGCAGGTTTCCACGATGTCAGCATGGATTAGACCAGCGGCCCAAGCGTTTCTCTAACACATATACATAACTCCATGGACTTACAAGGCCCCTTTCATTTCACACTGACGACATCCATATACAAAAGAGCATGATATCAACTAGGTACAAGTACCAAGTGCAATGTTGAAAGCGTTCCCTATGAAAGCATGGTTCTGCTAATTCCCAACAAATAAGTGCAAGCATATACAACATAGACGACACAATGGTTCAAGTTTATTAAGGGAAAGAAAAGTAAAGTCTGCCATCAAGTTCGTGAGAGCTTTAATCACTAGTTTTCTCATAACAAGTTTAATTTGGAAGGTAAACAAAAGCATGAATATACTTGGAATAGCATAAGCTAGTAGGTAGGTATGGTGGACTCTTTGGAAAAACTTGGTTTAAGGGTTGGATGCATGAGTGGAACTCATACTTGGTTGTGGAGGCTAGCAAAAGACTGGGAGCGACAAACTAAGAGTGCAAAAATGGCCATAATTATGCAGAGCGACAAAACATCATTGATCAAAGCATAAAGTGATACTACAAGTTGAAAACTAAAGGATCATAAAGGCTATGGTGACTTGAGATAGTCATAACATGGTGTGAGCATGCGCCAAGTCAACCCAAATAAAGCATCAAAGGAGAATACCACAATACTATGCTTTAATATGCTAAAACAACGCATGATTCATCCAAAGCACATTAAGAAATCTCAATTGTTTATAACATGTCATGCTGCAGCAAAGAATATTAAGCATAAAGCCAAAACAATATCAAGCATGGCACGACGAAGCATAGGCCACAGTCAAAAACAAGTGCTCTTTACCACTTAAGCATGAACTTTTCCTACTCTTTTCCAAACCAAACCAAACTATTTGAAAACCAATGTATGAAAGAGGGGGTCCAACCAATTTATTCAGCAAACTAAGCAAACAAAGCAAACGAAAACCAAAAACAAAAACAAAAAAGAAGATGCTCCAAGAATAACACAACTAGGCATGAAACAATAAAAATGAAGTGTTTGAATGAAACCTGGGATTTTTTATTGATGAAGAAAGGGATACCTTGGGAATCCCCAAGATTTGACGCTTGTACTTCTTGGATATTTCTTGGGGTGACACGCGTGGCATCCCCAAGCTTGAGCTTTAGTCCATTCTTCATCTCATTACTCATTCCTTCCATACACCTGAAATTTTTCCTTCATACAAAACTTCACACAATCTTTATTAACAACATTAGTGCACTCAAGATAATAAGTCTTTAGGTTCAGTTCTAACACCAATAAAACTTTCATTAAAACACAATCTACTGCAGCACTTCCCTCAAAAATTTTAATTCCCCAAAAGAACTCAAAAAGGAACGAACAAGAAGCAAATGCAGAAAATGGCAGAAATCTGTCAAAACAGAACAGCAGGTAAAGACGAATTTTTTTGAAGACCTTCTGTTGCTCAAATAAAAACGTGTTGATCTAACGAACGTTAGATAACAACCTGGGGCAGAAGCACAAAAATTCACGACTCAAAAAGACGTACAGAGATTTTACACGAATTTTTACGGTGAAGCACAGAAATCTGTTTCGGGACAGCAACTTTCCCAATCATTACTTCTCCCTCATTAGAGGTTACTCTTGGCACAAAAAGCAAATAAAAAGGATAAGGAGCGGTTATTACAGAGGTAATAACTTCCAAGACTCATCTAAAACTTTTGGGTTATCTCCCAATAAGTACTTTTCTTTAACGCCTTTAAGTTAGGCATGATAGTTTGAGAAAATGCTCACATAAGAAATATGAATTGAAGTAAAAGAGAGCATCAAGAAGCAAATTCGAAACACATTTAAGTCTAACCCACTTCCTATGCATAGGAATCTTGTAAAGAAACAAGTCATGAAACCACAAAGCAACAAGCATACGAAAGCAAAACAAGTGCAACTTCAAGACTTTCAACATAAAGAGGGGAAACTTAATATTATTAAGATGCATAAAACCATGTTTCCCTCTCTCATAATAACTTTCAGTAGAATCATGAATAAAATTAACAATATAACTATCACATAAAACATTCTTATTATGAGCCACATGCATAAAAGAATTAATACTCTCCACATAAACATAGTCATTCTTATTAATTATAGTGGGAGCAAATTCAACAAAATAGCTATCATTATTATTCTCATCACCATAATCATCAAATATAGGAGGCATATTGTAATCATAATTAATTTTCTCCTCAATAGTAGGTGGACTGAAAATATCATATTCATCATTGTAATCATCATATATTGGAGGTTTGGTATCATCATAAGCAATAGAATAGCTATCTTCCAAAGCTGGAGAACTAAAAAGATTAATTTCATAAAGACTAGCTTCCCCAAGCTTAGACTTTTCCATAGCATTAGCAATAATGGTGTCCAAAGAATTCATACTAACAACATTGCTATTAGCATGTAAATAAAGTTCCATAGGTTTTTTAATTTTCTCTTTGAACACTTCATGTCCTAACTCAAGATAAATACTATAAAGCTCTCTAATTTTTTTTGTTTTCCATTAAACCTAACTAGTGAAAACAAGAAACAAAAATACAAAATTGCAGAATCTAAAGGAAATAACTTCGAGCACTCATACCGGAGGATGTGAGTACCTTTTACCTTACCTCCCGGGCAACGGCGCCAGAAAATAGGCGTTTGCCGTGGGAGGTTCTGCTTCTTTAATCCTCCGATGTGAATACCTTTTACCTTACCTCCCCGGCAATGGCGCCAAAAATAGCTTGATGTCTACGCACTTCTATTCTTGTAGACATTTGTTGGGCCTCCAAGTGCAGAGGTTTATAGAACAGCAGCAAGTTTTCCCTTAAGTGGATCACCCAAGGTTTATCGAACTCAGGAAGGAAGTGGTCAAAGGTATTCCCTTTCAAGCAACCCTGCAATCAAAATACAAGAAGTCTCTTGTGTCCCCAACACACCCAATACACTTGTCAGGTGTATAGGTGCACTAGTTCGGCGAAGAGATAGTGAAATACAAGTGGTATGGATAATTATAAGTGGTAACAGTGCTAGAAAATAGATTGATGGTGTGGAAAAGACTAAAGTAAAACTGAAATAAATATAGAAGTAAGCAAACATGTAATAGATCTAATTGCAAAGGGTGTATCAATGCTTAGAAACAAGGCCTAGGGATCATACTTTCACTAGTGAACACTCTCTCATATAAATATCTTCTCTTTATGATACTACTCTTACTACTCTCCGGTTGAACACTCTAATCGATGGTAGGGGTATAACAGCACACCTCAAAGTAAGTCTTTCCCATCTAGAAAACCCCACACTATCACCTTGAGCACTAGATGGTTCCAACAAACACCACAATTTCATAAAGACATCCAACTCCAAATATAACTCATAACAAGTATTTGTAATCTCTAGCCTAAGTGCCACCATGGTGTGCACACTCTCAACTTCACACACATGGGGAGAGCAGAGATCTATTAAAGCACTTGAGTAGCAAGGTAGATCTATAGATTACAAGCTCATGATCACAATATGATCATGCATAGAGAGAGAGATGAACACATAGCTGCCGGTAGAACCCTTAGCCTCGAGAGAGAACTACTCCCTCCTCATCATGGGAATCAGCAATGGTGATGGAGATGGTGGTGGAGATCGATGGAGATGGCTCCGGGGGCACTTCCCCGTCCCGGCAGGGTGCCGGAACAGAGACTTTTTGTCCCCCCAATCTCCTCTTCAGTGGCGGCGGCGCTGCGGAACTTTTTGTGGCTAGAGGCTTGACGATTTAGGGTTTTCGCATCGGGAGGAATATATAGGCGAAAGGGCAAGGTCGGTGGAGGCCGGAGGGTCCCACACCACCTGGTGGCGCGGCCAAGGGGGACCCGCACCACCCTATGGTGTGGCTGGCCCCTGGCCCCTCTCCGTCTCGTATCCTGGCATCTGATGACTTCCAGAAAAATAGGCACTTTAGCTTTTGTCCCGTCCAATTCTGAAAATATTCATTTTCTGACTTCCTGAAACCAAAAACAGCAGAAAACAGGCAACTAGCACTATGGCTTATTGTTAATAGGTTAGTCCAAGAAATCATATGAAAAGTACTCCAAAGTTGGAACAAAACACAAGAAAGTAGATAAAACCAAGTATGGAACATCAAAAATTATAGATACATTTGCAATGTATCAGTTGGCGCAGCCTACGCCAACGGGATTTTGGGGCTGCGCTGACAGGGCTCGGCCATCGGCGTATCAGTCTTCTCTCGTAGTGACAATCCATTTTCTCCTATACATGTTCTCCTGATTACAACAATAATATAAAGATTCGGAGACCTAATTAACAAGCATAGTAATCGCTAGTCGAACACGACAAGCTCCCACATCTCACTTTCCGCAAGATCTATTGGAATTCCCATAGATCGATCACATCAGATTAGACAAACGCACATTCTCGAAAAAAATCTTAAGGCCAGGGGCACGTGTCTGTTATTTTTTATTATTTTCTTCTCAACTTCACGGTTACAAGCTTACACGTCCTGATCATGTATAAATACACGGCCAAGACCACGCGAGCCAATTCATACACGGACTCACTATAACCTAAATTGACTCGAACTGGTCCTAACTAGTAGTAGTACGTACACAACTAGCTAGCTTAGGAAACTCAACTAGTAAACCTACTCGGACACCACAAGTACTAAACCTCATGTCTAAACTGACATGCACTTACCTAGTTAGACTCTTACCTTTGACTAGCACTTCACGTCCATGACATGCAATGCCAAACTGACTAGGAAACATAACACTTTCCAAAACAACTAGAACCGACTCTACTAATCAAGATTAGTGCTAACAAGATCAACCTATCACAAACAACTGATTTATTGGTATGTTTCCCGTATTCAGAATTTCAGATACACACAGCTTTGAGCAGAATTTTAGATACAAGTACACAGTAAAAGAAAAGATAAATAGATATAACTCATAATCACAACCGCACTATTTTCCTATACACGTGCTGCTGCTTACAAGTTCACAACAATTAAAGGGGCCTAAGCGAAGAATAGCCACACTAAAGGGGCCTAAGCAACCGCACTAATGCAGTACATCAGAGTCTTCATGATTGGGATCGCACCACACTAAAGGACCCTAAGCGAAGTATAGCCAAGCTAAAGAAAGAGCTAGAGCAACTGCGTAGGGGTGCGGTGTTGACAGAATCATCTAGTAGACAAAAGGAGATCCAGGTTCTCATCGAGAACTTGCTGGAACAGGAGGAGATCTATTGGCTTCAGAGGGGGCGTGTGAATTGGCTCATGTGTGGGGATAGGAACACATCCTACTTCCATAATGCTGCAACAGCACGCAAGAAGAGGAACCTAATCCGTAGACTCCTCGACGATACAGGAGTATGGAAAGAAGGTACCCAACTAAACAATCATGTTGTGGAATATTTCACTAATCTCTTCACCTCAGAAGATACAGGGCAGCATACAGGTGTACTGGAGGCGGTGCACTTGCGGATCAGCTCTGCCATGAATGGCGTACTGCTTGCCCCATACACAACGGAGGAAGTTAAGAAGGCGTTATTCAGCATTGGCGATCTTAAAGCGCCAGGCCCGGATGGATTGCATGCCATCTTTTACAAAAGGTTTTGGCACCTCCTAGGAGACGATCTAGTCCATGAGGTGCTCCAAGCTGTGAATAACTGTGAGATCCTGGAAGGCTGGAATGACACTACTATAGTGTTGATTCCAAAGATCAAAAATCCAGAGAAGGTCACACAATTTAAGCCCATTAGCCTATGCAATGTGGTCTATAAGGTGATATCCAAAATGTTGGCGTCAAGACTCGGGGGTCTCCTCTCTGAGATTATTGGACCAACACAAAGTGCCTTTGTTCCTGGGCGTCTTATTACAGACAACGTTCTTGTGGCATATGAATGCTTCCATGCGATCAAGAAGAGGAGGCAAGGAAAGAAGGGTATGTGTGCGGTCAAGCTTGACATGCACAAGGCTTATGACCGGGTAGAATGGGGCTTCCTGGAGAAGGTTACGTTAAAAATGGGTTTTGACCAACGTTGGGTGAAACTAATCATGAAATGCGTAACGACAGTTCGCTACAGAGCCCGAGTCAACTCGGATGAGAGTGACCTGTTTACACCATCAAGGGGATTACGCCAAGGGGATCCCCTCTCACCATACTTGTTCTTGATGTGTGCAGAAGGCCTCACGGCCTTACTTGCTAATGCGGAACTAGAAGAGGATCTCATCGGCGTGAAAGTTTGCAGGGAGGCGCTGGCTATTTCTAACCTCCTTTTTGCGGACGACTCACTCATCTTAGTGCAAGCAGATGTGGGGAATGCAGGATGCTTGAAAAGGATCCTTGATGAATACTGTGTAGTGTCGGGCCACATGATCAGCGTGGACAAATCTAGCATCTTCTTCAGCTCAAATACCCGGGTTGAGGAGAGGGCTGACATTTGCACTATGTTGGAAATAATGACTGAAGCGTTGACAGATAGATACCTGGGACTCCCGGCCATAGTCGGAGCTGATCGGAGTGACTGTTTTCAGTTCCTGATTGACCGGATATGCAAGAGGATTATCGGATGGAAGGAGAAACTCCTATCCGCTGGTGGGAAAGAGGTTTTGCTCAAAGAAATAGCACAAGCTATACCATCATACACGATGTCGGTCTTTAAGATTCCACAAAAAATTTGTAAAGGAATTATCGCAGCGATGTCAAAGTTCTGGTGGGGAGATGGTGCTAATCAGAAGAAGATGCATTGGTTAGCGTGGTGGAAAATGTGTGTGCCAAAAGGAGAAGGGGGATGGGCTTTAGAGACATCCATTCTTTTAATTTGGCTCTACTAGCAAAACAAGCGTGGAGACTAATTGAGGAGCCAGAATCCTTATGCGCCAAGGTTCTCCGAGCCAAGTACTTCCCATCAGGAGACCTACTCAATGCAGAGTTGAGAAAAGGCAGCACCTTCACATGGCAGAGTATATGGGCAGGATTACAAACTTTCAAAAAAGGGCATATCTGGAGAGTTGGACAAGGAAACTCGATCAATATTTGGGAGGACGAGTGGGTTCTGAGTAGCCACTCAAGGAAGGTAATTACACCAAAGGGGCAAAATATCCTCACAAGAGTCAGCGAACTCATTGACCCGATCACCAATACTTGGGATGAAGAACTGGTGACACAGACGTTTTGGCATGTTGATGCAAGACGAATAATGGCTATTCCGCTATCTTCGCATACGATGGACGACTTTGTATCCTAGCACTTTACCAAGAAAGGTCTTTTCTCGGTCCGGTCTGCTTATTTGGTTGAGTGGGAAAGCTAGTTCGGCCATAGATTAAACCGGGCGGAAGATGGACCAATGTAGAAGCATCCTATATGGGATAACATATGGAAACTAAGAGTGCCCAGCAAGGTTAAAATCTGTATCTAGCGTATTATGTAGGAGACGCTACCATGTCGGGTGGTTCTGGCTAATCGGCATATGAGAATTAGCCCTCAGTGACCGTTATGCAACATTGGAGCAGAGGACGTAAAACACCTCCTCTTCGAGTGCCAGAGAGCTCGCCAAGTGTGGGATTACTTGGGGCTAGGGCAGATTATCGACAGTGCATGTGTGATCAACCGAGCGGGACAGGCGGTCCTTGAGTATATTCTTTGCACTAAACAGCACGTGATGCCGGTTTTTGGTACTGCTAGCATTCCAGAACTGGTTGCAGTCACGGCCTGGTACTTGTGGTGGGAAAGATGTAAAGCAACGAGAGGAGAAGCTTTACAAGACCCAGATATGACGGCGAGGGCAATTGATGCGCTATATTCAAACTACTATGCTGCGAATACTCCCAAGGTAAAATCGAAGAGGGGAGGATGGTTGAAACCGCTCAAAGACTTTGTTAAGGTCAATGTTGATGCCTCCTTCGATGCTGATCAGCTGAGGGGTACTACAGGAGCGGTTATACGGGACTGCCATGGAAACTTTGTTGCCGCATGCAATAACAAATTGGAGTGCGTCCTCGATGCATTTTCAGCTGAAGCGCATGGAATGAAACAGGGTCTAATCCTCGCTCAATCGGTGGGGTGCAACCGTATCATCCTATCTTCAGATTGTACCGACGTGATCAAGATTATGCAAGACGGAGGCAACTCAAGTGGTGCTGCTGCTACCGCCTTTGACGATTGTTACCATCTCTGTTTAGAGTCTTAGAGAGTGATCTTCGAACACTCCTATAGGGAGGCCAATTCTTTTGCTCATGAATTGGCTAAACTAGCTAGAGGGACGCCGGTTCAAACTTGGCTTGACCAGGCTTCCTGATTCCCTTATTCCCCTGTTATGATCCGATGTAACTGTGATTGGTGATAAATAAAGATGGTAACAAGTGTTCAAAAAAAATTCACAACAACTAGAATATACCGTTAGAAAGACCTAATTAACAAGCATAGGGACCACTACTCAGAACCAGACGAGCTCCAGCATCTCGCTTCTTGTCGAGATTAAGTGGCTCTGGCCCCTTCACCATTCACACCGTTGGTTTCTCCGTCCATGGTTCCAGCAGCAGCGCTGCTACTCGGCAACTGATGGGCATCCAAAATACTAGACGTTCCACCGTCCATCTTCTCATTCCCTCCAGAGTCAGATGGCCCCGAAGCTTCGGCAGCACGCTCAGCTGATTGTGATTCTTGCTTGTCGAATGGAGGCAGCGGCCACTGGCATGGGAACACCTAGTGGTTGTGGGCGAACCCTGCGACGCTGGAACAGGCTTTCTTCAACCACGGGTGTCGGTGCTGGTGCTGGTACTGATGCAGGAACATCGATGACATTGCTGTGCCCGAGTAGTATGGAGGAGAATCATAGTAACCCTCTAGTTGCCAGGGTTTGATCAGTCATTACTCGTCGGGGGCTAGAACCCGTACCCAGGCCTCGGCACCCGCTGCTGCAAGGACACAACCTTTAATTTAAGAGCAATTCTAGCACCTTTGTGCTGTTTTGGCGATGTACATGAAGACGGAATAGCCTACATAAGACCTTGGAAATGATCCAGTTGTAGCTTCTACAGGTAATGGCATGAATGACTGCCTTCATATTGAAACATAACCAAGGAGTGAACAAGTATAAGACACAAGATATAAAGATGCCAGGTTCCTCAATCCTTACCCGAGTCAAAATCACAATTTGGCATCATGGTGTACATATTGGTTTGCTACAAACAAAAACAGTGAGTAAGGCATAAGGATGGCAAAGCTATTAGACACTGACAAAAAGGAAATAATGAGCAAGACACAAGGACGGCAAAGCATTGTAAGTAGGTCAAAAGAAAAAAGTAACCACAACTCAAACCTGGGAAGGTCTCCATGAATTGGTGGTTGGCCCTGTTCATACAAAATAATAACAATGTGGTGTGACTCACATTATTGCGAGTAGGGTTTAAAACCTCGTTTTGAACCCTAAACATAGTAATTTAGTGATTTTATATGCAGGAGGTCCACATGAGGGTTCATGTGTGAATAACCAAATAAAGATTATAGAATATACTGTGGCAGTAGAATGAATAAATAATGATTTCTAACCATTGATGCAGGTTGACCATGCTCTTCCAACAAATTGTGCTGTGAAAATCGATTCTCCCTTGTACGATATAAGGTCTCGCTAAATGAATTTTAAGCATTCCATGATGCAGGTTGACCATGCTCTTCCAACAAATTGTACTGCAAAAATCGATTCTCCCTTGTACGATGTAATCTCGCTAAAGTATTTCAACACCTCTGCCTGGGAATCCAGTGCTTGTGTTAACTTTACAAGTATCTTCTTATCTATTGCAAAGAAAAGTATTAACATAATAAAATTCGAATAGTACATATAAATCGAAAAGACTAGTAAAGGGGCGCTCCTGGGAGGTCGCGCCGCATCGCTGCTGCTGCCTCCATGTGGCGAGCGCGGAGTGCCTCATGCACTGTCCCGGCCTTCCCCCGTGTGACATATGTTGGATACGGAGAGGGTCGCAGGTCCTTTTTTATTTTCTATTTGTAGATTTGAACACGATAATTGCGATATTTTTCAAACGGGGCGTCCAAATCAATATCCGTTTTCATAACCATGCTAGTAACATTCACATCTTCAAAAGTAGATCCATTGTTGATATGTTTCGAAAAACTTTGTTTCTCACACCGCCTTGATGCATAGTTTGCACTGCCTTTTTGGTCTAGTGCACGGTGCCTTTGGTCACAGTGCACTGCGCGGTGTCCTGGCAGTGCACGGTGCACTGCCTTGTTATACTGTATTGCACTGACTTCGGTCGCACTGCAGGGTGTGGTGTCCTAGCAGTGCACCGTCCATGCACTATCTTGTTTTACTGTATTGCACTGCCTTCGGTCGTACTGCACGGCACGGTGTCCTGGCAGTGCCCCGCCCGTGCACCGTGGCACTGCCTTGTTGTACTGCGTGGCACTGCCTTCGTTCGTAGTGGATTGCACGATGTCCTGGCAGTGCACCACCCGCACACTACCTTATTGTCTTGCGTTGCACTGCTTTCGGGTTCCACTGCACGACGCATTATGCACTGCCTTATTTTACTATATTGCACCATGGATGCACTGCTTTTTCGTTTTTTTCCAGTGCACCGCATTCTTTTTTCTTTTGTTCTAGGGTAAGACAGGGCATTGTATTTTTATTTTTAATTTTTTGCATGGTTCACGTGTATATAGAAAAAGTGTAAAGCAGACCGTAGCTGATAAAATACATGTGTGCATGTAAGATCGATTCCCACGCACTGGGTCGCACTCACCGGCATGGAGATGTGCTCCCGCACCTCAAGTCTACGCGCGTGGAGCCACGTGTCGCTCGTGGAGAAGCCATGCGCATGTTGGAGATATGGCCAAGAGGAAATAATAAAGTGGTTATTATTATATCTTTGTGTTTATGATAAATTTTTGCATCCCATACTATAATTGTATTAAGAGGAAACATTAATACTTGTGTGTTTTGTAAACATAAAAGTGTCCCCAGTAAGCCTATTGTTGAACTAGCTTGTTGATTAATAGATGATCATAGTTTCCTAATCATGGACATTGGATATTATTAATAACAAGATCATATCATTAGGAGAATGATGTGATAGACACACACCCATAGTAAGCATAGCATAAGATCAAGTCATTAAGTTCGTTCTGCTACAAGCTTTCAAATACATAGTAACCTAATCCTTCAACCATGAGATCATGTTAATCACCATCACCGGATGAGTGATTTGATGACATCAAACACCACTTCGTAACTAGGTGGTTATAAAGGAGGCATTGGGTATTCTGAAAGTATGTGTTGAAGCGCATGGATCAAGAATGAAATTTGTCCATCCAAATGACGGATAGATAGGCTCTAGGCCCTCTCGGTGGAATAACAACCAATTGGCTTGCAAGCATGTGACTAGGTCACAAGGGATGTCATATCACTGTACGAGTAAAGAGTACTTATCAGTAATGAGGTTGAACTAGGTATGGAGATACTGATGATCGTACCTCGGATAAGTAGAGTATCGCGCGACAAAGGGAATCGGTATCATATGCTAATGGTTCTTTTGATCATGAAGTCATCGTTGAATATGTGGGAGCCATTATGGATCTCCAGGTCCCGCTATTGGTTATTGATCGGAGAGGTGTCTCGATCATGTCTGCATAGTTCGTGAACCGTAGGGTGACACACTTAAGGTTCGATGTTGTTTAAGTAGATATGGAATATGAGTTGGAGACCGTGTTTTTCAGAATCTCGGATTGGATCCAGGACATCACGAGGAGATCCGGAATTGTCCGGAGAATAAGATTCATATAATGGAAGTCATCTTTAGGGGTTCGAAAAAGTTTTCGGTATTTTGACCGGAGCTTCTAGAAGGTTCTAGAGGGCCAGCAGTGGGCCCACCACCCCAAAAGTAGCCACATGGGCTAAGGGAATGTTGAAGGGGCCCATGGGCCAGCCACACCAGGCCTAAGAAGCCCAACCGGCTAGCCCCATAGGGATAAGATCAAATCCCTAAAAATAGGGGATAAGACTTGGGGGGAAGGAAACTTCCCCCCTCCCCATGCGCCGGCCCTAGGAGGAGGTGGCACAAGGGGCAACCCTAGACGCACCCTCCCTCTATAAATAGAGGGGAGGGGTGGATGACCCCCTTGACCATCCCCAAACCCTAGCCGCCACCTCTCCTCCCTCCTCCTTCTTCCTTCTCCGGCTTAGGCGATGCCCTGCAGGAATTCTCCTCCACCGCCACCACCATGATGTCGTTCTCCTGGGATTCCGAGGGGATCTACTACCTCCTCTACCTTCTAGAACAGGGAGAGGAAGTTCTTTATCGAGTCCGTACGTGTGACGAGTGCCGAAGCGCTGCCGGATCATAGCGCCGGAAGGATCGTCTACATCAACCGCGAGATTAGATCTCATTAAGGCTTTGGATCTTCGAGGGTTAGTTCTCATCCATCTCATTTCACCTATCTCATAGATTAGATTTTGGCTTTTCCATAGATTGGATCTTGGTTTTGTTCGTTCTTGTAGTAGAAAATTTTGTTTTTCCATGCTACGAGCCCTATAGTGGTATCAGAGCCGAATCTATGCGTAGATCTGTTGTACGAGTAGAACACAATGGTTTTGTTCTTGTTGATGCTCTTGTTGTCGCTTGCTTTTCGTGTAATTTGCATCTTGCGGGATGGTGGGATGAAGCGGCCCGGGCTAACCTGGCATGTCGTCGCACATGAGACTTGCTCCACGCTCAACGTGCAACTTGCATTGCACAAGTGGCTTTGCGGGTGTCAGTCTCTTCCACCAAAGTTAAGATCCAACTTACAATATACACTTGAAAACACTTGTATCAGCGTTGTGGCTCTTATTCGTAGATAAGAATGGTTCTTATTCGAAAGCCCCAAGCCACGTAAAACATGCAAACAAAATTAGAGGCGTCTAACTTGTTTTTGCAGGGGCATGTGATGTGATATAGCCGTGATGAGATTGTGATTATATTTGATGTATGAGATGATCTTTATTGTAATACGGCAACCGACGGGAACCTAATGGTTGTCTTTAAATTTGGTAAGACATGCGTTTCTGTTCATCATGTAATAGTTTTATTCCAAGTAGTTGTAATAGTTGCTGTTAGTGATGGACAACCATGAAGCGGCGCCACTGACCTTGACGCCGTGCTGGTGATGATGGACATTATTTCCGTGCTTTGGAGATGGAGATCAAAGGCACAAGAATAAAGGCCATATCATCATGTCACATATTATGAATTGCATGTGATGTTAATCCTTTTTTTCATCTTGTATTCCTTAGATCACGACGGTAGCATTATAAGATGATCCCTCTCACAAAATATCAAGTAATAAAGTGTTCGTACTTAGTAGGCATCGTTGCTAAGACTCTTTGTTTCGAAGCATCTCGTGATGATCAAGTATTATAGATTCTATGTGTGCATACAACGGGTGCAAGCCAGATTTGCACATGCGGATACTAAGGTTAACCTTGATGAGCCTAGCATGTACAGACATGGTCTCGGAACACGGAATACCGAAAGGTAAAGCATGAGTCATATGAATGATATGATGAACATGTTGATTGTTCGCCTTTCAAACTACATCTTCTCTCATGAAGATCGGACCTGGTGTAATGGATTTGGTTCGTGTAATCACTAAGGAAATGTGAGGGATGTTGTTTTGAGTGGGAGTTCACCTAGTTAATTTAATAATTAAATTTTAACTCAATTTATCAAAAACTTAGTCTAAACTCTTTGCAGATATGTTGTAGATCATGGAGGCCCCTACCATCATTTTTAATGTGTTCCTAAAGAAAGAAAAGTTGAAATACAATGGAAGCAACTTCACGGACTGGTTCCATAACATGAGGATTGTCCTCGATGCTGGACAATTGACCTATGTGATGGATGCAACCCTAGGTGACCCACCTGCAAATACTGCGTCTTGAGATGAGCGCAATGTGTATGACACAAAGCATGATGAGTAAAATCTTGTGAAATATGCGATCCTTCTGTCAATGGAGCCTGAACTCCAAAAACGCTTTGAACTCAGCAGTGCTTATGTGATTGTGAAGGAACTCAAAACCATGTTTGAGAGCCAAATCCGTGCTGAGAGATATATGATCTCTAGTGAGTTCTTTAGTGTTAAGATGAAGGAACATAGCTATGTGCATGATCACGTCATGATGATGATGCGCTATGTTCAACATCTCAAGACGCTAGGATATGACATCCCAGTTGATCTTTCGATGGATAGAGTTCTGCAGTCGCTCCCATCCAATTACAAAGAGTTTTTTCTGAATTACAAGATAAGTAGTGCGATTAGATCGCTCATTGAACTTGCTGCCAGTTTGGTGGCTACTGAAGTAGACATGAAGGAAAAGGGTGAGCCCGAGGGTAACTTTAAGGAAGGTGGCAAATCTGTTGCCAGACCTAAGAAGAAGACCCGCGCTGGCCCTAACCCTGATATAGAATGTTTTTTGTTGCAAAGAGTATGGTCACTGGAAGCATTATTGCCCCAAGTACCTTGCAGATCTAAAGAACGGCAACATCAAGAAGAAAGGTATATTTGATATACATGTTATTGATGTGTATCTTACTAGTAATCGTAGTACTGCCTGGGTATTTGATACTAGTTCGGTTGCTCATATTTGTAACTCGAAATAGGAGCTGCAGAATAAATGAAGACTAGCGAGAGACGAGGTGATGATGCGCGTTGGAAATGGCTCCAAGGTTGATGTGATCGCCATCGGCATGCTCCCTCTTCATCTACCATCAGGATTAGTTTTAAATCTAAATAATTGTTCTTTGGTGCCTGCGTTAAGCCTGAACATTATATCTGGATCTTGTTTATTGCGAGACGGTTATTTATTCAAGTCTGAGAATAATGGTTGTTCGATTTATATGAGTAATATCTGTTATGGTCATGCACCTGAGATGAATGGTTTATTCTTATTGAATCTTGATAATAGTGATACACATTTTCATAACATAGATGCTAAATGAATGAAATTGAATGATAATTCTACATACATGTGGCACTGTCGTCTTGGTCACATTGGAGTAAAGCGCATGAAGAAACTCCATTCTGATGGACTTCTTGAATCACTTGATTTTTAATCACTTGAAAGATGCGAAGGATGTCTAATGGGAAAAATGACTAAGACTCCATTCTCTGGGATAATGGAGCGAGCTACAGACTTATTGTAAATAATACATACTGATGTGTGCGGTCTAATGAGTGTAGCATCGCACAATGGATATTGTTATGTTCTTACTTTTAAGGATGACTTGAGTATATGTGGGTATATCTACTTTATGAAACATAAGTCCGAAACTTTCGAGAACTTTAAGGAATTCCAAAGTGAAGTAGAAAATTAGAGTAACAAGAAGATTGAGTTTCTGCGTTCTGACCGTGGAGGTGAATATCTGAGTTACGAGTTTGGCATGCATTTAAAGAAATGTGGAATACTTTCACAATTGATACCACCGGGAACACCATCACGTAATGGTGTGTCCGAACATCGTAATCAAACTCTCTTAGATATGGTTCGGTCTATGATGACTCTTATAGATTTACCGTTATCGTTTTGGGGATATGCATTAGAGACAGTCGCATTCACTTTAAATAGGGCACCATCTAAATCGATTGAAACGACACTGTATGAATTGTGGTTTGGTAAGAAACCTAAGTTGTCATTCCTTAAAGTTTGGGGCTGCGAAGCTTATGTAAAGAAGCTACAATCCGACAAGCTTGAACCCAAAGTGGAAAAATGTGTCTTCATAGGATACCCTAAAGAAACAATTATATTGGATATACCTTCTATCACAAATCCAAAGGCAAAGTTTTCGTTGCCAAGAATGGATCCTTTCTAGAAAAGGAGTTTCTATCGAAATAAGTGACTAGAAGGAAAGTAGAACACGATGAGGTTCTTGAACCTTCTCTCGGATTTGAGAGTGGTGCAGCAGCGGAAGATGTTTCCATTCCGCCTGCACCAATAAGAGAGGAAGCTAATGATGAAGATCATGAAACTTGGAACGAAGTTGCTGCTAAACCTCGTAGGTCGATGAGGGTTCGTACCAATCCTGATTGGTATGACCCTGCCTTGAATGTCATGTTGGTGGATGATGGCCCAAGATATCTCGAGCTCGTTGGGGAACCCAAAGAGGAAGGTATGATGAGCACAGCAGCAAGTTTCCCTCAGTTATGAAACCAAGGTTTAATCGAACCAGTAGGATCAAGGAAACACCCCAAAGATGTTGCTAGCTGAACTTTGGCAGGGCGCACTACCGGTGCCAGCAGAAAAGTGGAGACCTGCACAACACAACCACAGAACTCTGTCCCCAACTTACAGTGAGGTTGTCAATCTCACCGGTTTTGCTGAAAACAAAGGATTAAACGTATTGTGTGGAAGAAAGTAATAGTTTGCAGAAAGTAAACAGAAAGAAGTAAACAGTTGATTGTAAATTGATGATAAAAGAAAGGACCGGGGTCCATAGTTCACTAGTGGTGGCTCTCCTTAAGATATATGACATGGTGGGTGAACAAATTACATCGGGGCAATTGACAAACATAGGGAAAGCATACATGCAAATACTACTCATCTTGACTCCTTCGAGATTTGATTGGGCATTACAACATTATACATAGACCGTAATCCAACTGCATCTTTGAGTAATAATCCACCTCCAGGTTGTCATCCGAACCCCCTCCATTATTAAGTTGCAAGCAACAAATAATTGGATTACACATTGTGTGTAAAGTAAACAATACGATTGTTCAATGAACAAAGGATGGTTGTTTTCTCCCTAGCAGCAACAACACATCTAGTACCTTAGAGATTTCTGTCACTTCCCCATATTACTAGAGGCATGAACCCACTATCGAGCATAAATACTAACTCTTAGAGTTGCTAGCATCTACTTGGCCAAGATAGCTACTAACAACGGAAAGCATGCAAGATCACAAATAACAAAGACCTGATAGAATCAATAATCAATCTGAAATAGCATCTCAATATCCATCGGATCCCCGCAAACACAACATGTAAGAATTACAAATAGATGATCTTAATCATGAACGGAGTTCACAAGACCTAAAAAAGATAGCACAAAGGAGAAGAACCAGCCATCTAGCTTCTACATGGACCCGTAGTCCAGAGATGAACTACTCATGCATCACACTGGAGGCTTGCATGGTGATGAAGAAGGCCTCTAGGGTGAATTCACCTCTCCAGCAGGGTGCCGAGAAGAGCTTCAGATCCCTCCCGATCTAGGGATGGAGATGACGGCGGCTAGAGACTCTTTCATTGAATTTTTGATCGGGTACTTAGGGTTTCTATATCGGAGGTATCTTATAGGCGAAAGGGGACGCCGAGGGGGTGCCTGGGCTGGCCACACCACCCCCTGGCGCGGGCTAGGCCTAGCCGCGCGGCCAGGTGGTGTGGCGGCCCCCTGGCGCCTCTCCATCTTGGATTCTGGCTCCTTGTGTCCCTCGGTGAAAAACTAACTTTGGCTTTTGTCTCGTCCAATTCTGAGAATATTCATTTTCTGACTTTTCTGGAACCAAAAACAGCAGAAAACAGGCATCTCGCACTGTGGCTCTTGTTAATAGGTTAGTCCAAGAAAGTGTAAAGAAAGTACTCCAAAGTTGGAACAAAGCATAAGAAAGTAGATAAAAACCAAGCATGGAACATCAAAAATTATGGATACGTTGGCAACGTATCAACATCCCCAAGCTTAACTCATGCTCGTCCTCGAGTAGGTAAGTGATAAAAAGAAAGAATAATTTTTGAGCTGACATGCACCAACATTAACTTGATCAAAGTATTTGTAAAACATTGAAAGCTAGGATCATAGTACTTCAACATAGCATGAAAGACAAAGTTCTAACAATAAGACATAGCAATTATGTTGCAACATGAAAAGGCATAAACAAAAGATTCATGAATAACAATGCTTTGCAAGATGTTTGTTTGTTTCACATAAAGAAAACATAGCATAGTGGCATTCAACTTATCCTTCATAGAGTAGCAAACATAAATGCATAGGACACCTTCAAAGTTCATAAGAGTGACTAGATACAAATAGTTTAAAACAAGCAATATCAAAGCTATGCATCAATCAACAAGTCTTGGGACAATGCACATAGAACTAAGAATGGCCACTATGCTCTCAAAGTAGGTGCATAAAGATAGAAGGTGGAGACTCAACATAAAATTAAAAGAAAGGCCTTCGTAGAAGGAAGTAGGGATTCAAGTTTCATAAAGAGCTTCCAAAAATTATGGTACTTGTTAGCTTTCAGCTCTCATTGCCCCTATCATAAGCATCTTGAAGTGATTAAGGTTGAAGTGAACAAACTATGGTGTATATGCTTGACAAAGTATAAGTTGGAAATATCATGTCCCTTGAATACGAGGGTCGCTCCTCATGCTACTCAAGTTTAGTTACTGGTAAGTTCTTGTCATAGTAAGTACATGTGTATCATAGAGAACCGCCAACGGGGTACCCCTTGCCCGATGATACGGAAGAATCCCCATATCAAAATGACAAGGCAAGCAGACAACGAGCATCTCAGCAATCTTCTTATTTACCATGGGAAAATGGTGCTTTTTTCTCTCTTTCCTCTTTTCTCATATCTCTTATTTTTCTTTTTCTCTTTTTTTCTCAATATCTGACTCTTTTTTATAAGAAGAATGCTGCATAGACAACTCATTATGGTTACGCTGCAGGTTTCCACCATGACATCATGGATTAGACCAGGGCCCCAGGCGTTTCTCTAACACACATACATAACTCCATGGACTTACAAGCTCCCCTTTCATTTCACACCGACGACATCCATAGACAAAAGAGCATGATATCAACTAGGTACAAAGTACAAGTGCAATGTTGAAAGTGTTCCCCATGACAGCATGGTTCTGCTAATCCCCAACATATAAGTGCAAGCATATACAACATTGATGACACAATGGTTCAAGTCTATTAAGGGAAAGAAAAGTAAAGTGTACCATCAAGTTCGTGAGAGCTTTAATCGCTAGTTTTCGCATAACAAGTTTAATTCGGAAGGTAGATAAAAACATCAATATACTTGGAATAGCAAATGCTAATAGGTAGGTATGGTGGAATCTTTGGAATAACTTGGTTTTAGGAGTTGGATGTTTGAGTGGAACTCACACTTGGTTATGGAGGTTAGCAAAATACTAGGAGCGACCAACTAAGAGAGCAATAATGGCCATAATCATGCAAAGCAACAAAACATCACTAATCAAAGCATAAAGTGATAATATAAGTTGAAAACTAAAGGATCATAAAGGCTATGGTGACTTGGGATAGTCATAACATGGAGTGAGCATGCGCGAAGTCAACGCAAATAAACCATCAAAGGAGAATACCACAATACTATGCTTTAATATGCTAAAAAAACACATGATTCTTCCAAGGCACATTAAGGAATCTCAATTGTTTATAACAAGTCATGCTACAACAAAGAATACTAAGCATAAAGCCAAAACAATATCAAGCATGGCATCACAAAGCATAGGCCACATTCAAAAACAAGCTCTCTTTAGCACTTAAGCATGAACTTTTCCTACTCTTTTCCAATCCAAACCAAACTATTTGAAAACAAATGTATGAAAGAGGGGTTCCAACCAATTTATTCAAGCAAACTAAGAAAACCAAGCAAACGAAAACCAAAATGGAAATGAAAAAGACTACGCTCCAAGAACAACACAACTGTGCATGAAACAATAAAAATGAAGTGTTTGGAAGAAACCTGGGATTTTTATTGATGAAGAAGGGTATGCCTTGGGCATCCCCAAGCTTTGATGCTTGTACCTCTTGGATATTTCTTGGGGTGACACGCGTGGCATCCCCAAGCTTGAGCTTTAGTCCATTCTCCATCTCTTTACATCAATCCTTCCATACACCTGAAATTTTTCTTCGTACAAAACTTCACACAATCTTTATTAGCAACATTAGTGCACTCAAGATGATAAGTCTTTAGGTTCAGTTTCAACACCAATAAAACTTCCATTAAAACACAATTTACTGTAGAACTTCCCTCAAAAAGCTCAATTCCCCGAAGAATTCAAAAAGGAACCAACAAGAAGCAAATGCAAATAATGGCAGAAATCTGTCAAAACAGACCAGCAAGTAAAGACTAATTTTTTCGAAGACCTTCTGTTGCTCAAATCGAAAAGTGTTGAACTAATGAAAGGTATATAAACCCTTGGGGCAGAAGGACTAACATTCACGCTTCAAAAGGACATACAGAGATTTTACATGAATTTTTACGGTGAAGCACATAAATCTGTTTCGGGACAGCAACTTTCCCAATCATTACTTCTCTCTCATTAGAGGTTATTCTTGGCACAAAAAGCAAATAAAAGGATAAGGAGCGGTTATTACTGAAGTAATAACTTCCAAGACTCATCTAAAACTTTTGGGTTATCTCCTAATAAGTACTTTTCTTTAACACCTTTAAGTTAGGCATAAGAAGCAAGAAAAAGGATCAAGTGTTCTCGAATGAAGAATAATTAAGAGCAAATTTTGTTTTCATAGGAGAGGCAGAATAAATATTCTCTCTCTTCTTAGGGAAGTGTTCTATACCTTTCTTGAGTGGGAGTTGATATTTAATGGTGCCTTCTTTCACATCAATAATGGGACCAACAGTTCTAAGAAAAGGTCTTCCCAAAGTAATAGGACAAGAAGCATTGCATTCAAAATCCAAAACATAGAAATCAACGGGGACATAGGCATTATTAACCATAATAATAACATCATTAATACTACCCATGAGTTTCTTTTTAGCATTATCATCAAGTGGGACATTCAAATAACAATCTTCCAATGGTGGCCAATCAAGCATATCATAAATCCTTCTAGGCATAATAGAAACACTAGTATCAAGATCACATAAAGCTTTGAAATCAAAATCATTCACTTTCATATTAATGATGGGTTCCCAACCATCTTCTTGTTTTATAGGAATAGAAGCTTTATGTTTCATATTTACTTCTTTAATTTTTATGAGAGCATCAGTAATGTGTTTTGTAGAAGCCATATTCATAGCACTAGCATTAGGACTTTTAGCAAGATTTTGTAGGAACTTAATAACTTTAGAGATATTGCAACCATCAAGATCAAAATCATAATTATCATTTAAAGTAGTAGAGCTATTACTAGCCTCAACACTAGTGGTAGTGATAGTAGAAACACTAATGTTTCTAGTAATTTCATCTTCTCTTTCCCACTTAGCATGCAATTCGGCTAATAGTCTAACATTTTCATCAATTCTAACTTGTATGGAATTAGTAGCAGCAAAGAGATTATCAATAGTTTCAAGTTTAGCAGCCATTTTATTCAAAGAAAATTGAGCTTCAGCCAATGATGTTATATTTCTTTCAGCATTGGAGAGTTTCTCCTCAATATTTTTATTGAAAACAATTTGTTTACTAATAAAGTCTTTAAGCATAACTTCAAGTTCACAGGGTGCACTCCTATTATTGTTGTAGGAATTTCCATAAGCATTACCATTGTTGGGAGGATATGTCCTACAATTATTATTACCAAAATTATTCCTATAGGCATTGTTGCTAAAATTGTTATTTCTTATAAAGTTCACATCAACTCGCTCTTCTTGAGCAACCAAAGAGGCTAAGGGAACATTATTTGGATCAATATGAGCTTTCCCATTAACAAGCATAGACATAATAACATCAATTTATCACTCAAGGAGGAGGTTTCTTCAATAGAATTTACCTTCTTACCTTGCGGAGCTCTTGCCATTCAAAATAGTTAACCATCATATTATCCAGGAGCTTTGTTGCAGCACCCAAAGTAATGGTCATAAAGGTACCTCCAGCAGCAGAATCCAATAGATTTCTTGAAGAATAGTTCAATCCTACATAAAAGGTTTGGATAATCATCCAAGCAATCAGTCCATGAGTGGGACAATTCTTTACCAAAGATTTCATTCTTTCCCAAGCCTGAGAAACATGTTCATTATCAAATTGTTTAAATTTCATTATTTCACTTCTCATAGATCTAATCTTAGCAGGAGGATAGTATTTTCCAATGAAATCATCTTTGCATTTAGTCCAAGAATCCATAATATTCCTAGTTAAGGAATTCAAACATTCTTTAGCTTTTCCTCTCAAAGAGAAAGGAAACAATTTAAGCTTAATGATATCTCCATCTATATCCCTATGCTTTTGCATCTCACAAAGTTTAACAAAATTATTTAGATGAGCAGCAGCATCTTCATTACCAATACCAGAAAATTGTTCTCTAATAACAAGATTGAGTAAAGCAGGTTTTATTTCAAAGAAAGTAGCTTCAAGAACAGGTGGAGCAATAGGTGTGCTCATGAAATCATTGTTGTTGGTGCTAGTCAAGTCACACAACTTAGTATTTTCCAGAGTAGTCATTTTTTTTGTGTTTTTAATAAAGAAAGCAAACTAGTAAAACTATTTTTTGTGTTTTTGATAAAGAAGCAAGCAAACAAAGGAAAAGTAAACTAAGCAAAACAAAAATAACAAAGTAAAGAGATTGGTTATGAGGGACTCCCCTTGTGAAGATGTCTTTGACTCCCCGGCAATGGTGCTAGAAAAGGCTTTGATGGCCCAAGATATCTCAAGCTCGTTAAGGAACCCCAAGAGGAAGGTATGATGAGCACAGCAGCAAGTTTCCCTCAGTTATGAAACCAAGGTTTAATCGAACCAGTAGGAGCAAGGAAACACCCCAAAGGTGTTGCTAGCTAAACTTTGGCAGGGCGCACTATCGGTGCCAGCACCAACATGGAGACCTTCACAACACAACCATAGAACTCTGTCCCCAACTTATAGTGAGGTTGTCAATCTCACCGGTTTTGCTGAAAACAAAGGATTAAACGTATTGTGTGGAAGAAAGTAATAGTTTGCAGAAAGTAAACAGAAAGCACTAAACAATTGATTGTAGATTGATGATAAAAGAAAGGACCGGGGTCCATAGTTCACTAGTGGTGGCTCTCCTTAATATAGATGACATGTTGGTTGAACAAATTATAGCGGGGCAATTGACAAATATCGGGAAAGCATACATGCAAATACAACTCATCTTGACTCCTTCGAGATTTGATTGGGCATTACAACATTATACATAGACTATAATCCAACTGCATCTATGACTAATAATCCACCTTCAGGTTATCATCCGACCCCCCTCTAGTATTAAGTTGCAAGCAATAGATAATTGCATTACGCATTGCGTGTAAAGTAAACAATATGAATGTTCTATGAACAAAGGATTCTTGTTTTCTCCCTAGTAGCAACAACACATCTAGTACCTTAGAGATTTCTGTCACTTTCCCAGATTACTAGAGGCATGAACCCACTATTGAGCATAAATACTAACTCTTGGAGTTGCTAGCATCTACTTGGCCAAGATAGCTACTAACAACGGAAAGCATGCAAGATCAGAAATAACAAAGACATGATAGAATCAATAATCAATCTGAAATAGCATCTCAATATCCATCGGATCCCCACAAACACAACATGTAAGAATTACAAATAGATGATCTTGATCATGAACGGAGCTCACAAGATCTAAACATGATAGCACAAAGGAGGAGAACCAGCCATCTAGCTATTACATGGACCCGTAGTCCAGAGATGAACTACTCACGCATCACACCAGAGGCTTGTATGGTGATGAAGAAGGTCTCGAGGGTGAATTCCCCTCTCCAGCGGGGTGCCGAGAAGAGCTTCAGATCCCTCCCAATCTAGGAATGGAGATGACGGCGGCTACAGACTCTTTCGTGGAATTTTTGATCGGGTACTTAGGGTTTCTATATCGGAGACATCTTATAGGCGAAAGGGGAAGCCGAGGGGGTGTGATGGCTCAATGCACGGTGCCCAGAAATATGCTTGATGGCGGTGTTGATGTAGAGCTCGTTGGTAACCCCAAGAGGAAGGTATGATGAGCACATAAGTAAGTTTCCCTCAGTTATGAAACCAAGGTTATCGAACCAGTAGGAGCAAGGAAACACCCCAAAGGTGTTGTTAGCTGAGCCTTGGCAGGGCGCACTACCGGTGCTAGTAGCAATGTGTAGACCTGCACAACACAACCACAGAACTCTGTCCCCAACTTGCGATGAGGTTGTCAATCTCAGTGTTTTTTCTAAAAACAAAGGATTAAACGTATCGAATGGAAGGAAGTAATAGTTTGCAGAAAGTAAACACAAAGAAGTAAACAGTTTGTAGATTGTATGTAAAAGAAAGGACCGGGGTCCATAGTTCACTAGAGGTGGCTGTCCTTAAGATAGATAACATGTTGGGACAATGCACATAGAACTAAGAATGGCCACTATGCTCTCAAAGTAGGTGCATAAAGGTAGAAGGTGGAGACTCAATATAATGATGGAAGAAAGGCCTTCATAGAAGGAGGTAGAGATTCAAGTTTCATAAAGAGCTTCCAAATATTATGGTACTTATAGCTTTCAGCTCTCATTGCCCCTATCATAAGAATCTTGAAGGTGATTAAGGTTAAAGTGACACAACTAAGAGGATATGCTTGACAAGTTATAAACCAAAATCTCATGCCCCTTACTTACGAAGACCGAACCTCATGCTACTCAACTTTAGTCACAAGTCAGCTCTTATCATTGTAAGTACATATGTATCATAAAGAACCGCCAACGGGGTACCCCTTACACATGATACATGAGCTATCCCATAATCGAAATGACAACGCAAGCAGACGATGAGCATCTCAGCGATCGTTTTATTTGCTATTTGCATAGGTTTTTATTGAGGATGCTTCATAGATTGCTCATTATGGTGATGCTGCAAGATTCCACCATGATTAGGCATGGCTTAGGCTAGCGGTCCAGGCGTTTCTCAAACACACATACAAACTCCATGATCTTACAAGTTCCACTTTTATTTCACATCACCGGGATCCATAAGTAAAAGAACATGATATCAACGGGGTACAAAGTACAAGTGCAATGTTGAAAGCATTCCCCATGATACATGGTTCTACTAATTTCAACTTATAAAGCGCAAGCATATACGCAACAAAGAAGGACCCAATGGTTCAAATTTATTAGATGCAAAAAGTCAAGTGTGCCATCAAGTTTGTGAGAGCTTTAATCACTAGTTTTCTTATAACAAGTTTAATTTGGAAGGTAAAAAAAGCATGAATATACTTGAAATAGCATAATCTAGTAGGTAGGTATGGTGGGCTCTTTGGAATAACTTGGTTTAGGGAGTTGGATGCATGAGTGGAACTCATACTTTGTTGTGGAGTCTAGCAAAAGACTAGGAGCGACAAACTAAGAGAGCAATAATGGCCATAATCATGCAGAGCGACAAAACATCATTGGTCAAAGCATAAAGTGATACTACAAGTTGAAAACTAAAGGATCGTAAAGGCTATGGTGACTTGAGATAGTCATAACATGGTGTGAGCATGCGCCAAGTCAACCCAAATAAAGCATCAAAGGAGAATACCACTATACTATGCTTTAATATGCTAAAACAACGCATGATTCATCCAAGGCACATTAAGCATTCTTAATTGTTTATAACAAGTAATGCTACAGCAAAGAATACTAAGAATAAAGCCAAAACAATATCAAGCATGGCATGACAAAGCATATGCCATAGTCAAAAACAAGCTCTTTTTACCACTTAAGCATGAACTTTCCTACTCTTTTCCAAACCGAACCAAACTATTTGAAAACCAATGTATGAAAGAGGGGGTCCAACCAATTTATTTAGAAAACTAAGAAAACAAAGAAAAATAAAAACCAAAACGAAAATGAAAAAGAAGACGCTCCAAGAACAACACAACTGTGCATGAAAAAATAAAAATGAAGCGTTTGGAAGAAACATGGGATTTTTATTGATGAAGAGGGGGATGCATTAGGCATCTCCAAGCTTTGACGCTTGTACTTCTTGGATATTTCTTGGGTTGACACGCGTGGCATCCCCAAGCTTGAGCTTTAGTCCATCTTTCATCTCATTACTCATTCCTTCCATACACCTGCAATTTTTCCTTCATACAAAACTTCACACAATCTTTATTAGCAACATTAGTGCACTCAAGATAATAAGTCTTAAGGTTCAGTTCTAACACCAAATAAACTTCCATTAGAACACTAGCTACTTAAGAACTTCCCTCAAAAAGCTCAATTCCCCAAAAGAACTCAAAAAGGAACCAACAAGAAGCAAATGCAGATAATGGCAGAAATCTGTCAAAATAGACCAGCGGGTAAAGACGAAATTTTTTCGAAGACCTTCTGTTGCTCAAATCAAAAAGTGTTGAACTAACGAAAGTTAGATAACAACCTGGGGCAGAAGCACAAAAGTTCACGACTCAAAAGAACGTTCAGATATTTTACACAAACTTTGACGGTGAAGCACAGAAATATGTTTCGGGACAGCAACTTTCCCAATCATTACTTCTCTCTCATTAGAGGTTACTCTTGGCACAAAAAGCAAATAAAAATGATAAGGAGCGGTTATTACTGAGGTAATAACTTCCAAGACTCATCTAAAACTTTTGGGGTATCTCCCAATAAGTACTTTTATTTAACGCCTTTAAGTTAGGCATAAGAAGCAAGAAAAAGAATCAAGTGTTCTCAAATGAAGAAGCATTAAAACCAAATTTCATGCCCTTACCTCTCTTACTTTTATTCTTAACCTTGGGGAAAATATGATTTTTTGGTGGAGAAGAAAGGTGCATGGTCCCCTTTCCCACATGTATTATTGCTCCAAGGAATTCTAATAGGGACCTTCCAAGTGTAATTTGTCCTTTTCCTGCACATTCAATAACAAGATAATCAGTAGAAATCATTTTTCCAAGGATCTTTGTAAACACTCCTTCAGCTATTCCAAAAGGTAATATGGTAGCATTATTAGCAAGATATATTTCTTTTCCTCCTTCAGTAAGCCCCCAAAGATTCAAAGATTCATAAATATCTTTGGGCATAAGAAAAAATTCAGACATGATATCACAGCGAGCTTGAAAAGTTTCATTATTTATATCAATGTTTACTGTAGGGAGCCACTTTGATGGTTCAGAATTTATTGGAACATAATTATGATGCTCCCTAAGCGTATTATAGCAATCTTTTAAGCTAGTAGTGCGGGTCTCAAGAGTGTTTAATCTAGCAAATATGCTTGCGAAAGAAATATTAGTTTTGCTAGGCAAGTTGTACGTAAGGATCAATTTCTTTATAGCATTAATAGCATCATCCTCATTGCATTGGAGGAAATCTCCTCCCACAACAGCATCTAAAGCATATCTATAGCAAAGAGCAATTCCAAGGTAAAAGCTGCTAAGGAACAAGCTTTGAGTAATTTTAGGCTTAGTTTTTTCATGTAGATTAGAGATTTTAGACCAAGCTTCCTTGAAGCTCTCCTCAATTCCTTGTTTAAAAGTGAAAATCATTTCCTCGGGTGACATAGTGATTGGAGCAAGGCTAGACATAAAGGCAACTTAAGATAGAGACTAATTTTTTTATGTTTTTGATAGAGAAACAAGCAAACAAAGCAAAAAGAAACTAAGCAAAACAAAAATAACAAAGTAAAGAGATTAGTTATGAGGGACTCCACTTGTGAAGATGTCCTTGACTCCCCGGCAACGGCGCCAGAAAAATACTTTGATGGCTCGTGGTTGATGAGCTCGTTGGGGAACGCCAAGAGGAAGGTATGATGAGCATAGAAGTAAGTTTCCCTCAGTTATTAAACCAAGGTTATCGAACCAGTAGGAGCAAGGAAACACCCCAAAGGTGTTGCTAGCTGAGCCTTGGCAGGGCACACTACCGGTGCTAGTAGCAACATGGAGACCTGCACAACACAACCACAGAACTCTGTCCCCAACTTGCGATGAGGTTGTCAATCACACCGGTTTTGCTAAAAACAAAGAATTAAACGTATCGAATGGAAGGAAGTAATAGTTTGCAGAAAGTAAACACAAAGCAGTAAACAGTTTGTAGATTGTATGTAAAAGAAAGGACCGGGGTCCATAGTTCACTAGAGGTGGCTCTCCTTAAGATAGATAACATGTTGGGCAATATACAAACACCGAGAAAGCAATACATGCATATACTAATCATCTTGACTCCTTTGGAAATTGATTGGGCATTACAACATTATACATAGACCGCCATCCAACTTCATCTATGACTAATAATCCACCTTCAGGTTATCATCCGAACCCCCTCCAGTATTAAGTTGCAAGCAACAGATTATTGCTTTACAAATTGCGTGTAATGTTAAACAATACGATTGTTCTATGAACAAAGGATTGTTGTTTTATCCCTACTAGCAATAGCCAATCCAGTACCTTAGAGATTTCTGTCACTTCCCCAGATTACCAGAGGCATGAACCCACTATCGAGCATAAATACTAACTCTTCGAGTTGCTAGCATCTACTTGGCCAAGATAGCTACTAACAACGGAAAGCATGCAAGATCACAAATAACAAAGACATGATAGAATCAATAATCAATCTGAAATAGCATCTCAATATCCATCGGATCCCCGCAAACACAACATGTATGGATTACAAATAGATGATCTTGATCATGAACGGAGCTCACAAGATCTAAACATGAAAGCACAAAGGAGGAGAACTAGCCATCTAGCTACTACATGGACCCGTAGTCCAGAGATGAACTACTCACGCATCACACCGGAGGCTTGCATGATGATGAAGAAGGCCTCCAGGGTGAATTCCCCTCTCCGGCAGGGTGCTGGGAAGAGCTTCAGATCCCTCCCAATCTAGGGATGGAGATGACGGCGGCTATAGACTCTTTCGTGGATTTTTGATCGGGTACTTAGGGTTTTGGTATTGGAGGCAATATATAGGCGGAAGAAGAGGATGAGGTTAGTCCAAGAAATCATGTGAAAAGTACTCCAAAGTGTGGACAAAACACAAGAAAGTAGATAAAACCAAGCTTGGAACATCAAAAATTATAGATACATTTGCAATGTATCACAGCTCACAACTAGTCTTCTCTTTAATTGCATCCACGGGGTACACATCCATCGTTGCATCATTACCGTGGCCCTCCATGGAAGCCACGTTGCTTTTCCGTTGCGATGGGTCGACCGTATTGTCTTGTGCAGGATCTTGCTGTCGGAGTCCTTTAAGTTCATTAAGCTCCTGGAGATGCTCCTGTAGCATGGCTTCAAACCTCGCGAACCAATCTGTATCCTCCTCTTTTTGCCGCTTTGTTTTTCTCGATCGGCTTCTGTATGTGTCAAGGTGCTCGAGAAACCCGATAACCCATGGATAAGAAGGTCTGAACCCTCTTGTTCATCCAGCCTTTTCAGGATTCCCGAGAGCCTTTGTCAGCTCATCGTTCTATCTGTCGGGAACAAATGTTCCCTCTTCAACCTCTTTTATCACTTTAATAAGTTCATTCTTGGGTGAAGAAACTTCTTCGGCTGCAACAATCTTGCATGTTCCTGGGTTTAACGATGCCCCATGCCCGAGTACCCAATTTCTTGACCTCCTGGGCCAATGAGACGTAGCTAGAGTGACCCCTTTAGCCTCCAGGTCAGCCTCAGCTTTATCCCACTTAGGCATGGCACTCCTGTAGCCACATGTGCCCATATGATGGTGATATTTCTTTTTGGCCGCATTTAACTTATTATTTTATGACATTGCCTTAGCTGGTGCCGAGGTCTTGTATTCCACAAATGCGGCTCAGTTATTCTGCTGTAACTCTAGTGGGCTAGTGAATGGAGGAGTTTTTTTCTTCAAGACATACTTGTGGTACAATCTTTTTTTCCATTCCTTGAATAGTTTGGCCATCTTCTTAAGAGCAAAGTGCTTGACTTTCCTCGTCATTTGCTGTGTGAGCTCATTAGTCTCCAAGACCGGTAGGGTGAAATGTGTCATGAGAGAATTCCACATCGCATCTCTCGCTCTGTCATCTACAAAACTAGCCCCAGCTAGATCCCTTTTCTTTCCTAGCTTATTCCAATTTCGCGTGGTGATTGGGACGGTGTCTCTAACAATCACTCTGCATTGAGTTATAAATGCATTCACGGATTCTTTGGGCTCCAACGGTTGACCCAGCGGAGAGACTAAGTCAATGCTGAAACGGACATCAGCGGACAACTTGTGTGTCGGGCCTCTTGTCCTTGTAGAAGATTGACCGGAAGCGGAGGTCTAAGAGAAGAAACATTCGTCAGTACATATATACGAATCAATTAGTGCATCTATACTAGTGATCGATCGATAGAGGCTTTATATACCTCGACGGAGCTTGTTATTATTATGGTGTCTTCACCATGGTCTCCACCTTGGTCAGCACCATCGTCTCCACTATCGTCTCCACCATCGTCTCCTCCAGACAAATTAAGATACTCGGAGCCATCGTAATAAGAACCCCCAGTACCCTCATCTATCATGTTGAGAAGCTCCTCTTCATTTTGTCTACCGTCCATAGCTTAACTAATACAGAAAAAGAATATTGCATTAAGTAAAAGAATATTATAATTGCGACAACTCGGATACAGAAAAAAGAATACGTACTAATAATGAAACAACTTTGCATTAAGATAAAGTACAATAATATAAGATAAAGTACATTATTAATACATCTCACTCATATATCACTCATAATATAAAGTACATTATTAATACATCTCGCTCATATCAAACTAGCGAACTCGGTTGTCGCGTTCTGTCCTACGAGAGCTCTGCAGCCAGAGAAGAGGAACCATCGCCGGAGAATAGCTCGGGTGAGATCTGTGAACCTGCTAGATATTGGAGAACCTAGTCTCCAAAAGATACATGTATCGCTGCACGTGCTCATACTCCTCCCTGATACAACGACGTACCACCTCGTCGGGGCCAGCTCCCTCTGCACCGCTCCTGGACCTCGTGGACGCCACCAAGGAAGCTCCGGGTCGACGATGATACTCGGATTCCTCACCAAGGTACGAGTCCCAACAGGTAGCACCTCCCAGTGCCAACCCGGCGGTGCCCAGGCTCGGACATCCCCGAAACCGACGGAGTCTAGTAGGCTCGGACGAGGAGGACGCGGCATAACTAAATAATAGCAATAAACAATCATAAAACATAAACAGTAACTAAATCACTAATATTGCCCTAATAACACTAACCCTAAACCTAACACTAACTAAGCAAAACCTAATTAACTAAGTATCCTAACTAACCCTAACTAACCCTAGATAAATACTAACCTATACAATTAACTTAATACTAATACTAACTAATAGTAATACTAATACTAACTAAATACTAACCTAAGACTAATACTAACTAATATTAATACTAAATACTAACTAATACTAAATACTAATACTAACCTAATACTAATACTAACTACTAAATATTAATACTAATAATAATACTAAATACTAACTAATACTAATATACTAACTAATACTAAATACTAATACTAACCAAATACTAATTAACACTAATAATAATACTAAATACTAACCTAAATATTAATACTAATAATAATACTAACTAATACTAAATACTAACTAATACTAACCTAATACTAACCAAATAACTAATACTAACCTATAATACTAATACTAACTAAATACTAAATAGTAACTAATACTAAATCCTAATACTAACCTAATACTAAACATATACTAATTAATACTAACCTAATACTAACCAAATACTAATTAATACCAAAATTGGGCACGGCGCCGGCGATCGTACCTGAGGCGACGCGGGGCGGAGACGGTGCGGGTGCGGGGCGGAAAAGGTGCGGCGGGGCGGTGGTGCGTCGCGGCGGCGCGGCGGCTCGGCGCGGGGCAGGGCGTCGCGTAGACGCGGCGGGGCGGAGACGGCGCGGCGGGACGGCGCGGGGCTCCTTCTCATAGGCATGGGCGGTGGCGCGGCGGACGGCGTGGGCGCAGCGCTGGGAAGAAGGTGATCTGGCTCTTCGGGTCGTGGCACGACCCGGGGTGGGGGTGGGGTATTTATACCACCCCCCCTTTAGCCTCGGGTTGTAATACCGGGGCTAAAGGTATTTTCGCCCGCCGCTCTTCCCGCGCGCGCGCACCCTTTAGCCCCGGTTTGTAATACAGACCGGGGCTAAAGGTTTGTAATACAGACCGGGGCTAAAGGTTATTTTTGGCACCAAAATCAAAAATGGTTTATAGTTTTCAGAAAATTATGTATTATATATCAAAAATTTCAGAAAAAGAAGATCTATAATTTAAATCTATTATCATACTTTATTATACAACTTAAATGAAATTATCTATTGTTTAACAAGTATTATATTTAGTACAAATGTGGGAAAAAATAAAGTTTATTATTTAAAAACAGAAAAATACATATAATATACCAAAATATTCACAAAAAATAATATACTCATTAGAAATATAATATTTAATATTAAAACTAGTAACTAGGACTAAAACATATTTCCTACCATTTCCCCCGCTTCCCGCCATGTTTTCCCGCCATTTCCCCTGCTTCCCGCCATTTCCCCCGTTTCTCGCCATGTTTTCCCGCCGTTTCCCTCGCTTCTCGCCATTTCCCCCGCTTCCCGCCATGTTTTCCCGCCATTTCCCCCGCTTCCCGCCATGTTCTCCCGCCATTTCCCCCGCTTCTCGCCATGTTCTCCCGCCATTTCCCTCTATATCTAGGTCGACAGCCATGTCCATCCACACCTTCTCTCTCACAACAATGGACACCGCTTACTGGGTCTTTCTGACGCTCGAGGAGACCGAGGCGCTATGCGCCTCCAGCTACCCATGCCCGCCGGGGTACCGGCTGCCCGCTGGCTAGATGCTGAGCGCTGGAGGGGTTCCTGTTCCTCCTGTGCCTCGAGGTTCGGCCCACCAGGCGGCCATCACGAACCACTTCTACCTCGCGCTCACGTAGGAGCAGCGGATGGATCCCCATTGGGATCCCGACAACCTCGACACCTGGAATGCCCTCTTCGCAAACCGGCGGGAACGGGAGCTTGCAAGGTACGAGGGTGACGGCCCGCCCCCAGTGAACCACAACAAGGATGGTCGCCGCCTGTGGTGGGCGAACCGGACTATCGCCGGCGTGATGCGCTACATCGCCATGGGAGACCATCCTCGCCTGAGGTACCCGCACTTTCACCAGCCGCATAGCCACAAGAATGGTGGTGGTGGTGAAGTCCTAGGGCGTACTGGGGTCGTCATCCGGGAGCCCCCTCCCCTGCGCATCGTGAATCTGAGGCCAGAGGATCCAGCTGCGTGCTACGAGGAAGGGCTGAGGATCCATCCGCGTGCTACGAGCAACAACGATGATGATGACGATTCCGAAAACAACCCTGAAGCTATGTACTACATGGCTAGGTATGATTATGACTTATTTTTATGTTTTAATATTAATAAATGTCTGGCCACAGCAAGTTGCAATACTACCTATTGAGATCTATATAGTTCATATCCATATACATATAAGAAGATCATTAAAAATAAAGGTTTAATAATATTGTACATCACCAACATCCACACATCTCTATTGTTAGGGTTTTCTTCTAATCTGTAACCATGGAGCATCTTCCTCGGGATGCTTGGGTCATCCTTCACAGCGAAGGGCGGAATTTCATGAAACTTATCATAATCTTCGGACATGTCTGTCTTATCCTCCACCCCCACGATGTTTCTTTTTCCTGAAAGAACTATGTAGCGCTTTGGCTCATCGGATACTGTATTCTTTTGCTTATATTTCCTTTTTCTCATTTTGGTAGACATGTCCTTCACATAAAAAACCTGAGCCACATCATTGGATAGGACAAATGGTTCATTTCTATACGCAAGGTTGTTGAGATCCACTGTTGTCATTCCGTATTTTTGTCTACCTCAACCCCGCCTCCTGTCAGCTCCCATTTGCATCGAAACAAAGGAACCTTAAAAAGGTCCATAGTCAAGTTCCCATATATCCTCTATGTAACCATAATATGTATCCTTTGGCCCATTCTTGTCTGTTGCATCAAATCGGACACCACTATTTTGATTGGTGCTCTTTTTATCTTGGGTGATCATGTAAAATGTATTCCCATTTATCTCGTACCCTTGGAAAGTCAATATAGTCGAAGATGGTGACCTGGCCAACAAGTACAACTGCTCTCCAACATTTATGTCATTCATGAGATATGTCTGCAACCAACCGCCGAAAGTCCTCATGTGTTCATCTCTAATCCAGGAGCCAGGCTTCCTCGGGTTGTTGGAGTGTACAATATTCTTGTGTTCCTCGATATACGAAGCCACAGGTGGAACTTTGCAGAACTGTGTAGTGTGATTTAGTGAGAGAATGTCCGTCCATACATATCCTTGCTTTCTTTCTTAGCGTGCCTTTTCCACTAAGTCTACCGTCATGCCATGATTTAGGAACACCGATGGGCTTAAGGTCGGGAATAAAGTCAACACAAAACTCAATGACCTCCTCTGTTCCATATCCCTTTGAGATGCTTCCTTCTAGCCTAGCACGGTTATGAACATATTTCTTTAACACTCTCATTAACCTCTCAAAGGGGAACATATTGTGTAGAAATACAGGACCGAGAAAGTTAATCTCTTCGACTAGGTGAACTAGGAGGTGCATCATAATATTGAAGAAGGATGGTGGGAACACCAACTCGAAGCTGACAAGACATTGGACCACATCTTTCTGTAACCTTGGTAGACTATCTAGACTGATTACCTTCTGAGAAATTGCATTGAGAAATGCACATAGCTTCATAATGGGTACTCGAACATTTTCCGGCAAGAGTCCCCTCAATGCAATCGGAAGCAGCTGGGTCATAAGCACGTGGCAGTCATGAGACTTTAGATTTTGAAATTTTTTCTCTGCCATATTTATTATTCCCTTTATGTTCGACGAGAAACCAAATGGGACCTTGATACTATAAAGGACTTCAAAAAAGATTTCTTTCTCTTCTTTGGTAAGAGCATAGCTAGCAGTACCTTCAAACAGCTCTGGATGCATGCCGTCTCGGTCTTTTATATGTTGTTGGTCCTGCCGTGCTTCAGGTGTATCTTTGCTCTTCCCATACACGCCTAAGAAGCCTAGTAGCGTTACGCAAAGATTCTTCGTCAAGTGCATCACGTCAATTGCAGAGCGGACCTCTAGGACTTTCCAATAGGTAGCTAATATAGATTTCTTTTTCCACATGGGTGTGTGTCCGACATCGACCTTCGGAACAGATTGTCTACCAGGACCCTTTCCAAAGATTACTTTTAAATCCTTCACCATATCAAATACATCATCACCAGTACGGCGGATAGGCTTACACCGGCTGTCTGCCTCACCATTGAAATGCTTACCTTTCTTTCTTAGGGTGTGCGTGGGCGGAAGAAAACGACGATTCCCCGTGTACACATTCTTCTTACATTTATCCAAATATATACTTTCAGTCTCGTTTAAAGAGTGTGTGTATGCATTGTATCCCTTGTTTGTCTGTCCTGAAATGTTATAAGAGCAGGCCAATCATTGATTGTTATGAACAACAACGCTCGTAGGTCAAATTCCTCCTGCTTGTTCTCATCCCACACACGTACACCTTGTCTGTGCCACAACTGTAAGAGTTCTTCAACTAATGGCCTTAGGTACACATCAATGTCGTTGTCGGGTTGCTTTGGGCCTTGGATGAGCACTGGCATCATAATGAACTTCCGCTTCATGCACAACAAAGGAGGAAGGTTATAGATACATAGAGTCACAGGCCAGATGCTATGACTGCAGCTCTGCTCCCCAAAAGGACGCATGCCATCTGTACTTAGACCAAACCATAAGTTCCTCGCATCACCTGCAAAGTCCGAAAATTCTCTCTCGATTTTTCTCCACTCCGACCCATCAGCGGGGTGTCTCAACATCTCGTCTTTCCTACGGTCTTCCATGTGCCATCGCAACAACTTGGCATGCTCTTTGTTCCTGAACAAACGTTTCAACCGTGGTATTATAGGAGCATACCATATCACCTTGGAAGGAACCCTCTTCATCCTCTAACATCTTCTTGAACTTCAACCTCTCCCTTTCAGTTACACATTCTTCCTGGGCATCAGCAATGGCCCGACTAAGATCATCATTAGGCAGATCTGATGCCCGTTCTTCATCTTTTTCTTCATCAATGTCTTCCATTGTAGTACCATCGTATTCAGGGGACATAGTAGGGTAGTCTTTATCATTCTCTTCTTCTTTGTTGTCTTCCATCATAACCCCTCTTTCCCCGTGCTTGGTCCAACAATTATAGCCAGTCATGAAACCGGATCGAAACAGGTGGTTGTAAAGGACTCTTGAGGAAGAGTATTCCTTATGATTCCGACAGACACCACATGGACAAGACATAAAACCATTCCTCTTGTTTGCCTCGGCCACAAGGAGAAAAGAATGCACGCCTTTAATGAACTCGCTAGAGAGTCGGTCAGCGTACATCCATTGCCGGCTCATCTGCATTATATAATTAATTAAGTACATCAAACATAATCATAATTAATTAGTACTGATCTAAAAAACAAAATGAAAGCCAACAACCGGGACTAAAGATATGATGAACCTTTAGTCCCGGTTGGAGGCACCAACCGGAACTAAATGTGGATGTGGAGACAACATGTTGACACTATGTCCTCAGTGGGTTCCACTAAGCCAGTAAATTAAATGACGACACTATTTTGGGTGGGTGACAGCATAATCATAATTAATTAGTACTAATCTAAAAAAACAAAATTAAAGCCAACAACCGGGACTAAAGATATGATGAACCTTTAGTCCCGGTTGGAGGCACCAACCGGGACTAAATGTGGATGTGGAGACAACATGTCGACACTATGTCCTCAGTGGGCAGCACTAAGCCAGTAAATTAAATGACGACACTATTTTGGGTGGGTGGCAGCACTATGCCAGGGGTGAGTGTGTCGACATTATGTCAACAGTGCCCGACACTATGTTGTGCTGCTTAATCTAAAAATAGGTATGCATTCTTGTGAAGAACTGCAAGATGGTGTGCGAGACCAGGGACACCACTAAGGCGGAGCTTCTCGAAGATGTCTTAGGACCTCGTCCTCAGACATCTTCGAGGATCTCGCCGTAGAGGCACTCTCTAATATGTGAAATTAGTTAACTTCACCAGCATACTGATCTAGCTAGAGAAGATATAAACTGAAATATGGTGTGCGAGAGCAGGGACACCACTACGGCAGAGCTTCTCGAAGATGTCTTAGGATCCCGTCCTCAGAAATCTTCGAGGAACTCGCCATAGAGGCACTCCCTAATATGTGATTTTTTTAGTTACCCGACGTATTAATCTATAGATAGAGAAGTTATTAACTCCAAGATGGTGCGAGAGGGACACCACTACGGCGGAGCTTCTCTCGAAGATGTCTTAGGATCCCATCCTCAGACATCTTCGAGGAGCTCGCCATAGAGGAGCTTCTCGAAGATGTACTGGGATGTCTTCTTATTAAGCTTTTATGAATTTACCCTATCTTTGTTACAATTTTTTCAGTTTGTTGAACACAGGTAGACGAAGAAGGATATTTTGCCCAGCTAGTTAGAATGATGAACTCACGCATGTCTGTGCTTCTAAAAGCAAATTTCGAGACTATGTGCCAAAACAAGATATATATAGATAGAATCCATATATTGTGATATTTACCTTAGAGTTCCTTACATTAATACAAGATAGATAGAATCTAAACATCAATCTCATGTTATCATTGCAAAAATTACTACCAAACTAAATCCACAAATCCATCTACAAGATAGAGCATGGAAATGAGCTAATATAGCAATGAGAGTTCAAATGATGAAGTTGCTCACCTTTTAGAACCTTTGGATAGATGGGGCACCATAAAATATAGACAAATCTTGAGAAAAAATTGGGCATGAACTCGAGCTTGAGCAAGAAAGAGAGAGAGGAGCCACCAGCTTGAATGGTGGCTCGGGCAGGGGAAGAAGATATAGCCAGACCTTTAGTCCCGGTTCGTGTCTAGAACCGGGGCTAAAGGTCCACCTTTAGCCTCGGGTCGTATAACAAACCGGGACTAAAGGGTCTGACGCCCGACCCAGCCTGCCTGAAACCCTTTAGTCCCGGTTTGTTACACGACTCGGGACTAAAGGTCTCGTTCGAACCGGGGCTAGTGTCTGCCACCCCCCTGGGGCCAGATCTAGCCGTTGGACCGGGGCATTAGTCCCGGTTTGTAGCAAAACCGGGGCTAATACCCCTGGACCGAAGGTCCATTTTCTACTAGTGTAGCTTCACTACCCGAATCCCTATGCCTCTTATTCCCACTTTTTTATCAATTCTTCGATTGTTGTTCACTGGAAAATCTTCCTTGTTGTTTATATGATTTGCCATATGCATGATGTACTAAGCTAAGTGCTACCAAAAATCCTACCACGAAGTGAAAACGATCTAATATGATATCTAATCTTGTGAAGTTGGGGTGCTATATATGGGGAAAGTATTATGCACACAATTTGAGTTGGTGGAGCATGTATTTACTGCCATCAATCTGATAGGTGCATGTGAGTCACGATATGTATTTACTGCCATCAATCTGCCATCAATCTGATAGAAATAACATATATATGTCGAAATATCTTGTTTTATCAGTCGTATCAGTGCTATCACAAACACCAATGTTACTTGGGCCTTCCCCGTATTTGGAATTTCAGGTACAAGTACAAATTAACGGAATCCCATAATCACAGCCATTTTTCCCTATATACACGTGGTGCTAATTACAACTAGGTTATACAATTTCAAAGGCCTAATTAACAAGCATAGAAATCGCTACTCGGACCCAGACAATCTCCAACATATTCCGATATCAAGTGGCTCTAGCTCCAACCCCTTCAAGGTTGACACCATTCTTGTCTTCGAAGGGACATTGAATGCAGAATGGCAGCCGCCACCTCTGGAATTGCAACATGACTAGTGGCTATGGAGGAAACCAGCAATGCTGGAAGGGGCCTTCCTCAACGACAGGCTTCGGTGCTGGTGCTGGTGTTGGTACTATAGCATCCACAAACATTCTACCCCCGGAGTAGTGTGGAGGAGAACCATAGTAGCCCTCCCACCAAGTGACTCCTCCGACCTGCCAGGGTTTGGTCTGTCATTTCCCATCTAGGGCCCTGCACCCTCAATTGCAAGGATGCAATGTGGCAAACAAGATCGATACAGCTACTCGTATTGGGGGGAAATAGATCCAAGAGGGGTTAATCACTTCTAGGAACAAAATAAACTTCAACATATGTCTCTTGTTGAGATGAAGAGCGAAATTATGGCTCAACATGCTCAAGCATCCAAGGTTCCTCTAGCTCTACCCATGTTCCCGATTCCTCTTGTTCCGACATGTTTTTTCAGTCTTCGGTTCTTCTCTCGCATATATTCCCCTTGTTTACGTCATTGCCCCAAAACATGGTGTACCGAGACAAGTGGTACCAAAAGCTAACTAAAGGTGAAACAATGCAACCTGGTCTCTATTTTGGTGAAGGTGGAGTGCTATATGTAAGGGGGGAGTATTATTCACACAAGTGAGAGTTGGTGGAGCATGTACAAGGTAAAAGTTATAAGTTGTAGGCACCAACCAATTTTCCTTGAAAGCCCAAACTAACGTAAAAAATCTCGGAAACCCCAAATGGAGCCCGGCCTACATGGAGTCAGTTTTTTTCAAAATTTGAAAACGACTTTATAAAGTTAGAAAAATTCTAAAAAGCACCTAGATGTAGTCACCGATGTATTCTACGAATCTGCAAATCTCAATGCAAAATACAAGGTATTTTGGGATGCACAAAAAAAACCTGACAACTTTTGGATGTTGATATGATAAAAACTTTTCGGAAAAACATAGTACATCGGATCCACAATTTTTTCAACTTTGCACATTCTAGAATATAGTGTTTTGCATTGGTTTTTTGCACAGTGATAGAGTACATCATTGTCTACATCTTGGATTTTTACAGATTTTTTTGGAACTTTAAAATGTTGTTTTTTTAATTTTACAAAAATATGCTCAATGTAGCCCGATCTCCAAAATGCTGCACTCGAAAAACTTGCAAGACTGGGCAGTTTCTACCAACGACCAATAGCACCGATAAACAAAAATAAATAGAGCATATGAAGAATAGAAATCGTTCAAGGTCAAAGAAATATCACTAGTACATATTGGTTGGAGGTGAAGCTATGTTTATGTTTTAATAGTCTTATCAATGCTGTTACAAACAACAATTTTACTACGGAGTAGCATCTTCTTAGTACTGGAAATTTTCAGTTACAAGTACAAAGTAAAAAAAATATAGTTTCTTCAAATGAAGCACACAGATAACTCATAATCACAAGAGTGGAGATTTTTGGTGCGCATGGGAACCGGTAATCTCGTTTTTCTTAAAAACCAAAATCGTATTTTTGAGTTCCAGAAAATTCTGGAAATAACTCGAGATGTAGCCGGTGATTTATACCCAAAATGTGAAAAATATCAATTGAAAATAATGTGTATTTTGAGCTACACAAAAATGACAAAATTACAAAACTTTGTTATTTTGTGTAGCTTAGAATACAGAATATTTCGAATTAAGATTTTGCATGTTCGTGTGATACAACATTATCTACTTTTAAGAAAAAAATCACAATTTTTTGAAACTTTTATATATATGTTTAACTTTTTTTGATTATGTAGGGAGCGCTGGAGCTCGTGAGGACATTCCGGGTTACACAATCCATTTTTTTCGGGAAAACACAAAAATATCTTTGTGTTCCTTTTTTTTTTAAGCAAGGAACGGCCGGGAGGGCCAGGAAGCTGCATTAAATATATGGTAGGTACATTTTACATAGAGGCCCTTTTGCATATGTAACACCGATCGACCTAAATGTCAAAGAAAGGGCTCCTAACATTGCAAAAAGGACCCTAGGACAAAAACAAGAAAAGCAATCGGGTCTCGGACATCCTCATCTGCCACTCGCCGGCGACCTCAAGGCAGCGGCAACCGCGCCGAGGTAAGAGATGAGGTTGCTCGCTTGGCTCTCCATTCCGTCGACGAACCATTACCACCTCTCGCCAAATCTCCTCTAGGGACGAACCACTTGGAAGTGAGAAAGCGTCGAGCACCGACGCAATGGCTCAGAAGGGGCGATGGGCCACTATGATGGCCAAGGATCACGGCGCCGAAGACGGACGCCATGTGGGTCGCTCTCAGGGGAAGCTACGAAGCGGAGCAGCGCCGGAGCACCATCCGCCTCCTTCCTCATCCTTCTAGCCACGACCTTCTCCCATTTCCATATCTTCCCTCCCCAGCCGCCATGGCCAGTTAGCAGAAGAAGGAGAACGGCGAGAAGGGAAGGTCGTAGGCAAGAGCGCTTATTGGAAGAGCCTGCTGGGGAATTCCTCTCCATGAGCTTCCACCTTGGAAGCTTGGCAGAGAAAGCCTCCAGCACCTCACTAGCCTTGCGCCTAGACGTCCGGCATGAAGAAGCTCGAGAATCCCGCCTTATTGTCAGAGATGCTTGGTCTCCCCGCCACCAGCCTCCTGCCACCCGAGGTGTGCCGCCGCAGCAAGAAGCACCAAGCCGCCCTGGATCTGGCCGGCGAGATCCAGAGCCCTACTCCCAAACTCCCATCTAGGGTAAACACCGGGGCCAAGCCCAAAACTACACCTAAAATATACGGCAGCACCTCTCCATTGCCTACTCCGGCCAGCCTCGCCGACGGGGGAAGCTCCGGATTGGGCCGCATTCGCTAAACAATTCTCAAGGGAACGCGTGGGGAAGAGGAACGGGTGGGGGTGGGAAGTGGTCATGTGTATGTACCTACTTTGTGTTTCATTGTATTGAAAAGGTAGAGTTGGCTACAAGCCTCCTAATAAGAGGCGAGGTACATCAAAAGAAACTCTAGGGTAGGTCCCAGGTCGTCGGCAACACTACTCCAAGTCTTGTTGCCTCCTGATTTTAACCATTGTATCGCCTCATCCTTGATCTTGCCAACCAGCGAGTTGACAGAGGGTCTTGCGTGGTCGAACATGCAGGCATTGCGATGTTTCAAAAGCATCCACAGTGTGAGTAAGGTCACTGAGGCCAGGCCAGGCCCTTCTACATCGCGCGCCTTCGGGGTACTCTACCTCGCACTGGTCTACTAGAGCATGGCCGCGTTGTCAGGTGGGGCCTCGTTGTCAGGTGGCCTCCAGGTCGTGCGCAGCCATGAGAACATGGCATGCCACACCTGACGGGATAAAAGGGCACCCAAGCACGAGGTGGCGCAGGTGAACCTCCAGTCCGGGCACAGGCTACACGGTAGCCAAAGCAGATAGACTCGAATCTCTCTCCCTCCCTAGCACCTAACAAGCGGTGGTAGAGACCAATCTCCTCCAGATCTATCGGCTGATCGCTAGTTCCCTCTCCCTCCGCTTGCCGCTCCGGCGTGGGTAGGAGGGAGGGGGACCTCATTTCTCCGTTTAATAGTTAGGGTTAGCGCCTGCGCTTGTCTGCTGTGTTGCGCCATTTGGATGGTGGGAGCGGCGCACGGGCAAATAAATCTGTTTCAACTCTACTCTCACACCTGCGGCGTCATTCACGGTGGGGCCTTAGAGCTGATGGCAACGTGTGCTAGTCGGCCCTTGAGATCGACGGCTTGGTCTTCACGCCGTTCTTTAGATCTGGCGAATCTATTTCTCATTGTGTCGCTAGCGCTCGTCGTTATCCGCGATGGCGCTGGTGGCCGGGGCGAGTTGGTTTCTCTGGAGCAAGGATGTTGGTCCAACATGGTGGATTTGTCGTTCCTCTCCGACTTCATCGGCGGGAGGCGGCGCATTTTGGTCCAAGACAGCACGGGGATGTCCCTCGGTCGATGTGGCACAGCAACATGTGCCTCGTTGCGTGCAGCAGACCTGTTCATCGACTCACAAAGCCTCGTTAACGATGGTGTTGTTTTGGATCTTGCAATGATAGAGGCTCGGTGTTCGTCTCGACAGCGTTGGAGTTTGACGGCGGCCGCTAGATTCAGTGGTTGCAGGAAAACCTACAGGTCATTTTGTATTTCTCGATCTCTTAGTTTTTTATCTACAGGATAATCATTTTATACCGATGAGTCTTTTAGTTTCAACGGTTGCTCTAAAAAAAAAGCACGAGGTGGCGCACCGTCTCCGTCCATTTTCCAATGTACATGTTTTGCTAATTACAACCACAGTATAGAGCTTTGAATATACCTAATTAACAAGCACGGGAATCGCTACTCAACCAGACGAGCTCCAACATCTCACTTTCTTCAAGATCAAAGATATCACAAACAACTAGTCTATTGGGATCTTTTCTGTATTCGTAATCTCAGATACAAGTTTATTTTAGCGGAATTTTAGATACAAGAACAAAGTAAAAGAAAACATAAACAGATATAACTCATAATCACAACTGCATTTTTCCCTATACACGTGCTGCTGATTACAAGTTCACAACAACTAGAATATACAGTTCGAAAGACCTAATTAACAAGCACAGCAATCACTACTCAGAACCAAACGAGCTCCAACATCTCAGCTTCTCGTCGAGATTAAGCGGCTCCGGCCCCTTCACCATTCACACCGTTGGCCGCTCCGTCCATGGTTACAGCAGCAGCGCTGCTACTCGGCGACTCAGCATCCAAAACACCAGACGTTCCACCATCCAACTGCTCATTCCCTGCAGACTCAGATGGCCCCGAAGCATCGGCAGCACCAGCAGCTGATTGTGATTCTTGTCTTGGAAGGGACCTTGGCTGCCGAATGGCGGCAGCGGCCTCCGGCATCGCAACGCCCGGTGGCTGTGGGGGAACCCAGCGGCGCTGGAACGGGCTTTCTTCTGCTACTGGAGCTGGTGCTGGTGCTGGTGCTGGTACCGGTACCGGTACTTGTGCTGGAGCATCGATGACATTGCTTCCCCCGGAGTAGTATGGAGGAGAACCGTAGTAACCATCCCGCATGCCAGGGTTTGATCTGTCATTACTCATCGGGGGCTGGAATCCGTACCCAGGCCTCGGCACCCGCTGCTGCAAGGACACAACATTTAATTCAAGAGTAATTCTAGCACCTCTGTCCTGTTTTGGCGATGTACATGAAGATGCAATAGCCTACCTCAACATAAGACCTTGGAAATGATGCTGATGTAGGTTCTGCAGGTAATGGCATGAATGACTGCCTTCCTGTTGAAAAATAATCCATGAGTGAACAAGTATAAGACACATGATACAAAGATGACAGGACATGATAGTTCCTCAATCCTTACCTGAGTCAAAATCACCATTTGGCATCGTGGAGTACATATTCGTTTGCTACAAACAAAAACAATGAATAAGGAATAAGGATGGCAAAGCTTTGTAAGTATTGGTCAAACGAAAAAATAACTACAACTCGTACCTGGGAAGTTCTCCATGAATTGGTTGTTGGCCCTATTCATTCAAAATAATAGCAATGCGGTGAGACTCACATTATTGCCAATAGAGGTTCAAAACTTTTGAACCCCAAAACCTAATAATCTAGTAATTTTATCTGTAGGAGTTCACATGAGGGTTCACACGTGAATAATCAAATAAAAAATTACAGAATACTGTAGCTGTAGAATGCATAAATAATGATTTCTAACCATTCCATGATGCAGGTTGACCATGCTCTTCCATCAGATTGTACTGCGAAAACCGATTCTCCCTTGTACGATGTAAGGTCTCGCTCAAGGATTTCAACACCTCTGCCTGGGAATCCAGTGCTTGTGTTAACTTTACAAGTATCTTCTTATCTGTTGCAAAGAAAAGAATTAACATGATCAAATTCGAATAGTAATGGTTATCCTAGTGCGAGAATTAAGGGATGTTCTGAACCTTCGTCCTTTGAAGCCAGCAATTCCTGGTTTGTTTTGGCAATAGCAGAAAAGGCTGATGAGGAAGCTTCCAGAGATTTTTTAATTTCATCATAAAGCTTAGATTTCAGTTCATTGTCCGCATTTTCATATCCTTCTGAAACGACTCTACGGGTCCAAGATTTCAGCCTAGGAAGGAACAATTTCTGTGCAAAATACACACACAAACAAAGTTAACCCTCTGTCATCCAAAAAAAAATTCATGAGAATTTGCCGAAAACACGTTTCTACCTTGATGATAACAACAGAACTAGCCCCAAATCCAATAAAAACACCAGCACCAAGTAGCGTATGGAACCAACTAAACTGAGTCTGCCTTTGTGGGACGATATGACTAGTGGTGACAGAGCCAGTTGTTACTTGTGGCGATTGAACCGATGTGTAAGGTTGCACCCCAGCAGATTGATTTGGGTTGCTTGCTGGAAGCAAAGAAAACAAGGCAATCTTTTAGTACACAAGCTAACAGTGCTTTCCTCCTTATGAGGTATTTCAGGACAAACATGCAGGTATTAACTGTCATCCAAGGAAAACATACAGCCCCGGTGGAAGCACGAAACATCATATTATTATTTGTTTGAAACAGATTGGCAAGACATATGGGAGTTAGACCAATTCCTATTTTACATGGAAGGAGTCAAAAGAACAGAAATAGTATCTTCATCAATCAACAATATCTTATGAATATCCGCTCATTCTATTTGTTCAGGAGCTAGCCTCCACCCGGTAATGTTACAGAAACAAAATGTGTATCTGATGAATAATCTTGCAAGAGAACATCACTTATATGCTTTAACTAAAGCTGTTTTTGTTCAGCCAAAGTAACACAAATATAAGTTGCTGTGTAGGCATAGACTGATCATAATCAAGAGATCCAGTAGGCAAAACATAAACAGAATACAATGATATCACTGTAAGCCATTGGTTCATTAGCTCAACTATTCAACATGTGAGATTTATTATAACCTACCTTGTTGCGAACCAACAGCTCCAGCATCTGTACTGTTTGGCTGGGGATCCTACAGGACATGAAGGTACTTCAGGAACACTTGATTCTCTTTGCATTCAGGTTAAACATCCATGTAGAGGGAAAATAAGAACTTACAGGAACCCGACGAAAGGCCTCGTCGATTTCTTCCTTGGTGAGGCCTTTCTTTTCCAGGAAAGAGTACCTGTAAGATACTGGAGAACCCTTCACCTTTGGATGCGCGAGAAACTTGACAGCATTCTGTACGTAATCCTCCCGTACCGCCTGTGGGGCTTCAAATACCAGATTTTCCGAGGATCCACCCCCGCCGGAACCATCTGCACCATCAGGAGACGAAAATGTTTACTGTTTCATTCTAAGAACAGCGGAAGTCTGACAAAAATGAATGATTCAACATCAGTTCCCTTTTTTTTAGACTAAAGATCTCTCCCCAGTTCCATTAACGAAAATGAAACCATGCAGAGTCTGAAAAACGAAAAAGAGGTGCCATCAGTTCCCTTTTCACGAAGTTGCTCACAAAGTTCAAAAATTTCAGTATCTCAAAGCTGAAATCTACCACTTACACCTCGCAGAAAACATTGGGGAAATATGTTTACAAGTTCCTATAGTGCTTTAAACCTCTAAAATTTTCAGTATCACAAAGTTCTTGTTTTGCCTGAATCTCCCTTGCCCAAGTTCGTAGCTTTGCGTCACAACATGCCCAAAATTTCTTCACGGGAGCCAGATTCACGAACCAAGTAGCAGTCTAGCACCGAAGATATCCCCAAGAACTGCTCAGAAACCTTCAATCTGACGACTTCGAGGCCCTATCCAAGGCGACGAACTCGAATCCCTATTCAGAGGGCAACTCTCGCTGCCTCGCAGTTCTAGTGGAACAAACCCTCGCATCTTGTTCCCCAGGAAACCCCCAGCGAAGGCGCTAGCTAGATCAGCGAGGCGCCGTAAAGAAATCGTCGATTTGAGCTAAGAAATTGGACGGGGAGCACCGAGGTTTCGGCTCGGCGGGCTAAGAATCTGACCTTGCGGCGAGGAGCTCGGCGACTGCGCGGCCATCTGGGGAGCGAGCTCACGGCCACATCAACCACGAAACGAAATCTGAAGAGCACGGCCGACGAGGAGGATCGAAGGAAGACGACGGCTGCTGAACTGAATAACGGATGTGCGTCACGTATATTCACACGTCCTTTATCTTCAGTGACTCAAATAGAGTTGTTTTATCTTCCGGAAAGTGTCTCAAGCTCCCAAAGCTCCCGTGCTCCCTTCGTTTAAAAAATAATTAAAAACATATTTACAAGTTTTAAAAAAATGTAAAAGTAAATTTTAGGCATAGTCAATGCTATATTCTACAAGCATACAAAATTGCAACCTGGTTTTTTTAATATTTTAGCCTACATAAAAATGACAAAATAGATAAAATTAGGAGATTTAAAACTATATACATACTCAGATCTATACTTTTTTATTTTTGTGTAGCACATAATACAAAGTATTTGAAATTGATATTTTATATGTTTATGTGATAAACCATTGCTTACATCTAGATTTTTTTAAAAACTTTTTGTTACAAAGAAATATGAGTTTTGATTTTTTTTTAATAGGATCACTAGTGCTCGGGTGCACCAATTCTCTGCTCCAAAACATATACAGGATTTATTTTCTAAACCTATGGCTATAGCTTTCTATGCAATGAACCTAAATAAATAATCCTTGATAATATTGGATATAGATAAAATAGAAAATAAGATAACAAGTGAATTCTCTACTATGCATTTCGGTGTTCCACTTTCTGCTGGATCGCGCTACGTCGTTAGTTCGGTCGTGCTTCGTCGCGTCCTACCCATCGTCCATTAACTCCCGATCAATGCCTCAATGCCGTTTCTGCGTTAACTCTGGCCCCAAGTAAAAAAGGGAAAATCTAGGCTCAGACCGGTCGGTAAATGTCAAAACTTGGCGGATAATTCAGACAAGTACCGTATGTATGCACTAACTACTTACATTAGCAGTTAATACAAAAAATTGAATATTTAAAAAGCTTTGTACCTCAAACCGTCTATCCGATTGAAAATCCGTTTTTACCGTTAGGCTAGTCGTGACGAGATCTTTAAAACTAGATCTCATATTGATATGTTTCGACAAAAAAATTTGGACCAAAAAGTTATTCACCCTAACACATGAGTTATCCATGTCATAATAAGTAAGTTATCCACCGTGTAACATATAAGTTATCCACCATATAAACAAGTTGGGTCGAGGCATTCTCGTATTTCTCATGTGAGTAATTTTCTTATTTTTCGTCTCATGGAATCTCGGCTATCCCGTGTATTCTAGTTAAGTTATGAATGTGAGCTACGAGCTAGTTTAATTAGTACGCGGTAGTCTAGGTGTTAGGTTACCGAGACTTCTTCACCTTCGATGCGTTAACATCGACGAGCGATGAAAGCTTGATACCCTAACACCCTTTGATACTTCGTCACCCATACGTCACGATAGCGACAGTGGACGATGAAGCGAGCCGCTAGACTACTGGTTGCGTGTTATGTTTGTTCACTACAACTTAGGTGGTGGGTGGATAAGTTAGGGTGGTTAGTGGATGACTTAGCGATGACGGATGATGTACCCGAGCCGCTAGAATAACTTGTACTCTATTTATATATACATTTTATAAGTAGCGGATAGCTTACATGTAATTTGGTGGCTAACTTAAATGTTAAAGCATGGATAACCCTCATGTTATTAGTGGGTAATTATTATACAATATCATGGATAACTTTTGTTTATCTCTATGGATAACTTTGTACAATTTTTAGGATACTTTAGTTCTCTGTGTGACCATTATATCTTTAAGCTCTGATTATCTTCATTTTAGTTAATTAAATGTGTGATAGACTTACTTCATTTGAAAACGATAGTCTAGGTGTTAGGATAGCACTCATCGTTGTCGATCTGGTGAAAACTGATTCTAAATCGGAGGAGTTCATATTTATGTTTTTCGCACCCATACAAAAACTCAAACACATAGTTCATAGGGTGGATAACTTATGTGTTACATGGTGGACATACATAGTACATCTATATAACTTATGTGTTACCTAGTGAATATACATAGTACAGCTGGATAACTTATTTTGTTATGGGTGGATAACTTTTAAGTCAAAAAATTTTGTCGAAACATATCAATATAAGATCTACTTTTGAAGATCTCATTGCGACTAGTCCAACGATAAAAATAGATCATAAATCGGATAAACGGTTTGACCTACAAATTATTTTGAATTTTCAGATTATGACATCATCTCTTTTGTCTGTTTTGTTAAGCACTAAATTTTTTTTTATTTTTAGCCATAACACATGCGAGGGCTTTCAGCGCTTGTATGCAGCTGGTGCAAGTGTCCGCCAGGATTTGTAATCTGAGACCGGTCTGAGCTTAGCACAGTCAAAAAAAGAAAAGAAAAGCAAATATTCGGAAACGATGACGGCTTGTTATCCTCACGCTCGCTCCCCTCCAAACCTGCCCCCGACCCACAACCATGCCACACCGGCGGCGTATGGCGCAGCCACTACCTTGATCTGGGGGCGCACGACCAACCGACGCAGCCTCCTCCGTCCTGATGGAGAAGCCTCATAGCTTCTGATTGAGGGCGACGATGGATGAACAACCTTCTTGCCCGTTCTGCCCATACCCACAACCGGTCCCTCTCGAACCGTATCTGGGTCGACGACGGTGCCGGTGCTGTCGAAGCAGAGCAGAAGGGCACCGGTATGGTGATTCCCCGCTCCGAATCCACGCCATGATTTGGCACCTCTGGTTAGCTTTTTTTTTGTCCCCTTTCCTCTGCCGACTCAAGTGTTTGGCTGGCTACGCTTTCATGGTTCAGGTTTCTGACATGTGATGGCGGAGAGTATTTCTTGCCTCTAACCTATCTCAGTATCTCTACGTGTGTTGTTGCTGTTAATTAGTACATACATGGCAGGGCTATGGTGAGGAGCCAGGGAATCAACCAGGCCTCATTTGGATCATGCAGTAGCGACAAGGTTCAACACCGACGACACTTCGGAGACGGGCCAACACAACAACGACTTAAGCCGACACAACAGCAATTTAATGCTTGGTCAACTACTAAATTTGGAAGATGATTAGGGTGTCACACCCCTTAAAATGTTGTTTTTTATATTTTTAGCTTGAATAGTTTGTAGACGAACTACTAAATAGAATATATATCTTTTGATCTTGATGTGATTTGGAGTGTGTGAAAATTGATAGTTAATTCTTCTGTTTTTTTGTTCATAAAATCTGTTGAGCCTTGATAAGATGATTGTTGAACTGGCAACGAAGCATGATCACCATGGTGTACTAACATAAATAAACATATTGAGTTAATCAGTCCAGTAGTTCTACAAAAAAAAGGTAATGTGAACATACAACAAGTTTTTCTTGATCTTATTTTCTGGTTCTTAGAATGTTACTGCAATCTATGTTAGGCTAGGCCAAAGTGGCATCGGCACTGAAGAACACCATTTTACCTTCTAGATATCTCTCACATTTTTCAGGGATATGGTGTGTTACGAATTATTGTTCGGTTTAAGGAGAATAGTGGGAAAGGATCTGCGGTTGCTCCTTTGTAAATTTTACTGGTGATGATTTTTTTGCTTGTCCTAAATCCCTGCAATCATCTACTAACTGAATTTTTTTCTGTTTCTTGCTGACTAAGTGCTTGAGTTCATAAGTTCCTAGCATCTTGAACAACTATATTGGTGTACTGTTTTCTGATTCAAGTTCTTTTGTTCCATATGAACGGAATTTGGATGCTATTTAGGCTTGTGAAAATATATGGATGACCATGAGGTGATATGTCGGGGGGCATACATCAGGCCAGCAAGATGTCACATGGCAAGGACTGGTTGAAAGTAGGGAGCAGATACAGTTTTGGAAGGTTGCAAACTCCCGATCAAGAGCAAATCCAAAGGCTTGTGTTTTTCTTTTCGAGGTACCTCTTGTCGGCATTATTTGTTTACTGCAGTGCTATTTTGGTACAATGAAGAGCAAATTCAAAGGCTTGTGTTTTTCTTTTTGAGGTACCTCTTGTCAGCATTATTTGTTTACTACAGTGTTATTTTGGTACAATGAAGGCCAAGAAGAAAGTAAAGAGAGTGAGGTAAATGTGTTGTTCTCCTTAAAGCCCAAAAGTTTTACTCTGACGTGAATGTAGCTCTTAAAATTTAATTAAAGTGGTCTTTGTAACCATATAAAAATCCAGCATCAAAGTTGCTAAGAAAGGATTACATTGTTTTTTCCTTGTAATTTTGTTTTGCACACAAACCAGCAATGGAGATGTAGCCGTGGAGTTGCAGGTGGAGCTGATTGACATGCAAATGGATTTTAATTTACTCATTTCTGAACCAAAACACATGCATTGCTTAGGTGTAAGCAAGTGATGCTGAGCCTATTCAAATAACATATGCAGTCTAGCCAAGTCTAGCCGAGAGACTTGAGGTCATAAGAATGCTAGGTTTCTTTAGTTATACATATGTAATTTGCAATGGGGTTGGATGTTCACTTATCAAGTAGAGGGACATTCCTTAACTGTTAGTACTTTAATAATAGACACTGCATGCTATTACTTAGAAGTAGATCTACTTGATCAGATTTATCTTGCAATCAACATATGCTTCTCTTTTTATTTCATTCTAAATATGCTACAGCCAGAGTCTTGTTTAGTTTGAGAAATTGGTACGTGTAACTGCAACATAGCTATTACTCATTTTTAAGATTTGTGTGATTAATGAGAAATTTTAGAATTTGTGCAAAGGTAGCTGGAGTTGGCGTCAAATCCCTTTTAATCCTCAGACCAAAGCCTGGTGGTCTATAAATTGTAGTCACAAGGCTCTGATGAGGTTGAAATCAGTTGTAAATCGAAGAAATAAGAGAATTCAAACATGCATCTGCATCTAGCAATACTTGGGATACCACTGAAGGTGACTAAACTTTGAGTCATTCACTTGAGCATTTGGTACAGAACCAACTGAAATGTCTTGGAGATCATGAAGATGACTACAAATCAAAGCCCTCGAGAGTTCCTCATGGCAATGGACTTAGCTGCTAGCCTAGAAAGGAGAGCTCTTGGAGGCACCACATTCCACTAGAATATTGTCTGACACTATCACTGAACGCTTGCATGCATTGGCTCCTGATGTAGCATTACCATGTTCAAGAATGGAGAGTATGTGCTAAGCCGCTAACTTCTTGAAGGCATGCAGACCATATTTTTTTCTTAGAAATCAGTACCGTAAATGGAAGCAACATGAGGATTCTCAACATGGTTAAGTGACATTTTCTTTTCAAATTATACTAGCACACATGACATTACTTCTTAAACGAATTCCCATGAGGAGCAAAAACTCATGCTTGACCATTATGTCATCTAGCAGTGTGAAAGGGAAGTGATTATAATGCTACTATAGTAGATTGCGTCATACTATTTATTTACTTTTACTAAACTATGGACTTCTATATAACCAAAATTTCTTTATAGAGACTTTACTGGAACGACAGGTTGTTGCTAGAGAGAAAGACAAGTTATTCTTATTAATGAAAAGGTAGAGTTGCCGTCATTCTCAGTACAAAAAGAGAAAGAAAAGTTAGTTATCACTTTTTTAATTTCTTGGAGTTTAATTGCACTCTATGCTGCTAGGCTGCACCCGGGACACTGAATAGTATCACCTTACTTTCGAAGAGTTTGGAAATTTAAAAGAGTGTTGATGATCCACTATTGTGTCGTTGCGAAATGTAGGTGTATGTTTAGTGCTTTGTTTTGGAAAGTTTATTAATTATAAGTTATTTGTATAGTACTATGCTTGAGTTCACACTGGAGTGACGAGTAAAAGAGTTAATTTATAGTGTTGGTCTTGTACTATTTCATATATTTACAAGGTTTTTGAATCGCTTCTCAGATATTAGTCTTGGAAAATTGATAGGGTTGTCTGCTAGGTGGCGAGAGAAATCTGTAGTGGCTGACAGAGATGAGACGATGTCCACTGGTGATCGACAATCTGCCTTGATTTGTCACTAAGTTCACCCTTCTACTACTACTATCTAGGGGACATGTAAAAGCAAAGTTGAAATGACGGTGATGTTCTTGAGGTTGTTTGGTTGGCAGTGGAAAAGCTAAGTACAATATGGGGCAGGGTCCGATGCTCCTTCTACACTGCTTTGTTGCAATAGTCCATGAAAAATTTAGGGGTGGGATTTTCCATGTTGGTTAATGCTCTTTTTGGCGATACATGATCAATGCTTAGCCGACTACACTTTTGGTTCAGATTTAGGAAACACACAATGCTTTCGGGTTTTTGCTAAACCGGGGTAACAAAAATTTGAACGGCCAACACTAATTGTATGTTTAGTTATTTTGATATGCCCATATATATATTTAAATTACCTTTACTCACTGATCTTGAGGATCTCTTTAGGATAAAGAGCAGTGCCCATTGAATAAAGACCCCTTGTTGCTGGTGACGGTGATGCAAGATGATTAGTGCTGCCTTATGTGGGGTGTCAAATGTGGTGCATATAGAAATATACTTGATCCAGAATAGAAGAATAGAAGAAACGAAATACAATCGTATTGTTCTATAATCATGCATTTGTGGTTCAAAATAAAAAAATAGGCTCTCAACTATAATTATGCCGTTGCTTAAATACTATGGACTATAGAATATCCTTCTCTTTATTTAGTACTAAGGGTTTTGATTATGACAACGTTTTCCCATTTAAAATATATTTAATTTGGAGCAACAGTTAACCGAGTTGCCATGTCATGTTTTATTTTACTTGCTTTGTTGAAATATAATATGCATTCTATATGGTTTGGATTTGATGAAAATTAAACTTCTAGCCATTGTTCTGACAAATGATGTCAGGGATTTTCTGTTCTTTAATGTACGTGGGAAAATGTTTGTTGTTGCCGTAGCGGAGCACGTCATGGTAGCTATAGTACATGCCCATCGCAAGGCATAACTGAATCCAACATAGTTTTACCTAGAAACATGTGAGTGTAGCCTCTGCGATAGACAAATTGTTACTATTGGCATCGATGTATGATGCATATGATGAATAGAAAGGATGAAATATTCAATTTAATAAAATGATGAGATAATTCATATTTTTATTGCCCCGTAGCAACGCACGGGCATGCTAGTAGTAAAAGTAAAAAAATAAAGTCAATGAGTTTGGGGACTGTCTAGTGATGACCCACAAGTATAGGGGATGTATCGTACTATTTTTGATAAGTAAGAGTGTCGAACCCAACGAGGAGCAGAAGGTGTTGGCAAATGGCTAGGAGCAGGAATTCTCTATAAATACTTAGCAAACGGATTTTTAAGGGTTTTTGATAATGTGGGTAAATAAAGTACGAATAAATAAAAGACAATAAGAATAAATGCAGCAAGTGGCCCAATCCTTTCTTCAGCAAAGGACAAGCCGGTTGTATTACTTAAAATGACCAAACGTTCTCGAGGACACACGGGAATATCGTCAACTGCTTTCGCTTCATATAGTTGATTAATCTTCTTTAGTTTGCTAAGTGTTGTGTGGGTGAACCTGTGCTAATGTACCGACATTCCTAGGACTAATACATACTTGTGATTATATCCTTTGCAAGCATCCGCAAGTACAAGAAAGTAATTAAGGTAGAAACCTAACCACAACTTTAAATTCTAAGACCCTGACGTCCCTTGTGCAATGATTTTCTAACGGGGGTTCAGGTTTCTGTCACTCCGGCAACCCCTACGATTAGTAGCCAAATACATAATGCATCCCCCTAGGCCCATATAGGTGAAGTGTCATATAGTCGACATTCACATGACACCACTAGAAGAAGTACATCACAACTTAAATATCAAACTATTGAATCATTCTCAACACAATTCCACTACTAACAACATGACTTCTCCCATGTCCTCAAGAACTAAACGAACTACTCACAAGACATCATATGGATCATGATCAGAGATGAAATAATCATGTGTAATAATCTGAACATAAACAATAATTCAATGGTTCACTCAATAGCATCAACTATAAGGAGTAATCAACACCGGGAAAGTTTCCCCAAAAACTATGCAAGATTCAATACAATTGTTATAACGGTATGGAGGTGGTGATGATGGTGCTGGTGGAGATGATGGTGGTGGTGGTGATGATGATGATGATGATCCCGATGAAATCCAGCTTGATGGTGGTGTTGATGGCGACGATCTCCCCTCTCCGGAAAGGAATTCCCCCGGCAGAATTCTGTCTGCCGGAGAGATCTTTCTCTCTCGGTGTTTTCCGCCCCGCAGAGGCAGCGGAATCTTTCTGTGGTCGCTCCCCGAGTCTTAGGATTTCGGGAGGATAATATACGCTAGAGGGGAGAGCCAGGGGTGGACCAGGGCGGCCACACCACCTGGTGGCGCGACCTAGGGTGGCCCGCGCCAGGAGGTGGTGTGGCCCCCCTGTGGCCCATCTCCGCTTCTCCTTCTGGCTTTCTTCGTCTTCTGAAAAAATAGGATTTTCCATGTATTTTTACGGATTTTCTGATCTTTGCGAATTTTGCCTTCAAACAGCACCTTTTCCATCAGAATCCTGACTGCAACGGTCCATGCTTCAAAAGTCATCAACCATGCAAAAACAGATGAAATAGCATAAGTATCATCTCCTAATATAAAATATATCAATGAATAACAGTAAATTATGATATAAAATAGTGACGCAAAATGGACGTATCATCTAGTCGGTCATTTAGTTATAGTAGTAATCCGATAAGGACCGACCAGTCTCATGTGTTTATTGAAACATGGTTGTAGTGGAATACCGTCGAGACTGGGCACACTTGCAGACTTCCTTGACCTGAGAACTCAGGTTACTCCTTGAATGCAAACCACACTCCACTTAGTAAGTCTATATTTCTTGTTTCATTGTCACCTTGCCAAAAGAATATTGATCGAAATTAATCCAATCGATTTAAGATTCCTTTAGATAGTTGGAAGAAAGATATCATATACACTATCATATTACTACTGAATTAATGAGAACTAATCTTTCACCAGGGATAACAGCTTATCCTTCCAACTACTTAATATTAACTATAATCTTTCCTTCACCAGCTTTCATTCGAACTAATCTTTCACCAGGGATAACAGCTTATCCTTCCAACTACTTAATATTAACTATAATCTTTCCTTCACCAGCTTTCATTCAGCATTTGTGAGTCATAATGTATGGGGATCCTCCAAATACTTAATTGAAAATTGCCCTTGTTCGTAGCCAAATAACTTAGCATATAGATTGATCTTGTTTTGGGCCTATCTAAAGCAGAACAATTCACTCTTATGAAAATTAATTTTCAAGCCCCCAAAAGTTGCTCAAAAACTGACGGAATTAATTTCACATTTCTCGCTTTTAGATGCCATGATCCATAAAGAGAATTGTACCATCAGCATATTGTAGTAGATAATCCACCATCAACAAGATGAGGTATCATACCTTCAATTTGGCCATCAATTTTTACGTGCTCAATCATGGAGCTAGCATATCAGCCACTATATTAAAAAGTATTGACGATAATTGGTCACCTTGTATTAGCCCTTTTTGTGTGAAAGTATTTGTCAATGTCATCATTGACTTAAATGAAAACACTACCTTCAGACACAAAGTTATGAATTAGAGCACGCTACTCTTCGGAAAAACCTTTCATTTTGAGAGTTTGTTATAGAAAATACTATTTAACTTTATCATAGGCTTTCTCAAAATCTATCTTTAAAATAACCCCATTCAAAATTTTCCTATGTAGTTAGTGAACTGTTTCATGCAAGATCAACACCTCATCCATGATATTATGGTCTTGCATGAAAGAAGTTTGAGAAGGACGAATCACATGGTCAATCACTGTGTTCAACATGATTGTTGCAACCTTGGTGACTATTTTAAAACTAATGTTAAGAAGACAAATAGGTCTATATTGTTGTATTATTTCTACTTCTAAAACCTTAAGGTAGTAAAATAATCTCGCCAAAGTTCAGGCAAAACAGTTTTAGTTGTCCAGCATCAAGACAATTGAACAACTCTAGAAGATCCGTTTTAATGACATCCAAGAAGTTCTGATAAAACTCTACCAGGAAACCATCTGATCTAGGGGCTTTGTTGTGTTCCATTTGAAAAACGTCCTTTTTTCACTTCCTCGTTAGTATATGGACTAGTAAGTAGGTTATTTTCCTCATCAGAAAGTTGGGGTATATCGATTGTCCGGACTCATCCATGGCGACCAAACAAGCCTTTATAATAATTTGTATGTTTCGACTTTAGTTGCTCATATGATAACTCCGGTGTGTACAACATAGTTGTTGCACCTATCAATATGAAAGTATAAAGTGTTAAACCGTAGGAGGCAGGAGCAAGGTAAAGGCTTTATTTTCGGATATTCACTTCGGCTCGCAGGTGCAAATACACCTATTGTGAGAAAATATATTTCGAAATATCAAAAAAATCAAAAATAAAATCTGCATATACATTAGAACATTTTATGTTGGTTCACAAGTTTTCGGGATGAAAGAACATTTTACGTGTCGTGTATAAAAAAGATAAAATGTGTCACATGTATACGACTATTCACATGACATTTTTTGTCTTTTTATACACAACACATAAAATGTTCATTCATCCCAAAAACTCGTGAACCAACATAAAATGTTTGAATGTATATGTAAAAATTTTGTTTCAAATTTTTGATATTTCAAAATATGTTTCTCACAATGGGTGCATTTGCACCTATGAGCTGAATTGCTGCTCTCCTTTATTTTCTCAAGCTATGGCTATAGCCTTCTATGCAATGAACCTAAATAAATAATCTTTGATAACATTGGATATCGATAAAATAGATAATAAGATAATAAGTGAAGAAAAGTAAAAATAAAATAAAGTCAACGAGTTTGGGAACCGTCCAGTCAGTCAGTTGTTGAAGAGTAAGAAAAATAAAATATGCACCAGACGGTCTGCAGTCGCACTGTCGTCTCGGTTTTCTTTCGCTCTGCATACTTCTGTAGCAAAGATGATTGCGGACGGTACAAAAGCTTTAACGATAGAAGACAAACACCAATAGGAGTTGAATATGAGATTATAGAAAAAATAGACGTCGAAACACGTCTCCAGATGATTAAGAAGACAAACACGCCTACGCTCTCTCGGTCATATACTATCCCAGAGATTTTTGCCCCCCCCCCGGTGTGCCCCGCTCTTGGATGCGGGCGAATATAATCGAAAATGTAATGTCAACTCATAATCCACTAGTGGTATGCCTTTCGGTTACAATATACTCTGACCAAAATGTAGCTGCCAGCTATTACAAAGTTTTGTCATAAAAGATCATGGTACAGATAGAAACATGCAAAGATTATTTCTTACTCGTACAGCAACAACCATAACTTCAAATGTTCAAAAGGTAAATAAGTGGATCACCTCCTTGGAATAATTAAATCAGTTACAAGCATATCTATGACATCACTCATGGTCTTCGCTGATCTCCTTGGAGATGGCAGTAAGCTCCGAGAAGAAATGGTAAGAGTCCGCTATACCCGTGTCCTCGTCATCGCAGAAAAATGGCCTGGAAGGCACCTCCAGGCTGTCGACACCACCTTAAAGCATATCAATGACATCGCTCATCGTCAGCCGGTCATGGGACTTCATCTGAATGCAACAAAGCCCAACAAGACACAACTTCCTCTCCAGCTCATGCATCCCAGCTGCTGCAGGAGATATCTCATCCTCTCCCACCTGTTGCTTCGTTAGCCGGTCATACACCCATGACGGATAGTATGCCTGACTCGAGTTCGCTGCATTCGGCTCAGCGTTCCTACGTCCTCCAGCCATCTCCAGCAGCAGCATTCCAAAGCTGTAAACATCGGATTTGCTTGATATGACGCCAAAGCTTCGGGATATCATCTCAGGGGCTATGTACCCTATAGTTCCACGTAAGACACTCAATGGCAGAAAACTATTATTCTTGGGGTAAAGTTTGGCGAGACCAAAATCAGCAACTTTGGGGAAAAAATTGCCATCGAGAAGAATTGTGTGGCTTGATGTCAAAGTGTACGATTTGCATCTCACACCCTTGATGGAGGTAGTTGATCCCCCTGGCAATGCCCAAGGCAATCTCGTTGAGCTTGTCCCAAGAGAAAATCTTCTCGGCAGAGAAAATGTACTTGTCGAGAGAACCTTGAGGCATGTACTCGTAGACTAGCGCCCTCCTCATTTCCTCGGAGCAGAACCCCACTAAACGAACCACGTTGATATGGTGGGTCCTGCCGATTGTGGAGACCTCGCTGATGAAATCTTCTCCATTGCAACTGGAGCTACCCTCCAGCATCTTGACCGCGACATGAACATTGCCTGGGAGTAGCACTCCCTTGTACACGGAGCCGTTGCCCCCTTGGCCCAATTTATCTCTGAAATGGCCTGTTATTGCAATGATGTCTGTGTAGGCATACCTCACCGGGCCGATCATTTGTTGCATCCGGAGGAACTTTTCTACCGCACCAATTGTGATTCTTGTTTTCCAGTACTTGTGGGCAAGGAAGATTAATACAGCTGAGGGTGCCAGGACAAATCTGCAGAGCACTTCCCAAGCTAGTCGACAGACATGCATAAGTTAAACAATCACATAATGTATGTATGACTGCAGATGTGATGGTTAAAAGTAGGTAATTATCACATACCAAAAAGGAACTTGAGGACATCAACAGAATATATAATGATTTCGTCATCGAGACGTCCTGATTCTGTTTCGATTATCTGTCCTGATAGTTCTATTTGCTGACGGTCACCATATAAGCAGCTTATGTATAGATCCCCGGTAAAGAAAATGGCACGAAACCAGTACATCGGTCTTGGATCAGAGACAAGCTTCTTGAAGTAGCTGCAAACCAGAAATGTAGAGAAACGGATTTATGAGAATGGCACGGTTATCATATATAATCGTAAAAAAATGAATTGAGGAGAAAATGGGCTAACCTTATTGAGTTCTTCACACATTCGTTAATATTCTCAACTGTCGGGGAATCTCTAGAAGGAAAATCAACAGAAAATCCCATCCTTATGAATTCCCTGATATCATCGTAACTTGCATTACGTAGCTCTAGGTTGGAGATATCCCAGGCACCCAAGGGAATCATGTTCAAGCTTCGACAAGAAGGTTGGAGATATCCGATTTCGCAACCAGATTGGTCAGCCCAGACATAATAATGTGAATTTTCTGCACTTCGGCAAGCAACAGGTTTGTACCAACTATTATTTGATATTGCTCGCGAACAATTAACAAAGCATGCCCAAGAGGAATGAAGATAGAAATCGACAAAGCCATCTGAACCAGTTATACTGCTCGATGGGACAGAGTTGTAAGGAAGAGGACAGCTGCTGTTCGTATCAAAGTTGGCGTTCACAACCCAGAAAGACGAACTGCTGTAGTTAATGGTAACCACATAGTATGCTTCATTGCTGATGAGAATTTTGGCCTTACTATGGCTGCAAACCAGCTCGTGTGATTGAGAGCCGCACTCAGGTGGATCACCTCGCCGGCGGAAAGGAGACCCAACATCTCGGAGATGACCACAGGAGAAACGCGGGCATCCCTCGACATCTGCTGCAAAAACTGAAAGCACAAATAGGACCGTAAAGGCTTGCAAGGCAATGGAGCGATGAAATGCACCAGTGTTCGCCATGAAAGCTTCGCAGATTGATATCCTAGGTATGGTGAAGATTACTACTTATTTACACAAGACGGGCCTTGTATGATTGGTACACTATTGGCTGTAGAAAAAACTGCATTGGGTCAGTGAAGGGATATTTGGAAGGGGTACATATCACAGTACAGTAGAGCTATCAGTACAGCAAGACTTTGAATAGCAGTTCAGCTGCAGCTAGGACAAAAGACTCAACTTCCCTGAGGTGTTAATTACAGCACATGTATTTCCAAGCAGTGCCCTATTTGACTCATCTACGGAGTACTAATTCGTGGATTTTATCCATTCATGGGTCATACTCGTATTGGAACTCGTCCACGATAATTAAAGGCGTGCTGCTACAAAAAAAATCTAAGAAACTGTCTGAAGTCGATGTTAATGGGTATGTAGAACCACAACTTTCTCTAGAACGTCTGTCAAAAAAACAAAAAAAATACTTTCTCTAGAACAAAAGACTAATCTTATAAGTAGAAAAATATCTAGGCAGTCGACTAGTTCCACGGAGTACTAAATCGTGGATGCTAGAGAGTCTTCAGTGTTATATGTTGATCCAAATTCTACAAAGTAGAGGCCAACTTCTGACGGAGCGGAGCGAGGCCCGTCGCCGGAGTTTTGCAGTAACGATGGTATGATCAGGCACCACACCATCCCTTACACTCCTCAGCAGAATGGCGTGGTTGAGCGCATGAACAGAACCATCATCTCGAGGGCTCGCTGTATGTTGTCCAATGCAGGTATGCATAGACGTTTCTGGGCTGAAGCAGCCAACACAGCGTGCTACCTCATCAACAAGTCACCTTCTATTCCACTTGAGAAGAAAACTCCCATTGAGGTATGGTCAGGTTCGCCTGCTGATTATTCACAGTTGAGAGTTTTTGGTTGCACAGCTTATGCTCACGTTGATAATGGAAAGTTAGAGCCTAGAGCTGTTAAGTGCATATTCCTTGGTTATGGTTCAGGAGTTAAGGCATATAAACTATGGAATCCTGAAACTAAAAGTATTTTGTTGAGTAGGAATGTTGTTTTCAATGAATCCGTTATGTATCATGACAGCTTGCCATCAGATCCCTCTCCTGTTGCTATTGGAGAGGAGGGAGTTCGTGTGCAGGTGGAGCACCTGCAGAAAACTGTTGATAATAATGATGGTGTTGATGATACTCATGAGGAAAATATTGATGATGATGTTGTTCAGCACTCACCTACTGTTTTGCAGCAGCCACATGAATCTATTGCTGCTGATAGACCGAGGCGTAACATAGTTTCACCTCGTCATTTAATTGAAGAGTGTAATCTTGCTCATTATGCTTTGAGTTGTGCTGAACAGGTGGAGCATGATACTGAACCTGCTACATACAATGAGGCTATTGCATCCGTTGACCGCGAGAAGTGGGTTTCTGCTATGCAAGAAGAGATGCAATCGCTTGATAAGAATGGCACATGGGAAGTTGTGCGCTTGCCTAAACAGAAGAAGGCTGTCCGCTGTAAGTGGATATACAAGAGAAAGGAAGGTTTGTCTCCTAATGAGCCTCCAAGGTTTAAGGCAAGGTTAGTAGCAAAAGGTTTTAGCCAGATTTCAGGTATTGACTATAATGATGTTTTCTCTCCGGTTGTGAAACATAGCTCTATTCGTACTTTCTTTGGTATTGTTGCTATGCATGATCTTGAGCTTGAGCAGCTAGATGTAAAGACTGCTTTTCTGCATGGTGAACTGGAGGAGGAGATTTACATGGACCAACCTGAAGGGTTCATAGTTCCTGGAAAAGAGGATTTTGTGTGCAAATTGAAGAGACCGCTTTATGGTTTGAAGCAATCTCCAAGACAGTGGTATAAAAGGTTTGATTCATTTATGATATCACAAGGTTTTAAGAGATCTCAGTTTGATAGCTGTGTTTATATAAAGTTTGTTAATGGGTCACCTATTTACTTGCTATTATATGTTGATGATATGTTAATTGCTGCCAAGAGCATGAAAAAAAAAATCACTACTTTGAAGGCACACCTAAGTAGTGAATTTGAGATGAAAGATCTTGGTGCTGCTAAGAAAATCCTAGGTATGGAAATTAAACGGGACAGAAAATCTAGGTTGTTGTTTCTTAGTCAGCAAAGTTACGTTGAGAAAGTTCTTCAACGTTTTAATATGCATGATGCAAAGTCAGTTAGTACTCCTGTTGCTCCTCACTTTAAATTGTCAGCATTGCAATGTCCTAGTTCTGATGAAGATATTGAGTACATGTCTCGAGTTCCTTATTCTAGTGCTGTTGGTTCCTTGATGTATGCCATGGTTTGTTCTCGCCCTGATTTATCATATGCTATGAGTTTGGTGAGTCGTTACATGGCTAATCCTGGTAAAGAACATTGGAAAGTTGTTCAGTGGATTTTCAGGTACCTTCGTGGCACATCCAACGCTTGCTTGAAGTTTGGCAAGACTGATGAGGGACTCGCAGGCTATGTGGATTCAGATTTTGCTGCCGACTTGGATAAGAGGAGGTCCCTCACAGGTTATGTGCACGGTAGGTGGATGTGCTGTGAGTTGGAAGGCAACGCTGCAACCAGTTGTTGCTTTATCTACAACCGAAGCAGAATATATGGCTGTTGCTGAAGCTTGCAAAGAGTCTGTTTGGTTGAAAGGTTTGTATGCTGAGCTTTGTCAGGATGATTTTTGCATTAACCTGTTCTGTGACAGTCAAAGTGCTATTTACCTTACTAAGGATCAGATGTTCCATGAGAGAACAAAGCACATTGATATCAAGTACCATTATGTTCGTGATGTTGTTGCACAAGGTACACTGAAGGTATGCAAGATAAGCACTCATGATAATCCTGCTGATATGATGACAAAGCCTGTTCCTGTTGCTAAGTTTGAGCTATGCTCAAGCTTAGTTGGTATAATTGATTAGCCGAAGTGGCTATTGGCGCCGAAAGTGTTTTCTTTGTTTGTTCAAGGAGATGATTACCGTTGATGCTACAAGAAGGAATTTGTCTCAAGGTGGAGTTTGTTATATGTTGATCCAAATTCTACAAAGTAGAGGCCAACTTCTGACGGAGCGGAGCGAGGCCCGTCGCCGGAGGCTTGGGCCGATGCGGACCTATACGGATCGTTGATGACCTAGGTTACCACCGCTATATATAATTCTTGTAAGCCGCCGGCTGGGATAAGTTGCATCTGTGAAATCCCCGGCGTTGTGTAAACACTCTCCGTTATAGTGAAGTTTCGCTGGCTGGCGCCCGTGGTTTTTCCCTTCTCTTTGTTGGAGAGGGTTTTCCACGTTAAATCTGTGTCCCCTTGCTGTGATTTTGTTTTCTTCGCTATTTACTTGTCGCAAATCTAACATTTAGTCGCACTTCGATGACTAGAACACAGCAGAGGGTGGATGCACAGTTGGAGTTTTTCTTCTATATACGTGCAGCGCCTTGCCCGCCTTCATATCTTCCTCTTCCTCTCCATCTCTGTTATAGTACAGCAAGATGTGTAAATTGCTTGTCACAGCCCTCCTAATTTCTCTTATCAGCCACGGAACCGGCTTGGCCCTGGCGTGGGACGATCAAGATTTCTTCAAGTACTGTCCACCGTCCAAGTGCAGCAAACATGGCCCAGAGATAAGGTTTCCTTTCCGGCTCAAGGCCAGCAATTCATCATGCGGCAGGCCCTGCATGGAGTTAGCATGCTCCGGCGAAGACACCATACTAGTTCACCCATTTCTTGGCCCGTGCAGAGTAACCGCCATATATTACAGCCGTTTTGTCATTGAACTCATTCCACTTCTAGCCTTGTCTCCCTGTCCGCTCCAGAAACTCATCTCCAATACAATCCCGGTTCATGTCACCTACGAAGAGCACCCGCAGGAGGCCCTTTGTGACGTATATGATGAAATGTACGCAATCCTTGTACACTGTTCAGGAGAGTTAACACCAAGCACTGATGCTGCTGGACCAATCTCCTGCCTTAGCAACACAACTCACTTCTCGTATTTGTTGCCTACTAATCAGCTCATGACAGATCTTCCATTGAACTGCGAGGTCATCTCAGACGGCCCAATCTGGTTACCCTATTCGTGGGATCAATCTGACATGTACCGGTCACCTACGCTCAATACAAGTGTAGAGAGAATCCTAAATTTGGCAAAGATGGATCTGGGATGGAAACGTCCATTGGAGTGCTATGACTGTGAACACAAGGGGGGACGGTGTGCATTCAGCTCGCAAAGGAATCAAACATTCTGCGTGCCGCGAGGTATTGTTTCTAGCTGGCCAGTAGCACAATATAATCGTGACATTCCTTTTTATTATGTAAAGTAGTTTAAGATTATCTTGCACTTTTGTGTTCAGAATTTGCTCATCCTACAGTTTGATGTGTCGGTCTCTGACTGATTTTCTTAACCTACAAACCATATGAGCAACTACCAAGCTTTTTATAAAGTACAGTTACTCTTTGTTTTTCTTAATCAACAACCAAATCTCACTCTCTTTTTTCCTGTTTGCAGGTTCGCACATCAAAATTATTGCAGGTATTACTACAGCCCAGATTTCTCTCTACTTCAAAACAATAAGAAAACTAAAAGAAGATATGGAATGAAGCTTTCCAATATTCACAACTTGAATTTTCTAGAAAACAGAAGAAATTATCTACATCTGCATGAGATGCACACAACCAACATCTATTACAAACTCAGTCAGCAAAGCCACCATAAAGATTCAGCCAAAAGAAATAAAATAACAAGCAGAGGCAAAATAGAGTTTGAAACTCCAGATTTCGTTTATTTCCTTGATGTGGACATTACATCCTCGTCTGAACCCCAATGCTAATGCAATATGCTAATTTCATGTTCTCTGTTTTTCAGCAACATCATCAGTGGCCACATTAATTGTTCTTTTCTTGATAGTGGCCCTTGCACTGTATCTTTCACTGAAGACAAATGATAACAAAGAGATACATTTGAAGGTCGAGATGTTTCTCAAGACATACGGCACGTCAAAACCCACGAGATACACCTTCTCCGAAGTAAAAAAGATAGCCAGACGGTTTAAGGTAAAAGTAGGACAAGGAGGATTTCGATGCGTATATACAGGAGAGCTATCAAACGGAGTTCCCGTGGCAGTCAAGGTGTTGGAGAACTCTACAGGAGAGGGAGAAGTATTCATCAATGAAGTTGCAACAATTGGACTAATCCACCATGCCAATATTGTCCGCCTCGTGGGCTTTTGCTCCGAAGGGATGAGACGGGCTCTTCTCTATGAATTCATGCCTAATGATTCACTGGAGAAGTACATATTCTCGCCTGATTCTAATAATTTTCAAGATCTCCTAGTACCTGGAAAAATGCTAGACATTGCATTAGGCATCGCCAGAGGAATGGAGTACCTACACCAAGGATGCAACCAGCGCATCCTTCACTTTGACATCAAGCCACACAACATCTTGCTGGACTACAACTTCAACCCAAAGATCTCAGACTTTGGCCTTGCAAAGCTGTGTGCCAGGGATCGAAGTATTGTCACCTTAACTGCAGCAAGAGGTACTATGGGCTACATTGCACCAGAGCTATATTCTCGTAACTTTGGGGAGATATCCTACAAGTCAGATGTATATAGCTTTGGTATGCTAGTGTTGGAAATGGTGAGTGGAAGGAGGAACTCAGACCAAGGTATAGAAAGCCAGAATGAGGTTTACCTCCCGGAGTGGATCTATCAGAAAGTAACCACTGGACAGGACCCGGTACTTACAAGGGAATTGACAGAGGAGAAAGTAAAGATGAGACAGCTGGCCATCGTGGCACTGTGGTGCATCCAGTGGAACCCAAAGAATCGTCCCTCAATGAAAAATTGTGGTAAATATGTTAACATGGAGGTTGCAGAATCTACAGATACCACCAAAGCCTTTTGTGTCATCCGAAACTTATCCTGTGCAATAAAACATGGAGAACACACTACCATGATTTAGTGGAATAACTGAGAGCTATCCTCACGTGTGTTTTTCAGACTTCAAGTAACCACCATGTAATACTTCACGTATTTGCAGTATATCAGATTCAATCTATACTTAACAGTTAAACTACAAATGATATGATGGTTATCTTATTATGTTGTTGTAGTGATTTATACCCAGTCAGGTAATTCTGCAATGCAGTTTTCCTCCCTGAAAACATCAATTAAAAATACAGTGTACGAATTGATGAGTTTTGGACTTCATTACATGGCGTGAACAGGGCGTTTGATATCAAATTTATCCCTACTCAAATCTGTTATTCCTGGGATCTGAAATTGTATTAGAATAGTCTTGGATTTATACCTTGCTGTTTTTTTTCTAGAATACGCATAGCATGCTCATCATCGATTAAAGAAATGGCTGCAACACCACACACACCCATTTGACGCCACTGTGTCTTACCATGCAAATCCATGTAAACCACACGACGTAGAATCGACTTCCGTTCTCTACTGCCACAAACGGCGAGGAGGCGAACCATGTCACAACCAACACCAGGAATGCTGGGAACTTCGGTAGCACGACTCGGAGTTCAAGATGGCATGGATCAATGTACCGCCCACCCATAGGCGCCTAGAGAGTCGGCGAGTGAACTGCAGGACCTGACCGGGGAGGTGTCAACTTGGAAGCGCTGTCAACAAAATACATTGTGCCCCAGAAGCTCAAGCTCTGAGCGGCCGCCAACATCGACTCATTCTGCCACCCTAGGGATTCAACGAGCTGCTTAGACAACGCCTCCAACGAGGAAACGAGACAATGGCGCCACCGCTTTCTGACCAGACAGACAGATCTAGAGTTTCCCCTAGCGCTTGAGGCGGGGAAGCACGAGAATGGCCATGACGACTCCCCCAAGGAGGTGAAGGCGCCCAAGCAGGACTCCCACCCTGTCCTGGCTATCAGCCCCGAAATCAGCCAGAAAAAAAAAGATTGACCACCAGTTGGCCAGACCACTGCTGAGAGGTGAGCCGAACCCCGTTATCGGCAAAGGGGAGGCGCTGCTCGCTGTTCCACTGCCACAACCACTAGACATAACGGTGGTCAAACCTGCCGCCACCACCTGGCCGGCACCAACACCACCATGGTGCCAGGAGGCCACCGCTGCCAGGCGCCACCATGCCACCACGGACCAAGCCTCACAGGCTGGCCTGACCCCGGAGGGCTCCCGAACGAACCCAAAACTCCTATCCGCAGCTGTTGTGGTCACCTAACCTAGGTGACATAGGGGCCTCTGCTTCCTTCTAGGCCAGACATTCACAGTCTGTCTTGATAGTTTGATATAATTTAATTTTAGTTTTGGCATATAGAGTCCTGTTTATTTCATTTTTTATTTGATATAGTCTATTTTGTTTCTAATGGGTAAACAAATCAGTGCCCTTCTGGGTAATAGATATTGGGATTCTTCATTGTAATACGAAAATAATGTTTGAACCATTCTTATGCGAGCCGTCGGAAAAAATATACGAACAAACTATTTGAACATCTTTTCGCTTGACTTCGTCGACACATACGGACAGAACAATTTCACAAATTACGGAAGCATTTTTAGTTTTTGATACTAGAACGATTTTTTTCCTAAACTAATGTAGGAACAAATTTCTGACTAATGATTTATGCATAGGATCACACAAATAATTGCGAGTAAGATGCCGCTGCAGAGCATGAACTTGCCTCGGCCATGCACTTCAGTACATAAATTCGTGAAAGTTGTATCAGATAACCGCAACTTACCATTAGTGATAACTAGCATGGTGGCCCTCGCAAATGCGAGGGCATCATTATTTGTTGGTTTTTTAGAGAGGAACCAAATGAATAATGCATAACTTTTTTTGTTTTTATCTTGTAAAATTAAGTTGTATAGTCAAATGAATAGTCCATGGATGGGTCTAGCCACCTCTTTGACGCTGGAATTCCTGTCGCCTCGAGCATCTTATCTGCCCTTTTTTTTCTTTGTATTAAAATGACATAGTTCTATTTTTTTAGTTTCCTTCACCTTTGACAATTAATTTTTATAGTTTAGGTATATTACATTTTCTTTGAATGGGTGGGTATATTACATTAGTGTGTTCTTGATGAAAATTTCTTGTTGGTGGAGCTGGTATAGTACAAAAAAAAATGAGTCAATAGCTCCATCTAACTCTTGGTATTAGCCTTGAATATTATATGAAACTAATGGTTCGAACATGGTGTTTTGGCTCATAGGTTTAGATGCACCTATTATGAAAAACATGTTCTAAATGCATTTCAAAATATCAATGAATATCTAAAAAATTGTCGGTGTACATCCGTGCATTCTATGTTCACACGCAAAGTTTTGCAGAAAAAAGACATTTTGTGGACTATGTAAAAATATAAAAACATCTTGTGAATAGCCATGTTGGAGCATGAAATTTGCTCTTTTACATATGCCACAAAAATATATTTTTTCATGAAACATTCTATGCAAACATAAATGTCTAGACGTACACCTGGATAATTTTTTGAAAACTTTTAGACTTTTTAGATATATTTTTATTGCAGTGGGTGAACTACCCTAGGAGCTAAAGTGGATTTGCACCACTGGTTCTCATGGCTCATCCTTTTGGAATTTTTTCTTGGCGGTTCAGAAGATAAAGTGGATATTGGATAGTCTGTCTTGTGAGGAGTGTGTCGATGACACCACTATCTGTCCGCAATTTAGGATCCCACATCTTGAAGTCAGCTTCTCATACGATTTTCACAACCTATGTGGTCAATTTAACATTTGGAAAATATCTATGTCCTGCGATATTCAAACGTAGACGCAAACCATTACTTTAGAGACTGTAATTTATCTTTCCTGTCAAACCGCCACTACTTCTTAGTGTAGTGTACATTTATGTCCTAACATACACATGCCTAGTAACACTGAAATCAAATCGTATTGATGGATCTGCCCTTTTTTGCTTTGCATTAAAATGACATAGTTCTATTTTTAGTTTCCTTCACCTTTGACAATTATTTTTTATAGTTTAGGTATATTACATTTTCTTTGAATGGGTGGGTATATTACATTAGTGTTTTCTTAATGAAAATTTCTTGTTGGTGGAGCTTGTGTAGTACAAAAAAATGACTCAATAGCTCCATCTAACTCTTGGTATTAGCCTTGAATATTATATGAAACTAATGGTTCGAACATGGTGTTTGGGCTCATAGGTTTAGACGCACCTATTATGAAAAACATGTTCTAAATGCATTTCAAAATGTCAATGAATATCTAAAAAATTGACGGTGTACATCCGTACATTCTATGTTCAAATGCAAAGTTTTGCAAAAAAAAGACATTTTGTGGACTGTGTAAAAATATAAAAACATCTTGTGAATAACCATGTTGGAGCACGAAATTTGTCTCTTTTACATATGCCACAAAAATATATTTTTTCATGAAACATTCTATGCAAACATAAATGTCTAGACGTACACCTGGATAATTTTTTGAAAACTTTTAGACTTTTTAGATATATTTTTATTGCAGTGGGTGAACTACCCTAGGAGCTAAAGTGGATTTGAACCACTGGTTCTCATCGCTCATCCTTTTGGAATTTTTTCTTGGCGGTTCGGACGATAAAGTGGATATTGGATAGTCTGTCTTGTGAGGAGTGTGTCGATGACACCACTATCTGTCCGCAATTTAGGATCCCACATCTTGAAGTCAGCTTCTCATACGATTTTCACAACCTATGTGGTCAATTTAACATTTGGAAAATATCTATGTCCTGCGATATTCAAACGTAGACGCAAACCATTACTTTAGAGACTGTAATTTATCTTTCCCGTCAAACCGCCACTACTTCTTAGTGTAGTGTACATTTATGTTCTAACATACACATGCCTAGTAACACTGAAATCAAATCGTATTGATGGATCTTTTTTGACATGAGATTGGTCAGTTTTGGAGTTTTTCTTCTAGATGACATGTATGTATATCTGTTCTGGACCTCTCGTGTATATGCATTAGCTTCACGTACCTTTATGTACCTTAGTGTATAGTATATATTTCGGTCAGCTTTTGATTTTTAACCACCGATCAGGTTTGGAGTCTGCTTCGATTAAGTCAACCGGAATCAAACATAAGAGTCCTGACCAATTAAACCATTAATAACGGCTAGGAAAAAATGTATTATCATCAGATTAATTATTTTCTTCTAACGGCCGCAGATCAAATATGGAAGACGGGGGCAGATTAAACTGTAAATAACAGTTTTTGTTTTTGACAGAAGAATTACACCGTTCAGATAACCCGGACTACAAACCTAGCTAGCTAGCTAGATGGAATTGACCTGTTTGGATACGGACCTGGAGTCCTGGACACGGACAACGTGAATTAACCTGGACACGGACAACGTGAATTAAACGTGCGACAAACATGTAACTTGTCACGGCCCATGTGTTGCATAACTAAATCATATATGTTACGTAACTTCGGATATCCTATTAAATCCTAGCGGCAAATTATACATCCAAGTGTCCAAATAATTTAGGTGATGTGGATCAACCTGGTGTCTCGAAAAACACTCTTATATTGCTTTTAGTATATAATAGATTTCAGTGTAAATCCAGGTCATATGCAAGAATAGCCGAGCCGTATCCTGTGAGGCTTTTGCTAGCTGATAACGAACAAGACGTCGGGGGCGGTGGTCGGTGGGGATCTTTTGTCCCTCCTCTCTTCTAATACACCAAAAAGATAATGTCGGAATTGATCAGTGTGAGAAATTCCATTGAGGCTGACCGCAAGTTAGCACTTAGCAGTAGGTACCCTACAGACGAGCTATCCCTAGCCAACGAACTAAGGGCATATCTACAGGTAACCCCTAAATATTGTAAGGATTTTCCCAGATTGTGTTCTTTCGGATTTGTCTAGACAATTCTGAATAAATGGGGTACCATGCTATTCAAGGGACGCCCCTCAAAGTGTTCGGACACTTGTCCGTTTTTGTCCATTTCCATTTGTTTGTTTCTGTTCTCTATTTCTTAAACATTTATATTGCACTATAAGATCTAAACATTGTCACACAAATAAATTGAAATTTTCAAACACTATAATTTAATTTTCGATTTTTGTCCTAAAACACACAAATTTGACATTGTAAATGGAACTAAACAAGTTTGACAATGGAGACATGGCCAGACAGAACCCCACTTTGTATTATGCTCGGAAATTTGTTAACGATCTATTCATATATTACAACAGAGATTACATTAAGAGGTCGTTTGGCTAGACATAATAAGCATCAAATTTTGGTATGGACAAAACTACTCACAAACTAACTAGAAGCTGGAACATGTGTACCTTGGCATGACGACTATTTGCCAAATTGTGGTGATGAGACTGATGAAAAATGTCGATCTCATACTGCGAGGAGAGGATTCCGTTGGCCATCCGTGCACCCATGGACAGGGGGCGTAGGATTCCATTGACAAGCGCGCAGTATCGCCGCAACGCGGTGCCGAGCTGCTCGAGCGGCCACCTGGTGGCCTCCTGCCGCATCAGCTCCGTGAGCTCTATCTCACCGAGCAGGCCGCCGCCTGGAACCGACGCGCGCGTGACGGACGGCTGGTCCTTGAACCAGAAGAGCTGCCCCTGCTTGAGCACGAACCACCCCGCGCCCTGCTTGGACAGCCACCCCGCGGGCTCCGCCCCGTGCTAAAACTCCACGCCTCCCAATGCAGGGTCGTCGACGCCCGACGAGGAGGCATCAGCGCGCGTCGGGGAATTGGGGATCCAAGATCAGGCCTCCTGCCCATCCGCCCTGCAACCCCATCCACGATGCGAGAGCCAACATCACCGGACAGTGGGCGCTCGACGCAGAGCTCGGAGGCGCCAGCGTCGGTGCAGGTCGACGCAGGCGAGCGGGAGGACGGCGGCGCAACGGGATCGAGGGAAGAGATACACGGGAGGAGAGAGAAGATGAGACTATGGGAGAGCTTTTTGTTTCGACTATTATAGTTCCGAATTAATTTATATTTGCGAAATGTATCTAGTCTTTTAGTGTTTAGATTCAGAGTTTTCTCATAATTTTAATTTGAGCCGCAATATGTGCACCGCCAGCATTGAAGTAATCAAGCAACATCAACAAAAGTACTAACACTAGTATTTTAGGGAGAAGAAACCGACATTGCTTGGAGTGAGACGAGAGTACGAATTACCACTATCAGGGTGTAGCGGTCGGGATAAATATCGCGAGAATAATCCTTCTCGCGGCAACATGATAAACATTTCGAAATCGATCTGGCTGAGTAAGATCTGAAAGACCATACCTATAAAACTTTAATTTTACAACTTCTTCATGATTTCACGAAGGGGATCTCGTCGTCGAGGGAAGGGCCGAATATCACTTATTGTATCACGTTCATTGAGTAGATAGCAAAAAAGAAGATGGTTACCAAACCCTAACCTAATCTTTGAAACACTACTTTTATTAGTAAAAAAACACATGGACCTAGCTCCTACCCCTCCCTACTTTTTTTACATGGAAACAGATTCCTATTAACCAGAGTGCTCAGCAGATTCGCTGGCAACCACATCAGATACAAATTCTGGTGCCTCATCGGCCCAACCGACACACTCTTCATTCATCTTTGCCACAACCTGGGCAATAGAGTGGGCTACTTTATTACAAATTCGACGACAATGAATGAAACTGAAATAATGAAAGGAAGCAATACATCTACTCCTCGCTTCCCGGATGAGCACACCAATCTCAGAGAGGTCGTGACTATTGAAGTTTAGGGCGCCGACAAGCACTTGGCAATCTGATTCTAAGACAATTATGTTCAAGCCAAGAGCCTCCGCTCCCTCAATTGCAGCAACACAGGCCTCCGCTTCAGCTTGGAAGGTGCTACGCAGGTGTCTCAGTTTACCTGCAGCTGCGGGCGACGAACTCCCCCTATCATCTCGGACGACAAGACCCCATGCACCCTCACGTAACGGCTCGGCTCCCAGAAAGCAGCGTCGAAATTGACTTTCACCTGATCGATACCAGGCTTCTTCCAAAACTCACATGTAGGAGAAGGAGCATGCATACCCTCGTAAATTGGCCTAGAAGATCTCTGCATCGTGGACTCAAACTCCACCGCATGTTTCTGAATAATATGACAAATCTGTAGAGTCGACTTCTCCATTTCACCCGCATTCAGCTTATTTCGATTTATCCACCAGATTAAACCCAGAGAAGTATGCAGCTTAGTAGTTGTCTCTCATTTGGCAAATTCATGACAACGTCCATCATCTGCATAGCATTTGCAGCCTCTAGGAAAAGTAGGCGAATATCCTCCAAAAGCAATTCTCGCCAAAGTTGTTTTATTTTTTTGCACTTTAGAAACAAATGGCCACCATCTTCGTCATTTCTAAAGCAAACTGGGCACCTGGTATCAAGCTCAATTCTTTTCATCTGTATATTCATTTTTGTTGGTAAACTATTATGGCATAGCCTCCACAAAAATATTCGGACTTTACCCGGTAAACTCGAACACCAAATCTTATTCCATAGAGGTGTACGTACAGAGGGAGTTGCCGCAGATGACGCATCCCTGTTCAGTTGAGTATCTTTAAGTTTCATGCCTAATAAGCCGATTTCACCGAAAAACACCTTTTTTTAATCAAAATGCCAAGCCACCGCATCGTCCATACCGTGTCGAAGAAGAGGTACCGATAGGACATTCCTCACATCCGATTCACAGAAGATATTCCGTACTACCCCCTCATCCCATTGGCCAGTGCATGGATCTATCAAATCGCAGACGCGGATATCTTCCCCATCTCATCAGGTGTACACACTCTCCTAGTCTGTCCTCGAGGTATCCACGGATCTCGAAAAACATCAATTTCCTCGCCATTTCCCACACGCCAAACAATTCCCTCTTTGAGAAGTTCTAATCCGCGTAGTATGCTGCGCCAAGTGTAAGACTTCCTTGGCTTTGCCTCCGCTTGCAAAATGGAAGTGTTAGGGAAATACATCGCCTTAAGGACAACACAACACGAGGAATCAGGATTTTGCAAAAACCTCCAACTCTGCCTAGCCAACATGGCCATGTTGAAAACATGTAAGTCTCGGAACCCCATGCCACCATCTTGTTTGGACTTTGTCATTTTATCCCATCCAATCCAATGACATCTTTGCTTGTCATCTTGTTGGCTCCACCAATACCGACAAATCATTGCACAAATCTCATCACATAGAGTTTTAGTTAGATCAAAACACGACATCGCATAAGTCGGAATGGCTTGCGCTATGGCTTTAATCATTATCTCTTTACCGGCTTTAGACAACAGTCTCTCTTTCCATCCTTGGATTTTCTACCAGATTCTTTCCTTGAGATATTCAAACTCTTTACTCTTTGAAGCTCCCAAATGAACAGGCATCCCAATGTAACGTTGGTTAAAAGATTCCCGAGAGATACCCATGACTCCTAGCACCTCTTGTTTTTCCCTCCGACTCGTGCCCTTACTGAACATAGCTGATGATTTATCCTTGTTGATCATCTAGCCGGAATGTATCTCATACAACTCAAGAATCTGCTCTAGCTTAGTCACATTACTAGCATTAGCCTTCATCACTATCAATGAATCATCCGTAAAGAACAAATGTTTAATCTTTGGGGCACCTGGGCACAGTTGTATACCTTGCAATGAACCATCTTCCTCCGCAGCCCGAAGTAAAGCCGATAAACCTTCGCATAGAGAATAAAAAGGTATGGTGAAAACAGGTCTCCATGTCTAAGACCTCGCTCTGGCAAGAAAGGCTCCTAAAGATGTCTATTTACCTTCACTCGGTAGGACACTGAATGTACAAAAAGCATGACCACCTTAACCTAGTGATGGCTCAATGCACGGCGCCCATAAAAATGCTTGATGGCGGTGTTGATGTAGAGCTCGTTGGGAACCCCAAGAGGAAGGTCTGATGAGCATAGCAGCAAGTTTCCCTCAGTTATGAAACCAAGGTTTAATCGAACCAGTAGGAGCAAGGAAACACCTCAAAGGTGTTACTATCTGAGCTTTGGCAGGGCGCACTACCGGTGCTAGTAGCAACGTGGAGACCTGCACAACACAACCATAGAACTTTGTCCCCAACTTGCGATGAGGTTGTCAATCTCACTGTGTTTTGCGGAAAACAAAGGATTAAACGTATCGAATGGAAAGAAGTAAAAGTTTGCAGAAAGTAAACACAAAGCAGTAAAAGATTGTAGATTGTACGTAAAGTACAGGACCGGGATCCATAGTTCACTAGAGGTGGCTCTCCTTAAGATAGATAACATGCTGGGTGAACAAATTACAACGGGGCAATTGACAAACACCGAGAAAGCAATACATGCATATACTAATCATCTTGACTCCTCTGAGACTTGATTGGGCATTACAACATAATACATAAACCACCATCCAACTACATCTATGACTAATAATCCACCTTCAGGTTATCATCCGAACCCCCTCCAGTCTTAAGTTGCAAGCAACAGATTATTGCTTTACGACTACGTGTAAAGTAAACAATATGATTGTTCTATGAACAAAGGATTGTTGTTTTCTCCCTAGTAGCAACAGCACATCTAGTACCTTAAGAGATTTCTGTCACTTCCCCAGATTACCAGAGGCATGAACCCACTATCGAGCATAAATACTAACTCTTGGAGTTGCTAGCATCTACTTGGCCAAGATAGCTACTAACAACGAAAAGCATGCAAGATCTCAAATAACAAAGACATGATAGAATCAATAATCAATCTGAAATAGCATCTCAATATCCATCGGATCCCCGCAAACACAACATGTATGAATTACAAATAGATGATATTGATCATGAACGGAGCTCACAAGATCTAAACATGAAAGCACAAAGGTGGAGAACCAGCCATCTAGCTACTACATGGATCTGTAGTCCAAGGATGAACTACTCACGCATCACACCGGAGGCTTGCATGGTGATGAAGAAGGCCTCCAGGGTGAAATCCCCTCTCCGGTAGGGTGCCGGGAGGAGCTTCAGATCCCTCCCAATCTAGGGATGGAGATGACGGCGGCTAGAGACTCTTTCGTGGATTTTTGATCAGGTACTTAGGGTTTTTGTCCTGAGGGCAATATATAGGCGGAAGGAGAGGCCGAGGGGGTGCCGGGAGCCACCACACCACCCCCTGGCGCGGGCCCAGCCTGGCCGCGCGGCCAGGTGGTGTGGCCGGCCCCTAGCCCTTCTCCGTCTCGTATTCTGGCACTTGATCACTTCCGGAAAAATAGGCACTTTGGCTTTTGTCCCGTCCAATTCCGAGAATATTCATTTTCTGACTTTCCTGGAACCAAAAACGGCAGAAAATAGGCAGCTGGCACTGTGGCTCTTGTTAATAGGTTAGTCCAAGAAATCATATGAAAAGTACTCCAAAGTTGGAACAAAACACAAGAAAGTGGATAAAACCAAGCATGAAACATCAAAAATTATAGATACATTTGCAATGTATCAACATCCCCAAGCTTAACTCCTGCTCGTCCTCGAGTAGGTAAGTGGTAAAAAGAAAGAATAATTTTTGAGGTGACATGCACCATCAAAGACTTGATCAAAGTATTTGCAAAACATTCAAAGCTGGGATCATAGTACTTCAATCATAACATGAAAGACAAAGTTCTAGCAATAAGCAAAGAAACTATGATGCGACATGAAAAGGCACAAACAAAAGATTCATGAATAACAATGCTTTGCAAGACATTTGTTTGTTTCACATAAATAAAACATGGCATAATAGTATTCAGCTTGTCCCTCAATAGAGTAGCAAATATAAATGCATAGGACACCTTCAAAGTTCATAAGAGTGACTAGATACAATAGTTTAAAACAAGCAATAACAAGTTATGCATCAATCAACTAGTCTTGGGACAATGCACATAGAACTAAGAATGGCCACTATGCTCTCAAAGTAGGTGCATAAAGATAGAAGGTGGAGACTCAATATAATGGTGGAAGAAAAGCCTTTTGTAAAAGGAAGTAGGGATTAAAGTCTCATAAAGAGCTTCCAAAAATTATGGTACTTGTAGTTTTTAGCTCTCATTGCCCCTATCATAAGCATCTTAAAGTGATTAAGGTTAAAGTGAACAAACTATGGTGTACATGCTTGATGAAGTATAAGTCGGAAATCTCATGTCCCTTGTATACGAGGGTGATACATTGCAAATGTATCTATAATTTTTGATGTTCCATGCTTGGTTTTATCTACTTTCTTATGTTTTGTCCACACTTTGGAGTACTTTTCATATAATTTCTTGGACTAAACTATTAACAAGATGCCACAGTGTCAGTTGCCTGTTTTCTGCTGTTTTTGGTTCCAGGAAGTCAGAAAATCAATATTCTCGGAATTGGACGGGACAAAAGCCAAAGTTCCTATTTTACCGGAAGAGTCACGGAGCCAGAATACGAGACGGGGGAGGGCCAGGGCCTAGCCACACCCCCCAGGCGCGGGCTGGCCTTACCCGCGCCACCAGGTGGTGTGGGGCCCCTGGCACCCCCTCGGTCTCCTCTCTCGCCTATAAGAGCCTCCTGATACCAAAACCCTAAATCGTCAAGCCTCCAGTCATGAAAAGTTCCACAACGCCGCCGCCACCGAAGGGGAGATTCGGGGGACAGAAAGTCTCTGTTCCGGCACCCTGCCGGGACGGGGAAGTGCCCCCGGAGCTATCTCCATCGATCTCCACCACCATCTCCATCACCATTGCTGATTCCAATGATGAGGAGGAGTAGTTCTCTCTCGAGGCTAAGGGTTCTACCGGTAGCTATGTGTTCATCTCTCTCTCTCTCTCTCTATGCATGATCATATTGTGATCATGAGCTTGTAATCTATAGATCTACCTTGCTACTCAAGTGCTTTAATAGATCTCTGCTCTCCCCATGTGTGTGAAAGTGACAGCGTGCTCACCATGGTGGCACTTAGGCTAGAGATTACAAATACTTGTTATGAGTTATATTTGGAGTTGGATATCTTTATGAAATTGTGGTGTTTGTTGGACTCATCTAGTACTCAAGGTAACAGTGTGGGGTTTTGTAGATGGGAAAGGCTTACTTTGAGGAGTGCTGTTATAGCCCTACCAATGATTAGAGTGTTCAACCGGAGAGTAGTTAAGAGTAGTATCATAAAGAGAGGATATATTTATGAGAGAGTGTTCACTAGTGAAAGTATGATCCTAGGCCTTGTTTCTAAGCATTGATACACCGTTTGCTACTAGATCTGTTACATGTTTGCTTGCTACTATCTTTATTTCAGTTTGTCTTTTGTCTTTTCCACACCATCAAGCTATCTTCTATCACCGTTGTCTTATATCCATACCACTTATATTTCACTATCTCTTCGCCGAACTAGTGCACCTATACACCTGACAAGTGTATTGGGTGTGTTGGGGACACAAGAGACTTCTTGTATCTTTATTGCAGGGTTGCTTGAGAGGGAATACCTTTGACCACTTCCTCCCTGAGTTCGATAAACCTTGGGTGATCCACTTAAGGGAGAACTTTCTGCTGTTCTACAAACCTCTGCACTTGGAGGCCCAACAACTGTCTACAAGAATAGAAGTGCGTAGACATCAAGCTATTTTCTGGCGCCGTTGCTGGGGAGGTAAGGTAAAAGGTACTCACATTCTCCCGTGTGAGTGCTCGAAGTTATTTCCTTTAGATTCTGCAATTTTGTATTTTTGTTTCTTGTTTTCACTAGTTAGGCTTAATGGAAAACAACAACAAAAATAGAGAGCTTTTTAGTATTTTTCCTAAGTTAGAACTTGAATTGTCTGAAAAGAAAATTAAAAAACCCATGGAACTTTCTTTGCATGCTAATAGCAGTGTTATTAGTATGAATCTTTTGAACACCTTTGTTACTAATGCTATGGAAACTCCTAAGCTTGGGGAAGTTGGTTTTTATGGAAATGGTCTTTTTAGTTCCCCAGCTTTAAAGAAGAAAATTTGCTTTGATGATACTTTATCTCCCATATGTGGTAATTCTAATGATACTTATGATATTTTAAATCCACATACTGAAAGCATCCCTTTTAAAATACCTATAAAAATTATTGATCGTGTTATGGATAACTACTATTTTGGAGATGGAACTGTCCATCCCGGTGATCATTTGCTCTTTATACACGAATTATGCGGGTTGTTCAAGTGTGCATGTATTACAACAGATCACGTCAAGAAGTAGTCATTCTCTTTTTCACTTAAGGGCAAAGCAAGGGATTGGTATGAGCTACTAGATGATCCTCATCATTTGGAGTGGAAGGAACTTGAATCTCTCTTTTACTCTAAATTTTATCCTCCTCATGAAATCATAAAGATAGGAATTACATTCATAATTTTCATCCTCATGATGGAGAAAGTATCGCCCAAGCATGGGGGAGATTGAAGTCACTAATGCTCAAATGTCCCATTCATGAGCTCCCCCGTAATATTGTTATTAATAATTTCTATGCAAGGCTTTCAGGACATTACAAGGACTATCTAGATACTTGTTTAGAGGGATCCTTCACAAGTAAGGAGGTTAAAGCTAAGTGGGATCTTCTTGAAACAATTCAAAGCAATACTGAAGATTGGGATAACAACAAAGGTAAAGAACCAGGTATAAACTATGAGTATGATTGCATTAAGTCTTTTGCTAAAACTGCTGATTTTCAAGAGCTTAGTGCTAAATATGGTCTTGATCCTCAAATTCTTATTGATAGTTTTAAAACCTTTGCTTCTCATATTAATGCTACTAAACAAAAGTGGGACATGTATCATGAGCCTTTTAAAGACACTTGCATGGAAAATGAAATTGTTGTTAATGATAGCAATAAACATGCTCAAACCTCTGAAAGCACTATTTCTTATAAGCATGTTAATTTTTGTGGGATACATAGACCTTGTGAGAGTAATCAAGTTGAAGAATAATATTGTATCACCCACAGGAATGAAAAAACTAGAATGTGATATAGGGCTCTAAATGATCTTGGTAAAAAAGTTTGTGCCCTCTATCCTTTTATTTGTGAACTTTGCTTTGAAGTGGGTCATTTCAATTTTCAATGCTCAGGCCATAATAATAGCCCTTCTAATCCAATGAGTACTGAAAGTTTGTATTGTGATGACATGATCACTCCTAATTAGCATGATGAACTTACATTATTTTTGGGGTGTGAAGAGTTATCAAGAAAAACCTCTTTGGTAGATATGGGTGCTTTTGATATGAATAGTGTCCTGCATGGTTGTCATCTCTATTGTGTTGATAATTGTCACACAAATACTTACATACAAAATATTATAGAAGATGAGATTTTACCAAAATATGATAGGACTAATATGTGTTTTGATCTTAGTAATGAAAAGAAGGAATCCTCCAAAGTTTCTTCTATTGTCTCTAACAATGAACCAGGGTATATGGAGAAGCTTCCTTTCAAGCCTCTCCCTCCTAAAGAGAAGAAGATAAAGAAGAAAAGGAGGAGTAAAAGGAGAGAGGAAACGGTACTTTCCCCTAAGCATGTTGCTCCTATTATAGTTTTTGATGAGTCTGAACTCAATGATGTTCTTATGCCTGTTACCTATAGTAGTGATCATGATTGGGAAAATCATACTTCTTTTGATATTGAAAATCTCTTTGGTACCAATTCTGAAAATGATGATATTAACAATTGCTATACTATTAGTGCTATCCATGATCCTTCCAATGATGATATGTTTACAAATGAACACACTTGGGAAGATAACTATTCTATTGCTTATGAGGATGCTATACCTCCAATATATGATGATTGCAATGATGATTATGATATTTTCAGTCCACCTACTATTGAGGAGGAAATTAATTAAGATTACAATATGCCTCCTATATTTGATGATTATGGTGATGAAAATAATAATGATAGCTATTTTGTTGAATTTGCTCCCACTACAATCAATAAGAATGACTATGTTTATGTGGGGAGTATTAATTCTTTTATGCATGTGGCTCATGATAAGAATGTTTATTGTGATAGTTATATTGTTAATTTCATTCATGATGCTACTGAAAGTTATTATGAGAGAGGGAAACATGGTTTTATGCATCTCAACAATATTAAGTTTCCCCTCTTTATGTTGAAAATTTTGAAGTTGCACTTGTTTTGCCTTCCTATGCTTGTTGCTTTGTGCTTTCATGACTTGTTTCTTTACAAGATTCATATGCATAGGAAGTGGGTTAGACTTAAATGTGCTTTGAATTTGCTTCTTGATGCTCTCTTTTACTTCAATTCATATTTCCTATGTGAGCATCTTCTCAAACTATCATGCCTAAATTAAAGGCGTTAAAGAAAAGTACTTATTGGGAGATAACCCAAAAGTTTTAGTTGAGTATTGGAAGTTATTACCTCTGTAATAACCTCTCCTTATCCTTTTTATTTGCTTTTTGTGCCAAGAATAACCTCTAATGAGAGTAAAGTGATGATTGGGAAAGTTGCTGTCCTAAAACAGATTTCTGTGCTTCACCGTAAAAATTCCTGAGAGAGCTCTGTACGTTGGTTTGAGCTGTAATGTTTTGTGATTCTGCCCCAGGTTGTTATCTAACGTTCGTTAGTTCAACACTTTTTGATTTGAGCAACAGAAGGTCTTCGAAAAAATTCGTCTTTACCTGCTGGTCTGTTTTGACAGATTTCTGCCATTTTCTGCATTTGCTTCTTGTTAATTCCTTCTTGAGTTCTTTTGGGGAATTGAGATTTTTGAGGGAAGTGTTACAGTAGCTAGTGTTCTAATGGAAGTTTATTTGGTGTTAGAACTGAACCTTGAGACTTATTTATCTTAAGTGCACTAATGTTACTAATTAGATTGTGTGAAGTTTTGTATGAAGAAAAAATTTCAGGTGTATGGAAGGAATGAATAAAGAGATGGAGGATGGACTAAAGCTCAAGCGTGGGGATGCCACGCGTGTCACCCCAAGAAACATCCAAGAAGTACAAGCGTCAAAGGTTGGGGATGGCCAAGGCATCCCCTTCTTCATCAATAAAAATTCCAGGTTCTTCCAAACGCTTCACTTTTATTGTTTCATGCACAGTTGTGTTTTTCTTGCAGCGTCTTCTTTTTCGTTTTTGTTTTGGTTTTTAGTTTGCTTGGTTTGCTTAGTTTTCTGAATAAGTTGGTTGGACCCCCTCTTTCATACATTGGTTTGCAAATAGTTTGGTTTGGTTTGGAAAAGAGTAGGAAAGCTCATGCTTATGTGGTAAAAAGAGCTTGTTTTTTACTGTGGCCTATGCTTTGTCATGCCATGCTTGATATTGTTTTGGCTTTATGCTTAGTATTCTTTGTTGTAGCATGACTTGTTATAAACAATTGAGATTGATTAATGTGCCTTGGATGAATCATGCGTTGTTTTAGCATATTAAAGGATAGTATAGTGGTATTCTCCTTTGATGCTTTATTTGGGTTGACTTGGCGCATGCTCACACCATGTTATGACTATCTCAAGTCACCATAGCCTTTATGATCCTTTAGTTTTCAACTTGTAGTATCACTTTATGCTTTGATCAATGATGTTTTGTCGCTCTGCATGATTATGGCCATTATTGCTCTCTTAGTTTGTCGCTCCCAGTCGTTTACTAGCCTCCACAACAAAGTATGAGTTCCACTCATGCATCCAACTCCCTAAACCAAGTTATTCCAAAGAGTCCACCATACCTACCTACTATCTTATGCTATTCCAAGTACATTCATGCTTTTGTTTACCTTCCACTTGTTATGAGAAAACTAGTAATTAAAGCTCTCACGAACTTGATGGCACACTTTACTTTACTTGCCCTTAATAAACTTGAACCATTGTGTCTTCTGTGTTGTATATGCTTGCACTTATTTGTTGGGAATTAGCAGAACCATGCTTTCATGGGGAACGCTTTCAACATTGCACTTGGTACTTGTACCTAGTTGATATCATGCTCTTTTGTATATGGATGTCGTCGGTGTGAAATGAAAGGGGAGCTTGTAAGTCCATGGAGTTATGTATATGTGTTAGAGAAACGCCTGGGCCGCTGGTCTAATCCATGCTGACATGGTGGAAACCTGTAGCGTAACCATAATGAGCTGTCTATGAAGCATTCTCTAAAAAAAGAGTCCTATATTGAGAATAAAAGAAAAGAAAGAGATAGTATGAAAAGAGGAAAGAGAGAAAAAAGCACCATATTCCCATGGTAAATAAGAAGAATGTTGAGATGCTCGTTGTCTGCTTGCCTTGTCATTTTGATATGGGGATTCTTCCGTATCATCGGGCAAGGGGTACCCCATTGGCAGTTCTCTATGATACACATGTACTTACGATGACAAGAACTTACCGGTGACTAAACTTGAGTAGCATGAGGAGTGGCCCTCGTATACAAGGGACATTTGTTTTCTGACTTATACTTCGTCAAGCATGTACACCATAGTTTGTTCACTTTAACCTTAATCACTTCAAGATGCTTATGATGGGGGCAATGAGAGCTGAAAGCTATAAGTACCATAATTTTTGGAAGCTCTTTATGAGACTTGAATCCCTACTTACTTTTACAAAAGGCCTTTCTTCCACCATTATATTGAGTCTCCACCTTCTATCTTTATGCACCTACTTTGAGAGCATAGTGGCCATTCTTAGTTCTATGTGCATTGTCCCAAGACTAGTTGATTGATGCATAACTTGTTATTGCTTGTTTTAAACTATTGTTTCTAGTCACTCTTATGAACTTTGAAGGTGTCCTGTGCATTTATATTTGCTACTCTATTGAGGGACAAGCTGAATACTATTATGCTATGTTTTCTTTATGCGAAACAAACAAACGTCTTGCAAAGCATTGTTATTCATGAATCTTTTATTTGTGCCTTTTCATGTTGCATCTTAGTCTCTTTGCTTATTGCTATAACTTTGTCTTTTATGTTATGATTGAAGTACTATGATCCCAGCTTTCAATGTTTTGCAAATACTTTGATCAAGTCTTTGATGGTACATGTTACCTCAAAAATTCTTTCTTTTTATCACTTACCTACTCGAGGACAAGCAGGAGTTAAGCTTGGGGATGTTGATACATTGCAAATGTATCTATAATTTTTGATGTTCCATGCTTGGTTTTATCTACTTTGTTATGTTTTGTCCACACTTTGGATTACTTTTCATATGATTTCTTGGACTAACCTATTAACAAGATGCCACAATGCCAGTTGCCTGTTTTCTGCTGTTTTTGGTTCTAGGAAGTCAGAAAATCAATATTCTCGGAATTGGACGGGACAAAAGCCAAAGTTCCTATTTTACCGGAAGACTCACGGAGCTAGAATACGAGACGGAGGAGGGCCAGGGCCTGGCCACACCCCCTAGGCGCGGGCTAGCCTTACCCACGCCACCAGGTGGTGTGGGGCCTCCTGGCACCCCCTCGGTCTCCCCTCTCGCCTATAAGAGCCTCCTGATACCAAAACCCTAAATCATCAAGCCTCCAGCCACGAAAAGTTCCGCAACACCGCCGCCACCGAAGGGGAGATTCAGGGGACAGAAAGTCTCTGTTCTGGCACCCTGCCGGGACGGGGAAGTGCCCCCGGAGCCATCTCCATCGATCTCCACCACCATATCCATCACCATTGCTGATTCCCATGATGAGGAGGGAGTAGTTCTCTCTCGAGGCTAAGGGTTCTACCGGTAGCTATGTGTTCATCTCTCTCTCTCTCTATGCATGATCATATTGTGATCATGAGCTTGTAATCTATAGATCTACCTTGCTACTCAAGTGATTTAATAGATCTCTGCTCTCCCCATGTGTGTGAAAGTGACAGCGTGCTCACCATGGTGGCACTTAGGCTAGAGATTACAAATACTTGTTATGAGTTATATTTGGAGTTGGATATCTTTATGAAATTGTGGTGTTTGTTGGACTCATCTAATACTCAAGGTGACTGTGGGGTTTTCTAGATGGGAAAGGCTTACTTTGAGGAGTGATGTTATAGCCCTAGCAACGATTAGAGTGTTCAACCGGAGATTAGTTAAGAGTAGTATAATAAAGAGAGGATATATTTATGAGAGAGTGTTCACTAGTGAAAGTATGATCCCTAGGCCTTGTTTCTAAGCATTGATACACCGTTTGCTACTAGATCTGTTACATGTTTGCTTGCTACTATCTTTATTTCAGTTTGCCTTTAGTCTTTTCCACACCATCAAGCTATCTTCTATCACCATTGTCTTATATCCATACCACTTGTATTTCACTATCTCTTCGCCGAACTAGTGCACCTATACACCTGACAAGTGTATTGGGTGTGTTGGGGACACAAGTGACTTCTTGTATCTTGATTGCACGGTTGCTTGAGAGGGAATACCTTTGACCACTTCCTCCCTGAGTTCGATAAACCTTGGGTGATCCACTTAAGGGAAAACTTGCTGCTGTTCTACAAACCTCTGCACTTGGAGGCCCAAAAACTGTCTACAAGAATAGAAGTGCGTAGACATCAGAGGGCCGCTCCTCATGCTACTCAAGTTTAGTCACCGGTAAGTTCTTGTCATCATAAGTACATGTATATCATAGAGAACCGCCAACGGGGTACCCCTTGCCCGATGATACGGAAGAATCCCCATATCAAAATGACAAGGCAAGCAGACAACGAGCATCTCAACATTCTTCTTATTTACCATGGGAATATGGTTCTTTTTTCTCTCTTTCCTCTTTTCATAGTATCTTTTTTTATTTTTCTTTTTTTTCTCAATATAGGACTCTTTTGTTTTATAAGAAGAATGCTTCATAGACAACTGATTATGGTTACGCTGCAGGTTTCCACCATGTCAGCATGGATTAGACCAGCGGCCCAGACGTTTCCCTAACACATATACATAACTCCATGGACTTACAAGCTCCCCTTTCATTTCACACCGACGACATCCATATACAAAAGAGCATGATATCAACTAGGTACAAGTACCAAGTGCAATGTTGAAAGCCTTCCCCATGAAAGCATGGTTCTGCTAATTCCCGACAAATAAGTGCAAGCATATAGAACATAGAAGACACAATGGTTCAATTTTATTAAGGGCAAGTAAAGTAAAGTGTGCCATCAAGTTCGTGAGAGCTTTAATCACTAGTTTTCTCATAACAAGTGGAAGGTAAACAAAAGCATGAATATACTTGGAATAGCATAAGCTAGTAGGTAGGTATGGTTGACTCTTTGGAATAACTTGGTTTAGGGAGTTGGCTGCATGAGTGGAACTCATACTTTATTGTCGAGGCTAGCAAAAGACTAGGAGCGACAAACTAAGAGAGCAATAATGGCCATAATCATGCAGAGCGACAAAACATCATTGATCAAAGCATATTGTGATACTACAAGTTGAAAACTAAAGGATCATACAGGCTATGGTGACTTGAGATAGTCATAACATGGTGTGATCATGCGCCAAGTCAACCCAAATAAAGCATCAAAGGAGAATACCACTATACTATGCTTTAATATGCTAAAACAACGCAAGATTCATTCAAGAAACAATTGCAGAAAATGGCAGAAATCTGTCAAAACATACCAGCAGGTAAAGACGAATTTTTTCAAAGACCTTATATTGCTCAAATCAAAAGGTGTTGAACTAAATAAAGTTATATAACAACCTGGGGCATAAGAACAAAAAATTACAGCTCAATCCGACATATAGAGCTCTCTCACGAATTTTTACGGTGAAGCACGAAGATCTGTTTCGGGAAAGCAACTTTCCCAATCATTACTTCACTCTCATTAGAGGTTACTCTTGGCACAAAATGTTGGAGATATGCCCAAGAGGCAATAATAAAGTGGTTATTATTATATCTTTATGTTTATGATAAATGTTTACATCCCATGCTATAATTGTATTAACCAGAAACATTAATACTTGTGTGTTTTGTAAACATAAAAGAGTCCCTAGTAAGCCTCTTGTTGAACTAGCTTGTTAATTAATTGATGATCATGGTTTCCTGATCATGGACATTGGATGTGATTAATAACAAGGTTTTATCATTAGGAGAATGATGTGATGGACACACACCCATAGTAAGCGTAGCATAAGATCAAGTCATTAAGTTCGTATTGCTATAAGCTTTTAAATGCATAGTAACCTAATCCTTCGACCATGAGGTTGTGTTAATCACCATCACCGGATGGGTACTTTGATGACATCAAACGCCACTTCGTAACTGGGTGGTTATAAAGGTGTCATTGGGTATTCTGAAAGTATGTGTTGAAGCGCATGGACCAAGATTGGGATTTGTCCATCCATATGACAGATAGATATGCTCTGGGCCCTCTCGGTGGAATGTCATCTAGTTAGCTTGCAAGCATGTGACTGGGTCACAAGGGATGACATATCACGGAACGAGTAAAAGAATACTTATCAGTAACAAGGTAGAACTAGGTATGGAGATGCCGACGATCAAACCTCGGATAAGTATAGTATCGCGTGACAAAGGGAATTGGTTTCGTATGTAAATGGTTCAATCGATCACGAAGTCATCGTTGAGTATGTGGGAGCCATTATGGATCTCTAGGTCCCGCTGATGGTTATTGATAGGAGATGTGTCTCTGTCATGTCTACATATTCACGAACCGTAGGGTGACACACTTAAGGTTCGAAGTTGTTTTAAGTAGATATGGAATGTGCGTTGGAGCCCGAATGTTGTTCGGAGTCTCGGATTGAATCCGGGACATCACGAGGAGATCCGGAATTGTCCGGAGAATAAGATTCATATATTGGGGATCATTTTCTGAGTTAGGAAATGTTCTGGAGTATTTGTATGAGGATTCTAGAAGGTTTTGGAATGTTCCGGAAGGTTCTGGAAGATTTTTTGGAGTCTGCTTGAAAACCAAGAAAGGGATCAAGGAGTCCTGGTGGGTCAAGACAAGGAGTCGTGGGGGAGGAGGACTCCTCCCCCCTCCCCAATCCACCGGCCATAGGAGGGAGGGGAGTCCTACTAGGACTCCCCCTCCCATGGCGCCTCCCCCCTTTAAATAGAGGGGTGGGGGCGCCACCTCCAAGTCCTCCTCCACAACTCCAAATCTCCGCCGCCTCTCTGCTCCTCCTTTCTTCTGCACAGGCATAGGCGAAGCCCTGCAGAATTCTCTACTCCACCACCACCACCACGCCGTCGTGCTGCTGGGATTCCGTGGAGAAGATCTACTACCTCCGCTGCTCGCTGGAGCGAGGAGAGGAAGGTCTGCTTCGACTCTGCACGTGTGACCGACTGCGGAAGCGCTGCCGGAACGCGGCGCCGGAAGGATCGTCCACACGATCTTGAGATCGGCAAGTGATCGACTACATCAACCACGAGATCTAATCTCGTAACGCTTTCGGATCTACGAGGGTTAGTACATATCTATCTCGTTGCACATGTCTAATAGATTAGATCTTGGCTTTTATCTAGATTAGATCTGGGTTTTGTTCGTTCTTGCGGTAGAATTTTTTTGTTTTCCATGCTACGAACCCATCACAAAAAGCAAATAAAAAGGATAAGGAGCGGTTATTACAGAGGTAATAACTTCCAAGACTCAACTAAAACTTTTGGGTTATCTCCCAATAAGTACTTTTCTTTAACGCCTTTAAGTTAGGCATAAGAAGCAAAAAGAATCAAGTGTTCTCAAATGAAGAAGCATTAAGACCAAATTTTGTTTTCATAGGAGAAGCAAAAGAAATCTTTTCTCTATTTTTAGGGAAGTGTTCTATACCTTTCTTGAGTGGGAGTTGATATTTAATGGTGCCTTCTTTCATATCAATGATGGCACCAATAGTTCTAAGAAAAGGTCTTCCCAAAGTAATAGGACAAGAAGCATTGTATTCAACATCCAAAACATAGAAATCAACGGGGAGATAGGAACCGTTAACCATAATAAGAACAGCATGAAGACTCCCCATGAGTTTCTTTTTAGCATTAGCATCAAATGGGACATTCAAATAACAATCTTCAAGAGGAGGCAAATCAAGCATATCATAAATCCTTCTAGGCATAATAGAAACACTACTATCAAGATCACACAAAGCTTTGAAATCAAAGTCATTCACTTTCATATTAATGATGGGTTCCCAACCATCTTCTTGTTTAATAGGAATAGAAGCTTTATGTTTCATCTTTTCTTCTTTAATCTTTATGAGAGCACCAGTAATGTGTTTTGTAAAAGCCATGTTCATAGCACTAGCATTAGGACTTTTAGCAAGCTTTTGTAGGAACTTAATAACTTCAGAGATGTTGCAACCATCAAGATCAAAATCAACTTTATCATCTAAAGTAGTAGAACTATTTCTAGCCTCAACACTAGTGGTGGTAATAGTAGAAACACTAATGTTTCTAGCAATTTCATCTTCTCTTTCCCACTTAGCATGTAATTCAGCTAATAGTCTAATATTTTCATCAATTCTTACTTGTATGGCATTACTAGCTGCAAAGGGATTACCATTAGTTTCAGGTTTAGCAGCCATTTTATTAATCAATGAAGATTGAGCTTCGGACAAAGATGATATATTTCTTTCAGCATTAGAGAGTTTCAACTGTAAACTAGGAATTTCCCTATTTAGACTCTCAAGTTGATGGCTAATGTTCTTCAAAATTATAGATTGTTCCTCCATAGTTTTAGTAAATAGTTTATTTTGCTCATATTGCATTTGCATGAAGTTTTTAGTGGCTCTTTGAACTTCTAAAATTCTTCCTTCACTAGGTAATTCAGGTTTACCGTTATAGCCATAAGTATTACTAGGAGGGTAGGGCCTATGATTGTTGTTGCCAAAATTGTTCCTATAAGCATTCTTGCCAAAATTGTTATTTCTTATGAAGTTCACATCAACTTGCTCTTCTTGAGCAATCAAAGAGGCTAAAGGAACATTATTCGGATCAATATGGGCTTTCCCATTAACAAGCATAGACATAATAATATCAATTTTATCACTCAAGGAGGAGGTTTCCTCAACAGAATTTACCTTCTTACCTTGTGGAGCTCTCTCAGTATACCATTCAGAATAATTAGCCATCATATTGTCCAAAAGTTTTGTTGCAGCACCCAAAGTGATGGTCATAAAGGTACCTCCAGCAGGACGATCATCCAAGCAGTCAGTCCATGAGTGGGACAATTCTTTACCAAAGATTTCATTCTTTTCCAAGCTTGAGCAACATGCTCATTATCAAGTTGTTTAAACTTCATTATTTCACTTCTCATGGATATAATCTTAGCAGGAGGATAGTATTTTCCAATAAAAGCATCTTTGCACTTGGTCCAAGAATCAATACTATTCCTAGTTAAGGAATTCAACCATTCTTTAGCTTTTCCTCTCAAAGAGAAAGGAAACAATTTCAGTTTAATAATATCACCATCTATATCCCTATGCTTTTGCATCTCACAAAGTTCAACAAAGTTATTTAGATGGGAAGCAGCATCTTCATTACCAATACCAGAAAATTGCTCTCTCATAACAAGATTGAGTAAAGCAGGTTTTATCTCAAAGAAAGTATTTTCAGCCACAGGTGGAGCAATAGGTGTGCTCATAAAATCATTGTTGTTGGTGCTAGTGAAGTCACACAACTTAGTGTTTTCAAGAGTAGTCATTTTTTTGGGTTTTCAAATAAGAAAGCAAACAAGTAAAACTAATTTTTTTGGGTTTTTGAAGAGCAAAACAAGCAAACAAAGCAAAAAGAAACTAAGAAAAACAAAAACAACAAAGTAAAGAGATTGGTTATGAGGGATTCCCCCTGTGAAGATGTCCTTGACTCCCCGGCAACGGCGCCAGAAAAATGCTTGATGGCTCAATGCACGGCGCCTAGAAAAATGCTTGATGCCGGTGTTGATGTAGAGCTCGTTGGCAACCCCAAGAGGAAGGTATGATGAGCACAGCAGCAAGTTTCCCTCAGTTATGAAACCAAGGTTTAATCGAACCAGTAGGAGCCAGGAAACACCTCAAAGGTGTTACTAGCTGAGCTTTGGAAGGGGGCACTACCGGTGCTAGTAGCAACATGGAAACCTGCACAACACAACCACAGAACTTTGTCCCCAACTTGCGATGAGGTTGTCAATCTCACCGTGTTTTGCGAAAACAAAGGATTAAACGTATCTAATTGAAAGAAGTAAAAGTTTGCAGAAAGTAAACACAAAGCAGTAAAAGATTGTAGATTGTATGTAAAGTAAAGGACCGGGATCCATAGTTCACTAGAGGTGGCTCTCCTTAAGATAGATAACATGTTGGGTGAACAAATTACAGCAGGGCAATTGACAAACACCGAGAAAGCAATACATGCATATACTAATCATCTTGACTCCTCTGAGACTTGATTGGGCATTACAACATAATACATAGACCACCATCCAACTACATCTATGACTAATAATCCACCTTCAGGTTATCATCCGAACCCCCTCCAGTCTTAAGTTGCAAGCAACAGATTATTGCTTTACGACTACGTGTAAAGTAAACAATATGATTGTTCTATGAACAAAGGATTGTTGTTTTCTCCCTAGTAGCAACAGCACATCTAGTACCTTAAGAGATTTCTGTCACTTCCCCAGATTACCAGAGGCATGAACCCACTATCGAGCATAAATACTAACTCTTGGAGTTGCTAGCATCTACTTGGCCAAGATAGCTACTAACAACGAAAAGCATGCAAGATCTCAAATAACAAAGACATGATAGAATCAATAATCAATCTGAAATAGCATCTCAATATCCATCGGATCCCCGCAAACACAACATGTATGAATTACAAATAGATGATCTTGATCATGAACGGAGCTCACAAGATCTAAACATGAAAGCACAAAGGAGGAGAACCGGCCATCTAGCTACTACATGGATCCATAGTCCAAGGATGAACTACTCATGCATCACACCGGAGGCTTGCATGGTGATGAAGAAGGCCTCCAGGGTGAAATCCCCTCTCCGACAGGGTGCCGGGAAGAGCTTCAGATCCCTCCCGATCTAGGGATGGATATGACGGCAGCTACAGACTCTTTCGTGGATTTTTGATCGGGTACTTATGGTTTTCGCCCCGAGGGCAATATATAGGCGAAAGGAGAGGCCGAGGGGGTGCCGGGAGCCACCACACCACCCCCTGGCGCGGGCCCAGCCTGGCCGCGCGGCCATGTGGTGTGACCGGCCCCTGGCCCTTCTCCGTCTCTTATTCTGGCACTTGATCACTTCCGGAAAAATAGGCACTTCGGCTTTTGTCCCGTCCAATTTCGAGAATATTAATTTTCTGACTTTCCTGGAACCAAAAACAGCAGAAAACAGGTAGCTGGCACTATGGCTCTTGTTAATAGGTTAGTCCAAGAAATCATATGAAAAGTACTCCAAAGTTGGAACAAAACACAAGAAAGTGGATAAACCAAGCATGGAACATCAAAAATTATAGATACATTGGCAATGTATCACCCAGGCTTCCACAAAACCCAATTTTTGCACAATTCTTTCCAAAAAGCTTCACTCTACCCTGTCATACGCTTTACTCATGTCCAGCTTCACTACAACTAGACCATCTCTCCCCTTCCTCTAGTGCATCATATGTGTGATCTCATAAACAAGAAGAACATTGTCTGTGATTAGCCGACCAGGAACAAATGCAGATTGTGTCGGGGATATGATATGCGTCAATACCACTTTCAGCCGATTTGCCAAAACCTTCAAGATAAGTTTGTACAAGACATTGCATAGGCTTATTGGACGAAATTGTGCAATAGTTTCAGGGCTCGTGACATTAGGAATGAGGACGATGGTAATCTCATTCCACCCAATAGGCATACTTCCCCCATTCAGCACCGAGAGCACCTCCTCCTGAACTTTGGGTCCCACCATATATCAAAACCTTTTATGGAAAATAGTCGGCATACCATCAGGCCCCGGTGCTTTGAGATCACCAATGGAATCCAAAGCCTCATTTACCTCTGGCCCGGTGAACTCCCTTGTGAGCAGCACGTTCATTGCACTTGTAACTGAGTTGGGAACATGTTTTAACAAATCATCATTTCGAGAGCCTGCAGAAGACGTGAACAAAATTTTGTAGTGATTAGTAATAAAATGTCCTAAATCCTCCTGTCCCTCTAGTACTCCCCCACCCTGCCTCTTCAGCTTCTTAATCACATTCATCTTCCTCCTCTCTGAAGCAAAAACATGGATAAAAGAAGTATTGTGGTCACCATATTTCAACCAATTGGCATGAGCTCTTTGTTGCTAGTAGGTATTATATTGATCTTCGAGACGACTTAGCTTGTAACTCAAGACATGCTCCCGTGAAACCCCCTCTTGTGATATAGGCCCCCTTCTACATTTCTCCAAAACCATCTTTGCGACTTTCAAATGCTTTTTAAGCTGTCCCAACACTTCTTTATCCCATAGCCACAACTTCCTGCCCACCTCTCCAACCGCCTCCCCCACCTCAGCTCCTCCCTCAAAAGCCGAGTTCTAGGCTTCCTCAACAACCTGAACACAATCCTCCTCCTCCAGCCAAGCAGCCTCAAAACGAAAGGTGGGTGCACTGTTATAATTTCCTCCAAGCCCAGCCTCCATAATCAACTCAGCGATCACCGACCTATGATCAGAATGGCGCGGGTAACCATTTATAATTTTGTATTGTGGAAACAGACATCGCCATTCCTCATTTGCAACAGCCCGATCGAGCCCCTCCCTCGCGTAACCCTCCGCTATGTGCCAGTTATTTCTCCATGTGAAAGCATCACCTACAAACCCCAAATCTGACAAGGTTGCATCCTCCAAAGCTTTCCTAAAAGCCTCCATACACGTAGGGGCCCGAGCCGCCCCCTTTCTTCTCATGTGCAAAAGGATCTCGTTAAAATCCCCCATACAAAGCCAAGGGAGATCTGATTGCCCACTCAAAGTACGAATGTGTTGGAAATATGCCCTAGAGACAAATAGTAATAAGGACTATTATCATATTTCATAAAGTTTATGATTAAGTTTTATATCATGCTATAACTGTATTGAGTGGAAACATTAATATACGTGTGATATATAAACAACTAGGGGTTCCCAGTGAAACTCTAGTCACTGTTTCATTGGTCAACAGATGATCAAGTTTCCTGATCATGTGGCATTTATGCCAGTTGGAAATAGAGTCAACTCTTTCTGAGAATGAGATGATGAACCAATACCCAAACTAAACATCGTGACCCAATCATGTCACGAAGTTCAAGTTACGATGATTAGAAATGGATCCTCGTAGACTATTCCTTAGACCGTGAGGCTATATCAATCACTGTCTCCCGAGAGTGCTTAGATAGCATCAAGCTCCACTTGGTAATACAGTGGTTATAAAGGTGTGTTTAGGTACTCGGAGGAAACCATAGAGACAATATATGTCAAGAGCGGGATTTGTCCGTCCACGTGATGGAAAGATACTCAAGGGCCCAATCGGAGAAGTTATATCCAATAGCTGCGTAATGTGTGATTTGATCACAGGGATATCACTTGTCGGAACGAGTCAAGTAGCACTATTCGGTAACGAGATTGAACACGACATGGTGATGTCATTGATCAGATCTCGGGCAATGCAAGTATCGAGAGACAAAGGGAATAAGACACGACCGTCCCAGTTTAAACGACGAAAGATCTTCGTGGAACACACAGGGGTCACATGGCCATCCAGGTCCCTCTGTCGATCATTGGTCCGGGAGTGTCCCGACCATGTCTGGAGTGTTCCCGAATCATAGGGTATCACACTTAAGGGTTTGATGATGCTTAGAGAGTGTTTATAGGATCGGTAGAATCGCGGAAAAATAGTAGAGAGAAAACCGGAAGGGTTTCGATAAGTCCGGAGGATGTTCGGAGTGGAGGTGGAAGGTGTTCCATAGCCACGGAGATTGAATAATATATGAATGAATGTTAAATATTGATTTAATCATTTATTCATAATTATTTAATAAAAGAGAAAATCAATTTAAATGGTCAAATGGCTTAATGGGCCAATTCCGGAGGGAAGGGGCCCATTAGGGAAAGGCAAGAGGGAGAAGGGCCAGAGGGAGTGGCCGGCGCCCTAGTGGGCAACCCCCCCCCCCCCCCCCCCCCCCCCACGTGGGGCCCATGGGGGTGGCCGGTGACGCCACCCCTCCCCCTCTCCTCCCCTTTAGTCCCACCCGGGACTTTGAGGAAGGTAGTACCTCCCCTCTCCCTATATAAAGTGGGGGTATTTGGCCAAATAAATACACACAATATTAAATAAAGGTCTTCTCACTTTTGGGAAGACCTCCAATTGATATTCTATCTCTCTCTCCCCCTCTCTCTCGTGACCGTGGTGCCGAGTTCAGACTGCGCGAATGAGAGACATCTTCATCGCGGAGCGCCGTCGCGCTGCGGGATTTGGATCCAGGAGTTCTACTTCCGCAACTGCTGCTGGATCGGGGAAGCGGGAGTCATTGTCAGGCACCGGACGTGTGTAACTTCCCGCGAGGTGTCACACTTGAGGCACTCAAATCGTTGGAGCCACAGGAGCGCAAGGACTTCATCACGACCTTGAGGTCGGCTTCGGCTCGTCTACATCAACCACGCTCTCCTGAGCGTTGACAACGCTTTTCGGTCTTCAAGGGTAAGTTCGCGAAAAGCCCCCCGTTACTGCATTACTAATAGATAGGTCCTGGCAACATCAGGGGTTCATGGCGTAGGTTGAAAACTTATTGTTTTCATACGCGGAACCCCTACAGAATGAGCTTCCATGTATTATCTTTCAATCCCGATTTTGATTCACCATAGATCCCTGTAAAACGCCATTTATTTCCAGACTCACCCAACACATCCACATCGATGTGGTACCTCCCCTTCCATCGAAGCTTAACATCCACGCCTTTGCGCCTTACAATCCACCACTATCATGTTCGGCATATTCAGACTCCACCGAAACCTCTCCATCTCCCCTTCCGTCAACTTAATTAGTTTCTGATAGGAAGAGGATGTCGGGATCTTCTACCTTCTGAAGATCATGAAGGCTCCTAACTGTCGGCTGGTTCCCAAGTCCCCGGCACTTTTGAGACACTATCTTCATTGCTTCTCGCAGGGCTGTTCCGACAGCCCCGTCTCCTGCACCACCGCAACCCGGCCGCCCGCCGGCACCAAGAGGCGACGAAAGCGTCGCCGATCGCCAAACCAATCGCCCAGTAATCACGGGAAACCAACCGTCTCCGGCATTTTCTCATCAGCCTTCTTGGCAGGTTTGCAAGTGTCAACCGCGGAGACGGCAAGACACATCATGTATTCCAAGAGGATCTGGTAGCAGGCGGCTGTGTGGCTTTCGTGTCCGGCCCCGGTTCAGGACATGGGATCAGGTCACGAACCCCTCCCTACTTCTCTTGTTGCGCGTTTCTCTTAGACTAGCGTTTGTATGTCATGATGTATATGTAAAAAGGATCTCAATCTGCAGATCATTATCCTAGGATAGCCCCACATCCCGTGCGGAAAATATTGGTTAGTTCAGTCGCAAATGCAAGGCTTGTGAATAATAATTTCAAATCATTATATGCCTACAAAAATAGTACCAAAAATGTTTTTCATGGAACAGTTTTGCCAGACCAAATGAGGCGGATAAGTTCTAGATGAACACATCAAAATGTGTCATGCTCAGCTCAATGGTTTAGTTTAGTTAGTTTGAGTGATCCGCTCATGTTCAATGTCCTATCTACGCACTACTCTCAGTGAAATCAAGAAGTAGGAATCAATTGAGGAAAAGCCCAATTATAATTTCCATTTCAGAGGCAGGGTTTCATGGTTCCATCGAAACACAAGCTTTTGCGTTTTCGTGTAGATAATCTGCGAAGAACTACTTTCAAATATCTATAAATCGAAGGCTTGAATGATGTTAATCATCAAAAAAAAGGAAAAACCGGAGCAAACCCAAATGCCAAAGTGACATGGGGACCGGCGAGTGGTGAAGAGTGTGCCCATTTTATATTACTGTGAAAACACCGCAGTGTAACATTACAGGACTGTCTAGTAGTAGGTGATAAGGCGCATGCAACATTTCACGCTTGTCAAGATCAGCCATCTCAAGTCTGATCTAGCTATGCGAAACCCCTCACTCTGTTGTTATTCCCGATGCCTTCTATTCACACAAGTTTTTACATTTGTGTGATTTCCTCTATTTGTTGCATGCCCTAGATATGTCTAAGTGACCTCTCACTTATTTGATGCCCTGAGCTAGTGCCGCGGGCGAATACTTTATAAATAGTTCCGCCAATAGTTTCGGATTAAATGAATATGAGCTTACTTTCTACTCAGATGAAGATGAAGGTACTTCCTATAAATAAAGGGCAACACGCTGCAAGGTATTATTCCGGAAATGAAGGTTGGTGCACTTTTATTTATTTCTTCCATGAGCTGACTGGGATGAATTATGCTCACTGTGCTAGTATTCACACTAGGACGAACATTATGCTCCCTTTATTTTTCGCCTGAATCAAGATTTCGTGTATAGATAATATTTATTTAAACCGCTGGGACAATTACGGTGGTATTTTTTGAATGACTAGTAAAATCCCCGTGCACTGCCGCACTGCCACGGGAACACAATACGTGTAAATAAACAATTTAAAAAGATTTTCTTTTACAATGAATACCACGATATATTTATAGTAGCGAATAATACATGCTATAGATACATAGACTATTTTCAAAGATTACAAAATAAAGCCTAAGAAAACGAGCAAACTTTGAAGGTCTTTAAAATCTTCTTTTTCTATAACACAATCTTGCACTCATCTGAAGGCAACCCAATTAACATCACATAGATGTCAAATGATAGACGTGTAAATACCAACAAGGGTTCTCCCATAATTTTAATTTGAGCAGCAATGCCAAGGCTACGTGCATGCGCGCAACTATTGGAGTAATCAGAGAACATCGGCAAGAGTATCACCACCAGTATTTCAGGGAAAAGAAACCGAACAACCTGATCGACGTCATAGAGGAGTCGAGAGTACGAATCTTTGTGAAGGACGTAGCAGACGGGACGAATATTGCGAGGATAACCCTCCTCGCGGCAACCATGAGAAAAAAAATCCAAGATCGATGTGGCAAATCAAGATCTGAAAGATCGTACCTATAGAACTTCAATCTTACAACACCACCATTGACGCCGGAAAGATCTCGCCATCAAAGGAAGGGCCGAAGATCACTTATTGTGAACGATGACATCTCCATTGGCGTAGACGTCAAGAAGATGTCTACCAAAACCCTAATCTGATATTCTGAAAACCCTAATTTTACTGAGCACTCCACTCATAGATCGGGTTCCCCACCCCTCGCAATTCGGCGAAGCCGGCCGGAGGAGAGGGAACCGATCTATGGAGGAGGAGGAGGAGGAGGAGGTGTTGCGGCGGCTAGCTCTAGGAGAGGCGGCGGCTACGAGAGAAAATACCGTGGGATTTGTACAACAATTTTAAAAAGATGTTAATACTATGTAAATTCATGGTTTATGTTGTGAGACAAAATAAAATCCTAACGCGTTTTCTCACGGCCGACCGGTCCTTCTACCCTTCTATCACGACCAATGATATACTGAGTGATGTATGCTCAACGTAGTCTAAAATATACATTTTTAAAAGTTGACACTATTTGTGTAACTCGAGAAACACTAAAAAGACAAATTTGAATATGAATGGTTTCTTCAAGTCACTAAAACAAAACTAAGGCAAAGCTTAAAAACATATTTTGCCCTTATGAAATATCTAATTCAATAAGATGGGAAGTTAAATATCTCTATAATATTATTAAAATAAATAGTATATATGAATGGTTAAGTTATCCGAAATATCAAACTAATGGGCAAAATTTGAGGAAACAATTATAACCTTTAAAATGAAATCTAAGGCAATTCAATGGAAAGTCAATATCTCTGGAATAATTTAAAAATCTTTATGCTCTAAGTATAAATATTTCTACACAAAAGAAATATTTGGTTCAACCAATTTAAAATGAAGATTAACAGAATCGAGTTTGTCGATAGGTGAAAAATTCACAAAAAAAAATAGTAATGTTTATTTTTCTTCATGTTGTACAGATTTATCTATGTCTCAGTCGATTGAGATTTTCTTAATTCTGAATCACCTGGTAAAAGTGGAACTGTAGTTAAATGTGCAACTCGTTTGAGTTGCATTTTTTTTAACATACGGTTGCATTTTTTCAGGTGACTGAGACTTAAAAGAAATTCTCCTGAGAGGCCCCCAACAGGCTTGCCGGAGCCCTTGCCGGACATGTTTTGGGTCTCCTGGTAGAGATTCTCTCTTAAGCCAAAATCTATCTCTCTACTCTTCTCTATTTCTCACACTATCTCTGTTCAGCCCAAGGCACCGCCCCTCTCCACCCATGGAGCATCCCAGCCCCCTGACCTCCGTCTCTCCACCAATGAATGCCACCTCCCAGGGGCGACGCACCCCGCTCCTCTCCTCCACTTCCCCAGGCGCCGCGATGGCCCCTCCCATCCTCCCCTTCTTTGCCGCCGGTACATGATGGAGTTCGACGCGAAGCCCCTGCGGGCCGGCACGATGTACCTGCATGTACGGTTCTCCCCGTCGTTTGCTCTCTCCACCATGGCGCCTCTGTCCCGCTTCCCCTCCGCACGACGGCCTCATCCGACACCTCCCCTCCCCGCCGATAGGTTGCTGGCCTCTTCCCCTCCCCGCGCATAACAACCGAGGAGGCGTCGTCACCCTCTAAGTGCTACAGCTAGCTCGATATGATTTCTGCGCTCTCCCATCTTAATTGTGCATTTTAGGAAGCTAATCTGATGTAAATACAAACGATTCATCAAACTTACCCGATACCAAATGGATATGTTGACAGGCCCCACCAATTTCCGTTTGTATTTTGCATAGATCGTGGTGTGCTCGCCATGCCGATTTGCTCGGAAGCATAGAACAATATTTCGGCAAGGCGGGATGGTGCAGATGGATTGATTCATGTTAACCAAATCGATAGCCCAAGTGTCGTGTAAAATCTGTTTTTTTTTTTTGGAAAGGTGACATGTGAAAATCTTCTGTCAGTTTTTAAGGAAGGTGATCTCTCATCTTACTTTACCAGGCGGAGTATTTTTCACATGATTTGCTTTTCCAAAATCTACAATAAAATTCTTTTGTTTGAAATTCCTTTTCTCTACTATTTCTAGGAGTCTGGTCCATTGTATATGCATTATCTGCTCTGTATCTGTAAAATCTACATCTATAATGAACAAAAAGTCTTCTCTGTTTCAATATGGAAAGATCAAGAACCGTCAGGTTTCCCAAAACAGGGAGATGGCTGCGGTGTGTACCATGGCTTTAATAGTGCCTAACCTTATCGAGTTATCGTTGACCCGGGCGGGGTACCAAATGAACGGATGTTGTTTCTTTTTTGTTATACTATTGCTTGTGTCTATCGTAATTCTTTCTTCAATCTACATGAATGGGAAATGCTTATGATATTATTACAAATAATATTAAAAAGGTAATTGGTTCTTTTGGAGTCGAATGACTATTTTTAGGTAGTTAAATTTCAAGTTATTGCCAACTCTTGACGCTTTAGAAAAGAGAACTATGAGCACGATGAACAATTCAACTACCAATGTTTGCATGCTTCTACATGTGAATTTGTTTGTTACCATTTCCATGATACTCTAAAGCTGCAGTTGCCATAAAGACGTGTCAAGGATCATGTTTTGCATCATCTAGAGTAACACTTTTGTGGAGCCAAGGGTTTAATTTTTCCTCTTTTGGGTTTGGAGATTATCCCTATTTGCGAACTTCTAACTAACCTACTGTAATGACTGTTTTCAGGTTTTCGAGATCAACCCAGAGGGGGATAAAGGTTCCTGTGTTTAACAATGGTGATGGTAAATGGAATGGTAGTTCTGATGTGATCACTCAGGTCACTGAGGATAAGTAGCCAACTCCATCGCTTGTCAACCCTCATGAGTATGCATCAGTGTAAGTTTTCCAGAAATTAAAACTTTTTTATTTCCACACTCCTAAGTTCTTGTTATATCTATGGTGGTCTAAGCACAAATTCACATTTGTTTCGGTGATACCGGAATCATGCTGCTCATCAGTTATACTTGTAGAGACCATGTGGACTTGAAAGTTGTAGTTGTTAGTTTCACGGAAGGTTCCAGCCAGTTGCTTTCATATCTATATTGCCACACAATTTCAACAATTAGGCAATGAGGCATTAATTATGTATGAGTCCCCTTCATTAAGAAATAGTAAAACTCACCTAGCTAAGCCCTTCCACAGCGTTTTGGCGCTCGCAGCCGTCGGATACAGGCCTTGAACACTTCAGATCTTCCAAAGTCACCGAAAGGTTACTCAAACAGTTTACCACGAGCGATTTGCGTCAAATGGGCCAACCTACGTTACAGGGCTTCTACTCCACAGACCGACTAATCTGTTCCGTGGTTAACTGGGCTGAGTATACTTTAAATGAGTCGATGGGTACCTTGGACCCTGTTTATATTTTATTTCCTATAAGCGTCGGGTACATTGAGGAGTGAGGACAAACCCTACCCTAGCTCGTCGCATAGTCGATGGTGGCGGCGGCAACAACAGCCAGCAGCGTCCTCTCATGTCACCATCGCACGCCATCCAAAAACCCATGGGCTGACTTGCCTCCTCTCCATTCCCCGTCTTGGTAACCAGCAACACTACTAGGAAACAGCTCTTCTGTGGCGCACCTTTTTTCAACATCTGTGGCGTATTTCCTAGTTGCCACTGATACCTCGCCACTGATAACTAACTTCAGTGGCGCATTTCAAAATGCGCCACAGAAGTCTCAAACTTCAGTGGCGCATATGGCCAATATGCGCCATAGAAGTTTTTTTCCAAAATTCAAAAAAAGCGGGCCAGATCTCAAACTTCTGTGGCGCATATTGGCCATATGCGCCACAGAAGTTTTTTTCAAATTTCAAAAAAAAAAACCGGGCCAAATCTAGATCTGGCCGGAGTTGGTGGTGGTGGTGGCTGGAGGAGGGCTAGGAGGAGGTTGCCAAAGTTGGTGGTGGAGGAGGAGGAGGAGGTTGCCGGAGTTGGTGGTGGTGGAGGAGGAGGAGAAGGTTGCCGGAGTTGGTGGTGGAAGAGGAGGAAAAGGAGGTCTCCGAAGTGGTGGTGGAGGAGGAGGAGGTCCCCGGAGTTGGTGGTGGAGGAGGAGGAGGAGGAGTGGGGAGGGGAGAAGTGTGGAGGGGAGGAGAAGTGGGGAGGGGAGAAGAAGTGGGGAGGGGGATAAAAAGGAAAAAGGGAGGGAGAAGGGCGCCGGCGGGATTCAAATTTCGAATCCCGCCCAAGACTTCTGTGGCGCATATGGGGGAAATGCGCCATAGAAGTTTCTTCCCCTTATTTTATTTTTTTTGCAGGAAAAAATCTTCAGTCTGCCATAAATTTTTACTCTTTTGGAATTTGGAGAATCTACAAAATCTTCAACGGCTTCTAGCGGTTGAAATCGAGTAGAAAATTTCGAGACGAACATTTTGATAGGTTAAAGATTTTTTTCTGACATCGTATGCAAAAGTTAGAGCCGTTTTACCGTGACATGACCTATTTTTGCAAAATATATCGAAATTTATGTTTTTCAATTTTGTCTAGATCTATACCCTAAAATCTAACTACAACTCAAAGGAATTTTTTTTTAAGTTTCTATCATTTTTGTTTATTTTTTACAAAACTGAAAAGGCGATATGGACACATGCGCCACAGAAGTTTCTCCCGCTTTTTTTGCTGCTTGGTCCCATCAACCTTCTGTGGCGCATATGTCTATATGCGTCACAGAAGTTTGGCACTTCAGTGGCGCACACGATAATATGCGCCACAGAAATATGGACTTCTGTGGCGCATATTGGTTTCGTGCGCCACTGAAGTGCCAAACTTCTGCGGCGCATTTTTTCTAGTGCGCCACTGATATATATCTGTAGCGCATAATTTTACATATGCGCCACTGAATATCTTGTCTATCTATAAGCTGTTTCCTAGTAGTACAACAACTGCCTTATGGTTTGGGGGAGAAAAATGGCGCCACGCGCTGCAGTCTTCGTCGGTAAGAGGAAAGCTGCTCTAACGATTGCGCCAACACCCCATGTTTCAAGTACTAGTATCCAAACGTATGCAACCACTGCTCCTCCCCCACATCTTGTTCCTCTCATGTTCTCTTTGTATGATTGGAATTTAGGTACGATTATTCAGTAGGAGTTGATTTTAGCGTCTGTTGAACACGAGAAATCTTACAATCAAATTATAGCAGGTGTGGTCTCTTGCCCTCTATAGCATGATGGACTCAACACACGGATGGCGGACCATCTGACGGCAACACGGCAGCATGCTTCAGATGTGGCTAGGAAAGATTTTATTGTCTTTGCAACTGTTCATTGAAAGAAATTGTTGAGGAAATACTGCATTCTTATCTCAACAGTGTGCTTCTTTTCTTGGATAACTTCCTGCACAATTTCTTTTTATATTTTGGACTGCTTTAGAGTTGTATTGATGGACATCATAAGCTCCAGGAATTGGATATCTAGGAACAATGGCGCGTTCTTTTTATGGCAAATATATTAATTAGGGTCTCATTTTTCTTCTGGTATTAGTTAATTGGGTCGTTTCCGTTCAGTTCTCAAATTTGCAAGATCTGGAATGTACAATTTATATCATTCCATACTGTGGTGCAATTAGCTCGTGAAGAAGAAACGAAGAAGTGCATTCCTTTACTTGGAGCATGTATATTTTATTGTTTGTGGTTTAGCGTACTTATAAATGGCTTGACATTCCATCCATGTACACCGAGTGTTTGAATTCATCCATAAATTGCTTAAACAATGCATCTAAACCTTGTGACTGTAATACAGTATATTTTGTCTCCTTTTTTCACTATATCTTGACTGTTGGTATTCAGGTGGCAGCAACACATATACAATCTAGCATGCGATGCGGATTTGTATTCCCAATTATCTGCTTGCAGTGAAGGAAAGCCTATCCGTACAGGAACGAAGCTTCTAAATCATCTACCTGGCAATACATAAATCGTTTACATGTGAAATATTTTGATGTTATGCAAGCCTGAGGCAATCAGTTATTTTATATAACCCTAAATCTCAAGGAAATAGGTTTAACTTATGCAAATATATATTTCTAACTTAACTATTCATTTGTTATAAGTCAAATAATAGCCATATATATTATCTATTTCATTTCAGAGGAATTCCAAGGTAGGATTGAACAGCAAGTGAAGTCCAGCGTAAGAACATGATTCTGATGTTCAGCTGCAAACTTTGATTTTTCATTGACCTCTAAGTAGTACTTTTTATGTCCTTTTAATACTTTACCGTGCTCTTCTCATGCATTTTGCTGCCCTATAGGACTGCTTGTTGATAAGAGTCCCTCCATATACAATGTTGATCTTGTTGGACTAGTTACTATTTCTACTCTCTTTGGGGGTCTATTTGTACTAGTTCGATGACTTATTATTCTTCTACAAACTGTTATATGACACATAGCGTTTAACTTGTTTGCAGAGGATACAAGGTGCGAGAAGGATCTAGCAGGAGGACAAAGTGCAGTCTCACCATACACCGACGCTTCATCCCCACTGAGGTTGATGAGGAGCATTGCTGCACCGCGATATCGACTCTGAGAACCTGAACAAAAACACAAAGTAGGCCCTTCCTTTCTCATTCACCTCCTTCCCGTGCTATGGATTTTCAGTAAGCAATTCTTTCTATCGATCCATCTTCTGTGATGTTTACGAAGAAGTTGGTTATTTGATGAGTTGTTTGGTGTGAGGACTTTTAGATAGGTAAAGTGTGTCCTTTGACAGGAAAAAGATAGGAGGAGAAAATGCTTAAAATGAAGCAGAAGGAGGCAGCTAGACTATATGTAGTGACTCTTAACTCATCGTTCATTATCATGGATTTTCTTTAGCAGACCTCTTCTTGCTACTAATGTGATTCTCTGTATGCCCAACTGACAAGCAGTTTCAGATGCAGCTAAGAAGAACAATAAGAGCCAAAAGAAGAAAGGTGCCACTCAGATATTTTATTGATACAGATACTTCTATTGGACACAAGAAACTGCTTGCTTCTCAAATGACCAAAAAATATAGCATGTTATCGTATGCTGCCTTCTCACTTTACTGGATCATGCTGCAAAGTAATAATTTGAGTTGATAATCAGAAAATTCTTACAATTAGATATTATCATTCTCATATATTGTCATGCAGATGGTATATTGGGTGGGAATCATCACAATATTTTGTAGGAGCTACAGCAAGCTCAAAGCCACCGTCGTTTACAACAAGTGTTTCCAAATAAGCATTTGCTCATGTCACTATGTAAATTGTTCGTAAGCTTATTTTTTACAGTAAATCTTAGGAAATATACAAAGGAGTATTGATTAGTGTGACTTCCTATTACCATAGCTACTATGTCCAGCTACAGTTCACGTTGGCTGATAAGTGATAAATTCCACATAGAACATTTGTACTAGGAACCAACGCACCAAATTCTTTCTTCTACATGATTTATATTTCTTTTTGTTGCTTGCAGCCTGGTATTATTTGTACTAGGAACCAAGGCCCCAAACACTTTGTTGATTATTTACTATTATCTTACATATCTTTTCTTGATATTTTGACTGAAGAAATTTTATATACAACGTTGCTTCCCTCCATATCATTTAGTGGTGGAAAAGAAGCTCTTGTTAGAGAGGAATCTATCAAGGCATGATCTATGGCGTGAGAAATTTGAATTTGAGCTAAGCACTTGATTTTTGACCCATTGCATAGTGTCTCACCAGTAATGATGTCATGTTTGGCAACAGAGTAAATAATCATGTTCATAAGTGTTTTTTCTTTTATTTAGTTGTGTATAATTCGCCTAATTCAAGGGAAAAAAATTTCGAATGATTTCGCCTTTGAAGTCTGTCAGTCAAAATTAGCCAACTTGAGTCATAAGTATAAATGAAATTTGTTTTTTCTGTAAGGAAATTAATGCACGTAAAAGTTCTCTATATACCAGCACAATATTTTATTTTTAAATTGTGAGGTCAAAACATCACATTGCCGTTTAATGAATTTCCCTATGAACTTAATTCATCGAGATGATTTTTGGGTTAAGATCCATTTCAATGATCCTGTACTTAAATTTGTTGGTTAATTTTCACATTTCCAAATTCAGTATTTCAATTATAATTTTAGCAGGCCCATATGGTAGTACCCTATTCAGACAATAACCTCGCCCTTGGACCATCACTTGATTGTTCACACAAAGTACAATCCTTTTCCAGTTCCTTCATCTCTATAGGTAGAGAAGGTGACACTGAACTCCGGTCAATATATTGTTTTTACTATTCAATTTAATTTTAATATGTTTATAATGTTCTACAATGGACGATTGATCAAAAGCTGCAACAGAAGATTTTGTGGGGTTATACGGGGGGCGTGTAATGTTAGTTTGCCATTGCAATTTTTCGTAGTATGGTTCTCTTGAGATTATGTGTTTGATCATCCTATGTTGTTTGGAAGCCTTTCATATTACTTTATGACCTCTTAGATGATTTATCTGTAAGCACTGAATTACACATTCACACAACAATATCTGATATCGAGTTTAATGACATGTAGCACTATGTTGGATGGTTTGTTTCCTTCATGTGTGACTAGAATTCAATAACGAATCTTATACTGTATTCTAAATTGCTATTTTTCAGGTTTGTCATTTGGACCTTGAAGAGAATATATTCCTTAGCAAAATCTTCTCTATATATGCTCTATTACTTGTTATTTATTTTTAACCATTTGATCTTGTAACTATGGAGTTCATATATAATAAGTCATGATTTCAATTGTGTGTAGTCTCTTAGAAATTTGTATGTTCATGTAATATTACTTCTATACATTGAGTTGTCGTATAATATGTGGAAAAAGGACGGGCGCGGCAACGCGCGCTATCATGGTCTAGTTCATCTTAAGCAGGAATGACTTGCCATCGTATCAGTTGAGATGGTTTCTTGCCCTTGAAATGGCATATGGATTGACTGCCTCTAGTAGTTGTCATTTTGGCTAAGCCATTCGCTATCTTTAGCTGGATCCTTGTTTTCCTTGTTCATTTTGATGTTTTTTTTGTTTTTGACGGGATTCATTTTGTCTTATCAGTAATTTTTCTTTTTTCGTGCTATCCATCTGTGCATATCTTTCCCTATCTCATTGCCTCCTCTTCTCTTTTGAATCTATGGGCTGTGTATGAAAGATGAATGATGTGGGCGCATCATTGCATCTATTATCTACATAGGGATATACATCACTTATGAAACTACATCATATATGAATATTAACATACTTGCGTTCAATTTAGTAAGGAATTAGTTGCCTTCATACCAGCTATGAAGCTTTCTTTCCCTTGAGAAGACATATGAAGTGATTGCCTCTAGCATGCTTCATTATCACCAGGGACCACATTTTCCTTGTTCTGAGCGGTTTCTCCTGGTAAAAATTAAGGGTCAAGTGGTTTAGTTGCATTATAAACTTGAATCCAGTAAGTGATTACATAATTGTAAAGTGCACCTGTAACAACGAGCGTGCTTTGTACTTGAGAGAGTGAAAATGGACTATCCCGTGCTTGTGTATTGAGTGTTACTCGAGCTTTCTTTTGATGATAGGCTTCACGATGCTTCTTAAGTAGTTCATCTTTCTTTTGTTTATCCATCTGTGCATATTGCTCCCGAGCACATTATCTATTGAGTTATTTCGCATCTGTAAGTTCCCCTCCATCACTGGTGTTGACGTCACCTAATAAAATACATCATATAGTTAGTATTTGACCATCAGCTGATACAATTACACATTATATCATCGTTTTTACTTGTGTAGATGGTGTTCGACAAGTCTCTCAAAGGAGTACTTTCACTGGACTATGTCGGAGAATCCATCTGCAAAGGAAAAACATAAGAATGTTAATCAAAACGATTCAGTTTTATTCTGGCAAATTAATTATATACATGTAACCCCATATAAAGGCCATTAGAAAAATTTCAGTAGTTGTGCTGCCATTTTGCTGAAATGCAATATGGACGTCCTAACCGAGTCGTTGTTTGCCTGTTTGCCTGTAGTTTCTCTCTGCTGAAGAAACTCAACAGTGATTCGCTGCTTGGATCGGGGCCTGCAAGAAGTGACACTGTCCAGCGCGAGCTGCTCTCCTTCAACCGTGTCGCCCAACATCGACGCCCATCACCAGAACGATGACAAGTTCGTCACCCTCAAGTCAGCCTGGTGCGGCATCGGTATGATTTCCTCTTTATCCAGATTCTGCTATTATTGGAAGAAAATGAGGCGGTAAATAATGAATAATCTGTTAAACTTACCCAAGTCCAAATCGATTCGTTGATGGGGTCCTCAAATTTGTTTGCATCTATTATTGGAAGAAAATGAGGTGGTAAATAATGAATAATCTGTTAAACTTACCCAAGTCCAAATCGATTCATGGATGGGGTCCTCAAATTTGTTTGCATATGTATTGCTCAGACAAAACCAAATCAACGCAGTAATGTGCAGACGCTGTTTGTTAGGGAAGTTTTATGTGTGGCGGGCATGATTTATGCAAATTCTTTTTTTTCTGGATGGTGGTCAGGGTATATACGATGTCGGTCTCTTAGTCTTGTATGCGCAGAACAACAAACTCCCCCCTTGTAAAGTATCACTCATTTAGCCACCACACAATCCAAAGTAGAAAGAATGACGGTTATATTTTACCTTACTTAATGTTCATCAGTATACATCTGGGCATGGCATGCTACGCTCGAATGACTTGATGAATCTTACAAGGCTGACATGCACTACAATACCAATGACATCTACAAATGGATCAAAGTATGATTCAGTCCATAACAAACATTTGCATGGTCTGAAATTACAAATCGTCTGAAACAATTTTTATCACCTGTGAGCATTCTATTTCTAAGTCCGGTAGTATCAATGAAATCCATGAACCATGACGGAAGTTCGGAGATGGAAACATTAACCCCAGGACGAATCTCGGTCCGAGCATGCATGACGACGTAGTACTCGGTTGGTATGACCAATCCAAATGTTGGAGGCATATCACTCGTCTGGAACCCCACATATTTTAAGAACTATACCTCGCCGACATGTAGCTCTCTGTTGAAACGATTTGCTTGCTTCCCATATGTTACAACGTCCAATTTATCCCCCTGTTAAAACAATCTAGTTTAATTTGCAGTAGAGATAAGCTATATGTTCTAATAAGTTGGTTTGAAAACGAAGAACAAATATTTATAGATCATATGGAATGAGCACCTTTTAAATCAAAAGATCATTTATCACAAAAGCTTATACATCACAATCTGATTATGGGATATGTCTACAACAATTAGTCTGACATGACCTGCTATAGGTTGTTACTTGGTTGTCTGGCTCATCAAGCTCATCAGATGAGCTAGATGAGAGTGTTCAGCTCATCAAGCTGTTACGAGAAAAGGCTCAAATTATCAGCTTATTGACTTGGTTGACAACCATAGTGATGACATGGCCGTACACCATTGGTAAGCAGTTCAAATGATGAAGCTTGCATTCCGGTGCTTGCAAAATTATCCTCATACCTTTAAAGTTATTACATAGCATCTTCCATGTACTAATTATCCTCACACCTTTAAAGATAGACATCAACTTCCATGTACTAATTATCTCCCATATATCCACAGGTTTGTACTGTCTATGGACTAAGAAACAAGACAGAATGTCACCTTGAGACCATGATATGTCCAGGTATGGTCTATTATCTACTTGATAACATTGCATACTAGTTCGGGATAGCAAGGAATATAAAAAATAAGAATGCATGCAACTTAGCAATCAGAAAATTCTTCTCACAGATTGGTCGGCGAGGACGGCATGGTAGATCACATCTCCCCGCCAAGTCTGTTTGATTCGTCCAGAAAGAACATTGGACGTCGTCTCCCAAGATCTGCTATGCATGTGCAAGGTTTCAACGACCCAATGGAATCTAACATGCCTGCTTTAGAAAGACACATATCAGTGATTTTGATTTGATAATGTGTCAATAAAAAATGCAGAAACAGAAAAGTTTGCCTTCTGAGCGAGTGGAGGCAAGACGAAGGGAGAAGGTTCTGATCCCGGTCGTGGTGCCATCACCCTCTTCGAGCCGGGGCGTTTGAGGCTGCACTGAGACGGCATGGTCAGGGTCCTTGTGACCTCGAGTGTGACAGGGATTTAGGTAGGGTTGAGTATGACTGGATCTAGGTGCATTTTATATACCATGTGGCTGACGGGATTAGTGCGGACGATTAGTTGGCGCATGAATAAACGCTAGCATGCTTGACGTACAGATGGCAAATTTGGCAGAGCGTGGACGTGGTGCACGACGAAAAAATCAAGCGTTATCAATCATGATTAAAGTGCGTGGTCATTAATTATTGGGCTTGGCCCATATTAGCGTCCATGTGTTGCCTGGACGAAATGAATGGCGTAGTGTGTTGCCTGGTGGACGAAACGGACACGGCGTAGTGTGTTGCCTGGTGGACGAAACGGACACGGCGTAGTGTGTTGCCTGGTGGACGAAACGGACACGTAGTGGAACCTTTGGCAGAAAACGGATCAGCTTTGTTTTTTTAGATAGTAGAGACTTATGGTTTCGTGGACATGAAAAGCCTGATTACCAAAAAACCCAAAGAGGTCTTCATGTACATGCATGTGAAGATTGATGGTGCATTTAACATTGTGATTGACATGCAACAAGTGAACAGCCTTGAGCATTCAATTTTTTTCGTGGAACGAAGGCACATGGCATCTGAGCGGGTGCAGCATAGGAAAAATGAGTCAATTAAGATGTGATTGGAAGGATATACGCACGAGACTATGCAAATAAGTGAGCATATGTACAAATAGAACCTATTAGGGATATTATAACCGAGTCAATTAGGAATCCTCTCACGCCTTCACCATTTCTGGCCATTAGATCGCCCTTCCCTATAGTTTTTGGCCGTTTGATCTGCCTCAATCCCGCATTTGGGCCGGATGTCTCTAGGGGAAGCTACTCTACAAGTCAAATCGGCCCACCCTGGTTAATTGGGCACTAAAATTCACTAAAGCCCAGTACCTAGGCAATTTCGTGTAGCACCTATACCGTGGAGGCAACGTCGTGCGACAGTAGGTGCCCACGGCGTCGGTAGGGAAAGCAGGAGCGCCACCGTGCTGCATGTATGTGCGCCGCTTAATGGCAGAAGTACTGGCCACTACTTGGCGACAATAGTGGACGCAAGTTATTACTCTCTTGCCTCTTCTCCTTCCCTTTACGAGCCTACATATGCTGATCCCTGATTTATTTGGGAAATCCTGCTAGGCAAGGCCAACGATTGTGGCGGCGCAGGTCCTTCTCTCATGACCTATGAGAATCTACCGATCATTCACCTTGGTTGCTACGACTGTACATCGCACTCCTGTGGCAATCCGATTGGAAGAGGACATGAGAGCGAAGCATACATGACGTGATGATTTTGCAGTCTTGGTCGTCCGCGCTCATACCTGCTCTTGCCGCTTGTGCTGAGCGGCATGAATATTGGCATCTGAAGCTTTCGCCGGCGCAGATGTCGTTTCAATCCCCTGTAACCGGTTAGTCCAAATCCCCAGTTACAACTTCCTATTTTTTACCTGCTTTACGGCCACAACATCGTGCAGCTGGCCTATTGATTTTTCTCGCACGCCACCTATATATATTTCATGCACCTATGTATTCCATTTTGGTGGAAACTCGCATATATGAAAAATGAAGTTATTTTGTTGCAGAAAGTTGTATCGTCTGTTTTCAGTAAAAGAGCTAGCAAAGTTGTGCCTCCGCCTACTTTTATTTGTATGGTCACAGATAGAAACAATGCATCTTTTCATCAGTGATCAGATCAGGTACATCTCTGCCACCGACCTATTACAGACGTGCTCGGGAATTGTACAAACTCTATAGTTGTACTTGTTCTTTATATTTACACCTCATCTATTTAATGTCTCCGATTGTTTATATTAAACACAGTTTCTAAGTATCTTTCAGAAGTTGGAAAGAGTTGAATTTGGCATCAACCGATTTATTATTAGAGAAAAAAACTGGCCAAGGTATATATATCTATCGGGTAACTAAATTCCTTTATTTTTGCAACTTAATATCATTACCATTATTTTTATTTTTGCTCTCTTGTATGCTTTCCAAAAAAATTAGTATTGCAGGATATTACAATTGGGACTATGCATGCCACTGAAATATTCTTTCGCGGGAGGCTGATGTTTATGTACCATGCATGATCTTTAGCAGCACAAGGTATACATGTCCATACGACAAAAAATCCACATATGTAGAAATTGCCATATTTCTGTCATATTCCATATGATGTTCCACTTCTTTTATAAGAGATTGTCAAAACATGCTATATTTTGCTTCAGGATTGAACATCCTCTTGGCATTCTCTAAGAATGGTACTGGTACTACTGCAAATGATATGATGGACATAGGTCTGATGACCCAGGACTTCTTCGTTGCCATGAAGGAGATTGCAGCCTCGTCCAAGTCTTTTTTGTCCTCATCCCCCATGTTCGTGGAGCCTCTATCAAAGATATCGCCTCACATATAAGATATGATCTCCAACATGCCAATACTCTTAAGGAGGACATTGGAGAAAAGACATTGTTAGTTTTCCAAGAATTTTGAGCCAAACACAAAGCAATTGATCATTTCACTTATTTATATTTATCTTAGACAATTTAACGTTTTTTTCCTTTTTCTACTCTATAACAAAATAAATAAGTTAAAGGCTAGAGCAACTACATCCTTGTTTACTGAATAATTACCTTCAACGAATCATATTTAACAATACCTTAACAATAGTAAATTGTATAATATTTATCCACATATTTCTATAAATGTATATTTGAATCTAAAATAGATGGACACAGCAACGCGCGCCATCATGATCTAGTTGGGGATATTAAAACCGAGTCACAGAGGAGCCATTTCATGAACTGGGCATTTTTGATCGTCAGATCGTGCCACCTGCATGTTTCTGGTCTTCGGATGGTCCTCCAATCGCATGGGCCGAATTATCCCTTAGGGATGCTTCTCTGGGCATCAAATAAGCCATCTCTGGTTAATTGGGATGGAATGCACGCTACAGCCCATTGCTTGGTTTACTGCACAGTCGTACAATGCATGGGATGTCGCTGTTGTGCCCGCTGGAAGCGAATGGTAGAAAAAAAAGGAGACGCCAGCCAATGCAGCCGAAGCGAGATGTGTCTGACCAAGCCTACATGCGAACACTCAATAACGGGAACCAGAAGGTGGAGCGAGGCATCCATCTCATGTGCGGATGCGACAGCATGCGCCCCCTCGCGTCTCTATTCATGGCAACCTGATGTGTCGCTCGTCATTCATCTTCAATACCATGTTAATTTGTAGCTCTTTAGAATCCTTTATGGCAGTAATCCTAGGCAATTTGATTGCGGTGACTGATGATGGTATGCTACTATAGTGCCTCTACTATGCTATGAAATCTCTTGCTCCAATTTCTCGTCCACTCTGCAGCAAGTTCCAGGTCCAATGGTGCTCTGCTAGGTGATCCCTAATTCTCTTTCCAACGAACTCCACCAGTTATTCAGATAACATTGTCACACTTTCTTAAGCAGAAATAAACGTATTTGCAGGTTTCATTTCTTCTTGTTCAGATCCTCTCATTCCGTTGGGTCCCTATTATTGGTCAAATTTTCACCAATGGCTACTGGCCAGGTGAGTTCCTAGACTTGAATTTTCTATTCACGTCAGTAATACTGCACAATAATTAATAATAGACTATCTTACTACTAAGACTACTCCGATGTTGCTGCCTGTTTCTATTCTCGGTCCATATGGTGGACACCAACAAGTTATGTTGACGCCACTTGAGCCTACTGACACACTACTAGACCACAAAGTACACAAATCACGTCCAACAGCCAAACCAACATTAGATAAACATAAACTACAATACAAATGCTTACCTCATATAGCTCACTCACTATTTACGTAAGAAATCCCTATTGACAAGTTCCATTGGAACGTGCTTATGTGACTTAAGTCACGAAAGAAGCAATAATATTTGCAAACCATTCTATTCCCGATTCTATTGACTATCGGGCTCTTAACAACAATGAAATAATTTAAATAGAATTTTACCATTTTATAATTATCCATTTTTCTAATGGACGGGCGCGGCAACGCGCGCCTACATGATCTAGTAAGTACTAAGACATACCTACTTATGAAATTTTGAGTTTCGGAGGCATCATTCTCACCCATAAGAATTAAATTCTAGTCCTCACATTTCACAAATGGATTGCATGCACAATGGATTTAAGTATCTCTAACAGATCCCCCATAATTAGAACTAGGAAAAGTTGAATGAGGGAAGAAAATTAGGAAGACTATGTTTCTCTTCCAATTTATCCAAATCAAAGCATGTTTTTCTTTTAAAACGCAAGACCTTACAACGAAACATGATGCAATTCCTCTTAAATTTTTAACTACAATAAAAAATATCAAGTTTTTAAATTTGATTTGAAAGGGTAAATGCACAAAATCATCGTAAATAAGTGACATTCAAAATAAGTGAATATGACTACCAAAATATCTATAAGTATTAAAAAATACCTACCTATAAGTGATTGAGTTGCATACACATGATTCCCACCCATCAGATGTTAAATTATAGTCCTCACATGTCATAAATGGAGTGCGATCGCAAGGATTTTAGCGGCATATTTGCAGATTTATTCTTGAGTCGTGTCAACTGAATTGCAGCTATTTTTAAGTTCTCTTGCACTTTATTTTTGATAAATGGTGTTTTGTTATTGAAAAGGTCTAAGCATTAACCCGGTCTCTGCATAAGCAATTCAAATAATCTGAGGCTGACAGAAAACTTTTTATTGCAAATGCACAACTAGGGATGAACGTTCGAACATGTTTCTTGTTATGCATTTTGTTTATCTTCAAAGGAAGGCCAGAGAGGCACAACACAGTTGAGTGATTTCAAAACACATGATACGAGATTAGATTGTGTCACCAGACTTGCCATCTTTGGCAACTTTGACTGGATTCTAAATTTCGACAAGGGACTGAACATTTCTTACTAGTGTTTTAGAACTTCATCGAGGGACTGATATTTCTCTACGATACCAACACGAAACAAATACGGTGGATGGTGCACTAGTCATCCGTGCACGTCCCAGGCCAACATCGTGTTGTACTCCTACACATTGCCACCAGCCCCTACACAAAACTAAACTGAGGTTTGCTCCAGTACAACCCCTTTCCTAAACTCAAAACACATCAATGGTCTGTACCCTTCATAATAAGGGGCATGATGGGCATGAGGAAATAACTAAGAGTTATTAACACCACTATTAAAACACATGTAGCCCATTTGGATCTGTATTGTCGTACACTTGGTATTGCTATATCTCCATACATCGTTTAAGTATGGTCTGGTATGTCCATACTCATCGCCAAACATGCGTTTGCACCATCTAGGCCTTCTCCTTGGAAGATGGCCAACAAGAAGCTGGTTAAATCGATCAATTCCCGAATGAGTTACGAGGCGGAGAACATCGGGTTTGCGTATAGGCAATGCACGAATCGATCAATTGTGAGGAAACAAAGAGCTCTTCATGGACATTGCATGTGAAGATTGACGGTATATTTAACATTGTGATTGACATGCAACAAGTGAACATGGTTGAGCATTCAATTTGTTTCGTGGAAAGAAGGCACATGGCATGTGACACATGCAGCATAGGACAAATGAGTCAATAAGGGGATCTCATTGTGATTGACATGCAACAAGGCATGATGGATTTCTCTTGAGTGTCAATCCCTCTTAAAAAAACATGTTTTAAGATGTGATTGGAAGGATATATGCATGAGACTATGCAAATAAGTGAGCATATGTACGAATAAAACCTATAAGTCCTCACATTTGAGTTTTTGAGTTCCGGAGCCATGATTCCCACCCATCAGAATTCAAATTGTAGTCCTCACATTTCCCAGATTGCATGCACAATGGATTTAAGTATCTCTAACAGATCTCCCATGATTGGTTGTGTCTGGCAATTGTCTTGTTGAAGGCATTGTTTTGCGAGTGCGGACTTTCCCGAGGGTGAAAACCTAAGATCTACGATCCCGCGACGACGGCGCTTGTGCACTGTTTCCTTCTTGAAGGCGTCGCTATTGGAGTGGTTGGACTACCCTTTTTGTTATGGTGGTGTTCGGGTTGTTGCTTCGAGGAATTGTTCTCTGTAGCAGGGATTTTTTATTGTAATTCCTTTTTTTTTTGAGCTGTGTGCATTCATAAGGACGCTAGGGCATGCGTTGTTGCAGAGGCTGGGTGTAATTGGTATCTCATGATATTAATATATACTCTTTCCAATAAAATAGAACTCAGAAAAGTCGTATGGGGGAAGCTGGATAACCGATATCTGGAATAACAAAATGCATTCACGGAACAGAAACTGGAAACAAGAACTGGATATTTATGGCATCATGAAATTCGTTGAACAAGTTGTTGCAAACCAGAACCGCGGAACCTTACTAGTTCTACTTAACCAACACCCTAGATCGATACCTATTCCAATATCGGCAACACTATTCTTCGTCGCTAGAGCGCAGACCCTTAGATGCCGAGGGAGCAGAAGAAAGCCTCGTCATTCAGATTCAGCGGACCCACATGAACATGGTTCCACTCCTCCTTGAGAGAGCAGACGATCGCCTTCTACACATCGGGATCTTCCTAAGCTTCGTCGAGGCAGAGGAGGGCGGCTGCATCACCGGTGTTCACGCGCGCCATGTTGTGGCGGTCCAGGCAATCCTCGTCGGCGGCTTGTTGGCGCTTCATCGCCGGTAGGAACACTTTCCTGAGGACGTCCCACCCAAAACGGTGGCATGCAACTAGTTACACCGGTGTATTATGCAACATTTGACGCTTGTCAAGATCACCAATGTCAGGCTTGGTCTAGGTCGATCTCAGCTCTGGCTCAGCCACTTTTCCCAATGTCTTCTATTTCTTATTTCTTACATTTCTTTTGTTTCTTCTCTCACCCTCTCTACATGATATGCGTGTATGTGACTGTATCGCCTAGTGCAATGGCTGCAAAGTAGTATCGTATAAATAAAGCTAGTTCTACCCTAAAATTAGCCAGTTCTACAACTATCATATATTAAATGAAAATACAGAGCCTACTATCTATTTCGGTTGGACGAGTGGTATATATAAGTAAAGAGCAATGGCTGCAAAGTACTGATCGTGAAATAAATGAGGACTAGGTTTACCAATTTCCAAAATTAAATGAAAAATGGAGCTACTATCTGCTAGGTGGAGATGAAGGGGTTTATTTAAATGAAGACAAATAGCTGCAAAGTATTGTCCATGAACATTGAAGGTTGCTAGATATTCTTTTTTTCTTTAGAGCTGAATGGTATGAGTAAAGCTAGCTGTGCTAGGAACATAATTTGTAAATTCACAAAAAGAAAATTAGGAAGACTATGTTTCCCTTCCCTTTTCTCCAAATCAAAGCATGGTTTTCTTTTAAACACGAGATCGTACAACGAAACATGATGCAATTCCTCGTGAGTTTTAACTACAATAAAAAATCAAGTTTTTAGATATGATTTGAAAGGGTAAATGCACGAAATCACCGTAATTAAGTAAGACTCAAAATAAGTGAATATGAGTACCAAAATAACCTATAGTACTAAGAAATACCTACCTATCAATGATTGAGTTGCATACACATGATTCCCACCCATCAGATGTTAAATTCTAGTCCTCACATTTCATAAACTTAGTGTGTTGGCAAAGATTTTAGCGGCATATTCGGAGCTTGATTTGTGTCAATTGAATTGCAGCTATTGTTAAGAGTTGCTCTTGTACAATTTCGTTAGATTAATATTGTTTTGTTACTTTAAAATGTTTAAGCATTAACCCGACATCTGCAAAGCTAAGATATACATAGCTGCAACAAATTCATGCATAAAGAAAAAAAGAAAGGTGAAAACCTCCAAACTTACGAAACTAAAAACACAAGGATGACCAGGATTTTCCGATACCTCTTCAGTTTGGACTGCTTGAAGAGGTATCGCCCAATCATGGCCATCCTTGTGTTTTCAGGTTCATAAGTTTGGGGGAGAGGGGGACACCGAAGCACACCTCATTGCCACAAAACTGCAAACCGCCTATGGAGATGGAGGACCAATCTGTAGATCACAGTCATCCATGTTGGATAAAAATAACCCTCACAATGTCCTTCAACCATGTAGACATCTATGTAAACAGGTCTCGATTCTCCACTGTTTTAGTGATGACCATGAACGGAGCTTACTGGTGCACCAGTAGATAACCTACTTGAGAAAAGAATTTTGGATAACCTCTTGCACAGATATGTGGTTGGCATATACTTGTCTTTCCATGTGCATGCGACGGTTGGCTTGGAAAATCATTGCATGAATGCTCTGCTATCTAGTTTTGCAATCTTTGAATTCTAGTTTTAGAAAGAAAATCGCAATGAAATATTCACTTTTCGACATGTTTTTCGTGACTTCAAGTTGATAGTCCACATGATATATAAGAAAAACCGAAACTACTCCCTCCGTTTCATAATATAAGATATTTTAGCTTTTGAGAAACGAATGTATCTAGACACGCGTTTTACTGTGTAAGTTCACTCTGAACCTACACACTAAAAGATGTCTAGATACATTTATTTCAGAAAAGCTAAAATATCTTATATTTTAGAATAAAAGGAGTATTATCGTGTTACTTGTTCACACCTACACACTGTTACGCTCCTTTCTTATTAGATAAAGTTCACCATGATCTCCTTGATGCATGCATCATTTGATGAGCATAAAATATCTAAAAAACCTGGGTTTTTATTTTGAAATAAAAAGGAAGAAATAATGTTGAAACAAAATAGCTTTAGAGAAAATATTTTTAGGCAACGAATTGATGGGTGGAAGCGCTACAACGGAGCCTCTCACGTAAGGCGGTGGCAACGCACAAGGACGGCTCCCGGCTCCATGCGCTCGATGCCGGTGTACAGTCGTGGCATCGCTCCTCCGGTGGTGTTGTATTCATCTTACTTATATTTTGTACTCACCAACCTTGAGGGAGGCAAAGGACTTCTCCGAGTGGAATGAGGCAGTGCCATCGCCATATGGCTATTTTATCACTGACGCACATATACTGTTCGGCCGGTCGAAGCGACCAAAAAGGAGGCAGTGGGTAGCGTTCATCACCGTAGGGCGTCATGTGGACATGCTAAACCTCACCGGTATCTACAATATACCAGTGAGGTGGGTCGACGGAGGAGGGGGGGGGGGGGGGGGTCGCCGGAGGTGGGTGGAGGAGGGGGCCACCGAAGATGGTGGAGGAGGAGGCCACCGAAGGAGGTCCTTGGAGGTGGCCGTCGTCGTCGGAGGAGGTCGCTGGAGGTGGTCTTCGGAGGAGGAGGCCATGGACGGAGGTGGTCTTCGTCTGAGGAGGAGGAGGAGGAGAAGGAGGTCGCCGGGGTGAAGGAGGAGGAGGCCATGGCCGGAGGTGAAGGAGAAGGGGGAGAGAGGTGAAGAGGAGGAGAAGTGGAGGGAGGATAAGGAGAGGAGAAGTGTGGAGGAGAGGATAAAAGGAGAAAAGATAGGGAGAAGGGGCGCCGACGGGAATTCAAAATTTGAATCCCGCTCAACAATTATGTGGCGCATATTTCCAATATGAGCCGCAGGAAAATATGCACCACAGAATTCTTTCCTTTTTTTATTTTTTACAGGAAAAAATCTTCTTTATGTCATAACTTTTTACTCTTTTCGAATTTGACGATTCGAGTAGGAAATTTCGAGACGGTCGTTTTGATAGGTTAAACATTTTTCCCGACATCGTATGCAAAAGTTATGGCTATTTTATCAGGCCATTTTACCGTGCCATTTTACCGTACCGAAATCCATGTTTTTCAATTTTCCCTACAACTATACACCAAAATATAACTATATCTCAAAGGATTTTTTTAGTTTTTATCATTTTCTTTAACTTTTTAAAAAACTGAAAAGGCGATCAGGGGGACGGGGGAAACTGTTTTCAACTTTCTGTGACGCATATGTCAATATGCACCACACAATATCACTTTCTGTGATGCATATAGATAGAATTGTCTCCCCCTTAGTTGGTTCTGGGGAGAGGAGAAGTGTGGAGGAGAGGATAAAAGGAGAAAAGATAGGGAGAAGGGGCGCCGACGGGAATTAAAAATTTGAATCCCGCTCAACAATTCTGTGGGGCATATTTCCAATATGTGCCGCAGAAAAATATGCACCACAAAATTGTTTCCTTTTTTTTATTTTTTACAGGAAAAAATCTTCTTTATGTCATAACTTTTTACTCTTTTCAAAGTTGACGATTCGAGTGGGAAATTTCGAGACGGTCATTTTGATAGGTTAAACATTTTTCCCGACATCGTATGCAAAAGTGATGGCTATTTTATCGAGCCATTTTACCGTGCCATTTTACCGTACCGAAATCCATGTTTTTCAATTTTCCCTACAACTATACACCAAAATATAACTATATCTCAAAGGATTTTTTTTAGTTTTATCATTTTCGTTAATTTTTTACAAAACTGAAAAGACGATCAGGGGGACGGGGGAAACTATTTTCAACTTTCTGTGGCGCATATGTCTATATGCACCACACAATATCACTTTCTTTGGCGCATATAGACAGAATTGTCTATATGCGCCACATAATCATCAATTTTTATAACGCACGGGAGAATATGTGCCAGTATGGCGCATATGGGCTCCGTATGTCCTCGAGCGAAGGGCCAACGATCACTTATTGTGGACGATGTGATGTTCATTGAGTAGATGCCAAAAAAAAGAAATGTTTACCAAAACGCTACCTAATCTTAGAATACTACTTTTATTAAGAAAAACACATAGACCTAGCTCCTAGCCCTCCCTACTTCGAAGAGGCCGGCCGGAGGAGAGTCCAATCTAGAGCAGATATGGAGGTGGAGGCGGCGGATTGGTCGGTCCTACAGAGGCGACGGCCTGGGAGAGAAAACGAAACGGGGACTATGGGAGAGCTATTTGGCGCAGGCTAGCCGGACACCATGCCGTACGTATACATACAGCTTCCTCTACAGTCTACACACGAGCGAGCATCCTCTACAGTCTGTGCTGATGCGACGGGTGGGGAGAAACACATCGCTGCTGACTGCTTGTTGGTGCAAGCTAGCAGATGCCACCAGATGAACGAAGTAGCAGCAAGCAATCTCTTGGCGTCGGAGGGTTAGGCGACAAGGCAACAGAGAAGCAAGTAGAAAGCAACACATTAAATTTGCGGCTTATTTCTCTTGTTGCATGTTTCTCTTAGACTGGCCTCTGTCTGTCATGATGTATATGTAAAAAGGATCCCAATCGTCTGCAGATCATTCTCCCAGGATACCCACATCCGGTGCGGAAAATATTGGTTAATTCAGCCGCAAATGCAAGGCTGGTGAATAATAATTTCAAAACAGTAGGAAAAATGTTTTCCATGAGACAGTTTTGCCAGACCAAATGATGCGAATTAGTTCCAGATGAACACATCAAAATGTGTCATGCTCAGCTCAACAGTTTAGTTCAGTTAGTTTGAGTGATCCACGCATGTTCCATGTCCTATCTTCGCTATACTCAGTGAAATCGAGAAGTAGGAATCAATTGAGGAAAATCCCAATTATGATTTCAATTTCAGAGGCCGGGTTTCATGGTTCCATCGAAACACAAGCTTTTGCGTTTTCGTGTAGATAATCTGCGAAGAACTGCTTTGAAATATCTATAAATCGAAGGCTTCAATGATGTTAATCATCAAAAAAGGAAAAATCAGAGCAAGCCCAAATGCCAAAGTGATAAATGGACTGGCGAGTGGTGAAGAATGTGCCCATTTTACATGACCATTAAAATACTGCAGCGTTGCCACCACAAACATTACAGGACTGTCTAGTAGTCAGTGATGTAGTGCATGCAACATTTCACGCTTGTCAACATCAGCCATCTCAGGTCTGATCTATCTAAACCCCTCGCCCTGTTGTTATTCCCGATGCCTTCTATTCACACAAGTATTTACATCTGTGTGATTTCCTCTGATCCTCTGCACTAGAAGTCTCACCTATTTGATGCCTTAGATATGTCTATGTGATCTCTCACTTATTTGATGCCCTGTGCTAGTGCCGCGAATACCATATAAATAGTTCCGCCAATATATTAGGATTAAATGAGCTAGTATGAGCTTACTTTCTACTCGGACGAAGATGAAGGTACTTCATATAAATAAAGGGCAACGGCTGCAAGGTATTATTCGGAAAATGACTTATGGTGGTTTCCCGAACATGAAAAGCCTGATCACAAAACGGCTGAATTTGTGTCCAGATAATATTTGTTTAAATCGCTGGGACAATCGTTGTGGTAATTTTGAATGACTTATGGTGGTTTCCCGAACATGAAAAGCCTGATCACAAAAAAACCAAAGAGGTCTTCATGGACATGCATGTGAAGATTGACGGTATATTTAACATTGTGATTGATAGGCAACAAGTGAACGGCGTTGAGCATTCAGTTTGCTCCGTGGAAAGAAGGCACATGGCATGGCATGTGACAGGTGCAACATAGGAAAAATGAGTCAATAAGGGGTTCTCATTGTGATTGAAATGCAACATTACATGATGGATTTCTCGTGAGTTTGAATCCCTCTTAAAAATTCCATGTTTTAATATGCGATTTGGAAGGATATATGCATGAGACTATGAGTGAGCATATGTACGAATAGAACCTATAAGTACTAAGAAATACCTACTTATGAGTTTTTGAGTTGCGGAGGCATGATTCCCACCCATCAGAATTCAAATTCTAGTCCTCAAATTTCACAAATGGATTGCGTGCACAAGGGATTTAAGCATCTCTAACAGATCCCCCATAATCCGAACTCGAAAAAGTCAGATGGGGAAGCTGGATGACCGTATCCAGTATGACAAAATGCATTCGTGAAACAGAATCTGGATATTTAAAAAACTAGCTGGCACCCTGAAATTCGTTGAACAAGTTGTTGCAAACCAGAAGCGCGGAACCTTACTAGTTCTACTTAACCCGAACCCCAGATCGATACCTACTCCAAAATCGGCAGCACTATTCCTTGTCGCCAGAGCATAGGCCCTTAGATGCCGAGGGAGCGGAATACAACCTCGTCATTCGGAGTCAGCGCACCCACACAAACGAGGTTCCACTCCTCGAGAGAGCGGGAAATCACCTTCTACACACTGAGATCTTCCTGAGCTTCGTCGAGGCGGAGGATGGCGGCCGCATCACCGGTGTTCGTGTGCGCCTCGCTGCGGCGCTCCAATTAGTCCTCGGCGGCGGCTTGTTGGCGCTTCATCGCCGGCAGGAACACTTTCCTGAGGACGTCCCACCCGATACCGTGGCCAGTAACTAGTTACACCGGTGTTTTGGGCAACATTACTATTTACACCGGTGTATTTTGCAACATTTGACGCTTGTCAAGATCACCAATTAATCTCAGGCTTGGTCTAGGTCGATCTCAGCTCTGGCTCAGCCACTTTTCCCGATGGCTTCTATTTCCACTATTTCTTACATTTCTTTTGTTTCTTCTCTCACCCTCTCTACGTGATATGTGTATATGTGATTGTCTCGCCTAGTGCCATGGCTGCAAAGTAGTATCGTATAAATGAAGTTGGTTCTTCCCTAAAAATAGCTAGTTCTACGACTATCATATATTAAATGAAAATACGGAGCCTACTATTTATTTCGGGTGGACGAGTGATTTAGATAAATAAAGAGAAATGGCTGCGAAGTATTGTTCTGGAATAAATGAGGACTAGTTTTACCAATTTCCAAAATTAAATGAAAAACAGAGCTACTATCTTCTCAGATGGAGATGAAGGGGTTTATATAAATGTGAAGACCAATAGTTGCAAAGTATTATCCATGAACAATGAAGGTTGCTAGACATTATTTTTTTCAGAGCTGAATGGCATGAACAATGAAGGAACAAATTTGGAAATTCACAAAAAAGAAAATTAGGAAGACTATGTTTCCCTTCCCATTTGTCCAAATCAAAGCATGGTTTTCTTTTAAAACACAAGATCGTACAACCAAACATGATGCAATTCCTCGTGAGTTTTAACTACAATAAAAATATATCGAGTTTTTAGATTTGATTTGAAAGGGTAAATGCAAGAAATCATTGTAAATAAGTGACATTCAAAATAAGTGAATATGACTACCAAAATATCCTATAAGTACTAAGAAATACCTACCTATCAGTGATTGAGTTGCATACACATGATTCCCACGCATCAGATGTGAAATTATAGTCCTCACATGTCATAAATGGAGTGCGTTCGCAAGGATTTTCGCGACATATTTGCAGATTTACACTAGTGGAAAAAGGGCCTCCAGTCCCGGCCCGTAAGGGGCTTTAGTCCCGGTTCTGGTAACGGGGACTGGAGGGGCGGGACTAAAGGCCACCCCCACTAGTCCCGGACCGCTTACCATGTGGGACCAATGGGTATCCACGTGGCCGTCTCTGCGGGCGCGGGGTGCCACCCATTAGTCCCGGTTCGTATTACGAACCGGGACAAATGGTTCTCTGCCGCGGCAGAATTTTAGGCACTTTCTCTGTCGCGGTAGAGAATTCAATTTGTATCCTTTTTTTTATTTCAAAATAGTTTTCTACGCTACCACATACCATACATGTTCGTGCATACATAAGATAACTTCTCTTAAGATCGAGCATACAAATACATACATGATAGTTACACATGGAGATCACAATTATCGGGACTAGAGCCCGTCTATTCAATTACACGGTCGGGGATCATCGACGCCTATTCACACTAAATTCTCCGGCGTCATCTATCATCTCGTTCATCAAGAATCCTGTCAGTTCTTCAACAATTGCTACTACGCGTTGCTCTGGTAGGAGCTGATCCCGCATTTTCTCGAACTATATAAGAAAAGGAGATCAATATGAATATCAATCATGATAACAAAAAGTGACGGCAATAAAATAATGTTATGAATATATTGCTTACATCGACTCTATAATCATTCAGCTCACTGGTAAACGTGCGAATGAACTTGCAAACGTAGAATCCACATAGATTCGTCTTCGGTGGCTGCCTCGCGCACTTTACGAGAATAGAATTCAATCAAAATAATAATCCAGCATCATAATTGTATTGAAACTAGAAGTAAAGAGATGCGCGTACTACTTACTGAGACCGGCTTAAACTTCAGCTTCTCACTAAAGTCACCCGTAACTGCACTCTTGAACTGGTTCCAAACCCTACCTGGTAAATAAAATGAATGAGTTATTAATTACGTGATATCTCAGGAAATAAACGAAAGAGACCGATGTAGCGCGAAAATTACCTCTGGAGCATGTCCTGCATGTCCCTAAACATTTCCAGGGGTCTCTTTAATGGCTCCATGACTTCAACTCTTCCCTTATCAAGTTGAATGTCCATTAGAATCCAGTGGAAACTGTACACGTTTATATATACATCAGTAACTCATCAATTACACTTAACATCGAGTAAGCAAAATAGAATGTGTACAATAGAGTAAGACCCTCACGCGAAATTGTAAGCAAACAATATGTGGTCATAGAAATTTTGCTCCGTTAGAAACCTTAGAAGGTTTTCCTGCGTCTCCTCGGGTTTTATCGTTAGCGTCTTTACATATATTTTATCTGGATCAATGAACCCAACACTAAAGATTGACCTTCTTTTACATTCCATGATCTTCATTCTGCATAATAATAGAGTACAAAAGGATATAATTAGGATAATTACATGCAATGAACTGAACAACTGAAAAAATGAACAACTTATATATAGACAATGAATTCAACAACTTACAGACAATAGCAACTCATGAGACTTTTATCGAGGGCGTTGAAACTGTATAACTGGAAGAGTTCTGGAAACTCAACATGGACCTCTTCTTCTCGGAAGTAGTAGTCATGTGGGACTTTCGCCACGATCATTATTCTCTCCCGCTTTACAGCTTTCAAGTACCAGTTATGTAAACTCCGCATTTGTGTTGGCAGTTGTTGGAACCGCTCGAAGCTGACCAGAGGCTTCCCTAGGACATATGTAGGGACTACCTGAGCCTTGGGTAACTTGTCGTCCTGGGCACCTAGCAATTCCTCAACAGTCACATTCAGAGCAGCCACAAGCTTCTTAGCTTCTTCCATATCCTGCTGGGGAGTGTCATAGGATAACACCTGGAGGGGTGGGATCGATGTTTTGGCCTGTTTCCCGAGCTGAGGGACGTCCATTCTTTTCTCGGTTGCACTTTGACCTGATGATTTTCTCCCGCTTGCACTTCTACTTGATTTGCTCTTCTTCACTACCTTCTGAAGTGTGCGTTGATAGTCATCTGGCTTATGGTGCAATTCATATTGCGATTTTGTGTTCAGAAAAGAAAGTGCATACGCTTTTTTGCTTCTCGGTGTATACCGGGGCGGGCTCGGGTTTCTTCTTTTGAAGTTGTGCAACACATTCGGCCTTTACGATCATGTCGGTTTCCTCGTTAGTATGATCGTAAGGTCTGATGGGAAGATTCTTATGAGGTACTCTTGGGAGGGGCGACATTTCTTGTTTTGGGCTGTTGCGTCGTTTAGTACTAATCGGAGGCTGCGGAGGAGATCGAGATGGACTCGGGCTGTGGTGGTCGTAGTCATGGGGTGGGCTTCTTGGAGGTGATGGAGGTGAAGGTGACATGCGACGACTCGGAGGCGGTGTTGGCTTTGGCGTCCAGCCTGGAATCTTGATGTTGTTCTTGTCCCATAGAATGATACCACCCAGTACTTCTCCGAGTGTCCTCTCACCTTCAGGTCCAGGGATGTCAAGCTCCATTGAGTCCCACCCCATTGCGATTTCATCCACAACAACTTTAGCATAGCCAGCTGGAATCTCACGGCCATGCCAGCGTGCGCCAGGTGGACAAGGTAAAGCACATCCGACCGCCACCTTGATGGATAGGTTCTTCACCTTCTGATGGAGCTCACAAGATGCCTGCTCCTTGATTCCATCCACGGGGTAGCCGGGACCGCCATCTACCATACGTGCATCGTCAGAAGGGACCTCTGATTCAGCCACGCTGCTTCTCCGCTGAGATGGGTCGGCGGTAATATCGAGTACAGGATCTTGCAGGCGCGCTGCTCCTCGAAGTTCGTCAATCTGTTGCTGATGCATTCGAAGTGTTCCTAGCAACTCGGTGAACCTGTCTCCCTCCTCCTCCTGCTGTCGCCTCTTTGCTCTCTCTCGGCTCCTATAAGTATATCTGTCTTTGGGAAACCCCATCTCCCACGTATAACTAGGGCCAAGGCCTCGTACACGTCCTCCGCGTTCGTCATTCCCAAGGACCTTTGTTAGCAAGTCTTTCTCTCTATCGGGACGGAACTTTGTTGTCCCCGCTTTAATCTCCTTCACCACTTTCTGCCATGTATCCTGGGGTATCCTAATCCCGTCACTGCAAATAAGGTCCCCTGTAGTTTCGTCATACTCACTCCCATGCCCAAGGAACCAATTCCTTGCCCTCAGATCCCATTCTTCGCGTATTGGTTCTGGAGTGATCCCTTTAGCAAGCAGCTCATTCTCTTTAGCATCCCACTTTGGCATGGCAGCCGCGTATCCCATGGCCCCAGGTGATGGTGATATTTCTTCATCGTGGCATTTTTCTTGTTTTTTTCCGACATTTCCATAGCAGGTTCTGACTCCTTGTACTTCACAAATGCATCCCAGTTAGCCTGCTGCTTCGTTAGATATCATTCAAATTTAGGAGGAGTCTTCGTCTTCTGATACTTTTGCCATAATGGTTTCTTCCAGTTCTTGAATAGTTCGACCATCTTCATAAGAGTCCGCTACTTGACTTTCTTCCTCAATGCAGCTCTGTCGGCATCATCCTCACATTCTGGCAGGGTGAAATGTGTCATGAGGTCATTCCAAAGACCCTCTTTGCACCTGTCAGCGACATACTCACCCTCTTTCGCCCCTTTGGTCTTATTCCACTCTCGAACGGTGATCGGGATGCGATCCCTAACCATAACTCCACATTGTTGTTTAAATACAGTTTTAGCCTTTTCGGGTTCCAACGGTTCACCCCGTGGTGATACCCGCGTAATTGTATAACGCGTAGATGCGTCCAACTTTTTGGCTGGGCCTCGTTTGGAATATTTTTTGCTCAATGTGGAGGCCTAAGAGAAGAAACATTCGTCAATATATATATATATATATATATATATATATATATATACAACTCAGTTAATTCATCTACTGATCACCAGACTTCATATATATACCTCGCCATCGGCTTCTCCACCACCGGAGCCGTTGGATTCAACTTGATCATTTCGGTCGACCTCCTCTCCCTCACCGGAGGGGTTCAGATAAATCGACAGAGATTCGGGTGGATCAACATGGGGGGTGTCGTTGATCATATCCTCGAGAATTTCTTCCTGTGCTAGGTCTCTCTGGATTGGATCCATAGTTTTCTACAAAATGCACACAATAACATTTTTCATTCAATATTGCTGCATAAAATAATACTAAACAATAATATGAACACGCAATTTGCTACAATAATACTAAACAATAGCAAAATTCTAAGTCCAGGGGCCCGCGAGCACCACCACCCTAACCCTAAGTCCGGGGGCCCGCGAGCACTACCACATTAACCCTAAGTCCGGGGGCCCGCGAGCACCACGACCCTAACCCTAAGTCCGGGGGCCCGCGAGCACTACCACATTAACCCTAAGTCCGGGTGCCCGCGAGCACTACCACCCTAACCCTAAGTCCGAGGGCCCGTGAGCACTACCACATTAACCCTAAGTCCGGGTGCCCGTGAGCACTACCACCCTAACCCTATGTCCGGGGGCCCGCGAGCACTACCACATTAACCCTAAGTCTGGGGGCCCACAAGCACCACCACCCTAACCCTAAGTCCGGGGGCCCGCGAGCACTACCACATTAACCCTAAGTCCGGGTGCCCGCGAGCACTACCACCCTAACCCTAAGTTCGGGGCCCCGCGAGAACTACCACATTAACCCTAAGTCCGGGTTCCCGCGAGCACTACCACCCTAAACCTAAGTCCGGGGGCCCACAAGCACTACCACATTAACCCTAAGTCCGGGGGCCCGCGAGCACCACCACCCTAACCCTAAGTCCGGGGGCCCGCGAGCACTACCACATTAACCCTAAGTCCGGGTGCCCGCGAGCACTACCACCCTAACCCTAAGTCCGGGAGCCCGCGAGCACTACCACATTAACCCTAAGTCTGGGTGCCCGCGAGCACTACCACCCTAACCCTAAGTCTGGGGGCCGCGAGCACTACCACATTAACCCTAAGTCCGGGGCCCACGAGCACAAAATAATTCCTATATACAAAATATTTCCTATATATAAATATTTCATATATACAAATAATTCCTATATACAAATATTTTATATATACAAAAAATTTCTATATACAAATATTTTCTATATACAAATATTTTATATATACAAAAATTTCTGTATACAAATATTTCCTATATACAAAATATTTCCTATATACAAATATTTCCTATATATAAAAATATATTTCCTATATACAAATAATTCCTATATACAAATATTTTCTATATACAAAAAATTTCTATATACAAATATTTCCTATATAAAAATATTTCCTATATAGAAAAACATATTTCCTATATACAAATATTTCCGATATGCAAAAAATTTCTATATACAAATATTTCCTATACACAAAATATTTCCTATATACAAATATTTCATATATACAAATATTTCTATATATAAAAATAAATTTCCTATATACAAATATTTTCTATATACAAATCTTTCTATATACCAGCGGTGGCGGTGGTGACCAGCAAGGGGAGGGGCGAGGCCGGGGCTGTGGCGGAGCTCGTGGCGACGTGGGTGGCCGTGACGAGGGGAGGTATGGTGGCCGGGGCGGTCAGCCGGGGAGGCGCGACGCGGGGAGGTCAGCCGGGGAGGCACGACGCAGGGAGGAGCTTGTGGCGGCGAGGGGAGGCGTGACGCAGGGAGGTCACCCGGGGAGGCGCGGCCGAGGACGGCGGAGATTTGGCAGCCTGGCGGCGTAACGCAGCTCCTCGCGATGTTCTTCCTTCAGTCGATGGATTCGACCGGGGAAGAAGCGGCGCATTAAATACCCCCCACCCTTTAGTCCCGGTGCGTGGCATAAACCGAGACTAAAGGGGGGTCTTTAGTCCCGGTTCCAGCCACGCACCGGGACTAAAGGCTTTGGATGTCTTTTTGCCTGCAGAGCCTTTAGTCCGGATGGTGTTCTAGGCCGGGACTAAAGGCCCAAATTTGCGCGCGCTGGGCCTAAGTTGGCGCATGTTTTTTCGAATTTTACAATTTGAAGCTATTAGATTTTTTAAACATTTGAATTATACAGTTTTTGCATACTTATGAATTTGAGAAAATTCTCAACATGAAAAGTTTCTGAATTTGAATAAGTAATCCAAATCGATTTTTTGTTTTATAAAATAATTATTCTAACTAGTGAAACTAATAACCATTTTGCCATTTCCAATTTAAAAATGCATTAACTATTATATTTTGCATATTTTTGAATCTCACTAAAATTTTAACATAAAAAGTGCTTGAATTTGAATAAGAGATTCAAATCCATTTTCTGTTTGATAAAATAATTATTCTAACTAGTCAAACTATTAACCATTTTGCCATTTTCATGTGATTTTGATGCTCCGGTGGTCTTCCTCCGGCGAAACCCTAGACCGGGGGCCCCGGATCGTCTACCCCTATAGCTTTCTCCGTACGAGGGTAGCCCCTTTAGGGTTTAGGGTTTAGGCTTCCCTCCTCTAACTTCCCGCCATTTCTCACTATATATATGTAGGCTTGGTCGTTGCCATAGCACATCTAGACTCATATCTGCCGCCTCTCTCCACTCTATCCCATGGCTTCCACCATACCTCTAACCCCAGGGAGGCGGAGATGGAGTCTTTCACGGGCTAGCAGGAAAATATTATCCGAGGCGGAACTTCCGAAGATGCCATAGGGCGTGTGCACCAAGGGCATCTTCGAGAAGTTCCCCACGGGAGATTACCCAGCCCTTTCCTCCATCCATGGGGATGAAACTCTCCATCCATGTTGGCTTGTTGAGTTGCTTGCCATGGCGTATCGATGCTCCTTTTATAGGCACAGCGCCGCTTCTACTTTGTCTTCTTCCTCCGACAGGGCGTCGTGTGCTACATGCTTTATCTCATCGAGCAGTGTGTCCACCCACGCGTCCTTATCCTACCGACAGCTTTAGCCCGGTTGCACCCACCAGCCGGTACTAAAGGTTACCCACGCGTCCTTATCCCACCGACAGTTTTGTTAGATGACACAAAAACCACCTTTAGTCCCGGTTGCACCCACCAGCCAGTACTAAAGGTTAGCCACCCCCCAGATAAGGCCCTCCGAGATAAGCCTCCCCCAGATAAGGCCCCCCATCTTTTGTCCCGGTTTGAGCCCCCACCCGGGATGAAAGTTTCCCGCGCCACTGCGTTCCCGCGCTTTCCACCGGTTCCCACCTCTGTCTTCCCGCCATTTTTTCAGTATATATATGTACGCTTGGCCTCCATTTACATATCACATCTAGACTCATCATTCTCTTCCCATGGCTTCCATCGTATCTCTAACCACCCGGGAGGCGGAGGCGCTTTGCGGCTCGAACTACCCCTGCCCACCGGGCTACCGCGTCCCCACCGGCTGGATGCTGAGCGCCGGAGGCGTGCCGGTCCCTCCTGTCCCTCTAGGTGTGGAGCGCCGGATGACCATCATGAACCACTACTACCTCGAGCTCATGCCAGAGCAGCGGAGGAATCCCAACTGGCATCCCGACTATTTCCCGACTTGGGAAGCCTTCTTCATCAATCGGTGTGAGAGGGCGCTCACCAGGCACGAGGAGGACGGCCCACCTCCTTCGAACTTCAACGAGGCTGGCCATCGGCTATGGTGGCGCGGCCGGACTCTCCAGAGTGTCATGGCCTACAACACGACCGGCAATAACCCCCGCCTGCGGTACCCTCAAATCCAGCCCACGCGTGCCCAACCTTCAAGGTTCGACTACGGCGACCCCGACGATGACAGCGACGATGGCGCCGACGACTACGATGACTACAGTGACGCGTATTACAGGGCTAGGCAGGAGCATGACTGAATCACTCCAACATTAGGCATGTTTCTTAATTTTTAGCTGTGCTATGTATCTTAATTTTCAGTTGTGCTATGTATCCTTAGTGTTTGTGGGTTCCTTCTCTTTGGGTGATCACCTCCCACGGCTCAGAACCCGGTCGTCAACGTCTAGTTTGATTGAGCAAGATGTATTACATGAAAGGGGACCTTTATGTCTCAAATAAAAGGTTTAATACATTACATAGATTTATGTCTCAAATAAAAGGTTTAATACATGATTACACATCACCAACATCTAGTGTTGTGGTTTTCTTCTGCACCGTAGCCATGGAGAATCTTCATCATTTAACAGGATGCTTGGGTCAGTTTTCACTTTGAAGGGCGGAATTTCATGAAACTTATTGTAATCTTCTGACATGTCTGTCTTGTCATCCACTCCCACGATGTTTCTTTTCCCTGAAAGAACTATGTGGCGCTTTGGCTCATCGTATTCTGTACTCTTTTGCTTATCTTTCCTTTTTCTCGGTTTGGTAGACATGTCCTTCACATAGAAAACCTAAGTCACATCGTTGGCTAGGACGAATGGTTCATCCATGTACGCAAAATTGCTGAGATCCACTGTTGTCATGCTGTACTTTTGGTCTACATGTACCCCGCCTCCTGTCAGCTTGACCCATTTGCACCGAAACAAAGGGACCTTAAAAGTAGGTCCATATTCAAGTTCCCATATCTCCTCTATGTACCCATAATATGTGTCCTTCTGCCCATTTTCATCTGTTGCATCAAAGCGGACACCACTATTTTGGTTGGTGCTCTTTTTTATCTTGGGCGATCGTGTAAAATGTATTCCCATTTATCTCGTACCCTTGGAAAGTACATATAGTCGAAGATGGTAACATGGCCAACGAGTACAACTCATCTCCAACAGTGGTGTTATTCATGAGATGTGTCTGCAACCAATTGCCAAAATTCTTCTCGTGTTCCCCTTTAATCAAGGTTTCAGGCTTCCCCGGGTTTTCGGAGCATAGAATATTCTTGTGTTTCTCAATATACGGAGCCACCACGGTGGAATTGTGTAGAAATGTGTAGTGTGCTTGAGTGAAAGAATGCCCATCCCTACATACCATTGATTTCCTTCCTAGTGTTCCTTTTCCAGTCATCCTCCCCTCATACCGAGATTCAGGAACACCAATCGGCTTAAGGTTAGGAAGAAAGTCAACACAAAACTCAATGACCTCCTCTGTTCCATAGCCCTTGGAGATGCTTCCTTCTGGCCTAGCACGGTTATGAACATATTTCTTTAATACTCCCATGAACCTCTTGAAGGGGAACATATTGTGTAGACACACAGGACCGAGAATTCTAATCTCTTCGACTAGGTGAACTAGGAGGTGCGTCATAATATTGAAGAAGGATGGCGGAAACAACAACTCAAAGATGACCATACATTGGACCACATCAATCTGTAACCCTGATAGACTTTCTCGATCGATTACCTTCTGAGAAATTGCATTGAGGAATGCACATACCTTCACAATGGCTAGTCGAACATTTTCTGGTAGAATTCCCCTTAATGCAACCGGAAGTAATTGCGTCATAAGCACATGGCAGTCATGAGACTTTAGGTTTTGAAATTTTTTCTCTTTCATATTTACTATTCCCTTTATATTCGACGAGAAGCCAGACGGGACCTTGATACTGAAAAGGACATCAAAAAGATTTCCTTCTCTTCTTTGGTAAGAGTGTAGCTGGCAAGCCCTTGAAACTGCCCTAGATGCTTGCCGTCTCGTCTTTATGATGTTGCTGGTCCTCCCGTGCTACCGGGGTATCTTTTGACTTCCCATACAAGCCAAGGAAGCCTAGAATATTCACGCAAAGATTCTTCGTGAGGTGCATCACGTCGATTGCAGAGCGGACCTCATGCACTTTCCAATAGGGTAGCTCCCAAAATATAGATTTCTTCTTCCACACGGGTGCGTGTCCGGTAATGGGGTCTTTCGGAACAAGTTGTACTCCAGAACCCTTTCCAAAGATTACATCCAAATCCTTGACTATACCAAATACATCAGCACCACTACGGGGGACAGGCTTCGTCCGGGTTTCTGCCTTGCCATTGAAATGCTTGCCTTTCTTCTTTAAGGGATGACTAGGCGGAAGAAAACGACGATTGTACGGGTACACATTCTTTCTACATTTATCTAGATATATACTTTCAGTCTCATCTAAACAGTGCGTGCATGCATTGTATCCTTTGTTCGTCTGTCCTGAAATGTTACTAAGAGCAGGCCAATCATTGATGGTTACGAACAACAACACTTGTATGTCAAATACCTACTGTTTGTGCTCATCCCACACACGTACACCTGGTTTGGCCCACAACTGTAGAAGTTCATCAACTAATGGCCTTAGGTACACATCAATGTCGTTGCCGGGTTGCTTCGAGCCTTGGATGAGCACTGGAATCATAATGAACTTCCGCTTCATGCACAACCAAGGAGGAAGGTTGTAGATACATAGAGTCACGAGCCAGGTGCTGTGACTACAGTTCTGGTCCCCAAAAGGATTCATGCCATCGGTACTTAGACCAAACCATAAGTTCCTTGCGTCACCAGCAAAGTCCGGGAAGTCTCTTTCGATTTTTCTCCACTGCCGACCATCCGCAGGGTGGCTCAACATCCCGTCTTTCTTACGGTCTTCCATGTGCCATCGCAACAACTTGGCATGCTCTTTATTTCTGAACAGACGTTTCAACCGTGGTATTATAGGAGCATACCACATCACCTTGGCAGGAAACCTCTTCCTGGGTGGCTCACCCTCAACATCACCAGGGTCATCTTTTCTGATCTTATACCGCAATGCAGTGCATACCGGGCATTTATCCATATTCTCGTACTTCTCACCGCGATAGAGGATGCAGTCATTAGGGCATGCATGTATCTTCTGCACGTCTAATCCTAGAGGGCAGACAAGTTACTTTGCTTCGTACGTACTGGAGGGTAATTGGTTATTTCTTGGAAGCAGCTTCTTCATTATTACCAGCAACTTTTCAAATCCCGAGTCAGTCATACCGGTCTCTACCTTTCACTTTAACAATTACAGTGTGCTACCCAGCTTCTTCTGGCCATCTTCACAAGTTAGATACAACAATGTGTTGTGGTCCTGTAACATCTGCTCGAACTGCAACCTCTCCTTTTCTGTGTCGAAGTCTCGCCTTGCATCACTAATGACCCGACCAAAATCATCAACAGGCTCATCTGGTTCCCGTTCTTCACCCCTTCTTATTCATTATCTTCAACTGCAGTATCATCGTATTCAGGGAACATAGATCGGTAGTTGTCATCATCGTTCTCTTCTTCATCACCGTCTTCCATCATAACCCCTCTTTCTCCGTGTTTGGTCCAAACATTATAGCCGGACATGAAACCGAACCGAAGCAGGTGGCTCTGAATGACTCTTGAGGAAGTGTGAGCCTGCTCATTCCGACATTCAACACATGGACAACACATAAAACCATCCCGCCGCTTGTTCGCCTCGGCCACAAGGCGAAAAGAACGCACGCCTTCTCTGTAAGCGTCAGAGCGTCGGTCACCGTACATCCGTGGGTGGCTCATCTGCATCATACAACCATGCATATATATCAAACGCAATCACGATGCTTAAATTAGTACCCCGCGGTCAAAACGAGAAAATAGTTGCTAACCTTTTAGGACACTTCAAAACAAAGAGGAGAAACCTTAAGTGTCGCTCTGGCACCTCATATCATATTTTGTCTTGTGTGAACTCAAGTGGCATCGCTCTAACATGCATTTCACCAAACACCTCTAGTGCATATGAAGAAAAAAAGTTAGCACAAAGTTATACCCACCTCTCACATAGGAAAAAAATAGGAGAGAGTGGAGGGCTGGGTGCATATATATAGGGCCCGACCATTAGTCCCGATTTGAGATACAAACCAGGACTAAAGGTTCTGCCAGGAGCACGCACGTGTGCCCAGACCCATTTGTCCCGGTTTGTATCTCAAACCGGGACTAATGGTTCCTTACGGACCGGGACAAAGTACCACGGCCTCCTCGGGCCGTCTGGTTCGGACCATTAGTCCCGGCCCCAGCCACGGCCGGGACTAGTGGCCCGAACCAAAGGCCCATTTTCTACTAGTGTTATTCTTGAGTTGTGTCAATTGAATTACAACTTTTTTAAGAGTTTTCTTGCACTTTTTTTGATAAATGGTATTTTTTATTTCAAAGGTTTAAGCATTACCCGATCTCTGCATAAGCAGTCAAACTGTCAGCATGCAGATTCTTGGAATCGTGTACGACACCACTAGAGGGGGAGCTAGAAGCTTGGAAAGGAGGAATTCGACTTGTGCTAGAATTTTATAATGAGCCCTGCATAGTAGAGATAGATTGTCGTGAAGCTGTTTCCATGATCAAAACAACAAGAACTGACCGATCGACATACACTTTTGTCGTACATGAAATAAAAAGGTTTATATCTTCTAAACACAACATGCAGCTGGTAGTCATCCATCGTGATGAAAATAACACCAGCCATACTCTGGCACTTTGGTAGTGAAGGAGATATGCCCTAGAGGCAAATAATAAATAGGTTTTTATTATCATATCTCAATTAGTTTATAATAGTTTCATATTGTGCTATAACTGTGCCAAGTAGAAACATTGGTATAGGTGTGGTATGAAACAACAAATTTCCTAGTAGCCTCTATTCATACTAGTTCGTTGGTCATGAGGATGATCTGGGTTTCAAGATCATGGGCATTTATGCCAATTGACAACGGAATCATATCATTGGAGAATGATGTGATTGGACATTCCTCGAAGGATTGCAACACGATCATGTCATATAGTTCATTGTTGCAACAGCTATACCTAGACTCCTTTTCCTTGGACCGTGAGCTCATATTACTCACTGTTTCCCGAGGCTGCTTAGACTGCATCAAGTGCCACTTGGTAATACAGTGGTTATAAAGGTGTATGTTGGGTATTCCGAAGAAACAGTAGATGACATGTGACTGCAAGATCGGGATTTGTTCACCCACATGACGGGTAAAGATACATACGGCCGTCTTGGTAAGATTACATCCATAAATGTTGCAACATGTGACTCGGTCACGGGGATGTAACATCACGATAACAAGAAAACAGAACTTGTTGTGAACGAGATTGAACAAGGTATGGGATACCAATGATCGGATCTCGGACAAGTTGTATCGAGAAACAAAAGGACAAGGATGCTACATTTAGTGGTTAAAACGACATTGTCATCAGGAATGCATAGGGGTCACATGGATATCCCTGGTCCTTTTGTTGATCATTGATACAGATCATATCTAGAGCATTCCCAAGCCGTGAGAGGATACACTTAAGGGTACGATGAGAGCGATCATTCATAAGACGGAATCATAGTAGAGAAAGAGAAAGCCGGAATCGTTCCATGGAGAGATTCGAAGTTGTTCGGAGAAAGAATAAAGGAAAAGACCCAAAAAAGTGTTTTCGGATATATGGGAATTTATATATATATTTATTATATGTTAATTGTGAATTAATATATTCTAAATAATATTTAGATTAAGGTTTATAAAAGCAACTTTTATATTAGGCCAAATTCGAGAGGGAAAAGGCCTAGAAGAAAAGCTACAGAAAAAGGAAAAGAAAAAGGGCAAACAGCCCAGCCCACGTGGGCAGCGGATACTCCGCACGGCACGGGGGCAGGCGCCAGCTGCCAGCCGCAACAGGCGGCCTGGCTCGACCCCGGCCCATGCGGGGCTCGCGGGGGAGCCGGCCAGCCAGCTGGGACGGCGGGGCAGGCGGCCCACCCGGGCTGACCCAGGCGCGGGCGGGAGCTGGGCCGCGGGCGAGGCCAGCTGGCCCACCCGGGCCACTCGGTGTACGCCGCCGCGGCGGGAAGTAGGTGGGCGCGGAGTGGGCCGCGCCAAGGCCCACCCGGCCAGGCCCCTTCCCAGGCTGCTGTTTGCTGCTTCCTTTTGACTTTCGGCTGAGCTGAAATCGGCCCATCCGGCTAGGACGAAAATTCCTGTGCATTTCCTTTTAGTATTTAGTCCCAGATGGCTTAGCCTTTGAGAAAGGCACACCCCATTAGCCTATATATAAGGGTGCTCATGGGTGGGATAAAACACACCAATATTTGTAGATCCTTTGGTTGACTTCCTTCTTCTCTCTCTCTATACCTTGTGACCATGGTCCCAAGTCTGGGATGTGCGAACAAGGCACACCTGCAGTACGCCGTTGCGCTGCAGGGATTCCTAGCCGGATATCAACTTCCGCACTCCCGGCGGGATCAGGGAGTTGGAGGTCTCATCGTGCACCGGATGTGTACGAAGACAAGAGGCGCAACACTTGGGGTGCTTAAATGTCGTGAGCCGGAGCTGCTGCACGATGAAGAAGGAGCAAAGGGTGACCTGCGAGGAGCTTCGCGACCTTGAGGTCGGCTATGAGTACAACTACATCAACCACGTTTCCCTCGGAACGTTAACCGCGTATGGTCTACAAGGGTATGCATTCTCTACGCTCCAGCCGTTACCGCATTACTATATAGATATATCCTAGGCAGTTTTTGGGGTTCCAGCGTAGGAATTTTTTTGTTTTTTGCTGCGTTTCCCTTCAGGTAGAACAAACGCTAGGACCATGGCATGGATTGATTCCGGGTCTGATTGTGTGTTGGAGGCGGGGCAGACGTGAGTAATATATTTCAAATTCGCAAAACAAAACTACAACAAGTTCAAGAAAAAAGAAAAAAAAAGGTGAAAACCTCCAAACTTACGAAACTGAAAACTCAAGGATGATCAGGATGGCCGCTACCACCTCAACACAAGGACGACCGGGATTGGCTGATAACCATTTGGTTCGGAATGCACGAAAGGGTATCGGCCAATCCTCCGTGTTTTCAGTTTCATAACCTACGTGAGAGAAGTTTTCATATAACCTCTTGCACATATATGTGGTTGGCGCATGTATACTTGTCTTTTCATGTGCATGCGATGATTGGCCTTGAGAATCATTGGTTGAATGCTCTGCTATCTAGTTTCACAATTGTATTTCTAGTTTCAGAAAGAAAAGCACAATGCAATATTCACTTTTCGACATGTTTTTTGTGACTTCAGATTGACAGTCCACATGATATATAAGAAAAAAAGGCAACCATTATCATGTTACTTGTTCATCGCTACACACTGTTACGAGAATTGACTGCTCCATCCTTATTAGATAAAGTTCACCATGATCTCCTTGATGCATGCATCATTTGATGAGAACATCCTTAAAATTCTTTCCCAAAAGGCATCACATCTAAACAAATGGATTACAAAAGTTAAGAAAGCAACATTTTAAGACAAAATGCCTTTGATGCTACTAGGAATCAAAATTTAGTCCAACCAGTGAAGAATCAGCTTTCTTGTCATGCCCATAAATAATTACATCGCTGGTTACACCAACAAGACGATTGTCCACACGTCTGCTCCATACCCTGTTCCGCTTAGCGAGTTGCGATCGTTCATGCCGCTTGAGTGCTTGACGAGGATCATGCTCATAAGAGGTTGCAGCTTGCACAAACATTTGAGATCATGTAAGTACAACAGAATGGGATCATCAGTACTATTCCTCAGTACTACTCCTTGACTGTGATAGTATACGTCCGTGCGCCTTGATTATTTCTCCTTAGTATTATTCCTTGATGAAAACTGAATGCTAATTCTCACTTGCTTAGCATTCTTGGTACCTATCCTACAGTGATCAGGCGTATGTGTGCTGAAACAGGTTGTCACCAAAGCATGCTGCTGTGGCTGCGGCATACGTCCGTATATGAAACTGGCGTGACAATAACTGGTTGTGTTTACGGATGGCATCCGCTGCATGCTGAAGGACATCTCCCTTGCCATCCCAGGCCGTGATACTCCGGCATAGTGCATGGCGGCATCTCCTGCCAGTCCACCCTAAACTGTCTAGCTCTGAATACCTGAACAAAGATTCACAACTACTGTTGAATGCGTATAGGTAGCAGTTCATGAGGAATCGCTGTGAGACCACCTCGGGCCGCGACGTCCTAAGACGAAACCAACTCTTCTTGCTCCTGCTCGTTGGAAGACATCGTCGTCCGATACTTATAACTCAAGCGAGTCGAGATCATGAGGAATCGTTGTCCCCATGGCGCTGATATCAGTAATATGGCGCAGTAACAGGGAAGCCCATAAAGTAGATTCTAGCGTGCATTTTATATCAGGTGCAATGTTTTAGTCGGTATCATTGCAATTCAGTTTGACTCGGTTTGTTGAAACTTAATGGAACTTGACGGAATTGTGGAGCACGAATCCTAAAGTAACATATCAATGACAGAGACATGCACATTATGTAACGTGCACGCTAGAAAAACCAGTGTCCAGGGAAGTCCCCAAAGATATGATTCATGGTCAACTTCAGAAGCTAGAAGACACCACACTAGCCAGCGCCGTTTGGGAAATCCCACGGAAAGTTAGCATGAATCGCCAATGGCAGGTCATCAGGACGTTGAGCTGAGGCTGAGGGTTTCCGTCACGTGTTTCTTCAGTACTCATTTCCATCCGGGCTTCAAATGCATGGTTCCATCAAGGAGTTGTTGTCTCATGAGTGATGAGCACCACGGCCCCTCCCCCACCATCTGTTCAAGGAAACAATCATGTCGCGTTACTACTCCCTTGGGCCACTTTTGAGTATGAGTTCTTACAGAGTTTATGGTACAAGTGATACAAGTTCATGGTACAAGTGATACAAGTGATGAGTATGAGTCCCCCACCATCTGTTTACAGAGATCAATACTCATACGCTTGTGATACAAGTGATGAGGCAAAACGTGATTATAAGAAAGGGGACAGCCTGGCGGCTATACGAGTTGGATACAAACTTATTAATCGAGTATATTTTTTTTTGCTGAATTGAGTATATGTATTGGGTTCCTATAGTTTATAGATAACGGCGGAGAAATCCAATGGTCTCTCGGGAACACTGGGCGTTAATTTTTCCTCATCCTCCTGATTCTCTGCGTGACGGGTTTCCCAAAAAACAGTCCCTGATCCCGCTTTTGCTAGAAAAAGGTCTCCTTTTTGCTACACAATATCCTGCTTTTGCTATATTTAGAATCGTCCTGGAAACTGAAAAAATAGACTATCCGGAGGCCTCGCCGGAGATCTCGCTGGAGACCATGTAGTTAATATGTTGGGCTAATGTAGCACAACCGATTTCGCCGGAGACTCGTCGGAGGTCTCGCCGAAGGGCTTGTAGCAAAAATATTTCACTAATGAAGCAAAACCATATAACGATTATATAGCAAACAAAATCGTTAGTGTAGAAAACCTGATTTCGCTCTGAGACACATTGGACATCTTGTAGCAAAACCTGTGTACTATTTTAGCAAAATCAAGTGACCATTGTAGCGAAAATTAATGCGGCCTTAGGCAGAGTTGGACGCAGCTCCGGCTGCAGAGGAGGAGGTCCGGGACGATTCAGGGGTGGAGGCTGCCGTGGGCAACATCACGTCGGGGTATGGGGAGGCTGGGAATGCGGGGCGGGGAGCGAGATGGGCCGGTGGATCTCGAGTTGGGGGCCTCAGGGCGACAGCCGTGCCGGCGCACTAGCGGTGGGACGTGGGGCACTCGGTCCATCATCATGTAACATCGTTCATCTAGGGAGTACAAAATAACATGTAAAATGCTAAAAAGTAACCGGTTCATCGGGTTTTCTACCTCACGGAATGTTGGTGCCGGACATAAACAAGGAAGGTGGTGCGTACAAAAATCCAGCCACCATCAATACATGACTGGCTGGTAACTAGTTACACCGGAGCACGATGCAACATTTGACGCTTGTCAAGATCACCAATCTCAGGCTTGGTCTAGGTCGCTCTCGGCTCTGGCTCAGCCACTTTTCCTGATGTCTTCTATTTCCATTATTTCTTACATTTCTCTTGTTTCTTCCACCCTCTCTACACGATATGCGTGATATCGTGTGTATGTGACTGTCTCGCCTAGTGCAATGGCTGCAAAGTAGTATCGTGTATATAAAGCTAGTTCTACCCTATAAATAGCTAGTTCTACAACTATCATATATTAAATGAAAATACAGAGCCTACTATCTATTTCGGATGGACGAGTGGTTTATATAAGTACAGAGAAATGTCTCCAAAGTACTGTTCGTGAAATAAATGAGGACTAGGTTTACCAATTTCCAAAATTAAATGAAAAATGGAGCTACTATCTTCTCAGCTAGAGATGAAGGGGTTTATATAAATGAAGACCAATAGTTGCAAAGTATTATCCATGAACAATGAAGGTTGCTAGACATTCGTTCTTTTTCCAGTGCTGAATGTCATGAGTAGAGCTAGTTGTGCTAGGAACAAAATTTGGAAATTCACAATAAAGAAAATTAGGAAGACTATGTTTCCCTTCCCATTTGTCCAAATCAAAGCATGGTTTTCTTTTAAAACACGAGATCATACAACAAAACATGATGCAATTCCTCGTGAGTTTTAACTACAATAAAAATATATCAAGTTTTTAGATTTGATTTGAAAGGCTAAATGCACGAAATCATTGTAAATAAGTGATATTCAAAATAAGTGAATATGACTACAAAAATAACCTATAGTACTAAGAAATACCTACCTATTAGTGATTGAGTTGCATACACATGATTCCACCCATCAGATGTTAAATTATAGTCCTCACATTGCATAAACGGAGTGTGTTGGCAATGTTTTAGCAGCATATTTGGATCTTGATTTGTGTCAATTGAATTGCAGCTATTGTTAAGAGTTGCTCTTGTACAATTTCTTTTGATTAATAGAGTTTTGTTACTTAAAAGGTTTAAGCATTAACCCGGCGTCTGCAAAACTAAGATATACACAGCTGCAACAAGTTGATGCAAAAATAAAAAAAGAAAGGTGAAAACCTCCAAACTTACGAAACTAAAAACACAATGACGACTAGGATTTGCCGATACCTCTTCGGTTCGGAATGCTTGAAGGGATATCAGCCAATCGTGGCCATCCTTGTGTTTTCAGTTTCATAAGTTTGGGGGAGAGGGGGACACCGAAGCACACCTCATCATCACAAAACTGCAGACCGCCTATGGAGATGGTGGACCAATCTGTAGATCATAGTCATCCATGTTGGATAAAAATAACCCTCACGGTGTTTGTGACTTCAAATTGATAGTCCACATGATATATAAGAAAAACCGAAACTACTCCCTCCGTTTCATAATATAAGATGTTTTAGCTTTTGCGAGACGAATGTATCTAGACGCGTTTTAGTGTGTAAGTTCACTCCGAACGTACACACTGAAAGATGTCTAGATATATTTATTTCACAAAAGCTAAAATATCTTATATTTTAGAACGAAGGGACTATTATCGTATCACTTGTTCACGCCTACACACTGTTACGAGAATTGACTGCCCCATTCTTATGAGATAAAGTTCACCATGATCCTTGATGCATGCATCATTTGATGATCACATCCTTAAAATTTGTTCCAAAATGATGTCAAAGGAATCACATCTAAGCAAAAACGGATTAGAGAAGTTAACAAAACAACATTATAAGACAAAATGCATTTGATGCTACTAGGAATCAAAATTTAGTCGAACAAGTGAAGAATCGACTTTCTTGTCATGTCCATAAAAAATAAAAGTGTCTAGGAGAAACTAGACACTAGCCAGTGAAGAATTGACTTTCTTTCCATGAACATAAAAACAATGAAGGAGTGGAGTAACTAGACACTATTACTATATAGGAGAAGTGAGGCTCGAACTCGGGCTTCCTAGCACACCACCTCATGTGCTAGCCAGTAAGCCCCCAAGTCATTCTCGTCATGCCCATAAATAATGCCATCGCTGGTTACACGAACAAGATGTTCATCCACATGTATGCTCCACACCCTATTGGGATCATGCTCATAAGAGGTTGCAGCTCGCACAAACATCTAAGATCATGTAAGTCCAACAGAATGGGGTCATCGATGAGCCCACCATCCTGAAGAAGCTTGCTACCCACAACTCTCTCAGAGAATACCTGAACCTGCATGATGAGCTACTTCTGTGATAGTATATGTACTTGAGTCTTGATTATTTCCCCTCAGTACTACTCCTTGATGGAAATTGAATGCTGATTCTCACTTTCTTGGTACCTATCCTACAGTGATCAGGCATATTTGTGCTGAAATAGGTTGTCACCAAAGCATGTTGCTGCGGCTGCGCCATACCGTATATGAAACTGGTGTGACGATAACTGGTTGTGTTTCCGAATGGCATCCGCTGCATGCTGAAGGACATCTCCCTTTCCATCCCAGGCCGTGATACTCCAGCGTAGTGCATGGGGGCATCTCCTGCCAGTCCACCGCAAACTGTCTAGCTCTGAATACCTGAACAAAGATTGACAACTATTGTTGAATGCGTAGGTAGCAGTTCATGAGGAATCACTGTGAGACCACCTACGGCCGCGACGTCCTAAGACGAAACCAACTCTTCTTGCTCCTGCTCAATGGAAGACATCGTCGTCTGATACTTATAACTCAAGCGAATCGAGATCATGGAAGCCCAAAAGGTAGATTCTAGCGTGCATTTTATATCAGGTGCAATGTTTTAGTCCGTATCATTGCAATTCAGTTTGATTCGGTTTGATGGAACTTGATGGAATTGTGGAGCACGAATCCTAAAGTAATAGATCAATGACATAGACATGCACATTAGACTAACGTCCACACTTGAAAAACCAGTCTCCAGGGAAGCCCCCAAAGATGTAACTGGATGATTCAAGGTCAACTTCGGAAGCTAGAACACAAGATACTAGCCACCGCGGTTTGGCATTTGTGGCAACTAGCATTCTTCTCCTTGCTTCCTGTTAAGCATAGACGTTATGTTTCAGTTAAAAAAACTTCTTGTGCAGAGCATGCATTGTCATGCTTTAGATCGACATGAGACTTGTTCAAATCAACAAAAGTGAACACAGTTATATATGTAACAAGAACTGGTGTAAAGAAATTGGAATAAATTTAGCAAGACGGCAACTAAAATTACTGTTACAGTTTCAATTGTAGTTACAGATCAGCTAGTTCATGTTTCCTTCGCACAAAGATAAATAACACTGGTAGATAATTTACAGAGAAACTTATTTGTGTTACCTGGAGTGATTATAATCATTAAAAAATAGAAAGCAAACAAAACTGGAGCAAGCCTATATGCCGCAATTATAGAGGGACACGCATAGAGAAGAAACTAGGTAGATGATCCACGCACCGTTGTAGCCATGAGCAATGCAGGAATGACAAGTAACTAAAAACGTATGTTGAATTCTTGCAACATTTCACGCTTGACAAGGCCAACAATTTCAGATTTTTTCTAGGGATCAGCTATTTCCCGCTCCTTAGTCGTCCCTGATGTCTCCTATTTCCACGGGTTCTTACATTCCTATTGTTTCTTCTCTCTTATCTTCTACCTGACTTCTGCCGTCATTTAGATCGACGTGGGACTTGTTCAGACGAGCAAAAATGAATAGAGTTATCTATGTGAAATGAACTCAAGTAAAGAACTGCGAATCAATTTAGGTAGAGGTCAAGTGCAATTGCATTTAAAGTTTTAAACTTGCAGATGCTAGACCATAGTTCTTTCACTCATAAATAAATGACGACACGTGCTTCCGCTCACCCCCTCCTAAAACTTGATAAGGCCATTTTCGGCTATGGCCACTACCACCGGCTCACGGTCCAGCCACGAGACCGCCGCTACGGTCCGATCCACTTGGCGCTCGAGTGCGTCTAAGTGCTTGTTCGTGGCGTCGAAGTGGAGGAGCGGGTCATTCTGATGTTGGTCCGCCTTCTGCATGGCCACCGCGGTGACCTCCAGCTGGGCCGCCATCTAATTCTGCGTGGTGTTTAGCCCCACGAGATGGCCGCCGAGGGCGTCGATCTTGTCGCTCATCCGGCAGAACGCCTCATCGCTCTTGGACTCTATCTCACCCATCGCAGCTATGATGAATTGGGTCCGTGGGGAAGCCTTGGTAGGGGTCGTCGAGCTCGCTCTTCAAGTACATACAACAGGTATCGGGATTTACACGAATGAGAGCAGAAATCAATCGGAATCGAGATGTGTTCCAATCTGAGACCCTCCACCAGGAATTTTACGGTTGTAGACCGAACGGATCCAGCGATCGACTGACTTCTGATATACTCCGTACCAATTATAATATCCATTTGCTCAGCGTGAGATCTGGGTTCAAATCACAAGAATCACAGAGAATTTGGGGGCGACAAGAATAAAACAGCAAAAGGGGAAAGAGATGAGCTACTCACTCATTTTCTGATTATAACCGGATATTATAACCAGATATTATACCGTCGACACCAGATCGCACTCGCACATGGCTGAAGCCACACGTCAACCCACTAAGATTAACAACGACTTTAGCCAACGCATGTGTCCACGGTAGGTGTTACATAAGTAACTTCAAAAACGATGCTCACATTGTATCCACGAACAGTACATGACTAGCAAGTAACTTAAAAATGAATCTTAGTTAATCACAACACTTCACACTTGCCAAGAACAAGAGTTGAGATTTTTCCTAGGTCTCAACGGCGTCCTGCTCTTTCATTGTTCCTGATGTCTCCTATTACCACGGGTTATTACATTCCTATTGTTTCTTCTCTCATTTTCTACCTGGTATATGTATGTCATGGTCTCACCTATATAATGTCCAAGGCTAGTGCTGGATATAGTAAAAAAACTGGTACTATATTAAACTAGCACAGTGGCCCTCGCAATGCGAGGGCAATACCTTAAAATATCCATGTAATTGTGTTTGTTTCCCTAGATACCAATATTATGAAATATGTTTATGCTAAATTGTTAGCACAAACTTTATGGTAATATAAAATATCAAGCTTGTAGACATTCGCTTTAGTTGATTTTGATTTGTGGGTGAATGATTTTGATTTAAAAAATCATATAAATGACCAAATGTATCATGTGGCCTTATTCGATCAATTCATCAAGCTAAATTAATATGGCAACCTAGCATGTAGGTTTATAGCTTGGTCGCTTATATTAGATTGATTTTGAGCTAAGAAAAACGTATGCTATGTCTATATAATAATTAGGAGTATAGGTATAGGTATTGTGGTCTTTTGTAGTAAAGGACCATCATATTAATGATCAGATGATGAAGATATATTAATTCTTAGATGTTCATAATATGTTTAAGCAATTGATATGTGTATGGAAGTTGTTAAAAGTCAACAAAAGATTCTTTTTGACATGTAGGGAAACAAACTTAGCTTTGCCTCATGTGTTCTAAAATACACAGGCTCTCACATTAGAATATGTGACACGTATTTTGTCTCTAAGATGTAATTTTGATAATATTTCATGATATGTTCTAAAAGTAAAATTGAATATCAAGTTTTGTTGTTCAAAAACTAATGTATTTATTTTTTATCTCTAATTTTTATGTAGATTGTGGTCTACATTCAAACCTATTTTATCCACTTTATTCAACTCTCCCCTCAATATATTCTATGGTTCAGTCCAACGACTTATTGCTTGTCTTCTTCGTATGATATTTTTCCAATCAGAGTATCCAACTACTACCAAGTTTGCCCTAATATTTCATCAACATTCTTTGTTAGTAGCAAAGTCATACCAACTCAATACTTCCGGAAAAATATTGAACTAACATAACAAAAACAAATATACAAAGATATGACTCAAAAAATAATTCGGATCATGTGGCTCAGTATGGTGCATCTATGAGGTCGTGGATCTTCCATTATGTAGATAATAATTAGAATGTAACAACAATACTGAAGACAAAATTATGTAGATTGGTAGTAAACTTGTACGAAAGTTAGTATTGCGTATACCCAAATTCGGAGGACAAATCCCTTGTGACAGATAAAAAATCTACACGAGTATACTCGTATTCATACTATATATTTGACCGTCCTAGCTAGTATAGTATAAAATATTTGTTTCTCTAGACTAAAATTTCACTGCTCAGATTAACCCATGCATGAATGTAGTGCAGTAAAATTGGATCCGTGAGATAAAATACATTGTAGTTTGGGTCTTGCTAGCTTGCCGTCACATGATTATCTGAATCTCTAGATCAAGTCCTTGGTAAGCAACGTGGTTAGATTAAGGCATTCTTTTGGCCAATAGCATGATCACAAGATATATTTTTTGGTCAATTTTTTAACTAATTCATTGGTTGTGATCACTATTGTAGAATTTTATCTGTTAATTCAAATCACTATAAATAATGTACATAAACGAAGGAATAATTTGTCATAAAAGACGGAAAAGTTACCGTGCAAACTTGGCCGGAATGTGCTAGAAAACAGCGTATCAGCTTTTCATCCCATAATTTGTAGTCCTAACTTTTGCCGAATGTCACTCATTCAGCTATACAACATGAAGAATAAGGAAGAATGTTGTCAAAAAAAGGAAGAATGCACCGGTTGCACGTGCTTTGTCTGGCAATGCTAGCTTCTGAAGCGGTCTAAGTTATCCAACTTCTGTATTTTGTTCTCGCCATCTGAACAATGATTGCAATTTTCCATGGATAGCATCAGGGTTCGAGAGCAAATAATTATGATAGAAAAATCAATTCAAGGATCTCGTATATTGTTTAAAAAACTGTTTTGAACAGATTGGTCATTGGATTAATCTAATCCTATACCCATAAAGAAAATCCAACAAAACGATAGGTAAAAAACAACACCAATGTTTTATAATTAGGAGATTGACAAATAGCCAGTACATCTCACTTGAGTATCTTAACGTGAAGCAGCATACCTCAGCATACCCCGAGTTCATAGCGACACCCAACATGGTCTCCCAGTCTGCAATTTCAGATTGAGTAGCATGTCGTCTCCTTGTCTTACTTGAAGATTTGAGATTGCAGTTTTGGGGAAGCCATTAAAAACTATACTGATTGAAGGGTTTCTGGTAAACAATGATATGTGTGGGTGCAAAGATCTGATTAAGGGAAACTGCAGCAGAAAAGTGAATACTTAATGCCAAGGCATGAGAGGCAAGATAGAGCCACGGAAGATGGTTCCCGACAAAGGGAGCTGATTACTTTGAGGGGATCAGGAATTAGGTAATACCTCACGTATGTATCGCTGGCAAGCGCTGCGGACGTTTGGCTTGACTGCTGCCGGGACGAACCTATACATCCCTTCTTCTATTGCCTCCATCGCAACGCCATGGCGGAGAAGATGGCAGTGCACAGTTTCTTTTTTCGCCGCCAAGAGAACTAGAATAGACTTAGGGTGTTTGTGATTTCTATGATTTCTAAAAAAACGCAATGTGTTGGTTGGGAGATTAGACGTAAGGTATTTGTGTTATCTAAAAAAAACATAACGTGTTGGTTTGGACTTGTACGTGACGTGTTGGAGTCGTGACATGTTTGAACCAACTATATGTTACGTTGTACTAATGCGTTAGTTAAATCATGGCCTTAAATTATAGATCCAACGGTTAATATAATTTGGATGATGTGGGTCAACCTCGTGCCTCGGAAAACATCCTTATATTGCTTTTAGTATATAATAGATGAAAATACATAGCCTAGTATCAATTCGGGCCGAGAGGTGTGGTTTACATAAATAAGGGACAATGGACAGAGAGTATTATTAGTGTAAAGAAACAAGCTGTAAGTACTGAGAACAACCTGAAAATGATTTCAAATTGTGGTCCTCACATTTCATACATATAGTGCAATCACAAGAAATTTAGCGAGATGTTTGTGGTCATGTTCTTCGCATGCAACAATTGTTATTCTAGTGTGTTGTTAAGACATTTGACATTTTGGTAGTATGCTTAGTAAGTAGTAATTGGTCCACACATATATATAATATTTTACAATCAGCAAACACGTCCCAACAGATCAATGTAACCACCTACAATCCGAATGAAGAGGACCCTCAGATTAAAGCAGTAACTTAAAAACGAATCTTAGTTAATCACAACACTTCACACTTGCCAAGAACAAGAGTTCAGATTTTTCCTAGGTCTCGGCGGCGGCCTGCTCTTTCATTGTTCCCGATGCATCCTATTACCACGGGTTATTACATTCCTATTGTTTCTTCTCTCATTTTCTACCTGGTATGTGTATGTCATGGTCTCACGTCTATAATGTCCAAAGCTAGTGCTGGATATAGTAAAAAAAACTGGTGCTATATTAAATGAAAATACAGAGCCTAGTATCTACTCGGGCCGAGAGGTGTGGTTTACATAAATAAGGGACAATGGACACAAAGTATTATTAGTGTAAAGAAACAATCTATAAGTACCGAGAACAACCTACCGACGGGTGTTTGAGCTGCGGAGTCATGACACCCACCCACATGAACATGATTTCAAATCGTGGTCCTCATATTTCATACATATAGTGCAATCACAAAAAATTGAGCGAGATGTGTGTGTGGCCACGTTCTTGGCCTGCAGCAATTGTTATTGTAGTGTGTTGTTAAGACATTTGACATTTTTGTAGTATGCTTAGTAAGTACTAATTGGTCCACACATATATAGACCATTTTACAAAATGTGTTGAATTCTACAGAGAACACGTCTCAACAGATCAAGGTAACCATATACACTCTGAAAGAAGAGGACCCTCAAATTCAAGAAGCACTAACCGTAGCGTTTGGGACTCGATTTTCCGACAAAGGGTATATATTAATATCGCGGAGATAGTTAAAATGGGGGAATAATTTCACTTCCCGGGCCTCTTGTAACTACCTCGGTGAATTACGCTCTTAGTTGCAAGCCTGGATGAGCGAAAATGGTTAAGATAGTATGGTGGGGCCCAGGGGCCACTCACAGGTAGACCTTTCGGCCGTCCTAACCACTTTCAGAACATCGGGACAAGAACGAGCGGCGTAATCGGCAGGCGAAGGGATCAACTACATACACAAATGAGTATGTATGCAAGCCACCACACAACTGTTCACAGAGCCATTCCATCTAAAAGAAATAGAAATATTGCAACGCCATACGGCAAGACCCAAATATCCTAGATTGAGATAATAGTTTAGGATAGCTCCTCATACATCAAACATCAGAGTATCAGACGGAAGCGGAAAACAAGATCCGAGTACAGATAAGAAGCAAATCGACATAAGATGCCACATAAATAAACACATCCCGCCCACAGATCTCACGGATCCCCGTTCCCGGAATCTCTACACCGAGTTGCCAACATCATCCATCTCCTCCACCCAGTATCTATCTTGTGAGTACACCTGTTCATCTGAATCAAACAATTTATCCACTGATACTAGCAATAGTGTTCGTCCTTAGTTGGCACCGTTGCTAAGACTCGTCGTTTCGAAGCATCTCGTGATGATCGGGTGTGATAGACTCTACGTGTGCATACAACGGGTGCAAGCCAGATTTGCACATGCGGAAACTAAGGTTAACCTTGACGAGCCTAGCATGTACAAACATGGTCTACGGAATACCGAAAGGTAAAGCATGAGTCATATGGATGATATGATGAACATGTTGATTGTTCGCCTTTAAAGCTACATCATCTCACGTGATGATCGGACTTGGTGTAGTGGATTTGGTTCGTGTAATCACTAAAACAACTCAAGGGATGTTGTTTTGAGTGGGAGTTCATTTGTAATTTGGATTAGTCGAACTCAATTTATCATAAACACAATCAAAGTGAATTTGCATAGTTTGTTGTAGTCATTGGCATCCGTTCACCACCTTACGCTTAGTTATAGTTGAGATAGTGGAACTATAGAAATTCTGGATATTTACTTTACGAACTGGTATCGTATTGTTTTGAGTGTCAATCTAAAGTTTAAAAGTCCTGTTGCAAACTTTCAGCAAACTCCGTTTACTCTGTGAAGTTTAATAAATAGTATTAAATCAAGAGTAACAATTCCAGTGTTAGTATCTAATGTATCATGTTTGCCTCCATGATTCTTGATACTCAAAAGGTTGTTTTTAATATCAAGTTTATCTAAGAGCTGAAAGCAATGTTTCAGAAACCATCATCTGTGAAAGGTATGGCGATATCTAAAACAATGTGTTGGTTACAACATGATAGAGTATACGTCCTCATATTTGATGAGAATTTGTGAAGGTTGGCGACGCTAGTCGTCCTAATCCTCCAAAAGGTTTTGAAAAAGAAACATTATACTCGCAATTCACCTTTATAAGCTATAGTAGCTCGATCATGAAAGTTGTCATGATAAGGATGAATATAAGATGTAAGTAAAATGTTTACTACACTAAAAGATCACTAAAGAATGGAATTTTGAAAGAATGCCAAACATTTGATGAAGGTGATCCACTTCAAAGTGCAAGTCCAAAGGTATTGGTATTTGACTATACACACTTTGTACTATGTGTCATGTGAATGACACCACTATTGATGTTGATAGATTCTTTTAAAAGAAAAGGAATTGTTGAAAGAGAATCTATAAAATATTTGGCAGAAAATAAAAGGTGGAGATGTACAACTTAGGCATATAGAAGATATACATGTTATGGTTGTATTCCTTGCTTGTTAAACAATGTGGTTCTTCGGTATTGGATACCGAATTGGTTGGTATGAAGTGTCATACAGGACAACACAATTCATGAACTGCAATGGCCTAAGTAACTAGCAAGAGAAAATGTGACGATGTTCATCGAAAACAAACAAAGGGTTGTTGTGTCGCTCGCTAACATCAAAGCTTGCCTTCAAGATTTGTTTCAATAATTGTTATTTTGATCAGGTATTATGAGGACAAAAGGTTGTTCAAATAATTACCGTATTCCATAATAGATGGATAACATACAAGTCTGGTAGGAGAAATAACGACCATAAAACTAATGCTAAAATGTCGCAAGACAAATGATTGAAAGATCACTTGCGAAGTGACATCACCGTTTAAATTATATTGAAAGGATATATGAAGAAACTCCATGTTGATGGATTTTTGGAGTCTTTGATTTGGATCAAATGACGCTTGTGATACTTTCCTGGAGATAATTAAAACTCCGTTCGTAGGCCAAAAGAGGAACGGACGACTAACTGATTGGAATTTGTACATATTGATGTATATAGTCCATTATGTGTAGTCGTGGGCGATGGATTTAAACTTCATATGCTTTCTCCGAAGATTTGTGTGAGTATATGCATATACTTACTCAATAAGTAAGAAGTATGAAACATTTGAAAAATGTTCAAAGACTTTCAAGATGAAGTGGAAAATCGTTGTAACAAGAAAATAAAAGAGTTTATGATTGGATCATAAAGAAAGATGTTTGAGTTACAAGTTTAGCAAAACACCTATGATTTGAGGAATCGTTCCATGGATTTGCATTTCCCAAAACACCATAGGAGTATGGAGTGTTCGAGATATGTAATGAAACCTTGTTTTACATGGTAAGATCAAAGGTGTCATTTATAAAACTGCCATTATATTTTAAAGATTAAAGCTTTAGTAACTACCGCTTTTACACTGAAAAGAGCTCCATCGTGATCCGTTGAAATGACACCATATGAGTTATGGTTTGGGATAAAACCCGAATTGTCTTTTCTTAAATTTTGGTATGCTATGCATGAGTAAAATGTTTACAACCAAAGTCGGATAAGCACGTCTTTGTAGGTTATTCCAAAGAATTTGTTGGGAATTTCTCCATAACGCCAAGGACAAAAGAGTTTGTCGCTTGGAACGTCAAGTTTCTTGAGAAGGAATTTTTCGTGAAAAGTTAAGTGGGAGGACAATAGAACTTTGATAAGGTTGTTGAACCTTAGCTATATGTGCTAAGTAGCGCAGCGCCGGAAAGTGTCCCGGTGGCGGCCACAATGCTCATGGCTCTCGTGATTGCAAAAGGTGTGATCTCGGAGATTAGAGTTCCTATAGAACCGTGTGGGTCGGTAAGAATCAAATAGTAAGATTTGATAAGCAAGTCATTATTGTTTTCACAATGATGAACCGACTACATGCAAAGAAGCGATGATGGGCCCTGACTCCATAAAATGACTAGAAGTCATGGAATCCGTGATAGTATCCATACACGAGGAATCAAGTTTCTGAACTTAGAAGACCCTCCGGAAAGGCGTGAAGCCTATCGGTCGTGTTTGGATCTATAAAGAAATAGACATGGATGTTTCAAATCTATGAAATAGTCAACATGTCGGAAAGAGTTTACGACAATGTTCAAGGAATTGACAATGTTAAGATTTGATCTTTCATAGCGATATTTAGTCTGGACGGATTAATGTAGCAACCACTACATATATTTTGGTATATGGTAGTTGAACAAGCAAAACAAGTTCTTCTAATAGAATGGTTACCTAGGACGTGTACATGACACGATCCAAAGGGTTTTGTTAATTCAAAGGATGCTAAAAGAGTATGCAAAACTTCAATGGTTGAAGTGAGCATCGCGGAGTTGGAATCTTCACCGTGATGAAACCGTTAAAAGGTTTAATTTCATCAGAGACGATGAAGATGTTTGCATTTTGCAAGAAATTAAGTGGGAGCGCTAAGACATATTTCTAATACATTATGTGAAAGACATATTGTTGATTAGAAATAATGTATCTTTTATTGACACAGGTTAAGAATTTCATTTCGATGAAAGACTTAGGCATAACTCGAGAATTAGGCATCAATGTCTATATGAATAGATTGAGGCGCTAATATGGTTTTGCCAAATGTACATAGATAAGATGTTGAATGAGTTCAATATGGAAACAACAAGAAAGGTTCTTGACGCACGGAAAGGACTAAATCAAGATTCAAGTGTGTTGACACGAGATTCAAGTGTTTTTACACTTGGTGAAATCACAAGAATATTTTGATCAATCATTCTTTGAGATGTACACATCCAGATATGTCCTATGCTCTAAATGTTATGAGCATATACCAGAATGATTCATAAGAAGATCATTGGACAATAGTAAAGATATTCTTATGAGCTTTGGTAGAACTAAGAATATATCATGTATAAGTGACAAATAGTTAAAGGTAGTTCATTGTAAAGTGTTACATTGATACTAGTTTTGTCACAAGATACAAATTAAATTTATCTCAATTTAGACTGTGGGTGGCACAATATAATGGAAAGGATGTTCCATGATGGATTTGGATGAGTTCCAAAGTTGAGATATTGTGACGGATACTACAACAAAATGCTAAGTATATAACTGCTATAGTAGCAGCAAAGGAGGGCATTTGTGTTAAGTAGTTTGTTATCAAACTAGGTGTGGTTCATAGCGGGATAATACTATGAAGATACATTGTATGAAAATTGTATCAACATAATTTAAATCCCAAGGAACTAAAGGTCTCACCAAAGGACCAAATTTATACAATGCCATCTCATTGGAGAATGAGTAATGCGTAGAGACGCAAGCACATGCAAATACACAAGAACCTGGAAGTGTCAGATCCGAAGATTATGTTTACCACTAGCAATAGTGTCTATACAACACCAGAAAGCCATAGGTGTTGAATGCACAAGTTTTTAACTAGATTATTGACTCTAGTGCAAGTGGGAGACTGTTGGAGATATGCCCAAGAGGCAATAATAAAGTGGTTATTATTATATCTTTATGTTTATGATAAATGTTTACATCCCATGCTATAATTGTATTAACCGGAAACATTAATACTTGTGTGTTTTGTAAACATAAAAGATTCCCTAGTAAGCCTCTTGTTAAACTAGCTTGTTGATTAATGGATGATCATGGTTTCCTGATCATGGACATTGGATGTCGTTAATAACAAGATCATATCATTAGGAGAATGATGTGATGGACACACACCCGTAGTAAGCATAGCATAAGATCAAGTAATTAAGTTCGTTTGCTATAAGCTTTAAAATACATAGTAACCTAATCCTTCGACCATGAGGTTATGTTAATCACCATCACCGGATGGGTACTTTGATGACATCAAACACCGCTTCGTAACTGGGTGGTCATAAAGGTTTCATTGGGTATTCTGAAAGTATGTGTTGAAGCGTATGGACCAAGATTGGAATTGTCCATCCATATGACAGATAGATATGCTCTGGGCCCTCTCGGTGGAATGTCATCTAATTAGCTTGCAAGCATGTGACTGGGTCACAAGGGATGACATAACATGGAACGAGTAAAGAGTACTTATCAGTAACGAGGTAGAACTAGGTATGGAGATACCGACGATCGAACCTCGGATAAGTAGAGTATCGCGTGACAAAGGGAATTGGTTTCGTATGTTAATGGTTCTATCGATCACGAAGTCATCGTTGAGTATGTGGGAGCCATTATGGATCTCCAGATCCCGCTGATGGTTATTGATCGGAGAGGTGTCTCCATCATGTCTGCATATTAACGAACCGTAGGGTGACACACTTAAGGTACGAAGTTGTTTTAAGTAGATATGGAATGTGCGTTGGAGACCGAATGTTGTTCGGAGTCTCGGATTGGATCCGGGACATCACGAGGAGATCCAGAATTGTCCGGAGAATAAGATTCATATATTGGGGATCATTTTCTAAGTTAGAAAATGTTCCGGAGTATTTGTATGGGGATTCTAGAAGGTTTCGGAATGTTCCGGAAGGTTCTGGAAGATTTCTTGGAGTTTACTTGAAAACCAAGAAAGTATCAAGGAATCCTTGTGGGGTAAGACAAGGATTCGTGGGGAGAAGGACTCTCCCCCACCTCCTTGATCCGCCGGCCAAGGGAGAGGGGAGTCCTACAAGGACTCCACCTCCCCATGGCGCCTCCCTCCTTTAAATAGAGGGGTGGAGGCGCCACCCGGGCCCCTTCCACTCCAAACTCTAGCCGCCTCTCTCTTCCTCCTTCCCTCTGCTCTGGCTTAGGCGAAGCCCTGCAGAATTCTCTAATCCACCACCACCACCACGCCGTCGTGCTGCTAGGATTCCGTGGAGAGATCTACTACCTCCGCTGCTCGCTGGAACGGGGAGAGGAAGGTCTGCTTCGACTCCGCACGTGTGACCGACTGCGGAAGTGCTACCGGAACGCGGCGCCGGAAGGATCGTCTACTCGATCTTGAGATCGGCAAGTGATTGACTACATCAACCACGAGATCCGATCTCGTAACGCTTTCGGGTCTACAAGGGTTAGTAAAGATCTATCTCGTTGCACATGTCTAATAGATTAGATCTTGGCTTTTATCTAGATTAGATCTGGGTTTTGTTCGTTCTTGCGGTAGAAAAATTTTGTTTTCCATGCTACGAACCCATCAACTTAGTAAGTACTAATTGGTCCACACATATATAGAACATTTTACAAAATGTGTTGAATTCTATAGAGAACACGTCTCAACAGATCAAGGTAACCATATACACTCTGAAAGAAGAGGACCCTCAAATTTAAGAAGCACTAACCGTAGCATTTGGGACTCGATTTTCTGACAAAGGGTATATATTAATATCGCGGAGATACTTAAAATGGGGGAATAATTTCACTTCCCGGGCCTCTTGTAACTACCTCGGTGAATTACTCTCTTAGTTGCAAGCCTGGATGAGCGAAAATGGTTAAGATAGTACGGTGGGGCCCAGGGGCCACTCACAGGTAGACCTTTCGGCCGTCCTAACCACTTCCAGAACATCAGGACAAGAACGAGCGGCGTAATCGGCAGGGGAAGGGATCAACTACATACACAAGTGAGTATGTATGCAAGCCACGATACAACTGTTCATAGAGCCATTCCATCTAAAAGAAATAGAAATATTGCAACGCCATACGGCAAGATCCAAATATCCTAGATTGAGATAATAGTTTAGGATAGCTCCTCATACATCAAACATTAGAGTATCAGGCGGAAGCGGAAAACAAGATCCGAGTACGGATGAGAATCAAATCGGCATAAGATGCCACATAAATAAACACATCCCGCCCATAGATCTCACGGATCCCCGTTCCCGGAATCTCTACACCGAGTGATCGTTGCCAACATCATCCGTCTCCTCCACCCAGTATCCATCTTGTGAGTACACCTGTTCATCTGAATCAAACAATTTATCGTGTGAGACCCTAGGGGTACTCAGCAAGTCTTTATGCCTCTAAAGGGGACATATACCTGGGGTGACGCAATTGCAGCAAAAGATAAAACTATCAAGCCTATAGATACTCGCTAACCATCCGCCTAACCAATGATAGATGGGTGTCCGTTAGTTAGTAACAACTGTTATAACAATATAATTAACAGATCCATCCTCCTTCTCGCTTACCAACGAGAAAGCGGACGAACAACCCAACCGTTGGCAGTTTTATTAACCATTCCATGAGTATTGCACTATTTACTAATCAGGTATTTAGTCAGATTAAAAGCGGTACTTTAGTTATACTTGTCTATGATCGAGAAACTGTGCTCCAAGTCTTCCATAACCGCGGACACGGCTTTTAGAAAGGTTTACCCTGCAGGGGTACACAAATAGCAACACACATTCGATCAACCTCGGAAAAACCAACTCAAAACCCAACGAGGCATTCACGACAAAGCGATCACAGGATTCGGAAATATTTTAGGGGGCCACCCCATTAAGCTACCCACAACGAAGTTGGCCGGCTCCGAGACGGACCCAAGGTTTGCGTCAATGGCTATAAACGACTGGGAACCCGAAAGTGTGAATGGGCTTGTCGATACTGCGAAAACACTCCGCATCCAAAACAGTACAGGTGCTCCACGCACAATCTTAAATAAAATAGTAAAGCATGGCATAAGTACAGGATAGTAACAAAGCCCCAAACTACTTTGTGGCCCCAAGAAATAAGAATGAATCAAGCTCTGGCTCAAGGGGGTCCATAAGGCCTCCCGGATGTGGATAGTGCAAATAGTCAAGGAACAGGAATCAAGTACTTGGGGTCCTACAGGACACAAGTGAGCATGAAAAACCAAATAGCAGATATTGCTCACCGGTGCCTCTTTCATTAGTTATCCCATTAATACTCAGGTTAAGTTGTTTAGGTACCTCCTATTCATCAGACACTCACATACCCTACACATGCTGTTCTACGACTCGCATGGCTCAAACAACTCCTGTAGTAATGGCTCATAGGATTGAGGAACAGGCTCGGTGGGGTTTAAAAGTAAATGCTATGCAGTGCTTGGGATTCAATTTAATGCAATCGCGACTCAATGATGCAAGAATAAGATAGAGGCAATAGGTACTATATGCATGCAAGCATGTAGTAGTGCTTGCCTGACAGCTCAGTTGAAGCAAGAGATGGATCTGGGTAGAACTCTTGTGATTCCTGATAAATCTCCTGTTGGGCGTCTTTTTGAAGAAGAACCAAACAAACAAGGGCCAACATAAATAAAGTGCACAAGCATAGAATTAAAATGCGACAAGCAAACAAGCATGGCATGAGGAATGATGCACAATTTACATGGCAATAAAGTAGCATGGCAAGGGTGAGGTGTGGGGAAAAGAATAATTCATTTTAGTATTTATTTGGTCAAGTTTTATTGCCATAAACAGTCCTGATTTTCGATAATGACATGATGCATGCTTCAATTCAGAACAAGGAATGCATACATAGAACGGGCTCGTCGCGCTGATCGATTTAGACATATTATTTGTCGAATTTGGAGTTGTAGATTTAAAGTTATTAATTTATTAAGAAAAGGGCATTTTATTGTAATTTTAATCACCTCGAAAATTTAAATTGGTCAAACATTATTTTGAATAGCATATTTGAATTCCTCTTATTTTTCTGATTCCAAAACATATATTATAAGTAATATTTGGGATTATAATTTAAAAGTTATTTAAAATAGAATTTTAATCATATTAAAACATTTCCGAAATCATTTTATTTAAAACAGAAAATCCACAGACTTTTTACACATAGAGGGAGTTAGCTCAAGACGCTGGCAGGTGGGGTCCGTGCTGACTCAGCAGCAGGTGGGGCGCAACGGCTGGGTCGGTGTTCTCTCACCGCGGGGCTGGCTAGCCGGTGTGGCTGATGGACGAGACCCTCGCCTGTGCGGTCCCACACGCGGGCGCGCCAGCGGGGGCTTGCCACGTGGGGGATCCGGGGGAGCGCGGGCGTGAAATGAAGAAAGCATAGGTACTTTTCTGTAAAACCGCACCGGGGCTGACAGATGGGCACAAGGGACCAAGGATTGAGGCGGGAAAAACTTCCTGGGCTTTTCTACAAAAACGACGGCGGCTGGACTGATGAGTCGCCTGTCCTCGGCAGAGAACGGCGAGCTCAGGCTGTTTTGCGGCGGCTATAGCGACTAAACGGTGGCGAGTTTAGCTGTGCCGTAAAAAGGAAAAGTGAAGAGGGGTCTACGGACTACGACTTCCGTTCAGGTGGCATCACCGGAGGAGGTTTACAGAGCACGGGGCACGCCGAGAAACAGAGGGGCGGATGTTGCTGCTGCTGGTCAGAGCGCGGCGCACGGCGGCGAGCGCGCACAGCGGGGAGGTCTGCGCCCGGCGGCTGCAGGCGAGGGCGCGCGCGCGGAAGGCAACAACATGGACCGGCGAGACTAGGAGGGGAAGGTGCTCACCGCGCTGCTTCGGAGATAGCCCAGCTATCTGGAGTGGTGCAGACCGACGGAGTGCAGCGGTGCACGACGACGGAGATGGTGGCGAGCACGTGAGCTGCTCCTCCTCGCGTCCAGGCTTGCAGGGGCTCGAGCAGGGTGCAGCAGGTCCAGTGCGAGGTTCACCGGCGGGAGTCGGTGGCTCGTAGCGGCGGCGGCATGGATATGGCGGCGGCGATGGGGGTTTTGGCGATCTGGGGAAGGAGGAGGAAGTAGTTGGAGAGGATAAGGAAGGGAAGGGAAGGGCACAGCCCTAATGCTGCCACTTATGCACGAGGAGAGGGGCACGGGTCCTGCATGAGTGCCGCGGTGCAGCGTGTCGGTCACGCGGATGAGGAAGAGAAACAAGAGGTAGACAGAGGCGTGCAGCGCGTCGGCCTGCAGCGTTGGGTTGGCCAGGGTTCAGAGAAAGAGAGAGAGAGAGAGATCCGTGCGCGCGGCTAATGATTGGGCTGGCGAGGCTGTACGGGCTGGGGCGCGACGCTGCTGGGGCATCGACACAGGCGGTTGCGGCGGTGCAACCGAACCAGGTGGAAGGCTGGCTTGGGGTGCAGCTGGACCAGGAGAGAGGGAGTGCAGCTACTGCTGTTTCCACTTGGGCCAGGGCGTCTAGCTAGCAAAACAAGCAAAACGAAAGAAAAGAAAGATGGAGGAGACCTGCCATACAAGGAGTGCAACATGTTTGCTAGCCGCAGAGTGCAAGGTGGGTTCAAGATGAGGTTGTAAGTGTGTCGAAGTGGGGTGACACACCTAGATAGATGATTAGGTTTGGACACATTTTTCCCAAGCAAGAAAAAAAACAAAAGGCATTTAAACAAGAGACAAAACCACATAGTGGTGTTGTTATCTTATGTGGCTAGAGAAGAGGTGTTATATTGCATGTGGCTAGAGTGTTGCATGCATGGGAATATTTTGTGAAAACAAAGTATACCTCATGTATGTGTGCCAAACAAAGATCAAGATTAAAAGATGGCGAAACAAAATAAGCCCTTAGGTGTGATCAAGTACACTTGGCAAAAAGGAAGGGTTTGGGTATGATCCCATGGTTAGGTGAATAGAAAAGAAAAACCATACCAAAATAGATGTGAGCTTGATTTAAATATCAAGAAATTATAGCAATGCCCCCATTCATATTTAGATGGTGGAAGATGAATGATACCCAAAGGAAATTGGCATGCAAAAACAATAGTAGGTTGGAAGGAATTAAAGAGATATGCCCTCAACTCAATTTAGGCATTTAGCACTAGATCAAGAACCAACTATAATATATCAAGAGGAAAATACAATTAATAATGCATATGGGATAAGAACCAAATGAAAAGGTTTTATATGATGCTGAAATGCAAGGTGGCATGATGACATGAGCATGATATAATTATGATGCAACAATTATATGTACGAAGTAGCAATTATATTACTAGACCATGTAGCATTACATATGTTAGACAGATGGGATGCTACAACTCTCCCCCACTAAACAGGAATCTCGCCCCGAGATTCTAGGAAGAAGAAGAAGACACAAAGAGGGTAGGATACTTGGCACAGAGCTCATCCTCGCGTTCCCAAGTGGCTTCATCAACGGAATGATGCGACCACTGCACCTTGCAGAACTTGATGGACTTGTTGCGAGTGCTTCTTTCTGCGACTTCTAGAATTTTTATGGGTTATTCTTGATAAGACAGATCTTCTTGGAGATTGATGAGTTCATGGTCCATGGTCCTGCCGGGATCCTTGAAGCACTTCTTGAGTTGAGAGATATGGAAAACATCATGGACCTTGAGTTTTTCAGGGAGCTCAAGAGCATAACCAACTTCTCCTCTTCTTCCACGAATTTTGAAAGGACCGATGTATCTAGGAGCCAGCTTTCCTTTGATACCAAACCAGTGCGTGCCTCTCATGGGAGTGACACGGAGGTAAACGAGATCACCAGGGACATACTACATGTCCGTGTGCTTTCTTTCATAGTTGCTCTTCTGGCGACTTTGAGCAACCTTCAGATTTTCAAGAATGATGTGAACCTTCTCCTCCGCTTGAGTTACAATGTTGGGGCCAAACAATGCTCTTTCGCCTGCGCCCGACCACCCAATCGGAGTTCTGCATTTGCGACCATAGAGAACCTCAAATGGTGCCATCTTTAGACTTTTCTGGAAGCTGTTGTTGTAAGAGAATTCAGCATAAGGAAGACATTCTTCCCACTTCATGCCGAAAGAGATAACGCAAGCACGGAGCATATCTTCCAGAATCTGATTGATCCTTTCCACTTGTCCTTGGGACTGAGGGTGGTAAGCTGTGCTGAAGTTCAATTTTGTTCCCAAAGCATTTTGGAAACTTCCCCAGAACTTGGAAGTGAAGATGCTTCCACGGTCTGAGCTGATCTCAAGAGGAACCCCATACAGAGAGACAATTCTGTATATATAGAGCTCAGCCAACTGAATTGCAAAAATTGTTTCTTTGACTGGAAAGAAGTGAGCCACTTTAGAAAGCCTGTCGATGACAACAAAGATTGCATTGTTGCCCTTCTACGACCTTGGAAAACCAGTTATGAAGTCCATCTCTAGTTTCTCCCATTTCCATTCCGGAGGCTTCAGTGGCTGTAGAAGACCAGAAGGTTTCTGATGGACAGCTTTAACTCTGCGACAGACATCACACTCCGAGACATACTTGGCACAATATCGTTTCAACCCAGGCCACCAATATTGTGTTTTCAAGTCCATGTACATCTTAGTGCTGCTAGGGTGGATAGAAAGAACATAATCATGCGCCTCCTTGAGAACTTGCTCTCTTAAACCCGGGTAGTTCGGGACAAACATCCGGTGTTCAAAGAAAAGAGTGCCTTGGTCGTCAACATGGAAGGACTCAAACTTCGGAAGCTGAATGTTGGAGATGATCTTTTTAGTGTAAGGATCACCAAGTTGCATGGAGCGAACTTTTTCTTCCCAGAGCGGTGTTTCCAGAAGGTTCAGAAGATACCCTTGATCCACAATTTCAAGGTTGAGCTTGCGGAATTCCTCGCACAAGAGAGGCTGTTGTTCTTCCACCTTGAGGTTGTTGACATAAGCTTTTCGGCTGAGAGCATCGGCCATGACATTAGCTTTGCCCGGAGTGTAGTTGATGGTCAAATTGAAATCATTAATTGCTTCAATCCACCTCCTCTGACGAATGTTTGGATCCGGCTGTGTGAAGATATACTTCAGACTCTTGTGATCAGAAAATATCTCACAACGGTTGCCAAGCAAGTAATGCCTCCATACTTTCAAAGCAAAGACAACTGCTGCGAGTTCGAGGTCATGTGTAGTATAGTTGATCTCATGCGTCTTCAACTATCGAGAGGCATAAGCAACAACTTGTTTTTCTTGCATAAGGACCGCACCCAATCCTTGCAAGGAGGCGTCACAGAATATCTGGAAAGGCTTTGATGTGTCTGGAGGAATCAAGACTGGTGTGGAAGTGAGCTTCTCTTTGAGTGTTTCAAAGCTTGCTTGACATGCAGGAGTCCAAAGGTATTTCTTGCCTTTCTTGAGGAGATCAGTAAGAGGCTTCACAATCTTCGAGAAGTTTTGAACGAAGCGGCGGCAGTAACTGGTCAAACCAAGGAAACTCCGGACTTCTTTGACATTTATGGGTGGAAGCGAGTCAACAATTGTCTTAATAGTTTCTGGGTTGACGACAATGCCCTTGGCAGAGATGACGTGACCAAGATAGGTGACTTGAGGCAGCCAGAACTCACACTTGGAGAACTTTGCATACAGGCGGTTCTCACAAAGCTTGTTTAGGACACACCGAAGGTGTTCTTCATGTTCTTCCTTTGACTTAGAATAGACTAGAATGTTATCCAGATAGACCACAACGAACTTATCAAGATACTCCATGGAAACCGAGTTCATAAGCCTCAAGAAGGTGGTAGGTGCGTTGGTGAGACCGAAAGACATGACCATGTACTCATAAAGGCCATAGCGGGTGGTGAAAGCTGTTTTGGGAATATCTTCCTTGCGAATCTTGATTTGATGATACCCACTTCTCAAATCAAGCTTAGAGAATACCACAGATCCAGCTAGCTGATCGAAGAGATCATTAATCCACGGAAGGGGATATTTATTCTTGATGGTTTTAGCATTGAGAGACCGATAGTCGACACAAAGTCTATCAGTCTTGTCTCGCTTCTTCACAAAGATGGTTGGGCTACCCCAAGAAGAACTACTATGCTGAATGAAACCCAACTTCTCTTGTTCATCAAGTTGACGTTTGAGTTCAGCCAACTCAGCAGGACCCATTTTATAAGGCCGCCTGGAGATAGGAGTGCTACCAGGTTCAATATCAATCACAAACTCGACCTCTCGGTCAAGAGGCATACCGGTAACTCTTCAGGAAAAACATCTAGGAACTCACAGACCACCGGAACACTCTGAATGGCTTCCATAGCATCATCATTCAGAGCCGCCAAAGAGAAAAGCTGTATTGCAGGAGTCAGACTTGGAGAATAGACTATATGGCCTTCAGGAATTTTCAGAGAAACCGAGCATTCAGCATAATCAATCACAGCTGCATTTGCTGTTAACCAATCCATGCCCAAGATAACATCAATGTCAGAATTGCCCAGAATAATTAAGGAAGCCGGGAACGAAGAACCACCAATCTCAATTTGATTGCCATGGCTGATTTTAGAAGATGCCATTGTTGCTCCAGGAGAAACGACCATTAAACGCTTAGGGAGAGGATCCATTGCTAACTCATTCTCATTTGCAAACTTGTGAGAAACAAAAGAATGTGAAGCACCAGAATCAAACAAAACTCGTGCAGGGACTGAGTTAACGGGAAGCGTACCCATCACAACTCCCGGTGCATGCTCAGCTTGAGCGACGTTGACACGGTTGGCACGAGCAACCGTAGACCCGGGCTTGGTGTTGATGTTGAGAGCCCGCAGTGGAGGTGCACGAACCATAGAAGAACTTGCCGCAGGTCTTGGAGGTGGTGGAGGAAGAGATTTGTTGTTCATTGGACAATTCCCGTGCTGATGCCCAGTGTTTCCACAAGTGTAGCAAGCACCAGGTGGACGTGGAGCAGCGTAGCCAGGGACTCCGCCAGGCGCTCCAGGGTAGTTATGGTTGTAGCCCCTAGGAGCCGCGGTGAAGGAGTTTGGTGGCCTTGCCGCGTAGCTTGACGGTCTTGGTGGAGCCGGGAGCAACGGTGGAGTGTTAGGAACCCACACGCGGCGCTTAGAAGGAGCTGTCATAGCTGAAGAGCTTGCTGCATCGCGGCTGTGCTTCTTTGACTCCTCAAACACTTGCCTACTTGCTTCTTCCTTTAGAGCTATATGTTGGAGTTCTAGAAAAGACCCCGGCCTTGCATGAGTAATTGCATATTTGATTGATGCATTGAGCCCTTGCCCGAACCTCTTTTGCTTCTTCTTGTCATCAGAGATCTCATCGCCACCATACCGAGAAAGGTTCATGAAGTTTCTGATATAGGTATTGGCATTGTCATTGCCCCGCTTGAGGTTGAGAAACACTTCCTTCATCCTTTCCATGACAATCTCTGACAGATATTGCTCTTTGAAAGCCGCAGTGAATTGCTCCCAAGTAGGATGAAAACCAGAGTGGTCTGCCTTCAGGTAATTTTCCCACCACAGAGCTGCATCTCCCTTCAGAAGGTGAGTGGCACATTTTACCCATTCTTTCTCAGGAACATCCGCAGTCATCAGCAACCTTGACATTTCACGCAGCCAATCATCAGCGTCAAGTGGCTGATCAGACACCTCCAATTGGCGTGGGTTGAACTTCAGAAAACTCTTGATGTCTCCTCGCTTGGGAGGTGGAGGTAGCGGAACAAACTCATTCCTCCTCACGCTTTCTTTGAATCACTGCTGGTTCTGCTGCATTGTTCCCAAGGCATTAGCAATACTTGCCAACACAGCCCCCAATTCAGGTGGTATGTCCTCCTCAGAACGGCGTGGTGGTGCCATCCTATGATTGATGTAAATCACAAGTCAGTACTATAATGGAGAATAATAATAATTCAAAATAGTACCAAAATGGAATTAACCAAGATTAAAGGATACAATTCACTGAGGGATATTAAAATATCAACAAAGTTCAAAGCGCCTAGAAGATATTAAGCATAACGCACACAACTGAACAAGGAGTGTAGTACACAAGCTAACAAAGAAAAAAATTCCGCAAATTTCGGCATTAAAATATCACTATATGCGCAAAACCACTTACCGAAACAAGATTAGTAACTCTACCAATTCCATATACAAGAGCGAATGATAAAAGTAGTGGTATGGTCGCGACTCCATCCCGCACTCAAATCATTACTCTGGACATGAATCAGTAAAACACACATCCCAACACCTTCTTCTTAAGACGAACCTAAAGATTAGTAACTACGGAAACGAACACCCCAAACAAGATAACGTCGGATGACAAAGAGTAAGACAGATCGCACCGGTATACAATGAATCAGATAGATCGCGTCGGTTTGCAAAGGCCTGTCGGTATGGAATGTATCAACATTTCATAACCAAAAGGCAGATAGTGATAACGTTTGGATGCAACAGATAGACAAGGAATTCACACACACACACACAACCTATGGTACTACGGAACCCAGAACACGTGAATCCTAGTTTGAATTTTAGAAGAGGATTGAAAATGTTACACTTCCTTACCAGAAAAGGGTGGGTGGGTGGGTAAGAAGAAAAATGGAAGCAGTCCTACTCTCACGTTTTGTTTTTCCCTAGTGTACATAGCTACCAAAAATATTTGCTAGACTGACAACGACCATTTGGCTGAGACCCTGAAGGGCGGGATGGCTCTGATACCAATTGTAACTACCTCGGTGAATTACGCTCTTAGTTGCAAGCCTAGATGAGCGAAAATGGTTAAGACAATACGGTGGGGCCCAGGGGCCAATCACAGGTAGACCTTTCGGCCGTCCTAACCACTTCCAGAACATCAGGACAAGAACGAGTGGCGTAATCGGCAGGCGAAGGGATCAACTACATACACAAGTGAGTATGTATGCAAGCCACCATACAACTATTCACAGAGCCATTCCATCTAAAAGAAATAGAAATATTGCAACGCTATACGGCAAGATCCAAATATCCTAGATGGAGATAATAGTTTAGGATAGCTCCTCATACATCAAACATCAGAGTATCAGGCGGAAGTGGAAAACAAGATCCGAGTATGGATAAGAAGCACATTGGCATAAGATGCCACATAAATAAACACATCCCGCCCACAGATCTCACGGATCCCTGTTCCCGGAATCTCTACACTGAGTGATCGTTGCCAACATCATCCGTCTCCTCCACCTAGTATCCATCTTGTGAGTACACATGTTCATCTGAATCAAACAATTTATCGTGTGAGACCCTAGGGGTACTCAGCAAGTCTTTATGCCTCTAAAGGGGACATATACCTAGGGTGACGCAATTGCAGCAAACGATAAAACTATCAAGCCTATAGATACTCGCTAACCATCCGCCTAACTAATGATAGACAGATGTCCGTTAATTAGTAACAACAGTTATAACAATATAATTAACAGATCCATCCTCCTTCTCGCTTACCAACGAGAAAGCGTACAAACAACCCAACCGTTGGTAGTTTTATTAACCATTCCATGAGTATTGCACTATTTACTAATCAGGTATTTAGTCAGAGTAAAAGCGGTACTTTAGTTATACTTGTCTATGATCGAGAAACTGTGCTCCAAGTCATCCATAACCGCGGACACGGCTTTCAGAAAGGTTTACCCTACAGGGGTGCACAAATAACAACACACACTCGATCAACCTCGGAAAAACCAACTCAAAACCCAACGAGGCATTCACGACAAAGCGATCACAGGATTCAGAAATATTTCAGGGGGCCACCCCATTAAGCTACACGCAACGAAGTTGGCCGGCTCCAAGACGGACCCAAGGTTTGCGTCAATGGCTGTAAACGACTGGGAACCCGAAAGTGTGACTGGGCTTGTCGATACCGCAAAAACACTCGGCATCCAAAACAATACAGGTGCTCCACGCACAATCTTAAATAAAACAGTAAAGCATGGCATAAGTACAGGATAGTAACAAAGCCCCAAACTACTTTGTGGCCCCAAGAAATAAGAATGAATCAAGCTCTGGCTCAGGGGGGTCCATAAGGCCTCCCAGATGTGGATAGTGCGAATAGTCAAGGAACAGGAATCAAGTACTCGGGGTCCTACGGGACACAAGTGAGCATGAAAAACCAAATAGCAGATATTGCTCACCGGTGCCTCTTTCATTAGTTATCCCATTACTACTCAGGTTAAGTTGTTTAGGTACCTCGTATTCATCAGACACTCACATACTCTACACATGCTGTTCTACGACTCGCATGGCTCAAACAACTCCTGTAGTAATTGCTCATAGGATTGAGGAACAGGCTCGGTGGGATTTAAAAGTAAAGGCTATGCAGTGCTTGGGATTCAATTTAATGCAATCGCGACTCAATGATGCAAGAATAAGATAGAGACAATAAGTACTATATGTATGCAAGCATGTAGTAGTGCTTGCCTGGCAGCTCAGTTGAAGCGAGAGATGGATCTGGGTAGAACTCTTGTGATTCCTGATAAATCTCCTGTTGGGCGTCTTTTCGAAGAAGAACCAAACAAACAAGGGCCAACATAAATAAAGTGCACAAGCATAGAATTAAAATGCGACAAGCAAACAAGCATGGCATGAGGAATGATGCACAATTTACATGGCAATAAAGTAGCATGGCAAGGGTGATGTGTGGGGAAAAGAATAATTCATTTTAGTATTTATTTGGTCAAGTTTTATTGCCATAAACAGTTCTGATTTTTGATAATGACATGATGCATGCTTCAATTCAGAACAAGGAATGCATACATAGAACGGGCTCGTCGCGCTGATCGATTTAGACATATTATTTGTCGAATTTGGAGTTGTAGATTTAAAGTTATTAATTTATTAAGAAAATGGCATTTTATTGTAATTTTAATCACCTCGAAAATTTAAAGTGGTCAAACATTATTTTGAATAGCATATTTGAATTCCTCTTATTTTTCTGATTCCAAAACATATATTATAAGTAATATTTGGGATTATAATTTAAAAGTTATTTAAAACAGAATTTTAATCATATTAAAACATTTCCGAAATCATTTTATTTAAAACAGAAAATCCACAAACTTTTTACACACAGAGGGAGTTAGCTCAAGACGCTGACAGGTGGGGTCCGTGCTGACTCAGCAGCAGGTGGGGCGTAGCGGCTGGGTCGGTGTTTTCTCACCGCGGGGCTGGCTAGCCGGTGTGGCTGACGGACCCTCGCATGTGCAGTCCCACACGCGGGCGCGCCAGCGGGGGCTTGCCACGTGGGGGATCCGGGGGAGCGCGGGCGTGAAACGAAGAAAGCATAGGTACTTTTCTGTAAAACCGCACCGGGGCTGACAGATGGGCGCAAGGGACCGAGGATTGAGGCGGGAACAACTTCGTGGGCTTTTCTGCAAAAACGACGGCGGCTGGACTGACGAGTCGCCTGTCCTCGGCAGAGAACGACGAGCTCAGGCTGTTTTGCCGCGGCGATAGAGACTAAACGGTGGCGAGTTTAGTTGTGCCGTAAAAAGGAAACGTGAAGAGGGGTCTACGGACTACGACTTCCGTTCAGGTGGCATCGCCGGAGGAGGTTTACAGAGCGCGGGGCACGCCGAGAAACAGAGGGGCGGATGTTGCTGCTGCTGGTCAGAGCGCGGCGCGCGGCGTCGAGCGCGCAGAGCGGGGAGGTCTGCGCGCGGTGGCTGCAGGCAAGGGCGCGTGCGGAAGGCAACAACATGGACGAGCGAGACTAGGAGGGGAAGGTGCTCACCGCGCTGCTTCGGAGATAGCCTAGCTATCTGGAGTGGTACAGACCGACGGAGTGCATCGGTGCACGGCGACGGAGACGGTGGCGAGCACGCGAGCTGCTCCTCCTCGCATCTAGGCTTGCAGGGGCTTGAGCAGGGTGGAACAAGTCCAGTGTGAGGTTTACCGGCGGAAGTCGGTTGCTCGTAGCGGCGGCGGCATGGATATGGCGGCGGCGATGGGGTTTTGGCGATCTGGGGAAGGAGGAGGAAGTAGTTGGAGAGGATAAGGAAGGGAAGGGAAGGGCACAACCCTACTGCTGCCACTTTATGCACGAGGAGAGGGGCACGGGTCCTGCGTGAGTGCGGCGGTGCAGCGTGTCGGTCACGCGGACGAGGAAGAGAAACAGGAGGTAGACAGAGGCGTGCAGCGCGTCGGCCTGCAGCGTTGGGTTGGCCAGGGTTCAGAGAAAGAGAGAGAGAGAGATCCGTGCGCGCGGCTAATGATCGGGCTGGCGAGGCGGTACGGGCTGGGGCGCGACACTGCTGGGGCATCGACACAGGCGGTTGTGGCGGTGCAACCGAACCAGGTGGAAGGCTGGCTTGGGGTGCAGCTGGACCAGGAGAGAGGGAGCGCAGCTGCTGCTAGAGTGTTGCAGGAGGTGTTGTTATCTTATGTGGCTAGAGAAGAGGTGTTATATTGCATGTGGCTAGAGTGTTGCATGCATGGGAATATTTTGTGAAAACAAAGTATACCTCATGTATGTGTGCCAAACAAAGATCAAGATTAAAAGATGGCGAAACAAAATAAGCCCTTAGGTGTGATCAAGTACACTTGGCAAAAAGGAAGGGTTTGGGTATGATCCCATGGTTAGGTGAATAGAAAAGAAAAACCATACCAAAATAGATGTGAGCTTGATTTAAATATCAAGAAATAATAGCAATGCCCCCATTCATATTTAGATGGTGGAAGATGAATGATACCCAAAGGAAATTGGCATGCAAAAACAATAGTAGGTTGGAAGGAATTAAAGAGATATGCCCTCAACTCAATTTAGGCATTTAGCACTAGATCAAGAACCAACTATAATATATCAAGAGGCAAATACAATTAATAATGCATATGGGATAAGAACCAAATGAAAAGGTTTTATATGATGCTGAAATGCAAGGTGGCATGATGACATGAGCATGATATAATTATGATGCAACAATTATATGTAGGAAGTAGCAATAATATTACTAGACCATGTAGCATTACATATGTTAGACAGATGGGATGCTACACCTCTGCACCAACTAGGGATGCACACAGCCATTAAACATGAGTACCATTATTTTTAATCTCGGTAAAATACCAAGCATGGTCCTCAGGTTAATTAAATTGCATGAGTATCAGGAGAGCCTGGTCCTCGAGTATAAATAGGAACCTAAATTCACATTCCAGAGGATTTGAGCTCAGGTGTTCGATTTGTACATCCACTCCCCCAACAAGTTAAGCTAGGCTCGATAAATGCAGCAACTCATCCTATAGGTCTTCAAAAAGAAAGTCCATGTACCTTCGGATAATTGGACCACTCATGGTAGCGTCCTGAACCATCAGGTTAATTTCCTAAAATCCCAACTTCCGGCACAAACGTGGTTGGAGAAAAGGGTTGTTATTCATCAATTTCCTATAGCAAGAGCAGGTAGATAGGGTGAACTCGGAGATAGTGTCATTCCTAGACAAGGTTATTACCTGCAATGAGGCATTGCATTGGCCTTATTTCATCTGGATTTAGAAGTCCGACGATGTAAGGTGGTTTTTTATCCGTGAGAGAGTCATTTGTTGATTTACTCATGAATAAATAGCATGTAGAATACACAATAAGTGGATACTGTAGAGGACCAAGGAACCTTCAAAAGTGAACTTTCTTAATATGGCATAAAACAGAGGTGTTTGATGCATAATGCAACTGGAGATACTAGTTGCTTAATTAGACCGTGTTATGACGGTAAAACAATATACCATTTTTCACTTGTATTATAAACAATGATAAGCTCTTGACATCATCTTGGTAACTATGGGGCATATATTGAAACGAAGGCACTGCAATAGTTCTGCATCCCGCAATCCATCTATCCCATCCATGCAAGAAAAGGTCAAGGTGATGCAACGGTGCGATTAACTTCTGGAGGTTGAAGAACAACAACTAAATTTGGCATCATCTGCTTAACGTATCCATGCCACTTCTTTAACTATGTCACTAGCTAATAGCCCAAACCTTTTCAAAGGAAAAAAATTAACACCACAACCAGGAACATTGAAGATTGGTCCAATTTGTTTTCCAAGTACAACAAAGTTGTTACGCATGAGAATCTGAAACTTCTGTCCAATGTTCTACAATCTCAGCAAGAACAAGTACCATCAATCCTGAGCTATGGTCTATGGACAAAGCAAGGTGACCTCGTTAGAGGAATCGTCGTCCCCACAGTGCCAACATTGGTGATAGAACAGTAACAAGAAGCCCTCGAAGATTTCACCGGATGATTCTTGGTCAGCTTTTTGATGGACAAACGACTGAAAATCAACTTCAGAATTGGTGGTCAGTGTTTGTCACTTGCTGTTCAGTTAACATGCGCTTTATTTCAGTTCATATCTCACTTCATGTACAAAGCTTGCATCTGGCATGCTTTAGATGATCAGTGTGCTTGTTCAAACCAGCAATGCAGATATACAGTTGTAGTTGTGTGACAAGAACTGAAGTCAATAAGTAGGAACCAATTTGGAGAGGTCGATTACAATTATAGTTTTGATGCAATTATACAAGTTAGTTCACATATATAGATGATTTACATAGAAAAGGCTTTGTCTAATCTACACAGATGGTAATCACAAAAAACAAAAAGGAAGCAAACTCAGAGCAAGCCTAAATGCCGCAATTGTCGAGGGGCTGGCGCATAGAGAAGAAGAAACTTCGAAGATGATGCTCACGCCATTGTATCCATGAACAATACTTGAGTAGCAAGTTACATAGAAGAACATTCAGGCTACTCGCAACATTTCACATTTGTCAAGAATAGCCCGTTCAATTTTTTGCCAAATCTCGGCAGCCACTTGCTCTGTCATTGTTCTCAGTGTCTTCTATTTTCATGGTTCTTTAAATTCCTACTGTTTCTTCTCTCATCTTCTACGGTGTATGTGTACGTGACGGTCTTCTATATAATGTCCTAAACTAGTGCTGGAAATACAAAAAAAACTAGCTCTACACTTATCATATATTAAATGAAAATTAAGAGCCTACTATCTACTCGAGAAGAGATGCGTGGTCTACACAAATAAGGGGGCAATGGCCACGAAGTATATTAGTGAAAAGTACGTCAATAAAAATTGTGAGATGAATAGCATGAAAATGAAGGTTGGTAGACAATCATTTCTTTTTGTGAAAACTCCGTTCAGAACTGTACATAGCAGCACATCAATACTAGAGTGGTACATATTTTTTAAATTTTTTGTGCACCATAAGTAAATAATATGATAGAGTTAATGATAAGTTATGTCGTTGCAAGTATTAGTATGTTGCAAAATATGTATTGTTAACCTGCAAAGATTCAAATTAAATTGTTGTGTTGTTCGGAACAAACGCCATATATCAAATCACATCTTTCCAAAAAGCTTGCATACATAATGCACCAGATCAACATGGCGCTCCCTCAAATCGGAATAGAATGCAGTCACGTGACAAGAACAAAAATCAAGAAGTAGGAATCAACTTAGGAGCTCAATTATAATTACAATTGCAGAGGCTAGTCCATGGTTCAGTCACTCTCAAGTACTAGATAGCATCGATAGATATTCTGCAAGAAACTGACTTTTCATATCTGAGAGCTTAAATGGCATGAATCCTGTTATAATCGTGAGAAGCAAATAATAAAGAACGAAAAACAAATCACAGCAAGGGGACACAGATTTAACGTGGCAAAACCTCTCCAACAAAGAGAGAAAAAACACCGACGCCAGCCAGCAAACTTTCGCTATATCGGGAAGTATTTATAAACACTGGGGACTTTCACATATGCAACTTATCCCAGCCGACGGCTTACAGGAGGTTTATATAGTGGTAGAAAACTAGGTCTTCAAAGATCCATACCGCGGGGAGGCTCCGCTTTGGCCCAAGTGTACCGGCGACGGGCTCGCTCCGCTCATCAATAGTTAGCCTCCTTAACTGAATTTGGATCACACTTCAACAAATCAATTATGGTATCATAACCAAGAAAAGGAGAACAAAACCAGAGCAAGATTAGATGCCACAATAATAGAAGCGATGACACATGGAGAAGAATAAACTCGAAAGAAGGTGCATATTATACATGGTGAAGAAGACACACTCCCATCATCATCATCATGCTTTGAGAGATGCGGATCATCGCGGAGGTTTGTAGCGAGGAAAACACCGAAGAAGTCTCTATTGGTGCTGATGGTGATGGTTCAGCGGAGGAGGTATGCATGACAAGAAGAACGATGTATCTTCATTTAGAGCTTTTTGTAGCCCTCGAACTGAGGCCTTCTGTCTGGGTTGGTCGCCCAACACTAAGATATCTTATGGCTCATGGCCACATGGCATGAAGAACGCAACGGTGGCTTTGCATTCTACAAAAATATAGATACAGAACGGTGGCCTCAATGAGGAAACACCAGATGACATGTCAAAGGATTTGGTGAATGTATGTAGCATCCCAATTGTCTAACAATTGTAATGCTACTTGGTCTAGTATTATAATGGCTACTTCCTATATATAATTGTTGCATAATTATATCATGCTCATGTCATCATGCCACCTTGCATTTGGGCATCATATAAAACCCTTTTCCTTTTGGTTCTTCTCTCATATGCATTATTAATTGTATTTGGTTCTTAATACATTGTATTTGGTTCTTGATAAACGCTAGATGCCCAAGTTGAGTTGGGGGCATATCTTTTATTCCACTCCACCACCTTTCTTTGTCACCACCTTATAATTCCACCATTCTACTTACCCATGGGCTTTTATTTTCTTTTGGTATTTAATCTAGCCCATGTGGGTTGGGATGGATCCAATTCTAAATTTCTTTTGCTTGGCCTTTATTCCACCTTTTGGTAATATATGGGAGTCATGCCATGTCATATTAGCACTGTTTTCACAAAATTAACACATGGCATTTAATGCACATGCACGGGCCATGCAAAGCTTCACCATCTCTTCTCCTTTGAGTTTTGCCTTCGTTTTAAAGTGGGTTTTGTCTTGTGTTTACATCCTAAGTGTTCTTGATCTTGATCTCTTGTTGAGCACCACCTTTATCTCTCTTCTACCACCACCATGTGTGCACCAAAACCCTAAACTTTTCTCTATATACTTTCCACCTCATCTTGACCCATTAGACATGGATGTGGAATGCTTGTCACAAATAAAGGCCCTACATCTTCCCTTCTTCTCATCCTCTATTTTTGCTTGATCTTAAGCACAAAACCCTAACACCTCTCTATTCTCTCTAACCCTAATTCTAGTCTAAACCCTAACCCTTAACCTCACCTCACCTCCCTCCTCTCACCATGCCAAGGCTTCCCTCTCCCTGCCATGCAGGCCCCACCCCAGCTACCCTCTCTAACCTAACCAAACCCTAGACCGAGACACCCCTCTCTAATCTACCCTAGCTCACCCTCTCCCTCTCTCTCGCGCTGCCATGCTGGCCCCAGCCCGATCCTGCCTCCTCGATCCCTCACTGGCCCACCGTGCAGCCTCACCCTTGCCCCTGCCCCTGCCTGCCCTGGTCGCCATGCCCAGCACGCGAGGCAGAGAAAGGAAAGGTGGCCGAAGCCACCTTTTCCTCCAACGTGCCCCACAGCCTCTCCCCTCTCCCTCTCACCTTTATCTCCTCCCGCACGCCTCCTAGCATCGCCCAGATCTATCCCCAGAGCCTTGCTCTTCCCCTCTCCTTCGCCACCGACGCCACCCGCTTTCTCTGTTCGCCGGCGACTGCCGTCAGTAGCCACCACCGCTCCCCCCGAACCAGCTTGCGTGCGTGACGTGGAGGTGGTCGAGGAAGCCGAGAAGGGTCCCCTGCTTCGCCCAGTACACGCCAGCGAGGAGACGCCGCTCTGCAGCCACCAGAACTACCGCCGGCTACCGCAAAACCCTAATTCCCCGGCCTCTGCTTCCTCGCCGCTCCGTCGTCTCCTGCACCGATCCGCCGCCGTCAACCTCTCCGCGGTGAGTCCCTCTCCCGCCTAGACACCCTCTGCCTCACCGTAGACCCCTTGTCTCGCCGTTCGTTTTACCGAGCACCCTCAGTGTGACGGCAGACGCTGGTGTCTGCCCGCCTCTGCGCCGCGCCATGCCTCACCTAGTCGCCCATCCCCCTCCTAACAACGTTCCAAGCCTACAGCAGTGGCTACCGCCTCCGAGCGTGAGCCCCAGGTCCCCGGATCGAGTCCCCCGCGCGCCGCGCTCTGCCTGTCACGCACGGATCTGTCCGCGGTTCAGAGAAAGGAGATCTACAGTGGGCTCTGTGGTCACTTTACAAATAGCCCCCCCTTTTAATCTCTCGCTCAACCCGCGCTCCCTCGCGAGCCCACCTGCCAGCCCCTGTGAACATTTTACAAAAAGGGACCCTGGTTTTCATAAACCTCAACCCGCGCTCCAGCACGTCCCCACCTATCATCCTTTGCGGGTTCAGCCACTGGCACATGGGCCCATAACCACTGGTCCCACCTGTCCGCCGCTTGGGCTGGCACAGCTCGCGGTGAGGAAAGTTTCTGCGCGCTGTGTCGCCCAGTCAGGCTGGTCCCACCCGTCAGCGACTGGGGCTGGAGAAGGGCTGGGTAACTAAAGTATTTCCGTTTATCTGTTTTAACAAAACAAAGTCAAAAATGTTTAAATACCAATTCAAATCAAAATTTAAATAACTTTTAAATTACAAATCCAAATAATACAAATGATATATGTTTTTGAATCAACAAAATGTGAGGATTTCAAATATGCTATTCAAAATAATGTTTGAACACTTTAAATTTTCGAGATGATTAAAATTACAATAAAATGCCCTTTTCTTAATAAATTAATAACTTTAATTCTATAACTCCAAATTTGGTAAATAATATGTCTAAATCGATCAGCACGACGAGCCCGTTCTACCTATGCATTCCTTGTTCTAAATTGAAGCATGCGTCAGGTTATTATTAAAAATCAGAACTGTTTATGACAATAAAACTTGGCTAAATAATTAATAAAATGCTTTATTCCTGTACCACATCTCACCCTTGCCATGCTACTTTAATGCCATGTAAATTGTGCATCATTCATCATGGCATGCTTGTTTGTTTGTCGCATTTTAATTCATATTCTTGTGCACCTTATTTATGTTGGCCCTTGTTTGTTTGGTTCTTCTTCGAATAGACGCCCAGCAGGAGAATTACCAGGAATCACAGGAGTTCTACCCAGATCCATCTCTCACTTCAACTGAGCTGCCAGGAAAGCACTACCACATGCTTGCATACATATAGTACCTATTGCCTCTATCTTATTCTTGCATCATTGAGTCGCGATTGCATTAAATTGAATCCCAAGCACTGCATAGCCTTTACTTTTAAACCCCACCGAGCCTGTTCCTCAATCCTATGAGCCATTACTACAGGAGTTGTTTGAGCCATGCGAGTCATAGAAAAGCATGTGTAGGGTATGTGAGTGTCTGATGAATAACGAGGTACCTAAACAACATAACTTGAGTAGTAATGGGATAACTAATGAAAGAGGCACCGGTGAGCAATATCTGCTATTTGGTTTTGCATGCTCACTTGTGTCCCGTAGGACCCCGCGTACTTGATTCCTATTCCTTGACTATTCGCACTATCCACATCCGGGAGGCCTTATGGATCCCCCTGAGCCAGAGCTTGATTCGTTCTTATTTCTTGGGGCCACAATTAGTTTAGGGCTTTATTACTATCCTGTACTTATGCCATGTTATTGCTTTATTTAAGATTGTGCGAGGAGCACCTGTACTATTTTGGATCGCGCCATGTTTTCGCGGTATCGACAAGCCCAGTCACATTTTCGGGTTCCCAGTCATTTACAGCCGTCGCTGCAAACCCTGGGTCCATCTCGGAGCCGGCCAACTTCGTTGCGGGTAGCTTATTGGGGTGGCCCCCTAAAATATTTCTGAATCCTATGATCGCTTTATCGTGAATGCCTCGTTGGGTTTTGAGTTGGTTTTTCCGAGGTTGATCGAGTGTGTGTTGCTATTTGTGCACCCCTGCAGGGTAAATCTTTCTGAAAGCCGTGTCCGCGGTTATGGATGACTTGGAGCACAGTTTCTCGATCATAGACAAGTCTAACTAAAGTACCGCTTTTAAATTGACTAAGTACCTGACTAGTAAATAGTGCAATACTCACAGAATGGTTAATAAAACTACTAACGGATGGGGGTTGTTCGTCCGCTTCCTCGTTGGTAAGCGAGGAGGAGAATGGATCTGTTAATTATACTGTTATAACTGTTGATCTTAATTCACGGACATCCGTCTATCATTGGTTAGGTGGATGGTTAGCGAGTATCTATAGACTTGTTAGATATTATCTTTTGCTGTAATTGTGTCACCCCAGGTTGTGTCCCCTTTAGAGGCATAAAGACTTGCTGAGTACCCCTAGGGTCTCACATGATAAATTGTTTGATTCAGATGAACAGGTGTACTCACAAGAAGGATACTGGGTGGAGGAGACGGATGATGTTGGCAATGATCACTCGGTGTAGAGATTCCGGGGATGGGGATCCGTGAGATCTATGGGCGGGATGTGTTTATTGATGTGGCATCTTATGCCGATTTGCTTCTTATCCGTACTCGGATCTTGTTTTCCGCTTCCGCCTGATACTCTTATGTTTGATGTATGAGGAGCTATCCTGAAATATTATCTCTATCTAGGATATTTGAATCTTGTTGTATGGCGTCGCAATATTTCTATTTCTTTTAGATAGAATGGCTCTAAGGACTGTTGTATGTGGCTTGCATACATACTCACTTGTGTATGTAGTTGATCCCTTCGCCTGCCGATTATGCCGCTCGTTCTTGTCCCGATGCTCTGAAAGTGGTTAGGACGACCAAAAGGTCTACCGTGAGTGGCCCCGGGCCCCACCGTACTATTTTAACCACTTTCGCTCATCCAGGCATGTAACTAAGAGCGTAATTCACCGAGGTAGTTACAATGACCATCATCAAAAGTACGGTCGAGGTATTTGTACTGTGAAGTATGCGTGCAGTGCACGAAATCATCATGAAGTTGTTGGGTAGAGAGCGTCCACACATGAAGGCACTCTGGTGAGCTCCCACAAGCTCCGGAGTTATGGGTGCCAAGCGGGTCAGCAACACTTTGGCCACCAACTTTGCAAAGCGGTGAATCAAGCTAATCGGCCGAAATTTGTCACTGCTTCAGCGCCGGGTTTCTTTGGCAATAGATTGACTAGCTCCTTGTTAACTGCGCCGAATTCACGGGCATCTCGGAAGGAGAGGGAGTTTCATGTCTCCATGACGTCTACCTTCATCACCCCCAGCAAGAAGTGAAGAAGCGGTTATAAAAGCCATCTGGTCCTAGACATTTGTCAAGCGGCATGCTTTCGATTGCCGTCCAGACTTCACCCTCCGTAAAAGGAACTTTAGACCTAGCCCGCTATCCTCTTTAGATTTTTGTCTATCAAAGGCTGAAGAAGCTCTAGTAAGTTTCTCATAATGAAGATGAACATCAAGGTATTTAATATGGAATTATTCTGAAAACCAATTTTTTTTGAGAAAGTTTCAATTTCCTCATGTTCTAGACTCAAAGGGATGAGTTCACTCTTGCCATAGTCAATTATCATCCCTTATACCCTCCCAAAGCAAGTCAGAGCCTATTTAAGGTTCGTAGGTAGGTTTTCATCCTCCTAAGGAAATAGCATGATGTCATTTGCATACTGACACATGACACCTCCTAGGCATGCAACTGCACTGCACACAAGCCCCTTAATAAGGCCAACATCAGCGACATCTTGCTTTGTCATTGTCCCCGATGTCTTATATTTCCACGGGTTCTTTACATTCCTACCGTTTCTTCTCTCATCTTTTTTTTGAAAGGGAATTTCTTCTCTCATCTTCTACCGGTAAGTGTATGTGATGGTCTCTATATAATGTCCTAAGCTAGTGCTGGAAATATTAAAAGGAGAACTGCTATATGGATGACGACTTCCAACTGATTCATATATGACAATGAAATTAGGCCCTGCGTATTTTAATTGTTTGCCCGTCTCATGGTGGGGAGGCAGTGTCGATCATATGCACATAAATTCCACATTTAAAAACAAGCTCTACTGCTATCGTATATTTAAATTAAAATTAAGAGCATAACTATCTACTCGGGCAGAGATGTGTGGTTTACAAAAATAAGGGGTAATTGCTGCAGTGTTTTAGTGAAAATAAAGTCAGAACAGGTCATTTTATTCATGGGATCAATGGCATAAAAAATGAAGGTCGGTACACATTCATTTGTTTTGCACACACCCGTTGAGATCCGTACATACACTGGTGGAAAAATGGCCTCTAGTCCCGGTTCATAAGGGCCATTGGTCCCGGCTCCAGAACCGGGACCAATCACTCGGGACTAATGCTAGTCCAGGTTCGTGCACGAACCGGGACCAATGGGTCTCCACGTGGGCGGGCGAGCGACGAGGGGGGTGGATTATTGGTCTCGGTTCGTGGGAAAAACCGGGACCAATGGGTCCCCACGTGGCAGCGCCAGAGACGGGCGGGGGTGGATCATTGGTCCTGGTTCTTGGCACGAACCGGGATTGTTGGTCTCTGTGCCGCGGCAGGGTTTTGTACCGCGGCAGGATTTTCGGGCTATTTTTCTGCCGCGGCAGGGTTTTGTGCCGCAGCTGGATTTTGTGCTATTTTTCTGCCGTGGCAGGATTTTTTTTATAAATTTAATGGTACTATATATATACAACAATAATGAAACCACGATATATATATTACACATCATGCATGATCACAAATATATACACTGTCTCATCCGTCTTCTTGGTTGAAACATATTATAATTAGAAACGATACTCTCACACGAATTTGATCTAATTTATATCTTTTTTTATACACTTCACCCTTCCAAATGAAGTGGGTAATAGTATTCTCCTTTCGGATCTATGACTTGTTCTAACAACAATCCGGCAATTTCCTCTTGAATTAGTTGCACGCGTTCTTGTGATACAAGACCGTCCCGCATTCGTTCGATCTAATATAAAGAAGGGGATCAATATATATGAATGAAACTAAACTCAACTGGTGGTGGTAATAAAATAAAGTTGTGATTATTGTTTATCGTACTTCAATTTTTTTGATGTTCCGGTCTGCCCCCTTCTCTTTGGTTGTCTGGCGAATGAACTCATAGACATAGTATCCACATAAGTTATTCCTCAAGCGCTTTACGAGAACGGAGTTCAATCAAAATAATAATCAAGCATGATAATGGTGGTATTGAAACTAGAAGCCAAGAGATGCATGGATCTAGCAAGTAGTACTTACAGTCAATGGTAATGTAAGCTTTGGCTTCAAAACACCCCTAGTTTTGGCGGTGAACCGTTTCCAAGCCCTCTGGAGGCATTCCTGCATGTCTGCCCACTTTTCTAATGGTGTGCGTTTCGAGTCCAGGACTTTTACTACTCCGGTGTCAACTGAAATGATTAAGAGAATATAGTGGAAGCTTGACACAGTAACAAAATATAACACGAGTAAATTATACGCTTAACATCGAGTAATCGAAAATAGAATGTGTACAAGACAGTAACACTCACGCAGCGTTGTAAGGAAATAGTATTTCCCTTCTGTTGCTAAAATACTTCAACACTTGGAACAAGTTATCCTCTATCTCTTTGGGATTTGTTTTTAGAGTAACTTAATGAATGAAATTACAGTCAACAAACCCAAGGTCATAGATTTGTCCTTTGTTGCATTCTAGAATCTTCATTCTGCATATATAATTAGTATAGTGATTAGTAAGATTATACAAGCAACGAATGAGCTGAGCTAGAAAGACTTAATTACAGAAATTAATAATACTTACAAACAATAGGCACTGACGATAGTTTTGTCGAGGGCGTCTTGTTGGTAAAACTGAAATAATTCTGGAAATTTGATCAGTAGGAAGCCATCTCCATGACCATAATGGTGGTGTTTATATGCAGCATAGATCGAGTTTTTGGAATCAGCACAGGCTTGGATGTACCAGTTATGCAATCTTCGCATTTTTGTTGGTAGATCTTTGACTAACTCGGGTTTGACTTGAGGAGCCCCGTACTGGTACACGTATGCTGTTTCTTGGTACCCCTCGAACTCATGCATACGGCTCATGTACTCAGTAATAGACAGTCCATGTAATTGGGATTTTTCTCCGTACAGTCGAAAAAACTCCGGATCAATGTTCGGATCATGCCGCTCCTGGATCATCCACTCATTGGTATTGTACACTTTGAGCGGTTCGATCGAATGATTTTTCTGTTGTCCGAGCTGGGCAACTTCTTTCCCGACTCTCCGCTCTTTTGCCTCAACCGACTTGGTAATAGAGCGATTATAGTCTGATGTGAGCGCTATGGGTTGGTGAAGCTGAATCTTAAGCGCGGCTGCTTTGGCTTTATCTTCTGCAGTGACCGGGAAAAATGCCTCTATCGGCTTTTTCTTGTTAGCCATGTCAATCTTCCACTTTTCATAATGGGCAGCTGCGGCCGCATCAGTTTCCTCATCTGTATTCTCGCAAGGTAGCTTCCCCATATTCTGATGAGGTACTCTTGGGAGGGGCGATTGCTTACGTTTTGGTGAGCGGAACGTGCTCTTGCTGCTACTGGTGGTGCTGCCCCCCTTAGTATACTTCCACTTTTGTATCTGAGGCTTAGGGGATGGAGACGGCTGACGCGGCGGTGGAGACGGCTGAGGCGGCGATGAAGACGGTTGCGCTGAGCGGTGAGGCGGTGAAGGCGACGGTTGCGCTGGAGAATGGTGAGGTGGCGGCGAAGGTGGATTGCTGCTTTGAGGAGTGGGTGGCCTTGGCGCCACATAATTTGGAAGCATGATGCGCTCCTTTATCCATAGAATAGTCCCCGATTTGGCTTCTCCTAGTTGAGTCAGCTCCATATCTTCCACTGCAGGGTGGTCTAGCTTCAGCTCCTCAGCATCTTCCTTCACCTCATCCACCTTGACGACAGCGTACCCTTTTGGAACCGGTCTACAATGCCAAGTTGGGTTAGGCGCAATTGGTACCGCCACGCCGACCGCCTCTATCACCCTTAATTCATAACCTGCACCTTTAGCTCACAAGCTGTTGTCTCCGTGATATCATCCACTGGGTAGCGTTTAGGAGGAGATGTCGTCGGTGCATCATCATCAACATCATCGAGCTGCGTGGAAGCGACGCTGCATTTCTTATTCGATGGGGCGCCGGTACCCTCGAATGCAGCTTCTACCACGTGCCACTAAGATTGGCCGCTAGTACCTTGCTGGCTAAGTATGTCGAGTTGATCCTGGTGCCGCTTTAATGCTTCTTCTACATTAGCCGGTCTGTAGCGACCGCTTTCTCAGCTGCCTCCCTTTCCTTTCTCCTCTGATGGCTTTTATCGGGATATCTCTTCATTTCCGGGGGGAAGGCAACCTTCCACGGCTTGGAGCCTAGTGTGCCTCGTGCTCGTCCGTCGTGTTCAGGATTTTTAAGGGCCCATGTGAGCTCGTCGTTCTCTCTATCGGGAACGAACCGTCCCGCTGCAACATCATCTACTGCATTTCTAATATCGTTGATGGGCAGTAGGGGATTATCTTTGTGTTTCTGATTATATATTGCCCTCCCTTCTTTGTCCAACGTGCCCCCATGGCCGTAAAACCAGTTTCTCGCCCGTGGTGTCCATGTTGCGGGCTTTGGTCTGACCCCGGCAGCTATGTAATTGACCTCAAGTGCATCCCACTTAGGCATGCAACCGGTGTAGCCAGCAGGCCCCATGTTATGATGGTACAGTTTCTTAGCAGCGTTCTCCGTATTTATTCTAGACCTTTCCTTAGCTTTCTCCGATGTCTTGTACTTCACAAAATCCTCCCACTGGTGTATTAACTTAGCATAGCCGGCTTCATTGAAATTCGGAGTCTTCTCTACCTTGACAAAGTTATTGTATAGTTTCTTCTTCTAGTTCTTGAATGCATCGGCCATCTTGCTGAGAGCAAACTTCTTGACACTTTGCACAAGCTCCCTTCTTGCTCTCTCCTCCTCATTTGGAGTCACATCTGGTTCCGGCAGGAGGAAATTAGTCATGAGCTTGTCAAAAAGCTTATCTTTGGCGTTGTCGCTGACATACGGGACTCCACCGCCGCTTGGCCGATTCCATTCTTGAACGGTGATCAGGATGTAGTCCCTCATAAGAACTCCGCATTGCTTGACAAATTTTCTTGCGACATCGACGGGAGCTTGCGGTTCGCCATCTACACCGACCACATCGATCCTATACCTCACAGTGTCATCCAACTTTTTTGTTGCGCCTCGTTTCGTTCTTACGGAAGAAGTTCTTGATCTGGAGGGCTAAAAGAAGAAAGAATGTTAATATATGCATGTATATATAGACAACAACATTTTAATTTCGAAAATACATATATACACCTCGCTGGTGTTTGCGACATTTAAGGTTCCGCCGGAGCCGTCGCCTTCTTCCTTATCGGCTTCTCCCCTGTCCCAGGCTTCGGCTTCTACCTCACCGGAGCCGTCTCCTCGGTTGAGAGACTCATCTCCCTGCCAGAATCATTCAGAAACTCACTCGTGACATTGATATCTTCATTTTCGCAGATCATCCCTTGGAGGATGTTTTCCTGATGTGTTGGATCCATAGTATCTGCAAGTTAAACAATCAACACATGGCATCGATAATGATATGACAAATTAAACATAGTTGAAATTTAACCCTAAGGCATGCTTGGCAATTTAAGTGGGATCCGAAGGGTCCAAACCCTAGTACAGGAGAGACCCCGAAATCACCTACGAGGGGTTGATTTCAATCTCTTATTAAACTTGTAATTAAAGTTGTTGAACAATGCATGATTATGAGTCTATTGTGTAGATCTCATTTTTCTGAACATTTTGATATATTATACATATTTGTCTGACTTAGAAATAATTAGTTATTGAATTTATAAGATTAAACTCTTTTCTGAAATTATTTAAACAAATATTAAACTTTTACTGCCTCATTATGACGTCAGCTCGGGGTGGTTTTTTTCTCCACGGCTAAACTAGCCACAGAGACTGACGCGGGGGGGCAAGCCACCTCCGATGCCACGCTGGCGGGGCTTGGTCAGCGCCCACGTCACGCACACGCGACGCCACGTCGACGCCACCGTGGCGCCACGTAGGCTCGCCGGCGAACTGCCAGGCGGTAGTGGAAGACGGCGGAGAGAAGCACGCGGGGTGACGCCATTGTTCCGGTTCGAACCAGCGGGATGCGGGCTACCTAAAACGGGCGGCGCCGCTACGGGAGGTGCGCCAGAGCAAGCCGTTTGATGGTGGCCAGTAGCCGGCGGCGGCAGGTGCTCGTGGGGAGGACGATACAGTGAGGGAGCAAGACGTAGGATGGTGCTGGAGCACCAGTGGCTCTCCAGGAGGCCGGTGGAGGGTGCGGCGAGACCGGAGGAGGCCGGGCGCTGCCGGAATCAGTGGAGAACGCGGCGGCCGGAGTCGGGGAAGGTGGGGTCGATTGCAGCGAGGCGGAGCTTCCTTGCCTGCTCGCGGCGGCGGACAGTGCCGCTCGGCGACGGGTGTCGACGACGTGAAGCGGCCTCTCTGGATTTGGGTAGCCTGCCGGCGTGATTTTGCTCCGCCGCAAATTTTCGTTAGCCGCGCGTCGATGTGCTCTGTGAATTGGGGGAGTTGGGGAGGACGAAGGACGGGGCTGTTAACTGTACAGACCATTGGTCCCGGGTCATCCCAATAATCGGGACCAACGGTCCCGGTTCGTGCCACCAACCGGGACCAAAGGTCTAGGGCACGAGCGTTGTTGTGCTGCCACGTGCACGGCCTTGGGTCCCGGTTAGTCCAACCACCCGGGACCAAAGGATCAACGGTCCCGGCTCGTGGCAACAACTGGGACCAAAGGCATGTTAATGGCAGCGCGCGCATCCAGGATAATCGGTCCCGGTTCGTGGGACGAACCGGGATCGTTGACCCTTTTTTCAGATTTTGGCAAACCTTTTGGTCTTCCCGCCATTTTCAAATTTGTTTCTTCTTTAATTAATAAGATGTTTCAATTTAAGATGATTATTTATTTGGAATTTTAAAAAACTTTTAACAGGAAAAGTGCTTCAATTTAAATAACTAATCAAAAATCATTTTCTATATTCAAATATTTTTATTTCGACTATACAATTTTACTATTTTCAATTAAAATTGCATTAACAAAATATTTATTGCATAATTTGGAATTTCAAAAAAATTTAATAGGAAAAGTGCTTCAATTTAAATAACTAATCAAAAATCATTTTGTGTTTTCAAATATTTTTATTTGGACTATACAATTTTACTATTTTCAATTAAAATTCCATTAACATAATATTTATTGCATAATTTGGAATTTTAAAAACTTTTAACAGGAAAAGTGCTTCAATTTAAATAACTAATCAAAAACCATTTTCTTTTTTCAAATATTTTTATTTGAACTATACAATTGTACTATTTACAATTAAAATTGCATTAACAAAATATTTATTGCATAATTTGCAATTTTAAAAAACTTTTAACACGAAAAGTGCTTCAATTTAAATAACTAATCAAAAACCATTTTCTGTTTTCAAATATTTTTATTTAAACTATACAATTGTATTATTTACAATTAAAATTGCATTAACAAAATATTTATTGCATAATTTGGAATTTTAAAAAACTTTTAACAGGAAAAGTGCTTCAATTTAAATAACTAATCAAAAACCATTTTCTGTTTTCAAATATTTTTATTTGAACTATACAATTGTACTATTTACAATTAAAATTGCATTAACAAAATATTTATTGCATAATTTGGAATTTTAAAAAACTTTTCAAGATTTAAAAAAAAATCATTTATAGGTTCACAATATGCTATTTCATCAGAGATCCACTTCAAGTTCAGCGAGGCTCAGCCACCGGCTAAGAAGCTTCATGCCCGCCGTTTTGAATATAGTTTGAAACGGGCATAAGAAATTAAAAAATGATCCAAACAATGTGAAACCTTCGCTTGGTGTCATATTATGTGTCATAGTTGCAAGGAAAAATATTGAACTTTAAAAATTGCAAACATCATAAAAAATCCTTCACAAAATGACCTATCATGTTCGAGGTTTCATAACATTTAGGTCAAACCACCAATGTTATGGCTAGAATCGGGGCATAGTAGGTGATAATGTGCCCATATTGTGCACACATGTGCATCTTGGGATGGCTTACGGTGTTGTAGGAGGAAGTTTTCCCTTTCGACACACGAAAAAGCCAATTTCCATTTTTGAGGTGCCGAAATCGGGGTGTTCTGTGAAGCAACCAGCAAATGAAAGTTTGGTATTGGTACCAAACCATTTTTCAAAAGTACTATACCACCTTATATGGACAATATCCCAACCGCTGTATCTGAAACCTTTCTATCCATCCCTCATGAAAAAGACAAATTCCTACCGAATCGGTAGGAGGTTGCCAAGATTGGAACTACAAGTACATGATATAATGCTTGTGAATTTTTAAAAAATCATTTATAGGTTCACAACATGCTATTTCATCAGAAATCCACTTCAAGTTCAGCGAGGCTCAGCCCCGGGCTATAAAGCTTCATGCCCGCCGTTTTGAATATAGTTTGAAACGGGCATAAGAAATTCAAAAATGATCCAAACAATGTGAAACCTTCACGTGGTGTCATATTATGTGTCACAGTTGCAAGGAAAAATATTGAACTTGAAAAATTGCAAACATCATAAAAAATCCTTCACAAAATGACCTATCATGTTTGAGGTTTCATGGCATTTAGGTCAAACCACCAATGTTATAGCAAGAATCAGGGCATAGTTTGTGATAATATGCCCATATTGTGCACACATGTGCATCTTGGGATGGCTTACGATGTTGCAGGAGGAAGTTTTCCCTTTCGACACACGAAAAAGCCAATTTCCATTTTTGAGGTGCCGAAATCAGGGCGTTCTGTGAAGCAACCACCAAATTAAAGTTTGGCATTGGTACCAAACCATTTTTCAAAAATACTATACCACCTTATATGGACAATTTCCCAACCGGTATATCTGGAACCTTTCTGTCCATCCCGCATGAAAAAGACAAATTCCTGCCGAATTGGTACGAGGTTACGAAGATTTGAACTACAAGTACATGATATAATGCTTGTGAATTTTAAAAAAATCATTTATAGGTTCACAACATGCGATTTCATCAGAGATCGACTTCAAGTTCAGCGAGGCTCAGCCCTGGGCTAAGAAACTCCATGCCCGTCGTTTTGAATATAGTTTGAAATGGGCATACGAAATTCAAAAATGATCCAAACAATGTGAAACCTTTGCGTGGTGTCATATTATGTGTCATAGTTGCAAGGAAAAATATTGAACTTGAAAAATTGCAAACATCATAAAAAATCCTTCACAAAATGACCTATCATGTTCGAGGTTTCATGGCATTTAGGTCAAACCAACAATGTTATGGCTAGAATTAGGTCATAGTTTGTGATAATGTGCCCATATTGTGCACACATGTGCATCTTGGGATGGCCTACGATGTTGCAGGAGGAAATGTTCCCTTTCGACCCACGAAAAAGCCAATTTCCATTTTTGAGGTGCCGAAATCGGGGTGTCCTATGAAGCAACCACCAAATTAAAGTTTGGCATTAGTACCAAACCATTTTTCAAAAATACTATACCACCTTATATGGACAATTTCCCAACCGGTGTATCTGAAACCTTTCTATCCATCCCTCATGAAAAAGACAAATTCCTGCGGAATCGGTAGGAGGTTGCCATGATTTGAACTACAAGTACATGATATAATGCTTGTGAATTTAAAAAAATCATTTATAGGTTCACAACATGCTATTTCATCAGAGATCAACTTCAAGTTCAGCGAGGCTCAGCCCCGGGCTAAGAAGCTTCATGCCCGCCGTTTTGAATATAGTTTGAAACGGGCATAAGAAATTCAAAAATGATCCAAACAATGTGAAACCTTCGCGTGGTGTCATATTATGTGTCACAGTTGCAAGGAAAAATATTGAACTTGAAAAATTGCAAACATCATAAAAAATCCTTCACAAAATGACCTATCATGTTCGAGGTTTCATGGCATTTAGGTCAAACTACCAATGTTATGGCAAGAATCAGGGCAAAGTTTGTGATAATATGCCCATATTGTGCACACATGTGCATCTTGGGATGGCTTATGATGTTGCAGGAGGAAGTTTTCCCTTTCGAGACACGAAAAAGCCAATTTCCATTTTTGAGGTGCCGAAATCAGGGCGTTCTGTGAAGCAACCACCAAATTAAAGTTTGGCATTGGTACCAAACCATTTTTCAAAAATACTATACCACCTTATATGGACAATTTCCCAACCGGTATATCTGGAACCTTTCTGTCCATCCCGCATGAAAAAGACAAATTCCTGCCGAATTGGTAGGAGGTTACCAAGATTTGAACTACAAGTACATGATATAATGCTTGTGAATTTTAAAAAAATCATTTATAGGTTCACAACAAGCGATTTCATCAGAGATCCACTTCAAGTTCAGCGAGGCTCAGCCCTGGGTTAAGAAACTTCATGCCCGTCGTTTTGAATATAGTTTGAAACGGGCATACGAAATTCAAAATGATCTAAACAATGTGAAACCTTTGCGTGGTGTCATATTATGTGTCACAATTGCAAGGAAAATATTGAACTTGAAAAATTGCAAACATCATAAAAAATCCTTCACAAAATGACCTATCATGTTCGAGGTTTCATGGCATTTAGGTCAAACCAACAATGTTATAGCTAGAATTAGGTCATAATTTGTGATAATGTGCCCATATTGTGCACACATGTGCATCTTGGGATGGCCTACGATGTTGCAGGAGGAAATGTTCCCTTCGACACACGAAAAAGCCAATTTCCATTTTTGAGGTGCTGAAATCGGGGTGTTCTGTGAAGCAACCACCAAATTAAAGTTTCGCATTGGTACCAACCATTTTTCAAAAATACTATATCACCTTATATGGAAAATTTCTCAACCGGTGTATCTGGAACCTTTCTGTCCATCCCTCATGAAAAAGACAAATTCCTGCCGAATCGGTAGGAGGTTGCCAAGATTTGAACTACAAGTACATGATATAATGCTTGTGAATTTTTAAAAAAATCATTTATAGGTTCACAACATGCTATTTCATCAGCGATCCAGTTCATGTTCAGCGAGGCTCAGCCCCGGTCTAAGAAGCTTCATGCCCGCCGTTTTGAATATAGTTTGAAACCGGCATAACGAATTAAAAAATGATCCAAACAATGTGAAAACTTCGCGTGGTGTCATATTATGTGTCACAGTTGCAAGGAAAAATATGGAACTTGAAAAATTGCAAACATCATAAAAAATCCTTCACAAAATGACCTATCATGTTCGAGGTTTCATGGCATTTAGGTCAAATCACCAATGTTATAGCTAGAATCAAGGCATAGTTTGTGATAATGTGCCCATATTGTGCACACATGTGCATCTTGGGATGGCTTACGATGTTGCAGGAGGAAGTCTTCCCTTTCGACACACGAAAAAGCCAATTTCCATTTTTGAGGTGCCGTAATCAGGGTGTTCTGTGAAGCAACCACCAAATTAAAGTTTGGCATTAGTACCAAACCATTTTTCAAAATACTATACCACCTTATATGGACAATTTCCCAACTAGTGTATCTGGAACTTTCTGTCCATCCCTCATGAAAAAGTCAAATTCCTACCGAATCGGCAGGAGGTTGCAAAGATTTGAACTACAAGTACATGATAAAATGCTTGTGAATTTAAAAAAAATCATTTATAGGTTCACAACATGCTATTTCATCAGAGATCCGCTTCAAGTTCAGGGAGGCTCAGCCCTGGGCTAAGGAGCTTCATGCCTGCCGTTTTGAATATAGTTTGAAACTAGCATAAGAAATTCAAAAATGATCCAAACAATGTGAACCTTCGCGTGGTGTCAAATTATGTGTCACATTTGCAAGGAAAAATATTGAACTTGAAAAATTGCAAACATTATAAAACATCCTTCACAAAATGACCTATCATGTTCGAGGTTTCATGGAATTTTGGTCAAACTACACATGTTATGGCTAGAATCAGGGCATACTTTGCGATAATGTGCCCATATTGTGCACACATGTGCATCTTGGGATGGCTTACGATGTTGCAGGAGGAAGTTTTCCCTTTCGACACACGAAAAAAGCCAATTTCCATTTTTGAGGTGCTGAAATCAGGGTGTTCTGTAAAGCAACCACCAAATTAAAGTTTGGCATTGGTACCAAACCATTTTTCAAAATACTATACCACCTTATATGGACAATTTCCCAACCAGTGTATCTGGAACTTTCTGTCCATCCCTCATGAAAAAGACAAATTCCTGCCGAATCGGCAGGAGGTTGCCAAGATTTGAACTACAAGTACATGATATAATGCTTGTGAATTTTGAAAAAAATCATTTATAGGTTCACAACATGCTATTTCATCAGAGATCCACTTCAAGTTCAGCGAGGCTCAGCCCCGGGCTAAGAAGCTTCATGCCCGCCGTTTTGAATATAGTTTGAAACTGGCATAAGAAATTCAAAAATGATCCAAACAATGTGAAACCTTCGCGTGGTGTCAAATTATGTGTCACAGTTGCAAGGAAAAATATTGAACTTGAAAAATTGCAACATCATAAAAAATCCTTCACAAAATGACCTATCATGTTCGAGGTTTCATGGCATTTAGGTCAAACCACCAATATTATGGCTAGAATCAGTGCATACTTTCTGATAATGTTCCCATATTGTGCACACATGTGCATCTTGGGATGGCTTACGATGTTGCAGGAGGAAGTTTTCCCT